>OY856412.1:1293770593-1294448093 GCA_963693085.1 Alisma plantago-aquatica | reverse complement strand
CCGGGGACGCATTGCCTTCCGAGAGAGCAATGCGTCCTAACAGGGGACGTATTGGCCTGCAAATGTGCCATTTTGGGCAATAAGTTCAAGAACGTGCCATTTAGAGAATAAAAAATGGGAAATGTGCCATTTAGGTTTTTTTTGCCATATATATATATATATATATATATATATATATATATATATATATATATATATATATATATATATATATATATATATATATATATATATATATGTATATATATAGTCAGGCTAGAATACACTCGAGTGTACAGATCGCACGAAAACACTCAAGTGTGTTTGCATATAAAGACTATTTTTCATAAGATGTAAACCATTGATCTTCATTGGCATACTATAATCAGGCTACATACAAATTTTGAGCCCATTTGGATGAGTGTAAGTCACTCATCCGAGGGCAAAAAAATCGACGTGCAAAACTAATTTGAAATGCATAATTTTTTTGGTCTTTACAACATGACCTATAAATGTCCAAATGTGCTCAAATTTTGTGTGTGAGTTATTCACAAGATGTTTAAGAACATCAAAGGATTAGATTTTTGAAAAAAATATTGCATCATGAAAAAATACTTGAGTGTATTCTGCTCTGAATACACTCAGGTATATTATAGCCTGACTCTATATAGTTACACTTTTGGATGAAATTTTTTGGGGAGCTAGATAAAATGCTCCTCTACAATTGCGAAAAAAATTAAAAAAAGTGACAGGAAGGGTGTGCGGGTAGCTACCTGCACGGGTATTAAAGATGAACCATATATATATAAGAGTTATTGTACTATTTAACCTAGACTTTAACCAAAATATTCTATAATTAATTAATTTTTTTATTTGAATTGTAATATTTTTCTATCTCACTCCACTCACCCAAGATTATTGATAAGTGGTGATTTATGTTTTGCAAGTTTAGTTTTTTTCTTCAGTTTGAATAGAAGATATTCATCAGTAGTGATCCTTTTTTCTCACTATATGATGTGGAGAGCTCGCTTTTGTTGTTAGGTCTTATGTATAACATGTCCATGTGCTATGGAGTCTTTGTAGGGTGTTTGTAGGTACAAATGTTGTATTTAAGTTCGAAAATGTACATGTATAAAAGTGTGTTCGTAATATGTTTTGTTATCTATTGTGCAAATTTTATATCTTGGATATCATTTTGTATTAGGGTTTTATCATGAAATATTATAAGGATTTGATTATAACTCATATATAATATTCTAAACCTGAAAATGGGAAGAAGTTACTTGTGCTTTTGGTATCAATGTTTTTTCATTATTGTCTTGTAGTGTGAGGAGAAATGAAGTTTAGTCTTACCTAGTATTTTAAGGTACTAGAGGATAATAGTTGTTTACTATAGCCAAATCTCATTGGGTCCTAGAGGCAGGGTCCTACACATATATTGAGTATTTTCAATCCAAAGGTTGGAGAAATTAATAAAGAGCTTGCCTCCCTCAAAACATAAGTGTCAAGAAAATAAAATAGTCCTAAATATGTGTTGACAACAAAAGAGGGATCCTATAAAACTATAACACAAAAGCTCAAATATGTTCAAAAATATAATATAATTGACATCACTATATACATTAGAGTAAATTCATTTGTCTTAGATAATCACAGATAAAAATTTGGGATTTTGGATAGATACATAAGAATCATTTTTACTATTTTAAGATGTGTGTTTCTAGGGCATGATTCAAAGTATGGAAACTAACCTACACTAAAAAGTATATATGGTACATAGGCAGTGAGATATAGTAAGTTGTTGATCATATGTCTATAGATCTTCTCATCATTTTCTCATCTTCTGCTTCCTTATCTAGCCTTTACATGTTGTGCATGGGAGTACCAATAGTTATGCAATTTTTATTCAAAAGCATTTGAGGAGTTCATATGTGTAGTTACTTTGATTAATGAAGTTCGCATATGTAGTTTCATTATTTTGGAATATCGAGAATAATGTTTAATATACCATCATGTGCTCATTTCAAATTTGGTTTGCATTAGGGAACTAAACACCTTATAGTGATCAAGATTATATCACCAAATAAACTGTCATAAACACAAATTTGAATATCAAGAAAGTTATTAGAAGTGTGATTATGAAAGAGAATATAATTGATTTTCCATATGACATTGCCATTATCTAATAGGATGGGATTTAGTTTCTCATACCAAGCTTTAGGTTATTGTTTGAGACCATATAATACCTTATTTTAAAGACAAAAATGAGTAGATAATATGTCTTTCAAATTTAGTAGGTTGAGCCACATATACTTCCTCCTCTATCTCTTATTCAAGAATGCACCTTTCATATCCATTTTATATAATGGAGAAATTTAATACTATAAAGGAAAGTAACATGCGAATTGACTCTAACATCACTAGTGGTGCATATCTGTCAATAGAATCAATACCTTTTTGTTGATTGTATCATTGTGATACTACCCTTGCATTGTTCCTTATCACATGTTATTATTCAACTAGCTTCCTTTAGAATTTTTCCTATGATCTTTCTATAACATAGTTTTTCTACAATTGTCCTTAACTTGTTCTTATCTAAAGGCTCAACATCTTCTTACATTACCATGATCCAATCACTGTCATCAGCAGATTCCATTGTGGAACTGGGATCCAATTATCTATTAGCTTTATTCTTTGTATTCTCTTTTTCTAGCCTTCTCAAAAGGATCACTCATGATGAGCTCCGTTGGATGGTTCTCTACAAATTTAAGGTTTAGATCTTTCTTTTATTCAATTTTAGACCATTCTTAAGTATTTCTTGATTAGCTAAATCCTCCTTTTCATTATGGGTGGTATATGGTTTTTTGAGAATTATATAACCTATAACATCATCACAAACAAGATCTTATAAATAACAAGATTAGTTTCAATAAATTTGACATTTATATTTTTTTTACTGTAGAATGTTCTTTATTATAAATACAAACAACTCCACTATATATATTGCAACCAAGGAATATATCTTTATCAGACTTAGCATAAAACTTTCTAAGCTATCCTCTATGCTGAGAACAAGACATGGGAAACAAACAACATGAAGAAAAAAAATCATAAGGTATTTTGTTGTTCCATAACTCATGGGGATTTTCTTACAATGTGATGTGCTAAAACATGATTCTACATAAGACCAGTAGTTTTTATGGATATAGGTCAAAATGGTTTTTCTTCCAAAAGCATGTTCCTAGTCATTTCTTGAAAGGAAACATTTCATAGTCTCTATTGTCCGTATTGTGAAGTTATTTGAGGGGAATAAACGTTATGAATATATCTATATTCATCACAAAATGATTCTAATAAATTGTTTATAAAGTTTCCCCACAACATATGGAAAGAAACTTAGCACTTCCCTCATTTACTACTTTTTTAAAAAAAGTAATGTTAATACTCTCTACATCTCCATTATGTGGAGTTTTTAGAAGGAAAAGACATTACCAATCTACAAAAGGATAATGATAGATCATATTTTGATTATCTCCCATGGTCACTAAGCATGGAATAAAACTTCACACTATCCTCATTTTGTACTTTTATACAAAAAAATAACGATTGTAATAATATGATCTGTACAATCAAGAAATAAAGTCCATGTATATCTAGATATATTATTAACAATCAGAAGACAATATCGCCAACCTCTATGTGATTGTGTCAGCATTGGTCCAAAGCATATTATTGTAGAATTTATAGAGATCTCTTAGTGCCAAGAACCCCTTTGGACTTGTAAGAATAGTTAATTTGCTTTCATTATGTTTAAGAGATGCACCCCATTTTTTAGTTGTTTGACACCCCATTTTTTCTTGCTCTAAATAAATTAATGTAAATTCTCTAGGTAATGTTGGAATCTATTCCACATCATACCCAATTTCATATATACCTATTTTTATAGCTTTTTCCACATTTTTAGCACATTTATTCACACCATTTTTCTAATTTTCACCTAGTTTAGGCTTTTCTACAAAGAAACATTCTTTCAAATTGAAAGTGCATTCTACCTTAAATAGGTTGTTTTTCACATATTGGGCAATTGAATAATCTAAAATAGAATACTTCCTATTTTCAATTGGTTTTCCAAAACAATGGAGAGATAACTCTAACTTATCTTTATGTAAAGTTTTCCTTGATTTTCACCAGGATATTCCTACAATTATAGTGAAAATGGGAGACTACCTTTTTCCACCAAGGGACACCAAGAAGATCGCAGTCATCTGTCATGTGACATGTGGTAGATCATCTTGATCTGTGTGTCCTTCCTTAGGGTGCAACATGGTGATTTGTTTCCACTTATAAACGGTTCTTCCAAGAATCATAAACCCTTAAATCCACCTATAATATACCCCCATACCCAATGTCGTCCAAGACCCTTTCATCACTCATGAAGCCAAAGAAATTGTATCTCCCTTTTTTATTTTCTACTTGTGATCAGAGGATGCCTCCTTTGACACCAACTGCTCTGCTAATGTCTATGGGTTGTGCAACAAAAACAAATACTTCATATGTAATGTCCATATCAGTAACTACCACATACTATGTGCAGTTCATAACTATTCATATCTTCAAGTTCTTTCTCAAAGATCTGATTTTTCTCTACTGAATCTACCTCTCTCGCATATCTCCCTCTTCATATTCATCATTCCTAACCACCGATGATGGATCTCCCCCGTGGGATGTCCTGAGGCGATTTGGACCAACAACACAACTAAAACTTGGATCTTTAGGGGTATGATGGGTAAGCCATGACCATCTTCAGCCCCAAAAGGTCTGCAACAAATAAAAATTGCTTTCTTATTGCTTTTACTATTGTTTTAATAACAACCTCAATCGCCATTATTTTTATTTGAGATGATAAAAAGGTCCCAATACCATTTATTGGGAGAGATGGGGTGATAATACCTTCATCACTCATAATAGGATCACCCAATGTGATCTATGCATTAATGCTTACCTTTCTTATCATCACATAGGTGGAGTCAAAAATGGGTTTTTACATGTTTGCCCACTGATTTAAATGCCAACTTTGCTTTTCCTTGTTTTACATATAAAATTTGTTGGAAACTTTGAGCTTTACATATTTACATTTTCTCCTTAGTTTTACATTTTTAACATGATCGTAAGACCAATTAGATTTTTTGGGTCGGGTATAACAAGTTGGTAACTCCACCGTGGAGTTGTTGGGCTATCTGAGTTGCATTTTCCTTTTCGACATCTCATGTTTTTCTAATTGATTGAGGTTTTTATTTTTACATTAGTTTTTCTACCATTATTTTTGTTTTTGAAAAAAAAATATAGTTCTTACACATACAAGAAAATTGACAGTGGATCAGAGTAATCCGTCGATAAATAAAAAATTCCAAAATAAACATTCAATTTTTTACCCTACACAATAACCGAAGGAACAATCTTCTCTGCCATAAAAAAAGAAAGTTTTCTTCTTTATGTCTGGCTCTTGTAAAAAATCTTTCTATTTTCAATCTCTTCTTGTGCAGTACAACAACTACCATATTTTTTATCGATTGTCGTCTTTAGGGTTAGCCTTTGCTTTCCTTTCAGGTTTGGCCTCCACTTTCTTTTTAATTTTAGCCTTCACTTTCCTTCTTATTGTTTTCTCTCCCATTCCTTTTTATTTATTTAGAAAATAATAATAAGGAAAGAAGGAAAATGATGAGAGAGGTCTTTAGTATAAGTAAGATCTTCTCTTTCTTAATAATTGCATGTTTGTTGTCTTATGTGCCTATCATTTATCTTGCATGCTTTATTATCATAGGATTTCATCTGAAGATATTAAAAGCTTACACATGCACAGTGCGCACCGATAATCCAATGTGGCATGGAATGGGTGTCAACAAAGGTATTGGATAGCCTTAAGTTGTATATTCAAAGACCTTGAAAACAATCCCTCCCCTAACACTTATGACTAATTACAATCTTTGTAGTCATGAGGTGTACCGAGAGTAGTACCCATATATGTTGAACCTAGGTTATCCCCACGATGAGCATCATCTTCCACAAAGGAGATAAGGGCCAACCCCACCTACACAACTCATGCTTTAGTAAGGGCATAAAATTACATCTAAATACATGGGCTAAAAGAGAAGATTTATCTTTTACATATGCATCTTGTGGATGCTTGTTTTACAACTTTTAAGATTGTTGTGTGCTTTGATAATTCTAATATTGTTGAAAGATTTAGGCTTTAAGATTGTAATCATCACAAAGTATTGTTATTCATTTTCTAACATCCTCATGGTTAAAATGATCTTACCAAAACAAAAATATCCAACCAACAATCTTATGATCTCACATGATCTCAAACAATCTCAAGCTAATAATTTACAATGATCTAAAACAATCCTAAATGATTCCAACGATCTAAATTATGAATATTCTTTGATCGATGATCGATTCAAACTTGAAAAGCTTTCAATGATCTTCAACAAATCTCAAATGATCTATCTCACTTAATAATCTTCATTGAACAATCTAAATAAAGAAAAAAAAACTTTTTTCCTTTCAAAAAAGGAACAATCATTTAAAAAAAACAAAAATCTTAAAAAAGACTCTTTCCAATAAAAAAAATCTTATAAAAAGGAATGTCTTTTTAGAAAAAGAATAAAACTCACAAAAAATAGAAAACTTTTCAAAATACACAAAAAAGAAAAGTCTTTTCAAAAACCAAAAAGTTTATATCAAAAAATTTCTCCAAAAAAATCTTATAAAAAAAGAGAAAGATCTTTTCAAAGAAAAAGAAAAAATCTTTTCCAAAAAGGACAATCTTTGTAAAGAAAAAATCTTTTCAAAACAAATATAAATCTTATCTTTTCAAGGAAAATCAACCAAAATTGAACCATCTTTCAAAACTCAACAAAGTTGAACCATTTTCCAAAATTAGTTGGAAAATGTTATTAATACTTATAGAAACAAAGGAAAGTATTTTCAAACTTAGACAAACTTTTCAAAAATCTTCTAGTCTTCTAGTATGTCGAATGGCTGATTGATTGTCATCGCTTTTTAAGAGGCACCACTCATGCTTGAAATATTTGATATCCACCAAAAGGCTACTCTATCCTTAAATCTTAGATAAACTTCCAAATTTTGACTAAAATATCAAATCATTCTGTGAGCATGCCAATTTTATTTTATCTAAAGGATTTTCTAGATGGACTGAGATGTCACCCAATAGCATGTGTCCGCTGATCTTTGCTTGCCTAACACCACAATCTTGGACCATGACCTAAAATTGGACCACTGGTTCACATTCACTTTCACATCTATTCGATATCAGACTATGACCAAAAAATTAGGCCATTTCCCTAGCTTTCACACTCATATCTATACAGTCCCAAAGCACATCCTTAAATTGGGCTATCATTGTGTGTTCACCTTCATATCTTTTGATGGTCTTGGATCATGACCTAAAACTAGACAAACACGCCCCTTTGCTTCGAGTATTTTCTCATAATATATCCCCTGAGGAAGGAGAAATCTCACGCATCTGTATCTAGCCACAATCTCTTGCCTTGAGTGGGTCACCTTGTCCCTAGTTATGCCCTTTTCTTTATGATTATTTCTCTCATAAGATCTTCCCTGAGGAGAGAGAAATATCACACACTTGTATCCAAACACATTCTCTACCCTAGAAAGGGTCACCTTATCCCGGGGTACCCCTTTTCCTTGTGAGCAATTATTTGGTAAAATTACCCCAGAGGAGAGAGAAACCTCACACATTGATCCCTATCCATAGACTCTAGCCTCAAGTGGGTCACATTGTCCATGTATACCATCCTAACTTCACCCCTCTTTAGCCAAAAACCATAGTTCTTATACTTTATCACAATTCTATTGGTCATACCTCATGACAAGACTAGAAACATCCTTCCATGTCACTCAATCCATGGGCATGATCCTCTCCTCATGTCATTAGATTTGACAATATGTGTTGATACATGAAAATTCCCTTTCCATGCAAAGAGTGAACTTACATATTTTTGACATGATCTTTGTCCCCTTCTCCATGCAAGGGGTAGGTTAACCTTTGTCTATCACAATTTCTGGAACCCTCATCCATGAAAAGGAAAGTTATTGTTTATTCCTACTGAGAATGATGGGGATAAATAAAACATGAATGCCATATGTTGTATCCGCTTTCCAAATGCAAGGGGTAGATTGTTTATGACCACTTTTCTTCTCATTGAAACTCCTTGCTAGAAAAGGGGTAGATTCCCATTTGGTCTCATGAGCCTCACAACTCATCAATCCACCTTAATGATAGAGGAGGGCATCACTAAAGTCTCAGACAGACACTTAATGATAGTCTTGGAAAGAGCTTCTTGAGATGACAAGAAGCAATGAATAGTCCAACATTGGTGAGGTGGTGAAGATATTGGTTGAAGACTCTCATGATGAACTAAAGACTTAGGTTGACACAGGATCCATCCAGTAGTCATGATGGGCTAATGAACTAGATATCAAAGAAATACTCAAGTTTGGCAACAAGAAGACGATCACAGCTAACATAAGTCAGCCAAAGCCACACATACATGTTTTTCCAGTTGCATGTCGTGCACAACTATCAGCACAATCTACAAGGTGAACAAGTAGACCATCTTATACGACTAATGGTATACCAGTGTGAGATGTTACATTTGAGCATAATCAGCAGGAGACATCTATGACACACATAGTCACTCTATAGAACAGCCAAGCAGGTGATCATATAGAATAATCTAGTGAACAATCATAAGTCATTGTTTATCAAGATAGAAGGCTATAAGCTACAAAAGTCCATGTTTTAGTGAAGAAGAAGAGGTCCACCACACAATTTACCCTCCACCACCACCTTGGAACTACCATCTAGTTCCAGGACCATACAAGTACTCGCCTAATCTAGGTTTGGTCGCGTCATTGACAATGGTAGTCCGCTCAAAGATTTGATAAGTTGTTGATCGTAGTATGTTATAAATCATGTGAAAAAAGGGAGATCTAGGGGTTAAGATAGCACAAATTAATGCCTTCAGAGATCACCACCAAAAGATCATAATGCATGATTACCAATGCATGATGAATGGGGGTACCCTTTTAGAAGTGACTATTTCTCCCACCATTTTCAAAGAGGGGATATTGACATAGAGGCCAAATAGAAAGTTCACACCCTTAGGGGCCTCTCACAGTAGCATTCTTCCATTGATTGATCACCTTTTGAAATTCCTAGCCATAAGGAATCCCTCAAACCCCTAGCAAAGAGCTACAAGTCCAATGAATACGGTGATTTCCATCACAAGTGACACAAATAGAATCATGTCTAGCCATCAAGCATGACATTCAAGACCTAGTTGATGTTGGTTTGGTCCAACAAAATACCATTATAGAAGCCACTCCAAATCCTATCACCAAAGGGCTAGGTGTAGCCATAGAACTGATTCAATCATGCTCAAGTCATACCACAGTGAGAACACACCAGCTAAAGCAGATGCAAAGTTGATTAATAATGCACTCAAGTGAGAGCTCTGTCAGAATGCACCAAGACACACAGTTATCACAAGCGTCAAAGCATCAGGGGATCATGAGAGATCTATCTAACCATATTTTCTTTAAAACAATCATCAAAATGAAAAAAGAAAAAGTTTCAAAAAATATCATCAAAAGATTTCAAAATGAAGAAAAATCAAAAAGTTTCAAGAAGAACAATAGTCAAATTTCAAAATGAAAGAAAACTATCAGAATCCAAAAATCCACTTAATCTAATTAAGTGTCTAGATGCATCCCTCTGTGCACCTTGAAGTGAAAGGGTCAAAGTAGAACAATAGGGCCTAGACCAGAAAAAGCATGGTCGTTATCTCGAGGCCCCAATGGTTTACAAACCTCGTCTCACCCATAATAATCTTTTAATCAAGAAAATCATCTAAAGCTACAATTGCGGGATGACATCAAACTTCAAAATACAAAAATGTCCTCTTCTGGTTCTTCTTAAACTGAGTACCCCAGAGGCAAGTTGGAAAAGACCCACCAAGTTAGGACATCCTAAAAACAAAAAATTAGGGGTCATTCCCTACATCTAATTTGATGTTTAAATATGACATCAACCCTACTCATGGGGCCCAATAAAGATAGGTGGACTACATGATAAGGTGATTTAAATACCTTGTAAAATTTTCCACATCTCACCATTTTCCATGACTATCTAGTCCGGGGACCACAAATGGGGATCCTTTTCTAGGAAAATTACATTTATTTGCAATTCAAGTTTCCATCCTATGGCTTTGAGAATCAATGTCCACAATGTCAAAGAATTAACCAAACATACATCAACTTTGAAGGACAAATGGCACCCAAACATGACATATTATTTTGGTGAATTGCTTATTAAGCATGACATCCGAGACTAGTGGAGTCTAAAACTCCCATCATAAGGTTCAGAGCATCAATGCCCATGAACTTGAATACAAAATGACAAATGTAAACAAAAGTAAGTCCAAAGGACACCTAAAAATGTGGATACATGTTGGTGACACACTACATACACCAAGAAGTGTCAAGAATAGAGCCCATATAGGTGCCTATGATACCTGACATCTTAACCCAACTAGATAGGGAATTTCCACTTGAATATTTTCTACATGGGGTAACTTGATTCATAGAAGCATGAAATCAAGAGCGAGTAGACCTTACCCTAGTGGTACATCTGTCTATGACCATCCCAAGGGAAGAACCAACCAATTCATAGAAAACATTGGACAATCTTAAACATTCTTGGGGTCTCAAATTAGCTTAAACTCCAATACAAAAAGGTTGAAAGTAGGGTGAGTAGGGTAGTTGTATTTTCCATCAGATGAGCTAAAATGATTACATGACTACCCCTCACATCTCATGATAGGAATCCTGACTAACATGGGTTACCACCAACTTGTCAAAGGGGTCTCAATATAGAAAACCAAAATGTTGACCAGCAGCCTAAGCCCAAAAAAAAACAAATAAAAAAAACCTACAAGGGTTAATTCCTAAGATCTTCCATGGAAAATGACAACATAATTAACCACATATTATGGTATCTCAAATCAAAAATAAACTTCAAAACAACTTATTACCAACTAACATGATCACATTAATGTCAATAGAAGAATTCAACCTTCCACGCAAAACAATGGGGACAAAATGATACCACCATAATTCAAATCATGATAAGCACTTGCCTTGACAAAGACCGGTGAAGAAGGGAGGTCTTTAAAATAGTTTCTCACTCTATGTCAACATCATGGATCATTTTTCCACCAAGAAGGTCTCCTTTATTAATCATGACATATATCCATCAATAGAGTTTATCAGGGAACTGTTGGATGAAGATTGCAGACATCAAAGATGGGATGAACCACTCAGTACAAAGACACAAAGTCTGACTCAAGTCTATCTCTAGTGATGCTTTCATATGTTTTCAGAATAACATTCAAACAGGGCACATCATCTCTCAAGATATTGAAAACCTTTATTGCTCTCCAAGATAGACCTACAACCCATGTGTGAGGGTCATTCCTTATCAGTTAGCATGGACTCACATGGTGTTCTCTCAGCACAATAGCTATTGAATCAACAAAGGACATCTAGACCAAAAACCTTATAGAAGGGTATCCTAGATACAATGATCTCATGTTTCCTCAGGACACTTCTTATGCAGCAGAGCCATCATGATGCAACATCTACTGATGATTGACATAGAGCATCTTCAAGCCTCTACCTTCCAAATCAAGATGCACTGATCAGTTTGCACTAGCATACCAGAGACCTTTTAGAAACATAGCATCAAGGTCACATCACCAAAGCAGACTAAATGATATGTTTCACCTTGATTGCATACCATAAGAATCATCAAATCATTTGTAATGAGATACATTCCCTTCAAGAATTTTGAAATTGAGGGCTAACAACTTACATTAGACTTCACAAATAAAGCATGATAAAAAGTCATTAACCATGTGATTTGTGGAAGGACACCATTTTGAAATTTTTTCCATGATTCAAAAGTCCTACACTCTTCTAGGCATCCTTAATCACGACCACTTATGTTGATGGTCTCTTCCAATCACTTTTGGGCCTTGAACCATTACTCAAAGTGGGACCAATCACAAACTTAACATCCAAATCACTTTTGGGTCATGGACTAAGACCTTAAATTGGTCTATGAACCTTTTCCTATATTGACTCCTCTTCTTTTGTGAAAACCATTTTTTGGGTCCTATATCAAGACCTTAAAACTTTACCAACCACATTAAAACCCTATCCCGAATAGGCACTTTACACTTTAAAAGGTCCTATCATTAGTAGGAACCTTGCCTTAAAAGGCCCTACCCTTAGTGGGGACCTTGCTTTCAAAATCCCTATCTTGAATAGCCATTTTCAAAAGCCTTACCCTAAGTTTTGCATCTTGCCTTAAATAGGAACTTTACACTTTCAAAAGCCCTACTCTAAGTAGGAACCTTGCCTTAAAAATCCCTACAGTGTGTAGGCATCTTGCATTCAAAATCTTTATCCTGAATAGGCATTTTGAAAAGCCTTACCTTGAGTAGGAACATGTATATCACAAGCCTTATCCTGGATAGGAACTTTACACTTTCAAAATCCCTACCAGGAGTAGGTGATTTCCAATTTCAAATCCCTATCTAGAATAGGCACTTCTTATTTCAAATCCCTATCATGAATAGACTCCTTATTTTCTAACCAAGAAGCCCGGCGCTCAGGTAGGCACCTACACTTAAGCCCTATTATCAGTAGGAACCCCTCCTTTGAAGCCCAATGCAAAATAGGTATTTCATTTCTCAAAGACCTGCGTTCATGTAGGCATATACATGCTTTAATCCCTACACCATGTAGGCGCTACCAAATTAGTTTTGTGATTGCCCCTAATTTATCCTGAATCTTGGACTATAGCCCATGCTACTCAAATTCAAAAGGTCATGATTTGGACTGAAGATGATACATCCAAGCTTTCAAGCCCTATCCTGAATAAGAAACTCCTTTGGTTTAAGCCCTACATTTAAGAAGGCATCACCTTAGGTCTTATTTTATATAGCTACCCTAAAAAAGTTCTACATTAAGGTAGGAATCTCCAAAAAACCTATCCCGAATAGTTTTTCCTCTAGTCTAAGGACTACATCCAGTAGGCACCCTTGACCAAGCCAATCTTCAATAAGAATTTCCTCCAATTTAAGCCCTAACTAGGGTAGGTCCCTGATAATAATCCATGACGTCGATAGGCACCTCAATTAAAACACTACGTATAGTAGGAAAATCCCTCTATCATTAGTATATTTTGGATCTATGATTTCACTATTCTTAATGTTGCTTATCATAGAAAACTTACACTATAGGCCTATGTTATAGGTTGGTAAAGCACAAACATCTCTACTGCTCAAGTCTTGTCAATTAATAAAAAATAGGGGTACAACATTTATTAAAATGATGATTTTTTGTGAAGAACCGATGTCAAATACATCCCGTGAAATACATTTTTTTGGGGGGTGGGGGATTTTATATAGGCATTTAAATCAATTTTACTAAAACTGAAGATGCAACCCTTCCCTTAAAATAAATTTTGCATCCAAAAATCATCTCTCATCAGTCGTACTCCATAAAAACTGTCGTCATAGGTCACGCTCATCATGAAAAATTTTACCTCCAAAAAACATGTGGAGTCTTTTCCTTTTCAAAGAACCAACTTTAAAGGGTTCCCACCTCATAACCTGTGAATGATATATCCCCCCAAATTGGGATCACTGATTTTGTTGCTAGAAACCAACACATGGGTCTTAGTGAGGTGGGCATCTTTTGTCAGGAAGTATATATGTCATCAGTTTGTAGTTGGAAAGTAGATGATGGAGAATGAAGTATGTCATTAGTTTTCTTGTACAACCAGTGACATAAGTCTTAGTGAGGTTGGAATTTTTCTAGTAGGGATAAGCACATATGGTGTCAATTCATTGTTGAATAACTAATGATAGATATTGAACTATGTCATTGGTTTTTCTTAGAAAATTCATGACACTGGTCTTAGTGAGGTAGTTTAAATTATTTTTGCTATGACTAAGGTAGTTTAAATTATTTTTGCAATAATTGTTGATTTTCATGTATTATGTCTTAACATGCTTGTTAGGTCACTAAACTCTAATAGATTGTCTAATTAGAATCAACAATAAGGCTTTGGAAAATGCATGGATGGTTGCTTTTTTGGTTTCTTTAGAAATTTTCATATAAATTTTGAATATTATGTATATATAATTAGTATTGAAAACCTAGTATAGGAAAGATAATAGTAGGCTCATCGGGATAGGAAAGATAGAATACTTGTGTATTTTTGGCCTAGAAACTCGTTTTGGATCTGCTCATTAGGTGTAAATCTTGGACAATTTTGGGATTGGGACTCTTCTTGAAAACTTAATCTCACTTGGGATGTAAGTGTATAATGTGTATTGAATTTTCCAGGTGTTTCTTCAGCACTGTCTTGTTGTTTTTCTAAGTACATACATAGGTGGGTATTTGTCCATCTGTATCATTGTATTGGAGAACTGTTGAGAAATACTTTCAAAATATTCTTGAAAACTGAATATGCATTATACATTTATTAGTGAGATTAGATGTTCAAGAATGAGAAAGGTGATACACATTCCTTACTAAACCATAAACCATAATCTATAAACCCTAAACCTAACATGTAAGTTCTTAACCCTAAACCCTAAATAATAAATACTAATCTCTAAACCCTAATATATAAACCCTAGCCTCTAACCACATGATTCAATATGTGTTTTCTTTGTGATCATAGAATAGATCTATCAGGGATGTCCATTCCAAATCTCTACATTTCGGAGTTTATTATTGGTCTTGATCGATTTATAACATTTGCATAGGAACATAGGAAATGGCCTAGACATAGGTTCTATTATCCATGTATAAATTGCGGTAACAACATGAAAGTTGACATTGATGAAGAAATCAAAATTAATTTCATGGGCATCGTGATTGTGCAGGGCTATACATATTGATACTGGAATGGAGAAATTCCTACTATGAGATCATTAAATGTCAATGGTAGTACTTTTGTTGAAGAAGAAATTGTGCACGATGTTGACGTGAACAAACCGATTCTAATAGACATGGATGATGTGATGCTAGATAATTGTGGGGTAAATCTTACTGATCCACCTTTCTTATTTAGAAACATGTTGCATGATGTTGATAGATAGTTATACTTAGGTAGTAATGTGTTTATGAAGTTGAACGTTGTTGAAGATTGTATACTTTGAAGGCTAACAATACATGGAGTGACAAAAGTTTCATGTCTCTATTGTATTTGTTGAAAGAAATTCTTTCTAAAGGAAAGGAGTTTCTAATCTCAATATATAAACTGAAGAAAATGTTGTGCCCAATGGAAATGAAGGCTAAGAAGAGACATGCATGCTCAAATTACTTAGTTATTTCAAAAGGGTTATATCAATTTGAAAGATTATCCTTAATGTGAGGCGTCAAGGTACAAAAGAACAACTTAGGGTAAGTCTAAAAACTAGCTCTCCTACCAAGGAATGTGGTATCCACCTATAATACCACAGTTTCAACACTTGTTTGCCAATACCATGGATGCACAAAATTTATCTTGGCATGTAGAGGAAAAGAAAAATAATGATAAGAACCTAAAAAATATGTTTGATTCCCCCAATGGAAGAAAATTCGTTTATAGTACATTGAATTTGGTGATGAATTCAGGAATCTAAGACTTGGGCTTGGTACTGATGGGTTGAATCCATATGGCACATTAAGCAACCAACATATCACTTGGAATTTTATGATTGTTATATACAATCTTTCTCCTTGGTTGTGTATGAAAAGTTATTGTGTCATGTTTTCCTTCTTGATATTAGGTCCCAAACAACCTGGCAATGATATTAATTTTTTTTTGAACCTCTGATTGTTGACTTTAAAAAACTCTACAGAGAAGGTGATTACCTACGATGCTTCATGTAGAGATACATTTTGTTTGAATGTTATGTTGTTATGCACTATTCATGGAATTCTAGTATATGAAAATTTATCTCAATACAGCTTAAAAGGATCCAAAGCATGCCCTATATGTGAGGAGAACACATGTTCAATACAGCTAAAACATGGTGGAAGGATTGTATATCTTGGTCATTGAAGGTTTCTTCCAAAAGTGTGTCCATACCAAAGGTTGTGTAAAGAATTCAACACCTCAACTAAGGAACTGACATTCCCCTAAACCTATATCAAGGGAGGATGTTTATGAAATTGCAAAAGACTTTTCAATTCATTGGTAAGAGATCACAATGTATTCCCACATGGAGTGACAAATTTTTATTCAAGAATAGTTTAATATTCTAGGATCTTCCTTATTGGAGCTCTTTGATATTTAGGCATTGTATCGACGTCATGCATGTTTAGACCAATATTTGTGATAGCATCATTGGTACTCTATTAAATATATTAGGTTAGCCTAAAGAAGCCATCAAATTCAGAATGGGCCTACATGAAATGGGTATAAGGAAAGAATTGATAAGAGAAGTTTGAACTAATCAAAAGACATATTTTCTTCTTGCTTGTTAACCATTGTATAGACAAGAGAAGAGAACTTTTTCTGAGTGCTGCTTAATGTAAGGTACCACAGGGATACTCTTCTGATATATGTAGATTAGTATCAATGAAGGATATGCGGCCGGTAGGTCTTAAATCCCATGATTGTCATACTCTAATGCAACAAATATTACTAATAGCTATTTGATCTATATTGTTGAAGCATGCAAGGTTTTTAATCACCAAGATTTGTTTCTCCCTCAACACTCTATGCATCAAAATTATTGATGTTGATGATCTTAATAAGTTGCAAAGACAAGTGGTTGTTACCTTGTGCTAGCTTGAGATGTATTTTTCTCCTTCATTCTTTGATATCATGGTATATCTTATTGTCTATTTGACTAGGGAAGTGAAAATTTTTGGTCCAGTTTTCTTGCATTAAATGTATCTTGTTTAATGGTACATCAGTGTTTTCTTAAAGATGATGTTTGAAACTGTTATCGCCCTGAAGAGAGTATTATTGAGGGTTATGTGGGTAGGGAGGTTATGGACTTTTGCAATGATTTTCTGAGTTGTAACAAAGTTCATGCCAAAGAAAATAATACTGATCCTTATTCTGGAAAAGTGACTTTATGAGAACCAGTTGAAGTAATTAGTTGTGAGATATGGGAACAAGAACACTTGTATTTTTTCAAAAAATTGAAAACGTGGGTGTTTAAATCACTGAATATGCCAATTTTATCAAGAAAAAATATCCATGAGTTGGTTAAATGCGGCTCACTAGAGAGAATAATAGGACATTTATTAGGTGGTTTGAAGATAAAGTCTTCCGTCAACTATCTTAAATGCCAAATAATGTTGCTGAAAATATCAAATGGTTCACCATTAAAAAAAATGAATGTTATTCTTACGAAGGCTTTGAAATTAATGTATTTTGATATTTCACAAAATTTCAAGATGATAAGAGTGTCATCCAAAACAATTGGGTCACCCTTCAAGCTTATTCATTGTATTTTCTAGTGCAAAGGATAAGAGTCCAATGAAGCTAAATTGTCTTATTACAGTGAAATTGAAGGCATATAGGAGTTTGATTGCACAGATTTTAGAGTTCTCATCTTTAAGTGTAATTGGATTGATAACAACAAAGGAGTTTTAGTGGATGAATTGGGTTTCACATTAGTAAATTTTTAAAAGATTGGTGAGAAGGGTGAACCATTCATAATGGCAACACACAACAAGAAAGAATTCTATATCAATGATCCCACAAATGAAAATGGTCTATCTTTCTTCATGGGAAAATGAAGTTCATTGAAGATCATATAGATGTATAAGAGTATGATTATTGCAGTCCATTTTCAGTTGACTTGCCAAGTGTAAATGTTGAATCCAACACTGACTTATATACATGTAGAGATCACACAAAAGGAATATTAATCAATCAAAGATCCAACCAAAGCTACAAGCATGCATTTTACATTTTTTATTGTAGTTATATATGTTTCATATGCTACATGTACATTTTACATTATTTATCACTTATATTTCATTCTTTGACTATTTTTTAACATAAAATTTTTAGATGAAGTATGATCATGACGATGAACACTGTGATGATGTTCACTATGAGGATGAGTCTAGTGTAAGTTGTATATTTTAATTATGTTGATGTCAATTTTATATTCTCTATCAAAGTTATATAAGTTACATTTTTATCCCTTATATGTGTTTCTTGACTATTTTAGTATGAGCATACTGAGTATGTGCACCCTGAGGATCTTGTTGGGTCTGCTAAGGAGCATTATGATCCTGCACTTGAAAGAGGTATCACATATTTTAACAAGTTGGTACCGCAAAGGGGTAAAGTTTTGAAGTTGGCCATTAACTTTAATGAAATTGGAAATCTTATTGGGATGAATCATAGTTATTTTAGGCAAAATATAGGGGTTATTACTCATAACAATGTGGATATAATAATAGAATCTTGGCATAAACTCGATCCTTCCGTGAAAGGCTTCATGTAGAAGGACATAGTTGTGAGATATTATACTTCTTAGAGATATTCAAAAATGCTATTTTTTAAAATATGCCATTAAGTATATCAACTTTTGCAGAGCATCATTGACCTTGATGAAAAATTGCATGGTAATAAAAGGTGTTGCGACATTGTGAGAGTATATTGAAGAATAATAGGACAAATTTGACAAGATTAAAAATAATGAGCGATAAGAAGAAGAGGTTTGTCACTGAGTAATGGGTCTATCTTGACCCTAGGTTGTGGTAAGTGTTTGTCTCTTCAAGATAAACAACTAAATTAAATATATTAAGCCTCCTTCATTTAAAATACATTCTTATGATTAATTAGATGAATTCAATGTATTACATAATTAATATATGTTATGGCTTAACTAGGATTTGAAAATGTTAAAAAATAAAGGCATGCAAAGAATGTGCATGACCACAAGTTGGGTCCAAGTATCTATGCAAGGCTTTATCAACAGAGACTATAAGTATCCTATTCTGAGTTGTGTACTCCTAGTTCTCTTGAGTCTTCTATTACTTCTGCATCTTTACTTTGCCACGAGGTGTGGACATGTGCAATGACAAGTCACTATAGATAAATACCCAACCCCGCAAATGTTGAGGAGACTGCAAAAATGGTAAAATTCAACTTTTAGAGTGCATGTTCATTTTTTCACTTGAATGTTATGTTTTACTGGCCAATTACTATTGATGATGATAAGCAGGAACTTTACAAGCAAAGACAAGAAGGAAAGTTCATCCCTAAGGGTTGCTTTGGGTACTCCAGAGCATTCTAGTCATTTAGGGTTGTAAGGGCTTGTGTTGGTGTAACATCCTCATCTGGCACATTAGTGGAAAAGCACAAATCTTTCAAGAAATGAGGATTGTCCCAAGTGTGAGTACAAGTCATGATTGCAAAGGGAATACAGGAAGCAGTTAGACCATTTCATGATTCTTTGTCCCAACCTCCTCATCCAATACCTTAGTCTCATTCCTCCTCTTACGAGGTGGACCCTCCTTAGATAGAGGTGGTTGGTTGTAATCCCATGGACCCACCAGGCAAGCCCAATGTAAGTTTGTTTCCGATTTAATGGTTTTTCATGTGAATTTATAATATGTTATGTTTGGGTATATATAAAATTATATACAAAATTGTAGGCATCGAGTTCGTGTCTTATTGCATTACTCAAACCTAGCTTCAATTTTCATGTGACTTTCCCACCCCTTTCATATGACATGATTCATGGTGCACCATTGCCCAACAATGTGGTTCGTGTGACTATCAGGCTTATCTATCCACCTTGGAGACAGACAAGGCTACCATATGCCCACCCTGATCACGACACAATAGGAGATGTAAATGGAAACATGGTTGCATGGCCCAAATCTAGATTTTTCTATGAATATGTATAATAAATTTGCATTACATTTGTATTTGTGATTCATTTCTATATTTGTATATAATTGGTAATCGATATGAGAATAATGTAGATCATACTACATAAGAAGCCCCCTACAATTCCTCCACAAGCTCCTCCTTAATTACCTGCTAGGATTGCAAACGATGTATTCAAATTGCTAGGTCCTAAATATAAGGGGTTGGTACTATGGTTACACAAAGTAGATGAAGGGTCGACTATGATGGAGGACATTGTAGGTCAAGATCACGACACTAGTGTATTCTTAACAGATATTGTTACACTCACATCCCATGATTACCACTAATCATGAGATTAGGGAATAAGTTTGAGGATTATACTTAATACAAAGCTCACTCCCAAAAAAAATTCTTTGATTTCAAACTCTTTGTTTTCTCACATTCAATCACATAAACAAACTTTACAAGAGAATTAAATTGTGATTAATCTAATATGATCTCAAAATTTATGATACACATGCATACATTGATTTTGTTTCTCATTCTTCCATGTACATACAACATGATAACCAGATATATACTACCTTATTAAGAAAACAAAGATACACATCATCATTTATAGCTCTCTCACTTCTATACAAGGACCTAGAGTGATAGGGACAAAATGAACTTAACTAATCTCATACTTAACTCATGTGACAGATCTACTCTGATGCAAGGACATCTCCAGTCCACTATTTATCCCTAAAAATTATGAGTAGAGGGGTGAGCCTACTTGCTTAGTGAATGAGTACTTTATAGAAATAGTTTAAAGAACTTATATAATTACAGATATATTTTCAAGAAACTCATATCAATTATAAAAACAGTAAGCTTTAAAGAGTCTAAGCATTCACATCATAAATATGGTAGGATACTCTAGATATCTACAAGAGTGAATCAATAAATGAACATGCTTGATTGATCATAAAGAGAACTAATAATTAAAAAAAAACAATGAATAATTGAATAACTGCACACTTGTTTAACCTCTCATTCACCTTATTATTCCCTAAACCCACATGAGGTGTACACAACATGTGAAAGAATCTCAACAAGCTACGATCTCACTAAATAAGGCTTAGAAGCATGCCCAGGTTACTAAGCCTATCTCTTGAGTAAGACTCGTCTGTAGCGGACCTCGACACGTCTGCCTCTCAGCGGTTAATGGGAGTGGTCAGATATCTCGGACTCCACCTCTCAACCTGAGTACTCAAGCGGTGAGTCAAAGCCCTCAGACTTAATGTGCATTAGTGGACCTACTGGCCACTTATCACTACAACATGTAACAGAGGTACCACTGACATCCCCAGTTGGTGTTGGCTACAACCCAACTATAAGGAGTCTGTCCTACTGGTCAAGACCCTAGAAGCCTACTGGTGTGCTCTGATTTACCTCGATCTAGACTACCTCTAGTCGGGAAACTATTTCCTCCCCACAGCACAAGCCTCATCCTATGAGGATTCTACAATGTTCAGGGCATCTAAAAGTCTAATTCACTCTTTAAATTCACAATTCAATCATCACATCAACATATCTTAGTTTAGCTTAGTAAACTGTTCATTTCAAAAACCATCTGATAACATTTACCAAAACTAAACTGTTAAGCATAATCACAGTTTAGCTTTGATAACATTTACCAAAACTAAATTGTTAACCATCTGATAACATTTCACACAATATAACTAACACAAACATAATACCCTTAATGGCTTCCCGAGCTCCCACTTCTGTGGGTGTCAAGGTGAATGGGGCGGCGGCGAATCACAAGCAGCTTCCCCCTAGAGATCTGAGGGATGTCGGAGGGTCGTCGACTGCAAGTAGTAGTGAATCTGTAGTGTCGATGACTGGAATAAGTGCCTCTATATCTAAAGATGCTCCTCCAGTCAGTTGGGAGAGTTTCAGGCCTAGAACTTCCGAGAATGCCACAGATCTGAAGAAGGTAGAAGTAGCCATAGTTGAAGGAAAGATAATCTATCCTAAGAAAGAAGCTGACGAGAATGCTAACAAATGGAGCAAGTTCCTGATGGGCTATATAATCGATTTTCTTCCTCATATTCCTACTCTTACTGCATTCTTCGACTCTGCCTGGAGAACTCAGAGCTTCTTTGAGATTTTTGATATAGGAGATGGTATGTTTCTGATAAAATTCGACGAGTCCAAGGATTTGGATGAAGTTGTCAAGGGTGAATGGTGGGTGAAAGGTAGGCCAGTAGTGTTTAAAAGGTGGGAACCTGGCGATATGGTGAACAGAGTTCCTCTCTCAGATGTTCCTGTGTGGGTGGACATTCTGCATCTTCCGATGGAACTTTGGGACAGCAAGACGTTTAGTAGAATTGGTTCATTCTTGGGTATTCCAGTGAGAATGGACAAGAACACGACCAATTTAAGGCACTTGGATGTTGCGAGAATACTGGTTATTATGGAGAAGGAAGTTGAATTTCCGAAAAAGCTTGTTCTGAGAAGTGATGAAGGGGAAGAACATACGATATTCCTTGAGTATGAGTGGATTCTGTATCGGTGTCCTAGCAATAGATTCTTGGGCCATGGTGAATGTAGCAAGCAGCCGATCAGAATTCAAAGGTCGACTGGTAACATTGTTCAGAAGAAAGCCTGGGAAGTTAAAAAAGTCTCTACAGCAAATGTATTTGATGTTATTCCAGCTAATCAGTCTATTACTGGCTCCGACTTCGTGATTGGGGAGATCACTGATGAAGCCAAAATTCTGAAATGTAAGGATAGTGTTGTGCAAATAGAGCTTGTTGTTGAAGATGAAGCATTTTCGGATTTAGTTAATGAAGGACTGGAACCTGCTCCAAGCATGGTGTCCTCAGTGCCATCTACCCCATTGGTTACTCAGGTTTTATCCAATGTTTCTCCAGATAGCTCTGGTATTGATAAGCTTCAACTTGACCCTGGTGATAGGAGGCGGAATATATTCCCCCCTAAAATTCACATGAAACAGGCTACTGGTATCTTTCATAGAATTACATATTCGAATTTTTCTCCTATCCTGGCTCAAGTGGAGGAACTCCATGTTGTCAATGATGACGCTGAGGCTGGAAGCTCAACAGCCAAAGTGGACAAATGATGTCTATCAAGTTAACCTCCTGGAATGTCAGGGGCCTCTCTAACAAGGTGAGGGGTGTCTAGGAGGTTGTTAGAAGATCTGACAGTCATGTGTTTGTGTTGATCGAAACTAAAGTTCGCAAAAAGAAGATTGACAAGCATATGTCGAAGTTTTTTCCTGAGTTTGGCTATGAGTCCAACATTGACTCTCATGCTCGTGGTAGAATTATTGTGTTGTGGAAACCTGATTTCTGCAATGTTATCAAGCTGAAGGAGACTGACCAACACATTTTGTTGGATATTGAGGTTGGTAACCATAACTTCTAGATTTCTGCTGTTTATGGTCATTCTGAAGATAATGACAGATCTAGTCTTTGGGAATCCCTTGATAGCACAGCCCAAATATGTTCTAAGCCTTGGCTTATGATTGGGGATTTTAACGCAATTCAAAAGGATATTGAGAGGCAAGGTAAGTTCCCCCCCTCTAGGAAGTCTATGGAGGAGTTTAATTCTTTTCTTCTTAACTGTGGTATTATGGAGCTTGACCTCAAGGGCCCGTTCTTTTCTTGGGATAACCACCAACCTGGTGATAGGTTTATCACTTCTAAGATGGATAGAGCTCTTTCGAATAATCTTTTTCTGATGTACTTTGATAACTTCTCTTGCGAACTTGTCTCAAATACTCTAGGGGACCATAGACAACTTAACATTTTTATGGGTGAACCCAAAGTTGTTAAGTCTTCATTCAGATTTATGAACTCTTGGGCCATAAAGCCTTCTATTTCTGATATTCTCTCTTCCTCTTGGAACATTAGTGTTGATGGTTGTGTGATGTTTAAAGTTTATAGAAAGTTTAACACCCTTAGAGATCATTTGATCAAATGGAACAAGAAGGATGTGGGGAATTATCATGATGAAGTTATGAACCTCAGATCTTCTGCTCTTCATGCTCGGGTTATTACTGATCATAATCCTACTGATATGAGTCTTGTGGAGAAAGCACAAATGCTAAGAAGGGAGCTCTCTGTAGCTGAGTATGCTGAGGAGATCCTCCTTAGGAAAAAGTCTAGAATTTCTTGGCTTAAGGAGGGTGAAATGAATTCAAAATTCTTTTATTCGTCCTGAAAGACAAGGAGATTGAGAAACTCTATTAATTGCATTATGATTGATAATGTGTTATGCTATGAGCCTAGTATGATTAAGGATCATATCTTTGAGTTCTACTATAATTTGTTCAACAACAATCAATCTAATGCAAGTCTTCTTAGTGGTTTTTTGTGGACTGGTGCCACTATTTCTAATGCACATAAAATTTCTCTTATCACTAATGTTACTCAGAGGGAGATCGATGATGTGATCAGCAACCTAAATCCTGACAAGGCCCCTGGCCCTGATGTTTTTAATCCTTTCTTCATCAAAACGTTTTGGTCGATTATTAAGAAGGATGTCTCTTCTGCTATTTTTTAATTCTTTACCAAGGGTAAGATATTGAAAGAGGCTAACAATACCTTTATTACTCTGATTCCCAAAGGTGCAAATTCTACTGAAATTAAAAACTAGAGGCCGATTGCTTTATGCAATGTGGCGTATAAGCTCATTTCCAAGATTATGGCTAATAGATTACAAGATGTTCTTCCATCCATTATTAGTGCTAACTAAAATGCTTTTGTGAAAGGTAGGAACATTAAAGATTCTATCTTACTCACCAATGAGATCCTTCACGACTTTAACATGTCTTCAGCTGGATCCAAGATGTGTCTTAAGGTGGATATCTCAAAGGCATATAACTCTGTTAATTGGAAGTTTTTGTATTCTATTATGCACAACATGGGGATTCCTTCTATATGGATAGGTTGGATTGAGGAGATTTTTAATTCTACTTCTTACCAAATTTTGAATAATGGGGAGCCCACTAGGTACTTTAAACCATCTAATGGCATTAGGCAGGGTGATCCATTGACCCCCTACCTTTTTGTCATTGTCATGGAGGCTTTTTCTGTGATCATGAATGAGGCAGTTAAGAAGAAGACTATTATTCCTATTAAAGTTTCTAAAAATATGCATGTTTCTCATTTGGTTTTTGTTGATGACCTTATGATGTTTCTGGAAGCTAACAAAGATAATGTTGAGAATGTTTTGAAGATCCTTAACGACTTTGCCAGTCTTTCTGGTTTGTATGTCAATCCTAGTAAGAGTGAGATCATTCTTAGCAAGGGTTCTGATAGTGATACCATCATTGATATTCTTAAGTTCAAAGTATCTGGGAGTTCCGTTGGCCATTGGCAAGATCAATAAACAAGCTTGTGCTCCGCTTGTGGACAAGATCAAGTCTAGACTTGAGGGCTAGAAAGCCAGGTGTCTATCCATGGCAGGCATGCTCGAGCTGATTAATTCAACTATTGGTTCCATCTATCTTCACTGGTCTCATTCCTTTCCCATTCCTAAGTCTGTTATGGAGGAGATTAATAGACTTTGCCTTGATTTTCTTTGGGGTAGTAAGGATGATAAAAAGTTGCTTCATCTTATTAAGTGGGAGAATGTCACTACACCCAAGTCCGAAGGTGGCCTTAGCATAAGGAAAATTGAGTACGTCTCTTTTGCTTGTACTCTCGCTAATGGTTGGGACATTGCTAATAAGAAAGACTCCTTATGGGTCAAGTGGGTTAATGAGAAATACTTACTCAAATCTTCATTCAGGGTCATTCCTGCTGGTACTAATATGTCGTGGAGTTTCTTGAAGATTCTTAATGGCAGGGATACCATGATCAAACATGTTTCTTACATTATTGGGAATGGCAAGAGTATTAAACTCTGGGTTGATCCTTGGGTCCCTAATAACCGTTTGTTGAAAGATTGTATTGGTGTTGATTCGGTTCTTAAGCTTGGTTTACCTGTTGATTGCTATGCAAATTCTGTTATCTCTTATGGACACTGGAATATCCCTCCTTCTAGAAACAATAAGAAACTTAATGATTTTCTTGAGAAGTATTCGTGCTCTTTGAACAAGGAAGATGTTATTCTTTTCTACAATAGGGATCGCCCTAAGTTGAAGAATATTTGGAATTTTGTTAGAGATAAGTGTTGTGAATCTGATGTCTTTAAGTGGATTTGGAAGTATAAAGCCTCAAATAGATTAAAAATCCATGCGTGGAAAGCAGCTCATAACAAACTTCCTACTTCAGATTATGCTAGGAGAAGGGGCATTCTTACTCCCTCTATGTGCTTCCTGTGTAAGTGTGATGGTGAAGATACTACACATATCTACTTTCTCTGTCCTTTCTCTATGTAGATTTGGAATCTTATTGGTTTGGAGCTGAATGTCTCAGTTGATATGAAGTCCTGGACTGAGGTGACTAAAAGTCAATGCAGTAATTTCAGATTTTTGGTCTTATGCTCTCTCTATTATCTCTGGTGGGAAAGGAATATTCGAGTACATGAAGATAGAGAAAGAAATTGGACTAATTTGTGGAAGCTGATCTTTAGAGATTATATTGATTACCAGCATCACCCTCCCTAGTGTCTTTGTGCAGATGCTTTCTCATTTCTGAGCTCTGTTGAAGAATCCTTGGTCTCCCCCTCATTCTGTTCAGCAGGTTATAGTGGGCAAGAATCTTTGCATTTTCTGGTTTCTCAGCTTTGTTAAGTTCGGTTTGCTCCCTCCTTTTTCTTGGTGTGGTTTGAGTTTTGGTGTTTGGGTTCTGCTGGCGTTATGTGAGTGTTGTTGTTGGCTTGATGATTATGATGTTTTACCCTCTTCTAATGTTGAGCTGTGATGACGGCTGAGCTAAGATGTGTTTTCTTCTGGTGCGTGAGGAGCTTCAGAGTTTATGATGACATTTTGTGCTTTTGTATGATGGTGTTGTTGTCTATTGCTCCCTACCTGTCTGCTGTTTGAAGGATGGCTGGTCTGTTCATGGGTCTATTGGCCTTGTGGATCCGGATCCCTATTTTTTTCCCTGTTGTTCCCTCTTTTCTTAGGGTGAAGGTCGAGTCCCCACTCCTTGGAGTGTCGACGCTCCCTTCTCCCTGAGTTGTGCTTTCGTTGATGCTTTGTGGAGATGCTTGTTGCTGCTTATTTATTGTAGTATAAGGTTGTTGGAGTGTCGCAGCTGGATAATGTTGTTGTCCTTATGTGTTTCTTTCTTGGTTGGTATGCCTATGAGTGGATGAGCTTATCCTTCGGGAGTGGCAGAGCTCGCTATAGGTATGGTTGGTTGATGAGTTATGTTTTAGAGGTATAGTATGGTTGTTCTTTGTCTTTATGGATAGCTTCTCTTCTGATGTACTGTGAGGGCTATGGAGTGATACTTGAAGGTTGTCAAATGCTTTGGTGGAGTCTCTTATGCTGTGCTGTGAGGGCAATAATGTTAGTCATTTTGTTTCTATTGTTCTTGGGGGTTTCTGTTCTTGATTGGTATGTCTATGAGTGGATGAGCTTATCCTTCGGGAGTGGTAGAGCTCTCTATAGGTATGTTTGACTGACGAGTTATGTTCTGGTGATGTTTTGGTGGAGCTAACTCTTTTGCTGTGTTGTGAGGGCAAGACTTTAGTTGTTTGTTGCTTCTTGTTCTGGTTTGATGGCTTTGGTGGGTTGGCCTGTTTTTGGGTGCTGGTGGTTGTGTTTTCTGCTCCCCTCTCACCTTTGGTGATGGTTGAGTTGGTTTCTGGTGGCGTGTGGTGTTTTCTGTGGTGTTTGTGAGTGTGAGGTATGTGCTTGGTTGTTTTTTTGTTTGAAGGTTGTGAGAGGTCTGATGGTTCTTTTTGATCTGGTGATCTTCCCTCTTCTGTTAGCTGCTGTGATGATATCTGGTGTTGTGTTTTTTTTGGCTTTGTTGGTGAAGTTTTACATCTAGTTCTTTGATCCCCTCTCACTACTATTGTGTTGGGTGAGTCTTTTCTTTTCACCTTTTATGGTGGTTCTTTGAAGCTTCTTGCCTCTTGTAGGTTGAGGTTTTTTCTCTTGTTACTCTGTCGGAGACTTATAGTCTATTTTGTCAGATGTAAAGACAGATTTTTTTTAGTTGATTCTTATTTGGGAATCAACAAGCATTGTATAGTTACTAAACAAAAATGAAAAAAAAGCAATAGGAGTTTCGGCCGACCAAAAAAAAGCATAATCACATCTCATACTGAGAAACGTTGATATCATAATACATGATTCACTAAACACCATATCCTTAGGGTTTCATTTACCTCATCGACTTATCACATGACTCGCATAAGGATTTAATGTGTCATAAACATCCACTAAATAAAGATTGCTTTAAACAAGTCATATACAATCAACATATGTATGAAATCCTCGAATTGAGGTAAATTAGGGTTTTCCATGCCATTCATTGAGATATTATGAATCAAGAATAACATTGAATAAATAAAGTCTATGATGTCAAGAAAAGTACTTTAAATGGATTTCACCATATTTATTTGTAAATTTCCAACATTCCACTCATCTAGGGCTTCACCCACTTTACAGAGATACCAAGCAAACACTATTTGCCTCACTTGAAATCCAAGATAGTATCTAACATATATGTACTATACATTCAAATAAACAATCATTCATAATCAATGAGATTCATATTGACAAATTTCTCTATCTAATTATACCACAATTTTAGTCATAGTTGAAAACCCTAAAATTTAGTTTAGTCTTATAACCTCTGTAAATACTTAGGGAAATCTCAGTCAGATGAATTGTATCCATTTATAATACATCATCTAAAATTCATCAAAATAGAGGAATAATCCATTACATATCATTTTCCAAAAGCTAGATCAAAAAGGCAATTTAGGGTTTGTACTCGCATACTAAGCAATTGAAGATTATTGATGATTTAACTCATTTTCATGCAATATACTATTTAAAGGAAGTTCCCACTCACCCTAATCTATTAAAACACCTTTAGAACATAGAACATCTCTGAAAATCTCAAACTCATATCAAAACCCTAGCAAATCATCAGATTCTTCTTCCTTTCAACTCAGAAACCCTAGAAATGGGGGATTATGAAGAAAGAGTGAGAAAAAGGAGAGATTTGATATCATTTTAGATCAAATCATAGGAGGGATTGAATCTTGACATGTGAGAGAAGAATTACCATGAAAGGATATGCAAAGAAGCTAAACTTACTTGATTTCATCATATCTCAGATAGAGAAACCCTAGATCTGCAATTCCACCACTTTCTCCTCTCAAACCCTAACTATCCCTCTCTCTCTAGGATTTCATTTCTTTAGAATGAATCAGGAATTATGGGTGGTCCTAGTGTGTTAGGTTTACCATATAGATAAATTGAGCTACTTGGGTCAATTGCACATTGACCCCTCACTATACTTTCTTTTATTTTAGTTTAACTTTGTGTCAAAAATGTTACTGTAATTCATTTATTTAAGAGGTCAAATCTTCTCCAAAAATTACGAAAATATAGTATATTGTTTGTATTTGAGTTATGAAGCTTTATTTAAAATATCAGATCATTATGAGCTACCATTAAATAATTAAAAATATAATAGTGCATTGCTATCTAGAAATCTATAGAACACTCAGTTGAAGAAAAAAATGCCTAGGAACGGCCATGAAATCATGCTAAGATGGACCCAGTATGGCCGTTCTTCCCACCATAGCCATGGTGCATTGGTTTCATCAGATTTGAGTACAAAAGTTGGTCAATAGTTCAAATCTTTCAAAATGGTTGTGTGGCCTTGCATGCCTGTGCCACCAATGACCTAACACATCCATGCTACCCACCACGGTCGTTCTATTCAAGCCTCCAACTACCATTTCCATTGTCCTTTGCCTACGTCTCTCATTCCTTCCTGACATTAGCCTGTTTGGTGAAAACCCTAATTTCATCTTACTCGGGGTTATATTTTGTCGAACCCTAATTATACAAAGTGATAGAATACTTGGAGTTCTCGTTAGGTTTAACATATCATATTTGAGATATCATCATTAATTATGTTTAAGCAATGATCAATCTAATCAAGCATGTAATCATCCACATAAACCCTAACTAACCAATTAAGCTCAGATACGGTCATAACAATTCTTCCCCCCTTAAAAAGGTTTCACCCCTGAAACATAAATATGCAAGCAAAGTACATTCAAGATTTATTTTAAGCTTCTAAAATCTTACATGTAATTATATTCTTGTATTTCATAGTTGAATGTAGTTTTCAACATTAAGTCCTTTATTTCTTTTCTAATCACAACATGTTTAAAATAGTTCTCAATGATAACACATGAATTCTCTATGCCACAATCAATAATAGGATAGAGAGAGAAACAACCATTTCAATATTTTCATAATCTTAAGGTGTTACCTCAACATTGATAATCTGATCCAACTATCTCCATTAATACAACTCAATATGTATTATTGTTCTGTATTACTTATGAGTCACAAAAGAGAGTTCACCATGTTGTTTTGAATTTTACTATTATGATACTCAAATAGCAAAGTGGTCATGAGTTGGAAGACTAGATTCAACAACAAGTGTACAATACTAAGTTGGATTACTAATATGAATGACTAAAACTATCAGACACCTTTAATTAACATATTGCTCAGACATGTACAGTTGAAATCATATGTAAAACAAATTTACATCCATTAATATACCTTCAACAAATTATACTTCTAAAAACAAATTCACATATTACTAAAAACCATTGTTTTCTCTTATTTCTCTCCTCATTCATTGCTACTTACTTTTTGCTACTTATCCTTCTCATTTTGATCATGTAGAAGAAACATCCCTAAAATTGAAAGATACAAGGTAAGAATAGATTATTCATCATTCTTGATATCATTGCAAGAATTTATTTCATATCACACTTTATTCATGTTGTATTTCTCCTTTTGTTCAAAACAAACTTGTTACATTTCAAATTTATTTCTTACCCTTTATTTTGAATAATTTCCATATTGTTTATCTGCCTTTCAGATTAGCTACCTTTAAACCCTGGATTACTATCAGTGCTAATTTACTTCTCATAGTGCAAGTCTCATGATCTTGTTTTATAGAGATGCTAGTAGTCAAGGTCAAATCACTCGTGACATCCCTTAAACTACTACAACTCTAAACATTCTAGGATTTTGTCCTTATCAATAGCATGACGTTATTGTGATGTGACTTTTCTCCCTTTATTTGAAATTCAAACTTTGGATCTCACAAGTTTTACTAAAGTCTTCCTTATCTTATCAATTAAATTTCCTTTCTCTTACTTGGCCATCCAGATAGATTACAATCTCAATTTACCCTATAAGGGTTTCATCATCATATTATGTGTCATTATTACATTCACTATATGTCTCTACCATGGTGGTTATGCATCATATATGATTCATTTTCTTATCACTTCATTCCCGCATTGCTCTCATTAAGGAAGATATGAAAGAGAAGATGATTCTGAGACTTATTAATTCGTATCTTCAAACATTCCCTTAATGCATTTCTCGTATGTAGGTATAATTAGTTATCAAAAAGGATGCTTGACTAACTAACATTTGCTTGATTCTCCTAACCTCTTTCTTTTATAATATATATTACTCCATCATGTTTCAAACCCTTCCTTACTTTCTGTAATCCTTTTACCATATACTACTATTCCACCTATCATCTTTAACTTCTAATTTTCTCTTATGATCATGTTTCTTATTCATGTGTATGATCTATTGACTCAAGGTCAATTAGGTCAATGTTGACTCACGTCTAAATTGACTAAACCCGTGTTTTGATGATGACTAACCATTCCACATATTGGTGTCTAATGCTTCTACTTGAGTAATTTCAGATTAGGTATAGACACACTCCAATTGCCCTAACTTGCGCATCTCAAATTGGAGAAAAGACAAGTCAAAGTCATACAAGTGGACGTTTTTGTAATATGATGTATATCCATTAGAATCATGTTGTAAATCACTTGTAATGATTGTATGACTTGTAATTAAGCTTAGAAAAATATCAGGAACACTTAGATCGAATATTAGAGCACTTTTAATGCAACTTTGAAAATCAATTACAGGCACTTGTTCAGTCGAGTTTCCCAACCTAAAACTCGACCGATCAACCTTGGTCGATTTTCTGAAGATTGCATCGGTCGAGTTGTGCACTCACAGAACTCGACCGATTGGGTAGTAGGCCAGTTCCAGTTGGAATGGTCGGTCGAGTTTCCTCAGAACAAACTCGACCGATCATTTCAATATCGGGCTGCCTGCTACTTGATCGGTCGAGTTACACATATAGAAACTCGACCGAATGCAATGTACGGAAAAGTGCAGAAAAGTGTTTCTAGCCGTTGTGGAGTTGCAACAAGTGAAAATAGATCTGTTGCAAGCCACGAAACGGCTAGTTTTCGTTCACAAGTGTTCCCAAAGGCTAAGAGGCATCCCCAGCTATAAATAGGACCCCTTGGGCTTCATTCCAAGGTTGAGCATTCATTGCAAACTCTTTGTGAGGTTCCTATTCTATAGTTGAGTGCTTCCTACAGCCTCCTCTCTCTCTCTAAGCTTAATAACTTGCTACATCCATTAGAGTGAGTAGGAAATCTGTAAGAGAGCTAGTCATATATGTATATCTTGTGAGGCTCTCACTTCCACCACCTACCCATCTCTCATTTTCTATCTTGAAGATGAAGGTTCTCTCTCTTGTCCAAGAGAGGTGAAGAAGAACAAGGGAAGGAGTCCCTTGGTGAAGATCAAGGCAGAAGACTTGGAGCTAGAGTGGGTAAGCCCTTGGAGAAGGAAAAAGACTCAAGCTCAAGTAGGTAAGACCTTGGTGGAAAGCTTCTCCGAGTGAAGGTGAAGTCAAAGGCGGAAGATTCAAGAAGAGTGGGTAATTCCTGCAAGGCCGAAGACTTGTGCAAGAGTGGGTAAGTCCTTGGAGAAGGCCGAAGACTCTTGCAAAGTGGGTAAGTCCTTGATAAGGTTGAAGACTCTTTGTATTGGATAGGTAAGTCCTTTGTTGGTCATGCATTGTATGTCTTATGAATGAATATAAGAGTGCAAGAGTTTGGAAGTCCTAGAGGTTGACCTCTCTAGGCAAGTGGACTGACACACTTCTAGTTTGAAGTGTGGAACCACTCTAAATAGCGTGTTTAATTGGTGCATGTTCAATCTCTCTTATCCTTGCTATGCTTGATTTAGTTGCACTCAAATTACCTATTTAGCAACCTTATCTTGTCATATATCTTGAAGGTTTAATGAATTTTGTTTAAGTGCTTTCAGCTCTATTCACCCCCCTCTAGAGCATCTAATCACCCATCTAGGATCCAACAAGTGGTATCAGAGCGGGTCTTCTCCAAGCATACTTCAACAAGTAGGAGAAGATGGGTGACTACCAAGGAGGGAGATTCTCGACCAGCCTTCCAATCTTTGATGGGAGCAACTTCCTCTATTGGAGAAGAAGACTTCAATTCTTCATCCAAGGATCAAGTCTCGAGATGTGGCAAATGGTGAACAGCCCATACATTCTACCAAAGACAAACATTGAAGAATGGGATGAAGACACCTTGATGAAAGCAACCTTGAATGCTAGAGCCATGAACATCCTATATGCCTCCATGACCCCCACCGAGTTCAACCAGATTTCCTCTTGTGAGATGGCCTATGAGGTATGGAGAAAGCTTTGCATCACTTATGAAGGGACAGATCAAGTGAAGGAAAGCAAAGTCTACATGCTCAAAGGGTTGCTTGAGAACTTCAAGATGGGAAAGGAGGAGAGCATAGCCAACATGTACTCAAGGCTCAACACCATCTTGAATGGTCTTACTGTTCTAGGACATCCTATGTCTAGTGGAGAGATTAACTCAAAGATCCTTAGAACTCTCCCCAAGAGGTGGGAATCCAATGTGACTTCCATTGAAGAAGCAAGGTCTCTTAGGGATATTCCTATTGAAGAGCTCATTGGAAATCTACAAGCACATGAAGCCACACTTGACAAGAGGGAGGAATTAGAAAGACAAGAGGAGAAAGAACTCAAGAGAATGAAGAAGGCTGAAATCAAAGCTCAAATCAAGGATATTGTTGGTCAAGCCTCTCCATTCTCTCAAGTTGAAGAAGTTGCCATGTACTCCAAGGGTAGACTATACAAAGGCAAGTTCTCCTCCATCCAGTGCTTCACATGTGGAAAGAAGGGTCACTACAAGGAAGATTGCCCACAAGGCAAAAAGACCCATCTTCACAAGAAGGAGAAATGGCACTCAAGCTCAAGTGGCTCCTCCAACTCAAGCTCAAGTGAAGATTCATGTGAAGGATCAAGCTCAAGCTCTAGTTATGAAGGGGAATGCCATTTTGCCCTTATAGCATCAACAAGTGAAGACTCAAGTGAGGTAAATCTAGACTCTTTAGATAAAGAATCTTTAATTGATGTTATTCATGACATTTGTGCCTCTTATAAGTCTTCTAAAAAGAAAAAGAAAAAGCTTGCTAAAATTGTTGATAATTTGCATATAGAACTAGATGATCTTGAATATGCTAATTCTTGCTTGCTTATTGATAAAACTGATTTTCTTAGCCAAGTAGACTCTCTTAAACTTGAAAATTCTAGTTTACTTGATAAGATTAAATTTCTAGAAGCTCAACCTCTCATGTCTAGTTCTAATGAAGAGCATACTTTAATTATTGATTCTCTCATGCATGACATTGATGTTCTTAAATTTGAAAACAAGGACAAAGATTTTGTTTTTCATGAATTAGAAATAGAAAATGCCTCCTTGCTTGCTAAAATCAATGGGCATGAATCTTGCTCTAGTTCTACAAATAGAGAGAATGATGTTGCTGCTCTTCATATTGATAGAGATTCTCTTTCAACTAAATCTCTTTGCTTAGAAAATGATCTTTTGCATGCTAGAGATGATATTAATCAATTGTCTTCGACTATTGCTTCTCTTAAGCATGATAATGACAGTTTGAGATCTTCTTTGCAAAGATTCTTAGTTGGTAAAAAGAGTCTTAATGACATCCTACACCATACTACTAAACAAATTGGTAGACATGGTTTAGGGTATGATAGTAGTCAAGGGAACAACAAAGATAAAGGACCTCCAATATTTCATGGAGAATCCTCTAGTTCCAAGACTATGGGCACATGCAACTATTGCAATGAATTTGGTCATTATTCTACTTGTTGTCCTTTTAGGAAAGCACCCAAGAGCAATAGGACTTGGGTTGCTAAACTAACCCCTCCGGACCCAAAAACATGATTGGGGACCATTTCATCTTTCTTCCTGTAGGTAATTGCAAATGGATTGACTTGAGCTATTGAATTGCAAATTGACTTCTCAATCCACATGAAAGAAGAAAGGTGAGATGTGTAGAGGGTGACAAAAAATGGAAAAGGAATGGTAAGCACAAAGGTAATGTTTCTCTTGCTTATAACCTACCCTAACTTGTTTTTGTCAAGTTAGTGTGCACTATACATATGGTTTTTGAGTCAAAAGTGGCATTTTGTGATTCTCTTCACACTCTTTCTCAAAAACTATTTCTAATGCTTCTATAGTGCATTACTAACTTACTTAGACATGTTTGGATATGGTTTGTATTTTAAGCATGCCTTTAAATATGTTTTTATGATATATATGTGCTTTTTGAGAGCTGGTCTGTCGGTCGAGTTTGCCCTAGTGAAACTCGACCGATAGGCACCAATGGGTGTTTCCAGCAGTTGTCATCGGTCAAGTTGCCAATGCACAGAACTCGACCCAAAACACTGTGCACAGAATATACATTTGGCTTATTGAGTGAGAATTTCCCTCTCAACTAGATTTTCTCAACCAATAGCCTTATTCTTTGGCACTCTCATTTGGTACCTTTATATATGCATATTGCCATGTTCTAAATTGCCTATCTTGCTTACAAATCTATCTCTCTAATTGCTCTAAATTGGTATATCTATATGTGGCAATTACTTGCTTTGAGTTGTTTTGCAGGTTTTGATGATGATCTCTTTGGATCTCTTGGTTGTGTCTTAAATTGCTTCCGTTGTGCTCTAACTTGCTACATCTATCTAGGTGTATATCTTGTTTTGATACAACCTTGAGGTTCTTAGTGGTAATCATCTTTTCGTAAGGATGCATATCTTGTGAGTTATATCCTTTCATGCTTCTAAAATTGCATATCTCTTTGTTTGGATATATCTCTACATCTAATCATAGCTTGCTTTATCTTGTGTATCTTTTGGTATCTCTTGCTATGATCTAGATCCTACTAGTAGTCCTAACTTGTGATATCATCTACTAGTAGTTCATATACATGTAGTTCTAACCTTGTTTACAAATTGCCATCTTTGATCATCTATATGTTATGCTTGTATCTTATCTCATACATGCTCAAGATTGTTCCTTGAATTGCATATCTACTATCTTGAGTTGTTTGCATAACATTGTGATGCAGGGCACATAGAGCTACATTATATGTAGAAATTGGAGTATTTTTGGATTTTATGCAGGTTTTGCTCCAATTTCAGTTTTTGCTGCAAGTATAGTGTTTTTTATGCAGAAACACCCTTCTGAGCAAGACTCATTGCTTAGCCATGAGCTCCGATGGTTTTTGGTCAAATTCCATCATCTTGAGGGTCACAATTGTAATTTATTGTTTTTCTGCAGCACCTTATCTTGCATTTTTGGGTTGTTCAAGTATATGCTTTAACTTGCTTTTCTTTCTATGCTTGGACAAGCCCCTATATGTGCTCTTCTACTCTCCTCATATATATTTTGTGTTATCTCCTTTCTCTTTAACAAGTGATGTTTCTTTTTTTCTTCATAACCCCCACCTTTTTGAAATGACAAAGGGGGAGAAAGGTAATGTCTTCTTTTAAAAAGAGGAAGAAGGCATGTCTTACATGAAGAAGAGAAGTATGTTCATGTAAAGGGAGAAGGTAAAGGGGAGAAGACATATATGTGTAGAACATATATGAGTAGAATACATGGTATTCTATAAATATTATGAAAGCTAACCATGCAGGAGAAATAGCATCAATTGAGGGGGAGTATGAGAACTCCACTAGCATCAATTGAGGGGGAGCATATGAAATCAATTCCATTGAAACCCCTAGGTTTATCCAAAGGTATGAATTTACTTAAATGATTTCAATACATTTATGGAATGGTTTGTCATCTTCAAAAAGGGGGAGAATGTTGACTCAAGGTCAATTAGGTCAATGTTGACTCACGTCTAAATTGACTAAACCTGTGTTTTGATGATGACTAACCATTCCACATATTGGTGTCTAATGCTTCTACTTGAGTAATTTCAGATTAGGTATAGACACACTCCAATTGCCCTAACTTGCGCATCTCAAATTGGAGAAAAGACAAGTCAAAGTCATACAAGTGGACGTTTTTGTAATATTATGTATATCCATTAGAATCATGTTGTAAATCACTTGTAATGATTGTATGACTTGTAATTAAGCTTAGAAAAATATCAGGAACACTTAGATCGAATATTAGAGCACTTTTAATGCAACTTTGAAAATCAATTACAGGGACTTGTTCGGTCGAGTTTCCCACCCTGTAACTCGACCGATCAACCTTGGTCGATTTTCTGAAGATTGCATCGGTCGAGTTGTGCACTCACAGAACTCGACCGATTGGGTAGTAGGCCAGTTCCAGTTGGAATGGTCGGTCGAGTTTCCTCAGAACAAACTCGACCGATCATTTCAATATCGGGCTACCTGCTACTTGATCGGTTGAGTTACACATATAGAAACTCGACTGAATGCACTGTACGGAAAAGTGCAGAAAAGTGTTTCTAGCCGTTGTGGAGTTGCAACAAGTGAAAATAGATCCGTTGCAAGGCACAAAATGGCTAGTTTTCGTTCACAAGTGTTCCCAAAGGCTAAGAGGCATCCCCAGCTATAAATAGGACCCCTTGGGCTTCATTCCAAGGTTGAGCATTCATTACAAACTCTTTGTGAGGTTCCTATTCTATAGTTGAGTGCTTCCTACAGCCTCCTCTCTCTCTCTAAGCTTAATCACTTGCTACATCCATTATAGTGAGTAGGAAATCTGTAAGAGAGCTAGTCATATATGTATATCTTGTGAGGCTCTCACTTCCACCACCTCCCCATCTCTCATTTGCTATCTTGAAGATGAAGGTTCTCTCTCTTATCCAAGAGAGGTGAAGAAGAACAAGGGAAGGAGTCCCTTGGTGAAGATCAAGGCAGAAGACTTGGAGCTAGAGTAGGTAAGCCCTTGGAGAAGGCAAAAGACTCAAGCTCAAGTAGGTAAGACCTTGGTGGAAAGCTTCTCCGAGTGAAGGTGAAGTCAAAGGCGGAAGATCCAAGAAGAGTGGGTAATTCCTGCAAGGCCGAAGACTTGTGCAAGAGTGGGTAAGTCCTTGGAGAAGGCCGAAGACTCTTGCAAAGTGGGTAAGTCCTTGATAAGGTTGAAGACTCTTTGTATTGGATAGGTAAGTCCTTTGTTGGTCATGCACTGTATGTCTTATGAATGAATATAAGAGTGCAAGAGTTTGGAAGTCCTAGAGGTTGACCTCTCTAGGCAAGTGGACTGACACACTTCTAGTTTGAAGTGTGGAACCACTCTAAATAGCTTGTTTAATTGGTGCATGTTCAATCTCTCTTATCCTTGCTATGCTTGATTTAGTTGCACTCAAATTACCTATTTAGAAACCTTATCTTGTCATATATCTTGAAGGTTTAATGAATTTTGTTTAAGTGCTTTCAGCTCTATTCACCCCCCCTCTAGAGCATCTAATCACCCATCTAGGATCCAACATGATCATGTATACCATGTTGTAGATATTTCTTTTTATCATTCTACTAATGTGAAGTTGAGATTCTAAATCAATAATCGCTCTACTAGTTTCACCTCATGTTTAATACATTACATATCCTTCATTTGAAATCAAACGGCTCATGCATGGGTAAAACTTAGTTTCTCTTTCAATCAAGTTTTTCCTTCCTGAATATAGTCTACCTTTGTATGACTTATTCATTTGTTAAGCTACACTTTTTTTCTTCTTTTATAAACTAGTTTGTTGGTCTATAGAGACTTATAACCCAAAGGTAGTAAGGATGAATGTATTAAACTTCATAATAAAGGTATACATTCCATCCTCTCAATTATGTCATGTAATCCTCATTCCTTAATCAAGCTCATCATTTCCAACATTTCTCTTTGTTTCAACAAAGTTTCTTATCTTAGTCTTATGATTTACATGTTCATCTAATTATCTTAACTTTTACTCTTATGAAGACTCTTCACTTTTATGTACTTATTGTATGCTTAACTCCTTTCTTCTATTTTCCCTTTGCTTTAGAGTACAGAAAAGCATTTTACTCGATTATATGATCCATTCCTCATGATTGATTCTTACTATATTGGCCCTTACATACTTTTCTCATATATTTTCCATATTTCATATTTAGAGTTCATATAATACTAAACATTAAACATAATATGAACTGTATGTCGTGGTCCTTTATTCTCAATCAAGGGTTTCAATTATGAGGCCCCAAAGTTGGATCTCTGATATCATTTACAACTGATTCTTAGTTATTCCAATCCTTCCCATATGTTTCAATCTCTTGTGTATGTACATACTCATTACATTCTTATTTTTCCTCCGTATAGTTTAATTACTTTTATTAGATTAATTATTAGGACTCATTAGATCCCAGTAACGCACCCTACCAGCCAAACCAAGCCGAACCTACAATCTTGAAGCCAAGAGCTACTTAGGAGTAATTGACTTCTATATATCTTAAACATATAGAAAGACTATCCACTCAGGGTAAAGCCATTTAAGGATAACTTATGGTCTAGTTGATACAAGCAATGTAAGCAATAACTGAACTAACTTCATAGTGTACAAGAATCTTAAAGGACCACATATATTTCTACAAAATGAATATTTGAATTCAAATGTATAAGAGAATTTCCATTGATATCCCATCAAAGCAACAATATAAAACAAGAGTTACATTACATTCTATTCTTATGCTCAATTCATTCATTTCTTTCTGGTCTTCTAACCGTAATATTTCTAGGGTTTCTCTCTAGACCATCCTCCCACTTCATGCCTGTCTAGGGCATTCAGAGAAGAATAGACAGAGTAGCTTGATATTGGTCAACCTAGGTATCCAAATACTGGGCCAGGGTATCCAAATACCTAGACTTCTTAGAGATATTCGCACACCACCTCTTAACTGCCACACTTATAACTCTGACTTTCTATCTTAATGGTCCCTGATGACTCAACCTATGCTCTGATACCAAGTTGTTACACCCACATCCCATAATTACCACTAATCATGAGATTAGGGCATAAGTTTGAGGATTATACTTAATACAAAGCTCATTCCCATTTTTTTCTTTGATTTCAAACTCTTTGTTTTATCACATTCAATCACATAAACAAACTTTACAATATAATTAAACTTTGATTACTCTAATATGATCTCAACATTAATAATAAACATCCATATATTCATTTTATTTCTCACACTTCCATATACATACAACATGATAACCAGATATATACTCTCTTATTAAGAAAACAAAGATACACATCATCATTTACAACTCTCTCACTTCTATACAAGGACCTAGAGTGATAGGTACCGAATGAACTTAACTAATCTCATGCTTAACTCATGTGGAAGATCTACTCTGATGCAAAGACATCTTCAGTCCATGAGTTATCCATAAAAAATGGCAGTAGAGGGGTGAGCCTACTCGCTCAGTGAATGAGTACTTCGTAGAAAAGTTTAAAGCACTTATATAATTACAGGTATATTTTCGAGCAACTGATATCAATTATAACAATAGTAAGCTTTAAAGAGTCTAATCATTCACAATCACAAATATGGTAGGATACTCTAGATATCTACAAGAGTGAATCAATATATAAACATGCTTGATTGATCATAAAGAGAACTAATAATTCAAAAACATACAATGAACAATGGAATAATTGTGCACACTTGTTTAACCTCTCATTCATCTTATTATGACCTAAACCCACATGAGGTGTAACACAACATGTGAAATAATCTCAGCAAGCTACAATCTCACTGTACAAGTCTTAGAAGCATGCCTAGGTTCCTAAGCCTATCTCTCTAGTAAGACCCCACCTGTAGCGGGCCTCGGCACGTCTTCCCTTTGACGACTAATGGGAACAGTCGGATATCTCAGACTCCACCTCTCAACTTGGGTACTCAGGTGCTGAGTCAAAACCCTTAGCCTTACTAAGAATCAGTGGACATGCTGACCATTGATCACTACAACATGTAAGACAGGTACCACCGACATCCCCGATTGGTGTTGGGTACCACACAACTATGAGGAGTTTGCCCTACTTGTCAAGACCCCCGCACCCTACTGGTGTGCCTCGGCTTAACTCATTCAAGACTTCCTCCAGTCGGGAAACTATTTCATCCCCACAATGCAGGTCTCATCTTGTGAGGATTATATAGTGTTTAGGGCATCTAAATGTCTAATTCACTCTTTAAATTCACAATTCAATCGTCGCATCAACATATCTTAGTTTAGCTTTGTAAACTATTCATTTCATAAACCATCTGATAACATTTACCACAAATAAACTGTTAAGCATAATCACATCTCATACTGAGAAACGTTGATATCACAATACTTGATTCACTTAACACCCTATCCTTAGGGTTTCATTTACCTCATCCACTTATCACATGACTCGCATAAGGATTTATCGTGTTATAAACATTCACTAAATAAAGATTGCTTTAAACAAGTCATATACAATCAACATATGTATGAAATCTTAAAATTGAGCTAAATTAGGGTTTTCCATGCCATTCATTGAGATATTATGAATCAATAATAACATTGAATACATAATGTATATGATTTTAAGAAAAGCACTTCAAATGGATTTCACCATATTTATTCATAAATTACCAACATTCCACTCATCTAGGGTTCTCCCTCTGTACGGAGATATCAAGCAAACACTATTCACATCACATGAAATCCAAGATAGTATCTGACATATGTGTACTACACATTCAAATAAACAATCATTCATAATTAATGAGATTCATACAGACAAATTTCTCTATCTAATTATACAACAATTTCAGTTATAGCTGAAAACCCTAAAATTCAGTTTACTCTTATAACCTTTACAAATACTTAGGGAATTATCATTAATATGTATTGTATCCATTTATAATATGATTTTATCATCTAAAATTCATCAAAATAGAGGAATAATCCATTTCATATCATTTTGCAAAAGCTAGATCAAAAAGGCCATTTAGGGTTTGTACTCGTATACTAAGTAATTGAAGATTATTGATGATTTAACTCATTTCTGTGTCATCTACTATTTAAAGGAAGTTTCCACTCACCCTAAGGTGTGAAAACACCTTTAGAACACAGACAATCTCTGAAAATCTCAAACTCATATCAAAACCCTAGCCAATCATCAGATTCTTCTTCCTTTCAACTCGGAAACCCTAGAAATGGGGGATTACATAGAAAGAGTGAGAAAATTGAGAGATTTGATATCATTTCATATCAAATCAGAGGAGGGACAGAATCTTTTCCTGTGAGAGAAGATTCACCATGAAAGGTTATGCAAAGAAGCTAAACTTACTTGATTTCATCATATCTCGGATAGAAATGCTAGATCAGCAATTCCACCACTTTCTCCTCTCAAACCCTAACTCTCCCTCTCTCTCTCTCTCTAGGATTTCATTTATATGGAATGAATCACAAATTATGAGAGGTCCTAGTGTGTTAGGTTGAACATATATAGAAATTGAGCTACTAGGGTCAATTGCACATTGACCCCTCACTATACTTTCTCTTATTTTAGTTGAACTTTCTATCAAAACAATGTTACAATAATTCATTTATTTTAGTGGCCAAACCTCATCCAAAAATTATGAAAATTTAGGTTTCTATTTTAAATTAAGCTAAAAAACTTCAATTAAAATTTTAGATCATTCTGAAATACCATTAAATAATTAAAAATCTAATATTACACTACTATCTAGAAATCTACAAAATAGTCAGATGAAGACAAAATGCCCTAAAACGGCCATGCAAGCTGCCACGGTAGTGCTAAGATGCACTCAGTATGGTTGTGCTACCTTCCACAGTCGTGGTCCTTTAGTTTCATCAGATTGACTACAAAAGTTGGTCAACAGTTCAATTCTTTAAAAATGGGTGTGTGGCCTAGCATGCTTGTGCCACTAACGACCTAACACTGTTGTGCTACCCACCACAGTCGTGCTATCCAAGCCTCCAACTACCATTTCCATTATCCTTTGTCTACCTCTCTCATTACTTCCTAACATTATCTTGTTTGGTGAAAACCCTAATTTCAGTCAACTATGGTTTATATTTTCTCAAACCCTAACTATACAAAGCGATAGTATACTTGGAATTCTCATTAGGTTTAACATATCATAATTGAGATATCATCATTAATATTGTTTAAGAAAATATCAATCTAATAAAGCATGTAATCATCCACACCTAACTTACCAATTAAGCTAAGTTCAGTCATAACAAATATTATGAAGTTGTTAACTTATGATTGTTTAATACAACTGTGGTAGAACTTTGGATATGGTGAGATATTATGGCTATATACCTCATTCTATATATGTGAATATATATGTTGATTTGTTTTCTTATGTATTAGTGCTTACATATATATTTTGTAATGACTAATATATGGTATGTGGACATTTTGCATTAACCAATGTAGAATTTCTATTTCCATAATTGATTAGTTGTGTAGATAGAGACCCAACATCTGTTTGTAATTAATTATCTACCACATTTTAATATTTTCTACTATGGGAAAGAGCATGATTATAACCACTTTCAATGTTAAGTAAGTTTTGGGCACTTTGCTTATAATTTTGACTTATGAATTACATTTCATTATGGAATCCCAGTTCTCTTTTGTTTGTCTTCTTTTCACTCAGTAATAAGAATTGAGAGTTGTTGGTAATTGTCCCCAAGATTCTATCTATGTATAATCTAGATCCTTGGAGACAATATTGGGATTTGGGGAAACCCAATGAAAATGGCATTAGTAGCATAAGTAAAAAAATTATCTGTGAACATATACTAATTTCTGCATCATTACATGACTATTTATTAATTCAATTAAACGTATAAATTTAACTTATAGGGGTATAAAATCATTCAAAAAGGCTGGAGGAATGGTAGATAAAAAAAACTTAACTTGGAAGAATATTGAGGTAGTTTTCCAACTTCGATATATATATATATATATATATATATATATATATATATATATATATATATTCCAACTATGCTTAATGTATTTATTAACCTTTTGCATAATTGTAAATTAATAGTGCCCTATACAAGCTAATAATCGGACATGTAGATACTATCTGATGCGGTATATGGCATGATTGTCATATAAGCAGAACTAGACATCCATTGTATAGAAAAGGTAATCTATATAGTCTTAATCATCATAAGTAAATAATATCATTTGATAATATAAAAAATCAAATCAAACTCTTGAATTAGGTCATTCTCTTTGTAGGTTTTTGACATGATAAAGCCCTATACAAAAGAAGAAATGGATGAGATATGAGAAGTATGGGTAGAGTCCTTTGTTAAGGAAGTCAACTTTACATTTGATTGGATAAAATGTGAGTTTTCTAAACTTTGATGTCATTGTTTCCATATACATGTGATGATTATGACTTCAACTTTAAAATTTAAGCAAGTGAATTGTTGGTGCACATGTAAATGATATGTGTATATGTATATGTGTGTGAATGAATGTGAAAAGGAACAAATACAATGAGAATTTCATTTGTACATACGATGAGAATGGAATTTAATGTGTGTATTCTAACTTGTATATGTGCATGAGAATGTAATTAAGTGTTGATGAGATTGGTGATGCATGTGTGGGAATGAATTGTATTGATGTGACTCTTATTGTAGGTTTTGCAAGTATGTTGTCCTATTATTAGGCTAAACACTAGATGGAACCTACAATTTTAATGAATTGTAGGATCTACACCCTACTAAACAATTGGATAGTAGGTTTGCAAACCTTCTACAAAACAATATACATGTGATGCCAGATGCTTTAAAAAAAATTGTTGATGTAGATGTACTTGTCAGTTTTGTGGGAAAATCAACTACACATCTAGTCTAAAAAGGTTGTGCCACCCAGCATGGTCATGTTATCCATCCCACAACATGATTGTGCTATCCAGAAATGTTGTTTTACCAAGCCTCCAAGCCATGGTATCACTCTTTGTCATTGGTTCCTATAACACAAATTGACGACTCAATAGGTTTGTATAAAAAAACTATACATGTGACATGGATTGTTATACAAAACCAACGACTATGACTTGATTTGTACCATTGGTTTCTTTACACTAAACTGATTACACAAGTCTCTGTTGTTAGTTCCTTTCCATTGAACCAACTACTATAATCTCAGAACAATCTTATAATTATTTTTGATATCGCTCAGTGCCATCTATTTCTATTTTTGTAGAAATCGACATTGGCTCTGTGTTATCAGTTTTAACTTACCCTTAAAACTGACCCAGATGGACCTTAGTTGTAGTGTCACCCACTTAAGTGTCAATACATAATCTACATTATAGGTCTAAAAATCAAGCTATAGGTGGTATATGTACTAGTATCCTATCATGTTGAACCATTTTGTAGTCAAGAGATGCTCTAGGGAGTAGATTGTTGTCTGATAGAATCTTTGGCCGTAAATGTCATCTTAAATTGGGAAACTTCTCATGTGCCCAACTTTATCTATCTTGAGCACTTTTGTAAATGGACAAATGACCTATACAATCATAGGTCATGAAGGTGATCTTAAACTGAGAAATTTGTTTGGAGCCAAATCCTTTCAATTTTATCAATTTTAATAATTTCTTTGTTATAGGAAGATGTTGTAAGCATTAGACATATGATCGACACAGTCACTGGTCTTTAAGGCCACCTTTACTTTGCAAATTTTTCTAGTGCCCAATCTTATCTATCTTGAGAACTTTAAAAAAGTTTGGAAATGTTCAAGAGATCAAGCAATGGATAATTATAATCATTGGTTGTAAAGACCACATTAAATCTTGAAATTTGTCTGATACCACATCAATACATGGTCCCAGGATATGACCTAAAACTACACCAAAAGCATAAGCAGCCTTTTCAAAATCCATGGTCCTAGACTACAACCTAAACTAGACCAAAATCCTCAAATTCATCCAATCTTTTGGGTCATGGCCTACGAACCTAAAATTGGACCAATCATGTGCTTTATTTGGCAATATGTTTGGGTCCTGGACCAAGACCTTAAACTAGACCCAAGCCTTTTCCTGAATAGGATCCTCAACCCTCTTTCACCTTTCTTGAATCTTCATAGGATCCATATTACCCATTGAAACCATTACAACAAGGGTTACCAACCAACTTTCACGCACACATCCTTTGACAATCCTAGATCATTACTCAAAGATGAACCAAATTGCCAAACCTAATTCATGAACTTGAGTTGTGGATGAAATTTCCATTTCTAAGAATAAGAACTAGAAATTTGAGGAGCATCAATGCTCTAAGGTATGAAACACAAACTAGTAAATGAGCACATCGTAGAGGTTACCTTTCACTTCATGATGGCCAAGACACCTAATATCAGCTCTCAGATGCCTCAATCAATTAAACAACTAACGGCTACATTTACATGTCGTAAAGGTCGGCTTAAATCTAAGAATATTATCTAAAATAAATCACTAAGATTTTTGATCCACCCATTATGATAGGTAAACTCTTCATATTGTGCCTTTTATGAGTTCTTGTCCTGACTTTAAACTGGGCCACTAGAAAAACAAGAGGGATGACTACTCTTTTTCTTCAAGATCTACTTTTTAGGTGGAGCAGTTCCCATTATTTTTCAATGCTTATAGACTCCCAATCTTAATTTCTCTCAAGAAAACCAAACTTTCCTTTCACTTTTTCACATTAACATTTTATAAGGCATGAGCTAGTGGGAAAACTAGAAATGCGTTGGTTTAAGAACTGAAGCCATGATGACAGACACTCATCAAAACTTCAAGGGGTTGAATGATCGACAAGATATAGAAACTGCCTGATTCATAGGCTACCCTAAGTCTGGGAAAGTCATTATCCCCAATCTTTTCCTCATTAATTCATTTCTAGAAGGAAGAGAAATCAAACACATTTTTCACTCTCCATAAGGTTTGTCAGAACATCCTTGACGAGTGCAACCTTTTTGGCCTTTTGTGACCAAAAATGGTTGTCACGCTTGGCTCAATCCTGCGGTTCTTACTATTACATCAAACCTTTCCTTGAGAGGGGAAAACTTTGACGCCCCATTTCATCTCACTTGGGGGAAACTTATAATTATGTTAATCCGCTGGAAGATGATGGAAATCTGCTCCACATTCTACCCAATTTCCACATATACCTATTTTTCCACCCATTCATGCCTTTATGCCCACTTTCACCTAGTTCTATCCCTTCTATAAAAAAAACCTTCTTTCAGACTGAAAGTGCGGTTATTCTTCAATTCTTCCTTAAATAGGCTAATTTTAACAAATTTCCCAATTGAATTGTCTAAAATAGAATATTTCTTCTTGTCAAATGCCATTCTAGAAAAATGCAAGAGGTAACTCTGACATATCCTTATGTGCAAGTTTTCATGATTGTTTTGCCAAAACATTCTTACAATTACTAGGAAGATGGGTAACTGCCATTTTTTATCCAGGGACACCATGTAGATCAAGCCATCTGTCATGTGACATGTGGAAAATTCTATCGATTGGCATGCCCTTCCACGGGGCACAAAGTGGTGATCAACTTCTTCTTCAAGAAGGTTCTTCCTAAAATCACAAACCCTAAAATCCACATATAAATAGACCCCCATAACCAATCTATTACAGGCCCCTTTCATCTCTCCTTAAGCTGGAGAAATGACTATCCCTCTTTTATTTTCTTCTTATGATCAGATGATCCTTCCTCTGACACCAACTTCTCTTCTAACGTCATAGGTTGTACACAAATAAATGATGTTTTATGTGTAATATCCATAATTTTAATTGTTCCTTACTTTGATATGTTCATAATTGTTCATATCTACATGCTCATTCTTTAAAATATGATCTTTCTATACTCAAACTATCTCACCTCTCTCTCTCTTCCTATGTAGTGGTCCTAACCGCTAATGATGGATCTCCACTGTAGGAGGTCTTGAGGTGATTGGAACCATAACATACCTAAAAATTAGACTTCTAGGTATACGATGGGTAATCCATGACTGTCTCCAGTCCCAAAAGGTCTACCAACAAAAAAATTACTTTCTTCAATTTAATCGTTGTTTTCTTCAAAAACAACCTTGATCACCATTATTTTTATCTAAGGTGACTAAATAGGTTGTAATACCATTGATTTGATGAGATGGGTATGCCAATGTCTTCCCCACTCATAACAACTTCATCAAATATGATATCTACATTAAGGCATACCATTTTTATCCGCCCTTGGGTGGAGTAAAAATTAGAGTTTATGTGTTTTCCTGTTGATTTAAACACCATCTAGTTATTCCTTGTTTTACATATAAAAATGGGTGGGGACTTTGAGATTTGTTTATGAATCATTTTCTTCTTGCTCTTCCATTGTTCCCACAACTGTGTGATCCAATGGAATTTTTGGTCCAAGTACAAAAATTGGTTAATTAAATTTGGACATAGGATCCAAGAGATATATATTTATGAAGATATTGACACTAAAACTATAGGAACAATGAGATTAATAAGTTACCAAAATCATGTTGTGAACATGATCCCAGTGATCTGAGTTCTACGAGTTGCAAGTACAAACACAAGAGTAGGGGTCGAAGACATCAGACCTAACTTGGTTGCGGTCCATGAATGCAACTAGCCACCCAACAACTCTTGCTCATTGGTCATTTCCATCTACTACAATGGGTGATCTGACCTCCCTGAATGGTTATGCCCGCTTGCGGGCTTGGGCACAACACCCTCTCAACTGAGGCCCATGGTGTGGCCACCCCATTCTCACCCCATGATGACACTTTGCAAACCAGTGGTTGCACTGACACTGCAACGGCTCCAACCTAGGGTGCTACAGATCTCGACACATCTAAAGGAGTTTCTACTCACACTTGTCTAGGGCTAGAAAGCTAAAAGAGGTTATTGATGTTGTCAGGGGAGAAAAGGTTCAAATCTCAAGGTGGGCAAGTGGAGGCGCCATCGGAAAATTTATAGGTTTTTGAGGAAGAAGATGAAGTGGAGGGAGTGTTAGAGTGCACAAAAAAGTAAAGGTAGAGGTGTAAATGAAAGATGGTTAGAAATAGGAAGCTTTACCAAAAGTGGGAACAAACTCCTCCCACTTTTTCCAAACACAAATGAGTATCGAGTTTGTAGAATATGCAATAGTAGTTGAATTAGGACCTCATCCATAGTGATGTGATTGGAGGGATAAGATTGGTTGGAAAACAAGCAAAATGATCGATGATTTATCAAGTTGTGAGGGGAAAAACATGGTTGGGTTGCACCCATGCATTGGGCCCAAGAGGGCTGGCCTAAAATAAATAAAATTTGAGTTACAACTTGATTAAATCAAGAAAAGTTCAAATGACCATATCTCTCTCATCATAGCTCAAAATTGACCAATATTCACATAGCTTGCATCAAAAGGAAAAAATGCCTTAACGGTGTTGGAAATGTGAGATTCCCTCTACACAAATAACATAATTTGGGGTAGGAAGAAACTCATAGATTGTTTCAAAAGGGGATGAGATAGGATGATTTATAAACTAGGAGCAACATTGGTTTTATATTAAATTGAGTGTCACCACTTATCATGTGAACACTAGATCAACTCAAAAAGCATAAAACATATCAAAACATGAAGTTGATGGAAAGAGTGAGAATTTAGTTCAAAGACATAGTAGATAGCACAAAGGATAGAGAAAATTCTAGGGTTTTTTATCACATCCTCCCCACCTTAACAGAAATTGTGTCCCAAAAAGAATCACAATCCTTTAGTTGGGATTGGGATTATCATATTCCCAATCATCTTAGTAATCCCTTGAATTTTAATACTATCTCAAAATTTAGCAAATCAAGCATTGAAGTAAGCACATAGTCACATAGGTCATCAAATAGAAAAGATCATCACATAGATCACCACACTTGGGAGATCATCATATAGATCAAAATTTGGCAAGGTCAAATTATATGTAAAATGAATAGAGCTCTTGAATCATGAGCACAAAATGACTTTCAATTCCAACATCTTATGGCCCTAGCTTCTATGTTGTCCTAGGTGAGGTTATACATCCATTATTGAGATATAATATAGTAAAAATATGAGAAAACATCATATTTGAATTGTGAATACATGTTAAAACTCAAAAGAAGGTCCCACTGTAGTCTACATGAGAGAAAAACCCTAAGTCACAAATAGAGAGAATCAACATTCATCATTTCAAAACTTTCAAAATTTGGGAATAGGAAAGTCACTAGTCATATATTGAGGGTTATCTCAAAATCCAAGTAGTGTGATCAAAGGAGTCATGCCATTATAATGATCCAAAATCATCAATTAAGATTATAAATTGAATATCAAGAGTAAAATTTTGGACTTTAAGAGACGAGTGTCCAAAACTTTCAAAACTAGGTTATAGGTCCCTATTCAAGTTGTTGTGTTTTTTTGTTAGTTTTAGTATTAGATATACTTAAATGGAGTTATCTTTCCTTTTTTAGACTTCAATGAATTTTATATTCTTTTTATGAAGAAATAGTCAAATATACACTTCATTGCCTAGAAAGACGATCAAGTCTTCAAGATGTCATTCCTCAAGGGAAGGAAGTCCCAGAAGCTTTCTAGTATTAACCTTCCAATCTCCCAGTCAGGCGATCGGCATTTCCAACCACCCAAATCAACTCATTTTCTACTTGGAGTCCTCCAGAATCTTCCGTACTAATACACTCTCCCACATCCATCCTACCCCAATTCAACTCACACGGGTTTGTCAGAGAAACGGGTACAAGGTTCAGATTGAGTAACCCACCTGAGTCATCGAGTGGACTAATTATGGGCCATGTAAATAAGTTTCCTTTGACCACAAGTATCTATCATTAGGGTTTTCGTAGCAAGGAATGCATATATAAAAGGGAACCCATGTCATCCATTCTAAGGGTCTCTAAATATTGATTAGATGCCACATTTTCACGGTTCAAACCCTAGAAAGGAGCATGGAGGTGATGGTCGTAGTGGAGAGACTGGTCTTCCTACACCAGGTGTCATGGCCCCCTCTATCATTCTTTCTATCTTTCCACTGTTGCCACTCACCATGAGTGAGTAGATGGTTGCACTGGGGCATGGGAACTAGCCCCAAAAACCTGTACTTTTCCTAGATTGTATCTAAACTCATTTATACTATTTATAAATAAAGTATCATTTTGCTTATCTCCTTGCCTTGCAAATTGATCACTTTCTTTACATGTATGTTATAATTGTAAATTTGTAGGTTGTTGTCATTGTGATTTGAACTTCAGAATGATCTTGTTATCCCCATGAAGTGTCAACAAGGGATAATGGGATGATTGGGTGATGATCTACTATCATGTCAAGACTGCCTGGCCGTATTAGGGAGTCCTAATGGACGAACTAGGAACTTGGGTATCGAGTCTGGTCGATTCCAAGATGTTTGATCCATCCAATCATTTGTATCCCATGAGGGTGCAGTAGCTAAGACTCTATTTAGTAAACTATAATTTAAGAGTTAGAACTTGCTCGAATAATTATGTAGGCTTGGTAAGTGAAACCCCATTCACTAGTCCTTTTATCATCTTTTGATTACTTCCTTAATCTTTGTTTCTATTTGGAAATAACTTAGGTAAATCAATCAATCAACTTTCTCAGTGATAATTATTACTCCTAAACACTTATGAATATATATAGCTACTTAAAAAGGTTGTCCTTTGGGTTTGATCCTTAAGTATACTACAACAAGGCTTCCATTTGTGTGGAGTGGTGAATTAGTGCACAACTTTCAGTTAAACCTAAGGGTAGTTTCTCTAAGAGTTTTTTTGGTGCAAAGTTTGGAACCCCATTAAAAACTTGGTGTCATTGTCAGGGACAACAATAGTTATACATATTTTTTAGAAGTTTAGGTATAATTAGTTTTTTTCTTTTTATGCATGATATCATTGAAAATCCTCTAGAACTCTACTCATTGAATTATGGAAAGTTTGTTTCCTTTCAAGTACTCCTAGAATATGTGAAGATCCAAAAGTCTTCACTCAAGATTTCTATTCGATCCTAAAATTGACAAAACTCTCGAGAAGCTTTGCAAGGATAAAAACATGGCAAATACATTAGCTATGGAGGAAGTCATTCAAGTGCAAATTGAAGATGCCATCACAGCTCAATGAGAGATACCCACCACAAAATCCAAGACGTAAGAAGAAGCTGAATTAAAGATGAGTTTAGAAGTTGCCAAGCCCCAGAGCACACCAAAGAATTAAGGGACTTCTCTATCCCTAAACATGACAAGTTGACTCACCCAGTCCAACCTCTAGGCAATCTGATCGAGATTAGAGCCCAGTGGGTCAGTCTTTTGCAAAGTTTTTCCTTCACTGGAAGGATTGGAGATGAAAGTCAGGAACACCTCCTCAAATTCATCGAAATTTTCTCAATGATGAAGCCAGACGACACCAGTGATGATGCTAAGTGATTGCTTCTCTTCAAATACTCCATAACCAATAAAGTTAGAGCATGGTATAGCACCCTTTGAAGTGGTCCGATCACAACATGGAAGCTCTGGAGAACCAATTTCTACATAAGTTCTATTTGCTCTCGATGACATATTCGCTCAAGGGTCAAATTACAAGGTTTACGTCAGGTACCTAAAGAATCATTATATGAAGCATGGGAAAGATTCAATGAACTTATACACAAATGCCAAGGTCACGACATCCCCAAAAATTGAATCATCAAATTTTTCTATCGGGATGTTTCTGACGAGACTAAGAAGTTCCTTGACTCCTATAATGGAAATTTTATGTGGTGGAGCTTCGACACTGCATTAAAGATCTTATTCTTGCTACTAAAAATTAGACTCATTGACGAAGACCCTCATGTAAAGGTGTTCAAAATGTAGCTATGGTGGAAGATCGCTTAGAACTCAAGTCCATATCTAAATCACTAAGATCTCTCTCTCAAGTAGGATGATCTCAAAAAATATTTCAGTTCCTATGAGAGGAAGAATCAGACACCCAAGTGTAGGTAAATGTGCCATCTTGTGAGTTTTTCCATGCAGTAGATCACAACATGATTCATTATCAACAATTTTACACAGCATTTCACGAACATAAAGTTGAGCAACAATACATAGTCACCCAAGCCAAAGATGTGAACTCTATCCATACTATTCCAAAGCAAGAGTACTACAATCTAAAGTAGGCTCACAACCACCTAAGTTTCCAGTAAAGGAACCTAGCTGGAGCTGAGGGTCCCACTCTACAGACCTTACCCCAAGCTACTTAATCTAGAGCACCATCAAACTACATTGGCATGTGCAATCAAGGAAATTATAAATTTTATTTCCCAAGAAGAAACTACCAACGGTTGCAATGGTACCAAAATCCAAATTAGGCACCACCATTGCATATAGATCAAACACCAGCACAAGATCTAGTAAAATCACTCTAGAAAATTATGGCAACATACCATACTCAACCACCTAACTCCATGGTCAATTAAAAGGTGTCGGAGTCACAGATCGCTCAACTGGTGGCTAGCCAACAGCCCCTAGTAGAAATAATCACAGGTCAACTGGAAAATAACCCCAAACATCCGATACAATTGAATGCAATAGTAATGAGGTCTAGGAATGTGTACTCTACACCTATGACTGTTGTTACTGTGCTAGCCCCTCCTTGTAAAGATGGAAGCACTCCAGTCCAGACCCAGAGTCATTTGAATGACCACCCGACGGTCATGTCAGTAGAAGTTGGACACTAGACCCTCTTGCTACACCAACTCAACCAGATGCTAATGAGAATTCAGTCATCATAACACCAATAGTCAACTCTGGACCATCAACAACACCAGACATACCTGTGGATTCTGGGTGTCTCAAGCATGTACTAAATTGGATGAAAGATTCATGAAGTTGATAGTCACCATGAAAAAGCTTCACGTTGACATCCCATTCTTCAATGCACTAGTTGAAATGTCGACCTGGTGCAAGTATCTCAAGACCCTTTTATCCATAAAATACATGAGCGAGGAATGTGAAACTGTGAGGCTAGCACAAACTACCTCTTATATAGTCTAGAACAGATGCCTCAAAAGCAAAAGGATCCCATCTCATTTGGGATAGATTGTTTCCTAGGAGGCGACACATGTCAAAAGGGACTAGTTGATCTAGGTGCAAGCATATCAATTATGCCATAAATCTTGTGCCAACGCCTAGGGTTTAGCAATCTTTTATCCATGGATATGACTGTTTAGCTAGCAGATGTATCCATAACAAAGTCCTAGGGGATAATTGAAGACATCCTAGTTAAGATCAAACACGACACCTAAGTCCCATGTGACTTTGTGGTAATGCAGATTAAAGAGGATAATTACTTCTTGTTAATTTTGGGAACACCATTCTTGGCCACTATGAGAGCTTTAGTAGATGTTGAATCTAACAAACTCATCCTTCAGCCGGGAAAGGAAGACCACCAAGTATCAACTTCCCAAATATTTAAAGAAGGTGCATAACTAGATCGAAGTATTCAAGGTAGAAGATAAATGGGGACCAAAATACTCAAATTAGCAAGAACCCCCTAAAGGTAACAAGGATCATCCTTATCACAAGGTAAGCATCCTATCAAACCATGACCAAGGACCCAAGAGACTAGAATCCAAAGGTTTGTGAACCCCACTCACGCACCATGTGTGAGTACTGCAATATCATTGGTTGTATTTGCAACGGTAAACCAGGATGCTTATTCAGAGGCAACCCAACCATGTTATTTTCTTTCTTTTATCTTTCAAAATGTTTGACTAATTTCTCTTTTATTCTCTTTTCCCTTAATAAAGGTTATGTTCTTGACAACTCAATTGGATGGATTGATGTCTGACATTGTACATCAATATCATGATGCATTTTATGTCATCTGCCAACTAAATTGTTCACTCAGTCATCCGATTGATAGCGTGAGGATCTCACAATATCACAGAGTGATGGGCATGTAGGAAGGGGTTCATGTGAACCAATGAATATGTGTTATCCCAACTAGATGAGTTCTATATTTATTATTAACAATAGATTTTCCCTTCCGATAAGTCCATCTTTATCTTTCACAAGAAGCACTATAACTTGGGAACCACAGCCTCTTTTATTCCAATTCATATCATTAATATTCATTGCCACAATCTCTAGATGTGACTGTGACTTTCCAGGGACTCATTGTGCGATAACTAAGACTCCAACGGCATGTCTAACACATGCATGGATCGTAACGGCCAACTCTTCAAGTCACTCTAAAGCCTTTCTTTGGCAGCTATAAAAGAAACAAGGCACAGGAACCAGAAATCACAACCATCTTCACCATGGAGATTCTAAGGACCAAAAATACTTGCTTGATCCCCTGTGATAACACACCAATGGCATTAATGTCTAGTAATCATAACGGTGAACTTCAATATTAACAACGTTTCCCTCCATCGATAGAAGAGACACCATGGCCATCCAACTTGGAAGTGAAACTCTACTACTCCCAGGACACCTATGTTGCATAGGAGGCCCATTTTATGCACCTGACACACCATTGTGGCATGCCTCCACCCAATCCAAATCCAATCATCAACTGGTTGTATGATCAGCAAGCTATCTCTCTCAAGATTGGGCACTGGTTGTATGTAAGATGTTGAGAATGGGGTGTGCGACCACACCCAACCTCACCACCACCAAATGAGGATCATGGCAACTGGTGGCCCCGATGATCATTGGAGAAAGGCTTAACTAATAGGAGGATGAACCATACCTAGGATTTCCTTAAGGATATTAAATCCCCTCCATCTCCAACTTGGTTCAACCTAGATACAGGTAGAATTTTGCAGTTGGGGTGGGGGTGGGTGGTACCTTGTTTCCACCCCTCCCAACTCTAACCTTTTTCCCTTTCTCATCCTCAACCACGTTCTTTCTCTCTTTTATTTTCATCTATCTTTTTTTCCCTAATTATTTATTTTATCTATCATTTTAATTATTCTATTTTGTGTGATTTGTGGCTTTTATCTAGTCAACCACTTAGTTGTATGCAAATTGACAATATATAAGTGGAAATATCCCCTTTTTCTTAAGTTAACCCGTACAAAAAGAAAATTTTAAGGATCACACATGTCTTCGATGGATCTGAGCTCCAAGGACAAAAATTAAGCTTCCTATCCCCTTAAAAATGATGATAAGTAGAAAGAGTCAGAAAGGTTAAGCTACACGCACACCCGATATGACTTGCAACAAAATATGTAAACATTTCTCTATGTTGCATTAACTGAAATAATTGATATAATATGATGATCTAAATCAAATACAACAATAAAATGAAGAAGTTGTTATAACCCCAGTTTTCCAAAATATGTAATGAGATTGTAAATCTCCTTTTTAAAGATAAATGAAATCTGTGATTGATGTGATGAGTTGAATTGAATGGATTTTGTGTTTGATAGCTTGTATGTTTTCTAATTGGACCTTATTGGCCATTGAGCCCAATTGAAGGAGAAAAAGAAAAAGATTAAAATAATACATAAAGAAATAAATGAAATAAGAACAAAAGGCTAAGGAATGATTTCCCAAAAATAGATTTTCGAGTTAATGGATTCCTTTGGGATTAAGGAACTCGGAATTGGGAAATAATGATAAAGGGAATAGAAAAGGTATGGAAAATGTGAGAAATTAAATGATAACTTGAAAACCAAGAAAAGGGATCGTACTTTTAAGATAATAACTTAAAATTTTGTAGGATGGAAGATAAAAATATAATTGAGTTTCCCTCAAAATTTGAGTAGGAAAGGAGTTACCGTTTGTGAGTTATGAATTTTCCAAGAATACCATTGAAATAGGAATACAATTTGAAATTGTTTCCTTTTATTCAAACGTGGATAATACGGACCATTGGATCTTAATCCAAAGATGATCGGTCATCATCTTAGTTCTACTGGGACTAGGAATCTGTGGGAAATAGAGGATTCTTCCTCTCTGATTTCCTTGAAATCCAGAGAAAGTGGGCATTTTCTACTAGTCCCAATGGATTCAGGAGATGAAATCGCAAAGAATCATCCCTGGTTTGAGTAGGTTTCATCTTCATTTCGGGAAATCCCCAATTCCAAAGAACCTGACCTCAACCCTATATAAAGGGGAGGGTCATAGAGGGAACCATCATCCCTTTTGTGTAGTTTGATCGCTGCGGAACACGAAGCCGAGAGGAACGACGTTTCCAATTGAAGAATCCAACTTGACCCACCCCCTCTACGACCAGCAAGTCGGAGGCGACACTCTGGCAACCCGTTGGTGGCGAAGGTCACGTGGGAGCATATGATTGATCGAGGAAACGAGTTCGGGCATCACCGAAGGAGCTTCGGGGCTTCGCAGTAGCTACACATGTGGCCTGGAGTGCAGGGCCAACTAGTGAGTTGACCGCAAAACCTTGCTCAGTTGAGAGGTAGACGACGACCGGATCACTGTTGGATCAGGGACCACGGTGGTATCCATCAAGATCTGTCGCTCCAGGGCAGGAGCAGCTTTGGTTAGGTGTGCGTGACCAGGATCATTGGATCCAAGAAGCGGACCACCGGTCCATAGATCGAGCGACCGAGGATTTTTCTGGTAAATCCCTCTCTCATCAAATAAATCAGAAAAAGGATTATTCTTGTAAAAATGATAGAAATAACTAGGAATCTCGTATGACAAAACTTTTTATATGAAAGTTTTGTAGAAAAATATGAGTAATCTAATAAAAATACTTTGAGAACCTGATTCTACTCCGTTTTGCAAAAGTACCCTAATTTGCTAATATAGTGTGTTAAAAGTTGATGAGAAACTCTAATTGAATGTTAAGAGTGTAATTTGGTGAATCAATAGGTCAAATTGATAAGTTTAACCCTGTTAATGATAAAAGTGGTTTGACTATCCGTTCGAATGCAAAGATGCTTAAATTAGAGTTGTAATACCTAAAAGAAGGTTAATTTACATGGAAACCCTAATTTGGGATAAAAGGAGATAAAAATCATATTTATGTGGAATAAGATAATCAGGTGCTTAATAAAGATACTAAAACTTTTAAGAGAGATACAATGAGAAATTAGGGGTTTTATGTAGTTTTGATAATTTAAGGATGATAATAAGGAAAGAAGAAGTAAAAACCCTAATTTCCAAAGGAACCCTAAAATTGGAATTGAAATCCTAAGTAATGTGATGAAATTGGATAAATATTAATAAAAGGAAAATTGTACTTTTATTTCAAGATTTCTCTTCCTTATTGCTTGCTTGATTGGGTTCCTCTGCATATTTGATTCTATCTTGAAATCTGCAACCAAAGGTATGTAGTTACGCTTATGAATATCTCGAGATAGATTTCCGAAGTTTTCCGAGATTTTCACCGATGACTTGAATAAACTGTTGGATGAATTTAGTTCCTGCAAACTATAATGTGAATATGACTATCACATAATATATGTGCCTACTAGCTCAGATCCTGGTCCCCTCTGTGTCTTAATGGCTGACCTAGTATATGGCTACCTAGAGGGTAGGTCCATCAGGTCGTGGAATGACTTAGTATATGGCTACCTAGAGGGTAGGTCCATCAAGTCATAGTGAGTTATATATTGGGCTACCTTTGGGTGGTGCCATGCGACTCTACCTTTATAGAGGTATTATATAAGTCCTTACAGGGACAACACAGAGTGGTGGATAGGTATGGATTGAGTAGTTTGGCTTAAAATGTAATCTTGGTTGTTAAATGATTAATTGAATGATTATGGTGTTAACATAGTTGAACATTATCTGTTTCCTCCACATACCAGCTTCGGCTGGCCGTCGTTTTGTTTGTCGGCGATTTAGGTACAAATCTCAGAAGTACAAACAGTAAAGCGACACATTGTGAATTCAAGAATTAAAGAACAAGGAGGAACTAGTTAGAATAGTTCAGCTGTGGTTAGAAGTTTAGTATATTCCAAACTTTTCAAAGGTATGCAAAAATTTTATTACCATTCTTCAGTATAGTCTGTTAAAAATTTAATAATTGTTCTTGGTTATATGTTGAACCTTTGATACGGAAATTATGGGTGCGGCTTCGACCTCTCGGTCTCCCTTAATTGGGGGTTACCGGAAGGTGGGGTAGTAATAGAAGCACAAGCCAGTCTTTTGTTTGCACCATTTCATATCTTTTCATAATATGAAAAAATATATAAATCCATTGTATGCCAAACATAAAGTTTGTGGTGGCATCCCATCCCTCAAAAGATTAAAAAAAATATTTCATCTTCATTCTTCTTCTGTAGACATGGCATAAATAAAAGAAGACAAAGATCCCAACAAAAACATGGGGTCAATGTAACTGCAACCAATGAAAGTGTCGAATGGAATAGAGGAGAGGCAAATAAAATAATTGAATCCCAAATAAGGTCTTGAGTCGATTATAAGAGAGGCCAAGGTAACATGTTTATGTCATGCCTTCTTCTCCCCCTCTCATCCAAATTTTATACCCAGTGGACCTATCAAAAGTCTCTCAAAAAATAGCCAATCATCCTGGCATGTTCTCTCTTCCATCTTGCTTGGATAGATCAAGAGTATTATTAATATGAAATCAATTCTTTACAGTTTCCGGAGTCTAGCGAATGAATGAACAAGCCCCAATTGGGGAATATCCAAGTGTAGCTACGTGACCTCAAAGAATTGGGTCACTTGATCATGTTTGGTGGAAGGCCATCACAAAGTGTTCTTAGTTGGGAGAGGAAGTCGGGATCTCAGTATCAATTGTTTAACTCTCTATTTATTATTACTTTACTTGGTACGAGTAAAGGTTTCAGTTCAAGGTATTTTGATGAGTATATTTATACCAGTCTTTGTATACAATTGTTTTCCATTTTTTAGGCTATTATGTTTTTATTCCTTAGTTTATGTCTTAGATTTACTTGAATGCATTTATATTCCCTTTTCTAGGCTTCAATGCATTTTATATACTTTTTGTGTAGAACAACCAAATATACACTTCCTTGCCTTGAAAGATGATCAAGCCTTAAAGATATCATTCCTCATGGGAAGGAAGGCCCAGAAGCTTTCTAGAGTTCACCTTCCAACCACCCTGCCATGTGATTGGAATTGCCATTCACCTGACTAAGATCATTCTCTACCCCCAAGTCCCACAGATTCTTCTATACTAACGGACACTCTCTGCATACAACCTAACATGATTCAACACACACTGGTTTTCTATAGAACTGTGTACGAGGTCTAGATTGAGCAACCCACACGAGTCTGTTGGTATACTGAGTACAGGCCAAGAAAATAAGAAGTCTTTGGCCATAAGTATCTATCATTAGGGTTTCGGCAGCAAGGAATGCATCTATAAAAGGGAACCTTCATTGTCCATTCTAAAAGTCTATAATTGGTTATTAGAAACCAAATTTGCATGGAGCAATCCATAGTGAGTAGCAAGGAGGCGGCCGTCGTAGTGGAGAGACTAGTCTTATTGCACCAGGCATGATGGCCCCCTCTATCATTCTTTCTATCTTGCAACTATTATCTCTCTCGATGAGCGAGCAGACAGTTGTGCTGGGACATGGGGACTAGTCCCAACAGCCCATCTTTTATCCTATCTTGTATCTAAACTCATCAATAATATCACTAAATAAAGTATCATTCTGCTTATCCCCTTTCCTTGTGAACTAGTCACTTTCTTTGCATGTATGTTATAATAGTAGATGTGTTGGTTGTTGCAATCATGATTAGGACTTTGGAACGATCTTGTTATCCCCCTGAAGTGTCAGTAAGGGAAAATGGAATGATTGGGTTATGATCTGCTAATGTGTCGAGACTGGTCGGCCATAGTTAGGGAGTTCGATCGGACGAACTAAGATTTAGGGTACAGAGTTTGGTCGGTTCCAAGGGAGTTTGATCCATGCAATGATTTGTATCATGTTAGGGTGCAATAGCTAAGATTCTATTTTGGTTAATTTACATTTATGAATTAGAACTTGCAGGAATAATTATGTAGGCTTGGTACATGAAACCCCATGTTGTAGTCCTTTTATCATCTTTTAATTATGTCCTTAATGTGTTTCTATTCAGCAACAACTTAGTTTAATATATCAATCAACTTTTTTGGTGATAAGTATTACTCCAAAATAATTCTAGATATATAGATACTTAAAAAGTTTGTCCTTCGGGTTCAATCCTTAAGTATACTGCAATATATCTTCCATTTGTGTGGAGTGGGGAATTAGTGGAAAACTTTTGGTTAAACCTAAGGGTAGTTTCTCTTAGGGTTTTTATTGGTGTGACATTTGGAGCCCCATTAAAACTACCACCCTAATATAGCATATTAGTGCTCATAGTCATGAAACATTAATCAAAGAAGAATATTGGGAATCATAAATTATCTAGTTATATTTCATGAAGTCATGAGATCAAAGATCAAAATTGTCATAGGGCAACCATGTACCAAAATATTTTAGACTTGGAGTCAAAATATTGTTCCCTTCATATCATAAGCTAAGGAAATGGAGTATATTCAGAAATAGACAAGTCAAAATAGGACACTTTAAGATTTAGAGATTTATAGGGTATAGTCAAGACTTTGTATCATTCCTATCATTCAACGTTGAGCCTTATAAAGAGGCATAGTAGTCAATAGGGCATTTTCCTCTTGTAATGAGTCTTCCCATCATGATCTAGGGGTCTAAAGACATAGTCATACCAAGGTATGGGGTTGTTAGATATCAATAGGGAAAGATTTATGTTAATCATGTTTCAGGTTTAGTCAAAAATAGGTGCAACATAGGCACAATCAATACGGACCTCATCAACCCTGAGTTGTAGAATATGAGTTCCACCTTATCTTACCATATCAAGGATTTACCTCAAAAATAGAAAGCGCACATGTTAGATTTGCCACATTGAGTTAGAAAATTTTGAGGTATTTACATATGAGTGCATCACCTTCAAGAGTACCTTCATTCAAAAAATAGGGTTTCCATTTTATGATTATATCATGGTGTTATCATCTTAATCAACTTTCATGCATTCAGAAGAATTTTAGTTTTTCCCATGGATAAATACCCATAATTCATAAACCATGTGATTAATAGTCATGAGAGAATAATCACATGAGGAAATAAGTAAACTAACTAATAATCATTTACTTGGGTGTCTTAGTTAGTCCTTTAATAAGAGGTGAGATTCTAGAAAACTCACTAGGATTTAGGGGAAGAAACCTAATCCAATCTAGGATCCATTTTGGATAGGTAGGTTACAAAGGAACCTCAACCACCACACTAGTCATATACAAAATGATTACCAGCCTAAACATCTAAGTTTAGCAACATACACATTGCCTTAGTTTCATCACTATGGATTTTTGTTCTTCCTAGGTTCATATGTTGTGTTATACCTTAAACAGATATAGTGGCATGTGTGTACAAATCTGATACAATTTGTCAAATAATTATTTGTTACCCTCATCCTACCCCCACTTACTATAGAGTTTGTGGAAGTAGGGTTTAGGTGTGTGTTTGTAGAATGGAATAAATATATCACACATCTAGTATATTTATAAAAGTAAGAACAAAAAAACATAACAAGATACATCAGGGAGAGAAGGCATGTACCCATTAATATTTCAAAAATATCCCATTGGTGTTTCATTCTAGGGTGTAGTTGTTTTGAATCTTCTTTTGGCATATAAACATTTGATAAATGAAATACATTAATGATAACACATTAATTATGCTATGGAAAAATAAGTAGCACAGTTTAAGAGTAATAAAAAAATGTTTATCTAGAAATGTTATATTAATAAAGAAGTATAAATAAGGAAAGAACATTTCAAATGGAATTATTTTATGCAAAGAATATTTTTGGTTTCTTTATCCATTATATCAACATCGACATTTGGACCACTTATATTGGAAGGGTTTGTGACAGACATTTAAGGCAAAGCTAAGTATGTGCCTTATCTCAACTAAGGGACTCCAAAACTAAACATCATGATTTAACCCTATTCATATGAGACATCAAGGCCATCATCAAGATTTAACCCTTTCTCAATGTGCCATGTTCCCTAACCTTAATAATTCAAGAAGGTACACAAGGGTATATAATGTGTCTCTAGATTATATTCAAGGTTTGTAAAGATAATAAAATTATTTACAAAAATAGAAAATGATGCAACTCGAGCTCATTGGTTAGGGTTACGACTTATTAGGGTAATGATACATCTAATCATCCATATTGACGTAATAATTAAAATATCTTAATTTTTTATTTAGTTTGCCGATAAGAAACTTATGGAAACATGCTTTTATTTCAATTGGTTACATCTAGATAACAACAACTCTAAGTACAAATCGATTGGACGTATCCCTAAAGGATACCAAAAATTTTGACTTTTACACAATATACATCATGTACACTCAATACATATATGTACTCATTCCTAGCCATCTCATTCTCAAAATTTAGAGGAATGATTGGATGTACCTCTGAAGAGTCCAACAGAGTTTGACCTTTACATGATCAAAAAGAAAAACAGTTAATATACATCTTATACATTTATTACTCTTATGCTCTTATTTCTCACTCTCTCATTACCAGGTTCTAGAGAAAGGATAAGAGACCAACTATATAAGATAATCATTCTTCATGAGACCTCTTCTCTAGTAATAATAGAAGTTAGCTTCTACCTCTTCTGGTAGTGTTGGACCTTTACCTAAAAATTGTCTAGTAGGTTGGAAATCTATTGGCTCGGTGAGTAGAAAATCAACAGATAACCGAGATAATTATGATAACTGCAACTGATAGCATATTATTATAGAAGAAGGTAAGCATAGCAGTTCAAATAACATTGTACAAAATATCATGGCCAATGATGAATTATTTATTTATAATAAAAGAAATTGATGAGTTCATTTAAATGAGTTTTAGTCCATTTATTATGCCTCTGCACCCACATGAGGTGTACCAAAACATGTGAAAATATCATAGTGAACTATGATCTCACTGTACAAGACTTATTAGCATGTCTGGGATCCTAAGTCTATAGTTTAAATACCACATCAACAGCTAGCATCGCCATATCTGGCTCTCGGGGGCTAATGGGAGTGTTTGGATATCTCAACTCCTCTTCTCAACCTTGGTATTTAGGTGGGGAGTCAAAGCCTTTAGGCTCGTTGTGCACCTGTGGACCTACCAAATATATCCACTGATCACCACAACTCTGCATCAGTGGACCTACCAAAGATGTCCACTGTCTAGAGAACTCAGGTACCACCAGAATCCCCAATTGGTGTTAGATGCCAATCATTACAAGGAGTCCGCCCTCATTGGCCTAGACTCCCACACCCAACTAGTTCTCTCCAGCTTACCTTGACCTACATGAAAGCTCCAGTCGGGAAGCATGTTTCCTCCCCATAGCACATGCTTCCTATGAGGATTCCACAATGTCCAGGGCATCTATCGTCTAATGATAATTAATTAACATGATTCATCACCATTACTAGTCATTACCCTAATTTCATCATTTAAACATTTTGCAAAAATCATAAAAATCATCAAATTTTATATATAGAAACTATTACAATTCTCATAAATCACATAATTGGTCATTTTGGTCATTTTATATATAGAAACTATTACACAACCATTCTCAGAATTATTCACCTATATAGTACCACATCACCTGTCATAGAATAAAATACGTGTTTATGTTGTTATAGATCATTGTATAAATCTAACTAGTCTATCATAGAGCAAGATTGAATAAAGTAACTTCATCATTCTGATTGGTATAATGTAAATCAGGGTTAGAAGGTAATTTTCCAGTCATAGATCTCATCAAATATCACTAATATGAGTCTATCTACCAACTAAGCTTAGATCTCATCTCACACAAACCTAAATCATGTCTTAGGCCTCAATATCTAGTCACAAACTGGTGGTCAGTGAGAAAACAAGCTCAAGAATGTTGGTTAGAGGTAGAAGATGAAGAAGTTGATGGATGGGACCATCAATCCTTGGATCAGCAAACATCTTTAGATCGATAAAATGGGGACAAGAGAAGAGATAAATGCTTAAGAAAACTTACTAACTCGAAAACCATTGAATATCCTTCACTTTGGGCGACCAATACCTCCTCTCTCACCACCATTCTTTGAATCACCCTCACAATCGCCTTCTGTGATGCCACTCTTCATCTTATGATGGATAGAAGGTGAAAATGAAACCAATATTCTTGTTCCATCAATAGTTATTGGATATTTATAGAGAACTCTCACACAATTTATCAAGTTGGGTGGCACACACAAAAACCATCAGTTCTTTAAACCATCGATTAGTGCAACCATCAATTGTCACTTTCCTCTGCCAACCCATCGGTCCTGGATACTAGTGTAGCCATTGATTCTTCTCACCCCTCAACAAACTGTCATTTTTTGTGTCTACTGACCATCCATAGACTCCATCGAATCATGCCTTTGGCTAAAAATTAGTAGAGTCATCAGAAAGAACTCACTTGACAAATCATCGGTCCTTTGTCTCCAAACACAGTCATCGGTTTCACTAAACATTGGTAAAAACCATCGGTCTGCAACTTTGTGAATTAATCAAATCAAAATAATCATTCTATTACTAATGGAAAACCATATCTTTCTAACCATTGATTTAGGATCCGATGAAACCATCATTTGTCCAACTCCTCTTCTTGATCCATCGGTTATCAAACTTGATCATCACTTGGTTTGCGGTTTGCAACCATCAGCTTGGACCCATCAGTTCTATCAACCAATGGTAAGTCTGCAAGAGACTTATAAAGGCTTTAACTTGTGCATTACAACTCAAATTTGATTCACTCTTATTTTAATGGTTTTGTATTTGAATCCATTTCATATTAATATAAGAACATGATTAATTATAACTAAATTAATTAAACATTAAAAAACATAATAATCACTAAGGTTATACTTAATTTTTTGATTAATTGCTAAGCTCGGTACTGATTGTAATAATCTTTCCCTCAAATAAAAATTTAGTCTCAAAATCTCTAGAAGAGAGAAGGATACTTGGTACACATCTTAGTTTCTAGCTCCCATGTGGATTCTTCTATACCACAGTTCTTTCATAGAACTTTCACTAAGGACGTCTCCCTCATTTTCAGATTCTGAATTGTGTGGTCTAGAATCTAGATAGGTCCTTCAACATAGGAAATACCCTCTTTCAACTATATAGGATCTGAATCTAAGATCTTCTCTGTACATGGGTGACAATTATTCAACATAGATATATGAAATATATCATGTAGATTGTCTAACTTAGGAGGTAACTCAATCTTGTATCCTACAAGGAGAATCATTTGTATAATTGGAAAAGGACCCATGTATCTAGGAGTTAGTTTTCCTTGCTTCCAAAATATAAGCACACCTTTTCATGGGGAGACTTTCAAATAAAATTCATCTCCAGTCTCAAACTGAAATGGGCAATCCTTTTCTTTGCATAACTTTTCTTCCTGTCTTGTGCAACTTTTGGTTTTTGTCTGATCATAGATATCCTTTTTGTTGTCTCTTCCACAAACTCTAGTATCTACACTTTCTCCTATATAGAGCTTCATAAGGAGGAATTCCAAGGATGGAATGATAACTATTATTGTAGGCAAACTCCATAAGACTAAGGTGATCATTCCAACTACAACTAAAGCGCAAATTGCATGCCCTCAACATGTCTTCCAAGGTTTGAATGGTTCGTTTTGAGTGTCCATCTGTCTATGGGTGGAAAGATGTGCTAAATTTCAAATTGGTTCCCAAATAATGATGTAACTGGTTCCAAAATCTAGATGTGAACTTGGGATCTCTGTCAAATATTATAGAAATTGATATTTCATGTAATCTAACTATCTCATCTATGTAGACTTTGGCTATCTTTGGCGTATCCCATATTGTCTTAAGTGGTATAAGTGTGAGGACTTTGTCATTCTATCCACTATTACCCATACAAAGTCAAAACCACATGGATTCCTGGGCAATCTGGAAAAAAAATCCATAGTAATATGCTCCCATTCTATTCAAGGATGGGAAGTGACTGCAAGTTACATGTTGGTTTCTAATATTCAGCTTTTTCTTGCTGATATATTGCACACTTAATTACATACTCAATCACATCCTTATTCATATTTGACCACCAATAGAGTTCCTTGAGATTTCTTTACATCTTGGTGTTTTCTGGATGCATGGAATACATAGAAGAGTGTGCCTCCTCAACAACGTGCATGTTTAATTTTGGACTACTAGGCACACATACTTTGTCCTGCTGGTACAACATCCCATCATCTACATATCCGAATTCTGTTTTCTTTCCTTTTGCCATATCATGCATGGTCTGTTGCAAGTCACTTTCACTTTGTTGAAGCTCTTTAATATGATCATAAAATGTAGGTTTGACTTGCATCTGTGCAATTATTCCAGGTTGTTTAGACACATTCAAATCCATGTTCATCTTCCTCATCTGAACCAACCAATATCTTTTCACACATGCCATGGAAAACATTCCTATAGATGATATTAATTTCCTACTCAGAGCATATATTACTACATTGGCCTGTCCAGTGTGGTAATCAATGGTGATATCATAGAATTTTATAAAATACAACCACCTATGATGTCTCAGGTTGAGAACTTTCTAGGTGAAAATGTACTTGAGACTCTTATTATCAATAAAGACCGAACATGTCTCACCATAGAGATAATGACGTCATGTCTTTAAGGCGTGAACTATTGTTTCCAATTAAAAATTATGTGTAGGATAAGTTTCATCATTCTTCTTAAGATATCTAAAAGTAAAAAGACACTACCTTCCCTTCCTACATAAGTACACATTTCTGACCTCTTCTGGATGCATCACAAGAAGCTACATAACCCTTATCTACTTTTGGTAAAATAAAGACCGACGTTGTGTAACTTTTTCTTTAGAGTTTGAAAACTCTTCTCACATGATTCAGACTAAAAGAAGGGAACATCCTTCCTTGTTAAGCATGTAAGTGGTGTTGATAAAGAACTAAAGTACCTTATTAACATCCTATAATAACCAATCAATCTAGGAAACATATTATCTCAGTAGAAGTTGTAGGTTTCTCCCACTAAAGAACAAATTCCACTTTCATGGGGTAGCTAACTCCTTCTCATGATATGACATGTCCAAGGAAGGAAACTTCAGCCAGCCAGAATTTTCATTTACTAAACATAGCATACAACTGATGTTGTCTCAACAACTATAAAGTCATCTTCTGATGTTCTTGTGTTGTTCTACATATCTAGAATATATATATATATATATATATATATAAAGACTACTACGAATTTATCTAGATATAGTTTTAATATCATATTAATCACTCCATAAAGCATGTTGGGTCATTTGTCAATCTAAATGACATGACTAAAAACCCATAATGCCCATTATTTGTTCAGAATGTTGACTTTGGTACATAGGATGTCCTTATCCTTGACTGATGATAACTGGACCTGAGGTCTATCTTTGAAAACATTACTTTTCCACATAGATAATCAAATAGATCAACAATCCTAGGTAAAATATATTTATATTTAATGGTTGTCTTATTTAATTGTCGATAGTCTATCCATAACCACATTGTTTTGTCCTTCTTCTTCAAAAACTGTATTGGACCTCTCCAAGGCTATGTACTTGGTTGAATAATCCCTTATCTAGACACTCTTGTAACTAAATCTTTACTTCCATTAACTCTATTGATGCCATTCTATAAGATAGTAATGCAATTGGGTGGCTACTGGGTAGGGTTTTTATCTTTAAGTCCATGTCTCTTTTAGGTGGCAAACCTGGTAACTCATCTGGAAAGACATTTTGAAAGTCACATACTATAGGAACATCTTCTATGCTAATTGTTCTTTTCTCTACCCTAGCATCTATAACATGTGCTAGATATGCCTCACACCCCTTCCTCATCATCATATCGACTACAACAATTGACACTATACATGTAGGTAAGACTTTCCTATCTCCAGTAAAGATACATGAAAAACCTCCTTGCTAAAGATAAATTTTTTCTTCCAACAGTCTAACTAGACATGATGTGTCTCAAGGCGATCCATACCCAGAATAACATGGAATGAATTAATATCTAAGGGTATGAGATTAACTGCTATAGTGTACTCATTGAAACTTAACAAACATTTAGGACATACCTCTAACAAAATTGATGGTTCTCCTAACAGAACTCTTAGAAATAATTCATAAGATAAATCATGGGTTAACATATTTAATCCACTAACTAATGATTTCAAGATAAAATATTGAGTTATACCATGGCCTATCAAAATTGTAGCCGGAATGCTATTAAAGAGAAGCATCTCACATGTTACAATTATGGGTGATACGACACCCTCATATGGTGTCATTGAGAAGTAGCATCTTGTAGCTCTCCCCCTGCCACATTGTCCTACTGGCACTACAAAAAAAAAACATGATTTAACTACATTTACTTTAATTACAATTACTTTATATATAGCTAATTCTATTTTTGGTTACAAAATTAATAAATGTAACTCAAATAAGTGTACTCAACTTAGCGAATTATACGTACCTACAATCTATCTCACTTTAAAATGTAACCAAAACAAATGTAGGCAAATATTTAACTTTTGATTTTAAACATCTCTCCGATTTGGCGATTGGAGGGAAAAAATTTTCCTTGCAATCTCTGCTCCCTCCAACAGTACCCGTGCGGTTTTCCCCCTTTGATCGGCCGCATCCACCTACTCCCCAATATCCCTCGAACAACCTTGCTCCTTCTTGCCAAAGCAGTGATTGAGACCAGCATTGCCCCACCCTAGGCCCCTCTAAGGCGTCACCATTGATCCTCCTCTCCTCCACACAGGTCTTTGCCACCATCGATGATGCAGGAGGTAGTCACTTGTCCCCCCTCTATGCTACCACCATCCGCCCTTCTCCTGTCCGCTGACCCTTCCACTCTGCCGTAACCATTTCTCCCACAAGAAGCACCCACTGATTTCAAGGCTAGCAATCAGTCTGTGCAAGGCGACGATAATCAATAGCCGCCCTATGCGATCCTTATTCTTGCGCTGGCCAACAAAGGCGTCGGACACCTGGAGGTACAAGATGAGTACTGGAAGCAACAGTGGTAGTGGACTGAGTAGGAGCAGGAGATGGTTGAGGCTATGGCAGACCAGTGGTCGTTGTCTTGTTCGACGTGGCATTGCTGGAGGATTCACTCATGGTTCGCAAACAGCTCTCAGAGAGGAACGCGGCGCTGAAGAAGGCCTAGCAAGAGGTGGAGATGGCGGAGTTTGTGTGGATGTTGTTTTGGTAGGTGATGAGCTAGGAGATCGCAACTCCTTCCCGGTGGTTGTCGGCGTTCCTATCGATGCTCCAGCTGGAACAGGGGCTACAGCCAGAACATCGTGTGGTGGTCAGGTTGCAGCCGGTGCACCGGAGCTCCTACTGTGAGACGTATTGTCGCTGGGCACTACCGTCAGCAAGGACCACCTTCACCCCCCTCAGAAGGTCGAGTGTCATTGCCTCATGCATTGATGGGAGGCATGGATATCCTACCATCCACCACCGTCGTTCAGGCTCAGACGGTCTCCCAAAAGATTCTGCATTCTCAAATCATCATCCGTTGAGGTAATGTTTACAATATTTGCTCATTATCATTTGAATGTGATCATTATTCCTCTGCTTCCTTTCAAATTAATGATCCCATCCTAATATTCTCATGATTTTCTCACAAGCATTCTCAGCGGATGGCCACAGTGGTAGTCTTAAATGGGATCATAAGGCAACAAGACACCGGCTTTTTGGCAACCTCCATGGCTGTAATATGTGTTGATCCACATGGCTCTGTGATGAGACTAACATAACCATAGTGCAACACTTTGCCTTTTCCTTCTTATTTGAGCAAAGGTTCATGCAGACATCACAATCTAGAGCCATCAGAGATGCACCAGATTGACTATCGTTGTGAAAGAACCTCAAACCTCAGTTTTCCTCCACTACGACCCTCTTTGGTACCATACTAAAAACCTTGGACGATGTTTCATGTGTCTTCATAATCTATGTTGTATTTACATGTTTTTTTTCATCTTTCTTTAAATGGAGTATACTACTGAGCTATGTCTGGAGGGTATTGATATTATAAGTTTCAGGATCAAGTTATATATTTTATAAGACGTGCTCTCAGTTGGTGGCTAAGGTTTCATGCTAGTGCATTGTTGGTTTGTGTTTTTTCTCATCATGTTTAAGTACATGTCGTTACAGCTGAGATGGATTTTAGTTTTTTTGTAGTTACTTGTAGAGTGAAGTTATAGATTCCTCTTATATTCCTTCTGAACCATTTTTGGGTTTAATTCTCATGAGGAATTAGGGTAGGATGACGAGTTTATGAATTTTAGAGATGATATTGATTGTATCATGTCTGCGTGAATCTTTATTCAGTTTCTATAGGTTTATTCTCATGCATATTGACAAAAACCTATTTGCACAGGGGACATAGATTAATATATGTAGCTATGTTGATGTCTAAAGTTACTACTATCCTTTTTCAACTATGTCTATCTATATGGCTCCACTCTGTAAGTCTATTTGGTTAGGTCAACTTTCACTTTTTCTTTGGATCTCCTTATTGGTCTTGTTTGGAGATAGGGGTTGAGCTTGACAATGGTTCTTGGGAAGCTTTGTTCAGATTGCATAGGTTTCTTGTGGGATATAAACAACATGTTTGTATATAGCTCTTGCGTTCTTCAAATGGGATGTGATGTAGAGTTTTGTCTAAAGGGTGTTGATATCAAGAGCTTCCGGGTGAAGATTTGAAGGAGTTTGGAGCTGACCTATACTGTAAGTTATATCCTCCTGTTGTCTTTTTTTTATATATGCAAGCTCCTATCCAACTCTATTACTGGGATGCAGATGTTCGAATGCAAAAATGAACTCCACCATGAATATGCAATCTGTTTCTCTTAGCGTGAAATTATTAACATTTAACTGTATAACTTATCTCTTTTCTACCAACAGCTAGTTGCGTTCAACATATTTGACAAAATTGGTTGTGTACACCAATAAGAGCATGACAAATTTGTTGTATGGACCAATACGAGCATGAAAGATTGGTTGTGTAGACCAACAAGAGCATGATATTTAGTGAATTATGTTGTTTTTGGTTCACATAGGGTTTGTAGGTTTCAACTATATACTATATATGGCCTAAGAAAGGAAACACCTAGAACAAAATTCATATCCATAAACTATAACTTACCTTATCATATTTGATTGTCTGGATTTGTAATAGAAAACTTCTAATCACCATAGGATCTTTCCAATCTTGTTTCTATAGTAACATTTGATTTGAAGGATAATTGAAGTTATGAGACTTCCATTATCTACCAGAATTTTAGACTTACGGTTTGTAGTATTGCACATGAAACCAGCTATTTGTGGACAATGTTTAGCATATAAAGCATTTAATTATATCTCCCTTCATATCATAAGCTAAGGAAATGGAGTATATTCAGAAATAGACAAGTCAAAATAGGACACTTTAAGATTTAGAGATTTATAGGGTATAGTCAAGACTTTGTATCATTCCTATCATTCAACGTTGAGCCTTATAAAGAGGCATAGTAGTCAATAGGGCATTTTCCTCTTGTAATGAGTCTTCCCATCATGATCTAGGGGTCTAAAGACATAGTCATACCAAGGTATGGGGTTGTTAGATATCAATAGGGAAAGATTTATGTTAATCATGTTTCAGGTTTAGTCAAAAATAGGTGCAACATAGGCACAATCAATACGGACCTCATCAACCCTGAGTTGTAGAATATGAGTTCCACCTTATCTTACCATATCAAGGATTTACCTCAAAAATAGAAAGCGCACATGTTAGATTTGCCACATTGAGTTAGAAAATTTTGAGGTATTTACATATGAGTGCATCACCTTCAAGAGTACCTTCATTCAAAAAATAGGGTTTCCATTTTATGATTATATCATGGTGTTATCATCTTAATCAACTTTCATGCATTCAGAAGAATTTTAGTTTTTCCCATGGATAAATACCCATAATTCATAAACCATGTGATTAATAGTCATGAGAGAATAATCACATGAGGAAATAAGTAAACTAACTAATAATCATTTACTTGGGTGTCTTAGTTAGTCCTTTAATAAGAGGTGAGATTCTAGAAAACTCACTAGGATTTAGGGGAAGAAACCTAATCCAATCTAGGATCCATTTTGGATAGGTAGGTTACAAAGGAACCTCAACCACCACACTAGTCATATACAAAATGATTACCAGCCTAAACATCTAAGTTTAGCAACATACACATTGCCTTAGTTTCATCACTATGGATTTTTGTTCTTCCTAGGTTCATATGTTGTGTTATACCTTAAACAGATATAGTGGCATGTGTGTACAAATCTGATACAATTTGTCAAATAATTATTTGTTACCCTCATCCTACCCCCACTTACTATAGAGTTTGTGGAAGTAGGGTTTAGGTGTGTGTTTGTAGAATGGAATAAATATATCACACATCTAGTATATTTATAAAAGTAAGAACAAAAAAACATAACAAGATACATCAGGGAGAGAAGGCATGTACCCATTAATATTTCAAAAATATCCCATTGGTGTTTCATTCTAGGGTGTAGTTGTTTTGAATCTTCTTTTGGCATATAAACATTTGATAAATGAAATACATTAATGATAACACATTAATTATGCTATGGAAAAATAAGTAGCACAGTTTAAGAGTAATAAAAAAATGTTTATCTAGAAATGTTATATTAATAAAGAAGTATAAATAAGGAAAGAACATTTCAAATGGAATTATTTTATGCAAAGAATATTTTTGGTTTCTTTATCCATTATATCAACATCGACATTTGGACCACTTATATTGGAAGGGTTTGTGACAGACATTTAAGGCAAAGCTAAGTATGTGCCTTATCTCAACTAAGGGACTCCAAAACTAAACATCATGATTTAACCCTATTCATATGAGACATCAAGGCCATCATCAAGATTTAACCCTTTCTCAATGTGCCATGTTCCCTAACCTTAATAATTCAAGAAGGTACACAAGGGTATATAATGTGTCTCTAGATTATATTCAAGGTTTGTAAAGATAATAAAATTATTTACAAAAATAGAAAATGATGCAACTCGAGCTCATTGGTTAGGGTTACGACTTATTAGGGTAATGATACATCTAATCATCCATATTGACGTAATAATTAAAATATCTTAATTTTTTATTTAGTTTGCCGATAAGAAACTTATGGAAACATGCTTTTATTTCAATTGGTTACATCTAGATAACAACAACTCTAAGTACAAATCGATTGGACGTATCCCTAAAGGATACCAAAAATTTTGACTTTTACACAATATACATCATGTACACTCAATACATATATGTACTCATTCCTAGCCATCTCATTCTCAAAATTTAGAGGAATGATTGGATGTACCTCTGAAGAGTCCAACAGAGTTTGACCTTTACATGATCAAAAAGAAAAACAGTTAATATACATCTTATACATTTATTACTCTTATGCTCTTATTTCTCACTCTCTCATTACCAGGTTCTAGAGAAAGGATAAGAGACCAACTATATAAGATAATCATTCTTCATGAGACCTCTTCTCTAGTAATAATAGAAGTTAGCTTCTACCTCTTCTGGTAGTGTTGGACCTTTACCTAAAAATTGTCTAGTAGGTTGGAAATCTATTGGCTCGGTGAGTAGAAAATCAACAGATAACCGAGATAATTATGATAACTGCAACTGATAGCATATTATTATAGAAGAAGGTAAGCATAGCAGTTCAAATAACATTGTACAAAATATCATGGCCAATGATGAATTATTTATTTATAATAAAAGAAATTGATGAGTTCATTTAAATGAGTTTTAGTCCATTTATTATGCCTCTGCACCCACATGAGGTGTACCAAAACATGTGAAAATATCATAGTGAACTATGATCTCACTGTACAAGACTTATTAGCATGTCTGGGATCCTAAGTCTATAGTTTAAATACCACATCAACAGCTAGCATCGCCATATCTGGCTCTCGGGGGCTAATGGGAGTGTTTGGATATCTCAACTCCTCTTCTCAACCTTGGTATTTAGGTGGGGAGTCAAAGCCTTTAGGCTCGTTGTGCACCTGTGGACCTACCAAATATATCCACTGATCACCACAACTCTGCATCAGTGGACCTACCAAAGATGTCCACTGTCTAGAGAACTCAGGTACCACCAGAATCCCCAATTGGTGTTAGATGCCAATCATTACAAGGAGTCCGCCCTCATTGGCCTAGACTCCCACACCCAACTAGTTCTCTCCAGCTTACCTTGACCTACATGAAAGCTCCAGTCGGGAAGCATGTTTCCTCCCCATAGCACATGCTTCCTATGAGGATTCCACAATGTCCAGGGCATCTATCGTCTAATGATAATTAATTAACATGATTCATCACCATTACTAGTCATTACCCTAATTTCATCATTTAAACATTTTGCAAAAATCAGAAAAATCATCAAATTTTATATATAGAAACTATTACAATTCTCATAAATCACATAATTGGTCATTTTGGTCATTTTATATATAGAAACTATTACACAACCATTCTCAGAATTATTCACCTATATAGTACCACATCACCTGTCATAGAATAAAATACGTGTTTATGTTGTTATAGATCATTGTATAAATCTAACTAGTCTATCATAGAGCAAGATTGAATAAAGTAACTTCATCATTCTGATTGGTATAATGTAAATCAGGGTTAGAAGGTAATTTTCCAGTCATAGATCTCATCAAATATCACTAATATGAGTCTATCTACCAACTAAGCTTAGATCTCATCTCACACAAACCTAAATCATGTCTTAGGCCTCAATATCTAGTCACAAACTGGTGGTCAGTGAGAAAACAAGCTCAAGAATGTTGGTTAGAGGTAGAAGATGAAGAAGTTGATGGATGGGACCATCAATCCTTGGATCAGCAAACATCTTTAGATCGATAAAATGGGGACAAGAGAAGAGATAAATGCTTAAGAAAACTTACTAACTCGAAAACCATTGAATATCCTTCGCTTTGGGCGACCAATACCTCCTCTCTCACCACCATTCTTTGAATCACCCTCACAATCGCCTTCTGTGATGCCACTCTTCATCTTATGATGGATAGAAGGTGAAAATGAAACCAATATTCTTGTTCCATCAATAGTTATTGGATATTTATAGAGAACTCTCACACAATTTATCAAGTTGGGTGGCACACACGAAAACCATCAGTTCTTTAAACCATTAATTAGTGCAACCATCAATTGTCACTTTCCTCTGCCAACCCATCGGTCCTGGATACTAGTGTAGCCATTGATTCTTCTCACCCCTCAACAAACTGTCATTTTTTGTGTCTACTGACCATCCATAGACTCCATCGAATCATGCCTTTGGCTAAAAATTAGTAGAGTCATCAGAAAGAACTCACTTGACAAATCATCGGTCCTTTGTCTCCAAACACAGTCATCGGTTTCACTAAACATTGGTAAAAACCATCGGTCTGCAACTTTGTGAATTAATCAAATCAAAATAATCATTCTATTACTAATGGAAAACCATATCTTTCTAACCATTGATTTAGGATCCGATGAAACCATCATTTGTCCAACTCCTCTTCTTGATCCATCGGTTATCAAACTTGATCATCACTTGGTTTGCGGTTTGCAACCATCAGCTTGGACCCATCAGTTCTATCAACCAATGGTAAGTCTGCAAGAGACTTATAAAGGCTTTAACTTGTGCATTACAACTCAAATTTGATTCACTCTTATTTTAATGGTTTTGTATTTGAATCCATTTCATATTAATATAAGAACATGATTAATTATAACTAAATTAATTAAACATTAAAAAACATAATAATCACTAAGGTTATACTTAATTTTTTGATTAATTGCTAAGCTCGGTACTGATTGTAATAATCTTTCCCTCAAATAAAAATTTAGTCTCAAAATCTCTAGAAGAGAGAAGGATACTTGGTACACATCTTAGTTTCTAGCTCCCATGTGGATTCTTCTATACCACAGTTCTTTCATAGAACTTTCACTAAGGACGTCTCCCTCATTTTCAGATTCTGAATTGTGTGGTCTAGAATCTAGATAGGTCCTTCAACATAGGAAATACCCTCTTTCAACTATATAGGATCTGAATCTAAGATCTTCTCTGTACATGGGTGACAATTATTCAACATAGATATATGAAATATATCATGTAGATTGTCTAACTTAGGAGGTAACTCAATCTTGTATCCTACAAGGAGAATCATTTGTATAATTGGAAAAGGACCCATGTATCTAGGAGTTAGTTTTCCTTGCTTCCAAAATATAAGCACACCTTTTCATGGGGAGACTTTCAAATAAAATTCATCTCCAGTCTCAAACTGAAATGGGCAATCCTTTTCTTTGCATAACTTTTCTTCCTGTCTTGTGCAACTTTTGGTTTTTGTCTGATCATAGATATCCTTTTTGTTGTCTCTTCCACAAACTCTAGTATCTACACTTTCTCCTATATAGAGCTTCATAAGGAGGAATTCCAAGGATGGAATGATAACTATTATTGTAGGCAAACTCCATAAGACTAAGGTGATCATTCCAACTACAACTAAAGCGCAAATTGCATGCCCTCAACATGTCTTCCAAGGTTTGAATGGTTCGTTTTGAGTGTCCATCTGTCTATGGGTGGAAAGATGTGCTAAATTTCAAATTGGTTCCCAAATAATGATGTAACTGGTTCCAAAATCTAGATGTGAACTTGGGATCTCTGTCAAATATTATAGAAATTGATATTTCATGTAATCTAACTATCTCATCTATGTAGACTTTGGCTATCTTTGGCGTATCCCATATTGTCTTAAGTGGTATAAGTGTGAGGACTTTGTCATTCTATCCACTATTACCCATACAAAGTCAAAACCACATGGATTCCTGGGCAATCTGGAAAAAAAATCCATAGTAATATGCTCCCATTCTATTCAAGGATGGGAAGTGACTGCAAGTTACATGTTGGTTTCTAATATTCAGCTTTTTCTTGCTGATATATTGCACACTTAATTACATACTCAATCACATCCTTATTCATATTTGACCACCAATAGAGTTCCTTGAGATTTCTTTACATCTTGGTGTTTTCTGGATGCATGGAATACATAGAAGAGTGTGCCTCCTCAACAACGTGCATGTTTAATTTTGGACTACTAGGCACACATACTTTGTCCTGCTGGTACAACATCCCATCATCTACATATCCGAATTCTGTTTTGTTTCCTTTTGCCATATCATGCATGGTCTGTTGCAAGTCACTTTCACTTTGTTGAAGCTCTTTAATATGATCATAAAATGTAGGTTTGACTTGCATCTGTGCAATTATTCCAGGTTGTTTAGACACATTCAAATCCATGTTCATCTTCCTCATCTGAACCAACCAATATCTTTTCACACATGCCATGAAAAACATTCCTATAGATGATATTAATTTCCTACTCAGAGCATATATTACTACATTGGCCTGTCCAGTGTGGTAATCAATGGTGATATCATAGAATTTTATAAAATACAACCACCTATGATGTCTCAGGTTGAGAACTTTCTAGGTGAAAATGTACTTGAGACTCTTATTATCAATAAAGACCGAACATGTCTCACCATAGAGATAATGACGTCATGTCTTTAAGGCGTGAACTATTGTTTCCAATTAAAAATTATGTGTAGGATAAGTTTCATCATTCTTCTTAAGATATCTAAAAGTAAAAAGACACTACCTTCCCTTCCTACATAAGTACACATTTCTGACCTCTTCTGGATGCATCACAAGAAGCTACATAACCCTTATCTACTTTTGGTAAAATAAAGACCGACGTTGTGTAACTTTTTCTTTAGAGTTTGAAAACTCTTCTCACATGATTCAGACTAAAAGAAGGGAACATCCTTCCTTGTTAAGCATGTAAGTGGTGTTGATAAAGAACTAAAGTACCTTATTAACATCCTATAATAACCAATCAATCTAGGAAACATATTATCTCAGTAGAAGTTGTAGGTTTCTCCCACTAAAGAACAAATTCCACTTTCATGGGGTAGCTAACTCCTTCTCATGATATGACATGTCCAAGGAAGGAAACTTCAGCCAGCCAGAATTTTCATTTACTAAACATAGCATACAACTGATGTTGTCTCAACAACTATAAAGTCATCTTCTGATGTTCTTGTGTTGTTCTACATATCTCGAATATATATATATATATATATATATATATATATATATATATATAAAGACTACTACGAATTTATCTAGATATAGTTTTAATATCATATTAATCACTCCATAAAGCATGTTGGGTCATTTGTCAATCTAAATGACATGACTAAAAACCCATAATGCCCATTATTTGTTCAGAATGTTGACTTTGGTACATAGGATGTCCTTATCCTTGACTGATGATAACTGGACCTGAGGTCTATCTTTGAAAACATTACTTTTCCACATAGATAATCAAATAGATCAACAATCCTAGGTAAAATATATTTATATTTAATGGTTGTCTTATTTAATTGTCGATAGTCTATCCATAACCACATTGTTTTGTCCTTCTTCTTCAAAAACTGTATTGGACCTCTCCAAGGCTATGTACTTGGTTGAATAATCCCTTATCTAGACACTCTTGTAACTAAATATTTACTTCCATTAACTCTATTGATGCCATTCTATAAGATAGTAATGCAATTGGGTGGCTACTGGGTAGGGTTTTTATCTTTAAGTCCATGTCTCTTTTAGGTGGCAAACCTGGTAACTCATCTGGAAAGACATTTTGAAAGTCACATACTATAGGAACATCTTCTATGCTAATTGTTCTTTTCTCTACCCTAGCATCTATAACATGTGCTAGATATGCCTCACACCCCTTCCTCATCATCATATCGACTACAACAATTGACACTATACATGTAGGTAAGACTTTCCTATCTCCAGTAAAGATACATGAAAAACCTCCTTGCTAAAGATAAATTTTTTCTTCCAACAGTCTAACTAGACATGATGTGTCTCAAGGCGATCCATACCCAGAATAACATGGAATGAATTAATATCTAAGGGTATGAGATTAACTGCTATAGTGTACTCATTGAAACTTAACAAACATTTAGGACATACCTCTAACAAAATTGATGGTTCTCCTAACAGAACTCTTAGAAATAATTCATAAGATAAATCATGGGTTAACATATTTAATCCACTAACTAATGATTTCAAGATAAAATATTGAGTTATACCATGGCCTATCAAAATTGTAGCCGGAATGCTATTAAAGAGAAGCATCTCACATGTTACAATTATGGGTGATACGACACCCTCATATGGTGTCATTGAGAAGTAGCATCTTGTAGCTCTCCCCCTGCCACATTGTCCTACTGGCACTACAAAAAAAAAACATGATTTAACTACATTTACTTTAATTACAATTACTTTATATATAGCTAATTCTATTTTTGGTTACAAAATTAATAAATGTAACTCAAATAAGTGTACTCAACTTAGCGAATTATACGTACCTACAATCTATCTCACTTTAAAATGTAACCAAAACAAATGTAGGCAAATATTTAACTTTTGATTTTAAACATCTCTCCGATTTGGCGATTGGAGGGAAAAAATTTTCCTTGCAATCTCTGCTCCCTCCAACAGTACCCGTGCAGTTTTCCCCCTTTGATCGGCCGCATCCACCTACTCCCCAATATCCCTCGAACAACCTTGCTCCTTCTTGCCAAAGCAGTGATTGAGACCAGCATTGCCCCACCCTAGGCCCCTCTAAGGCGTCACCATTGATCCTCCTCTCCTCCACACAGGTCTTTGCCACCATCGATGATGCAGGAGGTAGTCACTTGTCCCCCCTCTATGCTACCACCATCCGCCCTTCTCCTGTCCGCTGACCCTTCCACTCTGCCGTAACCATTTCTCCCACAAGAAGCACCCACTGATTTCAAGGCTAGCAATCAGTCTGTGCAAGGCGACGATAATCAATAGCCGCCCTATGCGATCCTTATTCTTGCGCTGGCCAACAAAGGCGTCGGACACCTGGAGGTACAAGATGAGTACTGGAAGCAACAGTGGTAGTGGACTGAGTAGGAGCAGGAGATGGTTGAGGCTATGGCAGACCAGTGGTCGTTGTCTTGTTCGACGTGGCATTGCTGGAGGATTCACTCATGGTTCGCAAACAGCTCTCAGAGAGGAACGCGGCGCTGAAGAAGGCCTAGCAAGAGGTGGAGATGGCGGAGTTTGTGTGGATGTTGTTTTGGTAGGTGATGAGCTAGGAGATCGCAACTCCTTCCCGGTGGTTGTCGGCGTTCCTATCGATGCTCCAGCTGGAACAGGGGCTACAGCCAGAACATCGTGTGGTGGTCAGGTTGCAGCCGGTGCACCGGAGCTCCTACTGTGAGACGTATTGTCGCTGGGCACTACCGTCAGCAAGGACCACCTTCACCCCCCTCAGAAGGTCGAGTGTCATTGCCTCATGCATTGATGGGAGGCATGGATATCCTACCATCCACCACCGTCGTTCAGGCTCAGACGGTCTCCCAAAAGATTCTGCATTCTCAAATCATCATCCGTTGAGGTAATGTTTACAATATTTGCTCATTATCATTTGAATGTGATCATTATTCCTCTGCTTCCTTTCAAATTAATGATCCCATCCTAATATTCTCATGATTTTCTCACAAGCATTCTCAGCGGATGGCCACAGTGGTAGTCTTAAATGGGATCATAAGGCAACAAGACACCGGCTTTTTGGCAACCTCCATGGCTGTAATATGTGTTGATCCACATGGCTCTGTGATGAGACTAACAGAACCATAGTGCAACACTTTGCCTTTTCCTTCTTATTTGAGCAAAGGTTCATGCAGACATCACAATCTAGAGCCATCAGAGATGCACCAGATTGACTATCGTTGTGAAAGAACCTCAAACCTCAGTTTTCCTCCACTACGACCCTCTTTGGTACCATACTAAAAACCTTGGACGATGTTTCATGTGTCTTCATAATCTATGTTGTATTTACATGTTTTTTTTCATCTTTCTTTAAATGGAGTATACTACTGAGCTATGTCTGGAGGGTATTGATATTATAAGTTTCAGGATCAAGTTATATATTTTATAAGACGTGCTCTCAGTTGGTGGCTAAGGTTTCATGCTAGTGCATTGTTGGTTTGTGTTTTTTCTCATCATGTTTAAGTACATGTCGTTACAGCTGAGATGGATTTTAGTTTTTTTGTAGTTACTTGTAGAGTGAAGTTATAGATTCCTCTTATATTCCTTCTGAACCATTTTTGGGTTTAATTCTCATGAGGAATTAGGGTAGGATGACGAGTTTATGAATTTTAGAGATGATATTGATTGTATCATGTCTGCGTGAATCTTTATTCAGTTTCTATAGGTTTATTCTCATGCATATTGACAAAAACCTATTTGCACAGGGGACATAGATTAATATATGTAGCTATGTTGATGTCTAAAGTTACTACTATCCTTTTTCAACTATGTCTATCTATATGGCTCCACTCTGTAAGTCTATTTGGTTAGGTCAACTTTCACTTTTTCTTTGGATCTCCTTATTGGTCTTGTTTGGAGATAGGGGTTGAGCTTGACAATGGTTCTTGGGAAGCTTTGTTCAGATTGCATAGGTTTCTTGTGGGATATAAACAACATGTTTGTATATAGCTCTTGCGTTCTTCAAATGGGATGTGATGTAGAGTTTTGTCTAAAGGGTGTTGATATCAAGAGCTTCCGGGTGAAGATTTGAAGGAGTTTGGAGCTGACCTATACTGTAAGTTATATCCTCCTGTTGTCTTTTTTTTATATATGCAAGCTCCTATCCAACTCTATTACTGGGATGCAGATGTTCGAATGCAAAAATGAACTCCACCATGAATATGCAATCTGTTTCTCTTAGCGTGAAATTATTAACATTTAACTGTATAACTTATCTCTTTTCTACCAACAGCTAGTTGCGTTCAACATATTTGACAAAATTGGTTGTGTACACCAATAAGAGCATGACAAATTTGTTGTATGGACCAATACGAGCATGAAAGATTGGTTGTGTAGACCAACAAGAGCATGATATTTAGTGAATTATGTTGTTTTTGGTTCACATAGGGTTTGTAGGTTTCAACTATATACTATATATGGCCTAAGAAAGGAAACACCTAGAACAAAATTCATATCCATAAACTATAACTTACCTTATCATATTTGATTGTCTGGATTTGTAATAGAAAACTTCTAATCACCATAGGATCTTTCCAATCTTGTTTCTATAGTAACATTTGATTTGAAGGATAATTGAAGTTATGAGACTTCCATTATCTACCAGAATTTTAGACTTACGGTTTGTAGTATTGCACATGAAACCAGCTATTTGTGGACAATGTTTAGCATATAAAGAATTTAATTATATCTCCCTTCATATCATAAGCTAAGGAAATGGAGTATATTCAGAAATAGACAAGTCAAAATAGGACACTTTAAGATTTAGAGATTTATAGGGTATAGTCAAGACTTTGTATCATTCCTATCATTCAACGTTGAGCCTTATAAAGAGGCATAGTAGTCAATAGGGCATTTTCCTCTTGTAATGAGTCTTCCCATCATGATCTAGGGGTCTAAAGACATAGTCATACCAAGGTATGGGGTTGTTAGATATCAATAGGGAAAGATTTATGTTAATCATGTTTCAGGTTTAGTCAAAAATAGGTGCAACATAGGCACAATCAATACGGACCTCATCAACCCTGAGTTGTAGAATATGAGTTCCACCTTATCTTACCATATCAAGGATTTACCTCAAAAATAGAAAGTGCACATGTTAGATTTGCCACATTGAGTTAGAAAATTTTGAGGTATTTACATATGAGTGCATCACCTTCAAGAGTACCTTCATTCAAAAAATAGGGTTTCCATTTTATGATTATATCATGGTGTTATCATCTTAATCAACTTTCATGCATTCAGAAGAATTTTAGTTTTTCCCATGGATAAATACCCATAATTCATAAACCATGTGATTAATAGTCATGAGAGAATAATCACATGAGGAAATAAGTAAACTAACTAATAATCATTTACTTGGGTGTCTTAGTTAGTCCTTTAATAAGAGGTGAGATTCTAGAAAACTCACTAGGATTTAGGGGAAGAAACCTAATCCAATCTAGGATCCATTTTGGATAGGTAGGTTACAAAGGAACCTCAACCACCACACTAGTCATATACAAAATGATTACCAGCCTAAACATCTAAGTTTAGCAACATACACATTGCCTTAGTTTCATCACTATGGATTTTTGTTCTTCCTAGGTTCATATGTTGTGTTATACCTTAAACAGATATAGTGGCATGTGTGTACAAATCTGATACAATTTGTCAAATAATTATTTGTTACCCTCATCCTACCCCCACTTACTATAGAGTTTGTGGAAGTAGGGTTTAGGTGTGTGTTTGTAGAATGGAATAAATATATCACACATCTAGTATATTTATAAAAGTAAGAACAAAAAAACATAACAAGATACATCAGGGAGAGAAGGCATGTACCCATTAATATTTCAAAAATATCCCATTGGTGTTTCATTCTAGGGTGTAGTTGTTTTGAATCTTCTTTTGGCATATAAACATTTGATAAATGAAATACATTAATGATAACACATTAATTATGCTATGGAAAAATAAGTAGCACAGTTTAAGAGTAATAAAAAAATGTTTATCTAGAAATGTTATATTAATAAAGAAGTATAAATAAGGAAAGAACATTTCAAATGGAATTATTTTATGCAAAGAATATTTTTGGTTTCTTTATCCATTATATCAACATCGACATTTGGACCACTTATATTGGAAGGGTTTGTGACAGACATTTAAGGCAAAGCTAAGTATGTGCCTTATCTCAACTAAGGGACTCCAAAACTAAACATCATGATTTAACCCTATTCATATGAGACATCAAGGCCATCATCAAGATTTAACCCTTTCTCAATGTGCCATGTTCCCTAACCTTAATAATTCAAGAAGGTACACAAGGGTATATAATGTGTCTCTAGATTATATTCAAGGTTTGTAAAGATAATAAAATTATTTACAAAAATAGAAAATGATGCAACTCGAGCTCATTGGTTAGGGTTACGACTTATTAGGGTAATGATACATCTAATCATCCATATTGACGTAATAATTAAAATATCTTAATTTTTTATTTAGTTTGCCGATAAGAAACTTATGGAAACATGCTTTTATTTCAATTGGTTACATCTAGATAACAACAACTCTAAGTACAAATCGATTGGACGTATCCCTAAAGGATACCAAAAATTTTGACTTTTACACAATATACATCATGTACACTCAATACATATATGTACTCATTCCTAGCCATCTCATTCTCAAAATTTAGAGGAATGATTGGATGTACCTCTGAAGAGTCCAACAGAGTTTGACCTTTACATGATCAAAAAGAAAAACAGTTAATATACATCTTATACATTTATTACTCTTATGCTCTTATTTCTCACTCTCTCATTACCAGGTTCTAGAGAAAGGATAAGAGACCAACTATATAAGATAATCATTCTTCATGAGACCTCTTCTCTAGTAATAATAGAAGTTAGCTTCTACCTCTTCTGGTAGTGTTGGACCTTTACCTAAAAATTGTCTAGTAGGTTGGAAATCTATTGGCTCGGTGAGTAGAAAATCAACAGATAACCGAGATAATTATGATAACTGCAACTGATAGCATATTATTATAGAAGAAGGTAAGCATAGCAGTTCAAATAACATTGTACAAAATATCATGGCCAATGATGAATTATTTATTTATAATAAAAGAAATTGATGAGTTCATTTAAATGAGTTTTAGTCCATTTATTATGCCTCTGCACCCACATGAGGTGTACCAAAACATGTGAAAATATCATAGTGAACTATGATCTCACTGTACAAGACTTATTAGCATGTCTGGGATCCTAAGTCTATAGTTTAAATACCACATCAACAGCTAGCATCGCCATATCTGGCTCTCGGGGGCTAATGGGAGTGTTTGGATATCTCAACTCCTCTTCTCAACCTTGGTATTTAGGTGGGGAGTCAAAGCCTTTAGGCTCGTTGTGCACCTGTGGACCTACCAAATATATCCACTGATCACCACAACTCTGCATCAGTGGACCTACCAAAGATGTCCACTGTCTAGAGAACTCAGGTACCACCAGAATCCCCAATTGGTGTTAGATGCCAATCATTACAAGGAGTCCGCCCTCATTGGCCTAGACTCCCACACCCAACTAGTTCTCTCCAGCTTACCTTGACCTACATGAAAGCTCCAGTCGGGAAGCATGTTTCCTCCCCATAGCACATGCTTCCTATGAGGATTCCACAATGTCCAGGGCATCTATCGTCTAATGATAATTAATTAACATGATTCATCACCATTACTAGTCATTACCCTAATTTCATCATTTAAACATTTTGCAAAAATCATAAAAATCATCAAATTTTATATATAGAAACTATTACAATTCTCATAAATCACATAATTGGTCATTTTGGTCATTTTATATATAGAAACTATTACACAACCATTCTCAGAATTATTCACCTATATAGTACCACATCACCTGTCATAGAATAAAATACGTGTTTATGTTGTTATAGATCATTGTATAAATCTAACTAGTCTATCATAGAGCAAGATTGAATAAAGTAACTTCATCATTCTGATTGGTATAAAATAAATCAGGGTTAGAAGGTAATTTTCCAGTCATAGATCTCATCAAATATCACTAATATGAGTCTATCTACCAACTAAGCTTAGATCTCATCTCACACAAACCTAAATCATGTCTTAGGCCTCAATATCTAGTCACAAACTAGTGGTCAGTGAGAAAACAAGCTCAAGAATGTTGGTTAGAGGTAGAAGATGAAGAAGTTGATGGATGGGACCATCAATCCTTGGATCAGCAAACATCTTTAGATCGATAAAATGGGGACAAGAGAAGAGATAAATGCTTAAGAAAACTTACTAACTCGAAAACCATTGAATATCCTTCGCTTTGGGCGACCAATACCTCCTCTCTCACCACCATTCTTTGAATCACCCTCACAATCGCCTTCTGTGATGCCACTCTTCATCTTATGATGGATAGAAGGTGAAAATGAAACCAATATTCTTGTTCCATCAATAGTTATTGGATATTTATAGAGAACTCTCACACAATTTATCAAGTTGGGTGGCACACACAAAAACCATCAGTTCTTTAAACCATCGATTAGTGCAACCATCAATTGTCACATTCCTCTGCCAACCCATCGGTCCTGGATACTAGTGTAGCCATTGATTCTTCTCACCCCTCAACAAACTGTCATTTTTTGTGTCTACTGACCATCCATAGACTCCATCGAATCATGCCTTTGGCTAAAAATTAGTAGAGTCATCAGAAAGAACTCACTTGACAAATCATCGGTCCTTTGTCTCCAAACACAGTCATCGGTTTCACTAAACATTGGTAAAAACCATCGGTCTGCAACTTTGTGAATTAATCAAATCAAAATAATCATTCTATTACTAATGGAAAACCATATCTTTCTAACCATTGATTTAGGATCCGATGAAACCATCATTTGTCCAACTCCTCTTCTTGATCCATCGGTTATCAAACTTGATCATCACTTGGTTTGCGGTTTGCAACCATCAGCTTGGACCCATCAGTTCTATCAACCAATGGTAAGTCTGCAAGAGACTTATAAAGGCTTTAACTTGTGCATTACAACTCAAATTTGATTCACTCTTATTTTAATGGTTTTGTATTTGAATCCATTTCATATTAATATAAGAACATGATTAATTATAACTAAATTAATTAAACATTAAAAAACATAATAATCACTAAGGTTATACTTAATTTTTTGATTAATTGCTAAGCTCGGTACTGATTGTAATAATCTTTCCCTCAAATAAAAATTTAGTCTCAAAATCTCTAGAAGAGAGAAGGATACTTGGTACACATCTTAGTTTCTAGCTCCCATGTGGATTCTTCTATACCACAGTTCTTTCATAGAACTTTCACTAAGGACGTCTCCCTCATTTTCAGATTCTGAATTGTGTGGTCTAGAATCTAGATAGGTCCTTCAACATAGGAAATACCCTCTTTCAACTATATAGGATCTGAATCTAAGATCTTCTCTGTACATGGGTGACAATTATTCAACATAGATATATGAAATATATCATGTAGATTGTCTAACTTAGGAGGTAACTCAATCTTGTATCCTACAAGGAGAATCATTTGTATAATTGGAAAAGGACCCATGTATCTAGGAGTTAGTTTTCCTTGCTTCCAAAATATAAGCACACCTTTTCATGGGGAGACTTTCAAATAAAATTCATCTCCAGTCTCAAACTGAAATGGGCAATCCTTTTCTTTGCATAACTTTTCTTCCTGTCTTGTGCAACTTTTGGTTTTTGTCTGATCATAGATATCCTTTTTGTTGTCTCTTCCACAAACTCTAGTATCTACACTTTCTCCTATATAGAGCTTCATAAGGAGGAATTCCAAGGATGGAATGATAACTATTATTGTAGGCAAACTCCATAAGACTAAGGTGATCATTCCAACTACAACTAAAGCGCAAATTGCATGCCCTCAACATGTCTTCCAAGGTTTGAATGGTTCGTTTTGAGTGTCCATCTGTCTATGGGTGGAAAGATGTGCTAAATTTCAAATTGGTTCCCAAATAATGATGTAACTGGTTCCAAAATCTAGATGTGAACTTGGGATCTCTGTCAAATATTATAGAAATTGATATTTCATGTAATCTAACTATCTCATCTATGTAGACTTTGGCTATCTTTGGCGTATCCCATATTGTCTTAAGTGGTATAAGTGTGAGGACTTTGTCATTCTATCCACTATTACCCATACAAAGTCAAAACCACATGGATTCCTGGGCAATCTGGAAAAAAAATCCATAGTAATATGCTCCCATTCTATTCAAGGATGGGAAGTGACTGCAAGTTACATGTTGGTTTCTAATATTCAGCTTTTTCTTGCTGATATATTGCACACTTAATTACATACTCAATCACATCCTTATTCATATTTGACCACCAATAGAGTTCCTTGAGATTTCTTTACATCTTGGTGTTTTGTGGATGCATGGAATACATAGAAGAGTGTGCCTCCTCAACAACGTGCATGTTTAATTTTGGACTACTAGGCACACATACTTTGTCCTGCTGGTACAACATCCCATCATCTACATATCCGAATTCTGTTTTCTTTCCTTTTGCCATATCATGCATGGTCTGTTGCAAGTCACTTTCACTTTGTTGAAGCTCTTTAATATGATCATAAAATGTAGGTTTGACTTGCATCTGTGCAATTATTCCAGGTTGTTTAGACACATTCAAATCCATGTTCATCTTCCTCATCTGAACCAACCAATATCTTTTCACACATGCCATGGAAAACATTCCTATAGATGATATTAATTTCCTACTCAGAGCATATATTACTACATTGGCCTGTCCAGTGTGGTAATCAATGGTGATATCATAGAATTTTATAAAATACAACCACCTATGATGTCTCAGGTTGAGAACTTTCTAGGTGAAAATGTACTTGAGACTCTTATTATCAATAAAGACCGAACATGTCTCACCATAGAGATAATGACGTCATGTCTTTAAGGCGTGAACTATTGTTTCCAATTAAAAATTATGTGTAGGATAAGTTTCATCATTCTTCTTAAGATATCTAAAAGTAAAAAGACACTACCTTCCCTTCCTACATAAGTACACATTTCTGACCTCTTCTGGATGCATCACAAGAAGCTACATAACCCTTATCTACTTTTGGTAAAATAAAGACCGACGTTGTGTAACTTTTTCTTTAGAGTTTGAAAACTCTTCTCACATGATTCAGACTAAAAGAAGGGAACATCCTTCCTTGTTAAGCATGTAAGTGGTGTTGATAAAGAACTAAAGTACCTTATTAACATCCTATAATAACCAATCAATCTAGGAAACATATTATCTCAGTAGAAGTTGTAGGTTTCTCCCACTAAAGAACAAATTCCACTTTCATGGGGTAGCTAACTCCTTCTCATGATATGACATGTCCAAGGAAGGAAACTTCAGCCAGCCAGAATTTTCATTTACTAAACATAGCATACAACTGATGTTGTCTCAACAACTATAAAGTCATCTTCTGATGTTCTTGTGTTGTTCTACATATCTAGAATATATATATATATATATATATATATATATATATATATAAAGACTACTACGAATTTATCTAGATATAGTTTTAATATCATATTAATCACTCCATAAAGCATGTTGGGTCATTTGTCAATCTAAATGACATGACTAAAAACCCATAATGCCCATTATTTGTTCAGAATGTTGACTTTGGTACATAGGATGTCCTTATCCTTGACTGATGATAACTGGACCTGAGGTCTATCTTTGAAAACATTACTTTTCCACATAGATAATCAAATAGATCAACAATCCTAGGTAAAATATATTTATATTTAATGGTTGTCTTATTTAATTGTCGATAGTCTATCCATAACCACATTGTTTTGTCCTTCTTCTTCAAAAACTGTATTGGACCTCTCCAAGGCTATGTACTTGGTTGAATAATCCCTTATCTAGACACTCTTGTAACTAAATCTTTACTTCCATTAACTCTATTGATGCCATTCTATAAGATAGTAATGCAATTGGGTGGCTACTGGGTAGGGTTTTTATCTTTAAGTCCATGTCTCTTTTAGGTGGCAAACCTGGTAACTCATCTGGAAAGACATTTTGAAAGTCACATACTATAGGAACATCTTCTATGCTAATTGTTCTTTTCTCTACCCTAGCATCTATAACATGTGCTAGATATGCCTCACACCCCTTCCTCATCATCATATCGACTACAACAATTGACACTATACATGTAGGTAAGACTTTCCTATCTCCAGTAAAGATACATGAAAAACCTCCTTGCTAAAGATAAATTTTTTCTTCCAACAGTCTAACTAGACATGATGTGTCTCAAGGCGATCCATACCCAGAATAACATGGAATGAATTAATATCTAAGGGTATGAGATTAACTGCTATAGTGTACTCATTGAAACTTAACAAACATTTAGGACATACCTCTAACAAAATTGATGGTTCTCCTAACAGAACTCTTAGAAATAATTCATAAGATAAATCATGGGTTAACATATTTAATCCACTAACTAATGATTTCAAGATAAAATATTGAGTTATACCATGGCCTATCAAAATTGTAGCCGGAATGCTATTAAAGAGAAGCATCTCACATGTTACAATTATGGGTGATACGACACCCTCATATGGTGTCATTGAGAAGTAGCATCTTGTAGCTCTCCCCCTGCCACATTGTCCTACTGGCACTACAAAAAAAAACATGATTTAACTACATTTACTTTAATTACAATTACTTTATATATAGCTAATTCTATTTTTGGTTACAAAATTAATAAATGTAACTCAAATAAGTGTACTCAACTTAGCGAATTATACGTACCTACAATCTATCTCACTTTAAAATGTAACCAAAACAAATGTAGGCAAATATTTAACTTTTGATTTTAAACATCTCTCCGATTTGGCGATTGGAGGGAAAAAATTTTCCTTGCAATCTCTGCTCCCTCCAACAGTACCCGTGCGGTTTTCCCCCTTTGATCGGCCGCATCCACCTACTCCCCAATATCCCTCGAACAACCTTGCTCCTTCTTGCCAAAGCAGTGATTGAGACCAGCATTGCCCCACCCTAGGCCCCTCTAAGGCGTCACCATTGATCCTCCTCTCCTCCACACAGGTCTTTGCCACCATCGATGATGCAGGAGGTAGTCACTTGTCCCCCCTCTATGCTACCACCATCCGCCCTTCTCCTGTCCGCTGACCCTTCCACTTTGCCGTAACCATTTCTCCCACAAGAAGCACCCACTGATTTCAAGGCTAGCAATCAGTCTGTGCAAGGCGACGATAATCAATAGCCGCCCTATGCGATCCTTATTCTTGCGCTGGCCAACAAAGGCGTCGGACACCTGGAGGTACAAGATGAGTACTGGAAGCAACAGTGGTAGTGGACTGAGTAGGAGCAGGAGATGGTTGAGGCTATGGCAGACCAGTGGTCGTTGTCTTGTTCGACGTGGCATTGCTGGAGGATTCACTCATGGTTCGCAAACAGCTCTCAGAGAGGAACGCGGCGCTGAAGAAGGCCTAGCAAGAGGTGGAGATGGCGGAGTTTGTGTGGATGTTGTTTTGGTAGGTGATGAGCTAGGAGATCGCAACTCCTTCCCGGTGGTTGTCGGCGTTCCTATCGATGCTCCAGCTGGAACAGGGGCTACAGCCAGAACATCGTGTGGTGGTCAGGTTGCAGCCGGTGCACCGGAGCTCCTACTGTGAGACGTATTGTCGCTGGGCACTACCGTCAGCAAGGACCACCTTCACCCCCCTCAGAAGGTCGAGTGTCATTGCCTCATGCATTGATGGGAGGCATGGATATCCTACCATCCACCACCGTCGTTCAGGCTCAGACGGTCTCCCAAAAGATTCTGCATTCTCAAATCATCATCCGTTGAGGTAATGTTTACAATATTTGCTCATTATCATTTGAATGTGATCATTATTCCTCTGCTTCCTTTCAAATTAATGATCCCATCCTAATATTCTCATGATTTTCTCACAAGCATTCTCAGCGGATGGCCACAGTGGTAGTCTTAAATGGGATCATAAGGCAACAAGACACCGGCTTTTTGGCAACCTCCATGGCTGTAATATGTGTTGATCCACATGGCTCTGTGATGAGACTAACAGAACCATAGTGCAACACTTTGCCTTTTCCTTCTTATTTGAGCAAAGGTTCATGCAGACATCACAATCTAGAGCCATCAGAGATGCACCAGATTGACTATCGTTGTGAAAGAACCTCAAACCTCAGTTTTCCTCCACTACGACCCTCTTTGGTACCATACTAAAAACCTTGGACGATGTTTCATGTGTCTTCATAATCTATGTTGTATTTACATGTTTTTTTTCATCTTTCTTTAAATGGAGTATACTACTGAGCTATGTCTGGAGGGTATTGATATTATAAGTTTCAGGATCAAGTTATATATTTTATAAGACGTGCTCTCAGTTGGTGGCTAAGGTTTCATGCTAGTGCATTGTTGGTTTGTGTTTTTTCTCATCATGTTTAAGTACATGTCGTTACAGCTGAGATGGATTTTAGTTTTTTTGTAGTTACTTGTAGAGTGAAGTTATAGATTCCTCTTATATTCCTTATGAACCATTTTTGGGTTTAATTCTCATGAGGAATTAGGGTAGGATGACGAGTTTATGAATTTTAGAGATGATATTGATTGTATCATGTCTGCGTGAATCTTTATTCAGTTTCTATAGGTTTATTCTCATGCATATTGACAAAAACCTATTTGCACAGGGGACATAGATTAATATATGTAGCTATGTTGATGTCTAAAGTTACTACTATCCTTTTTCAACTATGTCTATCTATATGGCTCCACTCTGTAAGTCTATTTGGTTAGGTCAACTTTCACTTTTTCTTTGGATCTCCTTATTGGTCTTGTTTGGAGATAGGGGTTGAGCTTGACAATGGTTCTTGGGAAGCTTTGTTCAGATTGCATAGGTTTCTTGTGGGATATAAACAACATGTTTGTATATAGCTCTTGCGTTCTTCAAATGGGATGTGATGTAGAGTTTTGTCTAAAGGGTGTTGATATCAAGAGCTTCCGGGTGAAGATTTGAAGGAGTTTGGAGCTGACCTATACTGTAAGTTATATCCTCCTGTTGTCTTTTTTTTATATATGCAAGCTCCTATCCAACTCTATTACTGGGATGCAGATGTTCGAATGCAAAAATGAACTCCACCATGAATATGCAATCTGTTTCTCTTAGCGTGAAATTATTAACATTTAACTGTATAACTTATCTCTTTTCTACCAACAGCTAGTTGCGTTCAACATATTTGACAAAATTGGTTGTGTACACCAATAAGAGCATGACAAATTTGTTGTATGGACCAATACGAGCATGAAAGATTGGTTGTGTAGACCAACAAGAGCATGATATTTAGTGAATTATGTTGTTTTTGGTTCACATAGGGTTTGTAGGTTTCAACTATATACTATATATGGCCTAAGAAAGGAAACACCTAGAACAAAATTCATATCCATAAACTATAACTTACCTTATCATATTTGATTGTCTGGATTTGTAATAGAAAACTTCTAATCACCATAGGATCTTTCCAATCTTGTTTCTATAGTAACATTTGATTTGAAGGATAATTGAAGTTATGAGACTTCCATTATCTACCAGAATTTTAGACTTACGGTTTGTAGTATTGCACATGAAACCAGCTATTTGTGGACAATGTTTAGCATATAAAGCATTTAATTATATCTCCCTTATTAGTGATCAATTTAATTTGCTCTAGTCTAGGTGTTGGGTTTGCCATCATGTGTTTGAGGTGCTTTGTTGGCCATCTAGTTCATGTGCTCCAATGTGGTCATTTATTGTTCTTTGGTTGCAATAAGGCTTCTGTAACTCTCAAAAATCACAAGCTTGATTATATAGGGAGGATTTCTTTTTGCTGGGTCGAGGTGGCAGCAACCAATTATCACTCACTGACAAGACCATAAATAAAAGACTTAGAATTCCTTCCCTTCTTTCTTAAAAAAGTAACCAGTTCCCAACTTAAAGAGAGTGTCAAGTTCAAGGTTGAGAATTTTTCTGGAATTAAGATAGTAGAACAGTGTTGCAAGTTCTACTGTTGTTGCTTCCCTGTCTATCTTCACATTATGCAGTCAAAAGTAGTTAAGACCCTCTATACATACATTCTCCTTTGTGGGTGGGATGAAGTCCAATCTAGACCAAGAAACACAATCAGTCACTCAACATTCATGGGAGGTTTAAATAAATTAACAACATATCCTCCCAGATCAGTTTCACTCCAGCAGTTTGGAAGGTTTGGTTGTATGCACTCTGTGCTAAGCATCTCAACATTAGTATACCTGAAAATATGTAATCATAATTCGTTGACACCCTTACTAGTCAGAGGTACTCTTCCTTTTGTGAATGGTATCAAGTCTAGACCAAGCTACACATTGTTCTATAAATTTTTAAGTTCTTGACCAATTGTGCAGATAAATTAAACATATCCTCATATATTAATCACACTATAGCAGACCACTAGGATTGGTTTCATGGACTTTATTCTATGCATCTTGACATTTGTACCTTGGTCTAGATAAAAGCAATATAAGTTATTATAGTTAACTTATATTGCAAGCTTTTATTATTATCATGAACTAATTGTGCATGCCAATTTTTTTTGTCCTGGTCCCAGGTTAAATGGTGTCAGATACAAATGAACATCCATATGGCAATTATCCTTCAGAAAATCATGAGCTTTTATGATTATCCATATGGAAATTACGAGACTTACATATGGCAATTATCCATCAGAAAATCGTGAGCTTTTATGATTGTCCATATGCAGCTTACGAGACCCACCTTCTATAGGTCCAGTTCCATACTGTGGTAGAGCATTCATTTTGGAAGAATGGACATGCCCCAACTATCTTCTGACTTTGCTTGCCATGTAGAGTCCTATTAGGAACCACACGATTTTTTGAATGGCATCTGACTAGACCAAAACATCTATTAATAAATCTGCATTATGGCAAAAGTCTGGTACTCTTTCTGTTGTTCTGGGCACGAACACTTTGGTAGAGTGGAAGGCACAATTGTAGGAAGGTCTGACTCCTCACTACATACCTGAGTGCACATTTGAAGGTGAAAGACGAACACCATTGCAACTTTCTATAAGTTTCAAGCACCCACCCCATGCATAATGAACCTTACATCATTTTGGCTGAGACTTCATTTAATAATTTCATTTGGCATGTACAAAGTCATTGCTTCTAGGATGTATCTGAGAAACTCTACATATATGCCATACTCATGCTGCTTCAGCCACATAAAGTAGTCCATGCCTGTACGGTAGCTCTAAAAAATGCAAGGTGAGTGAAATTCAAGATTCCCATGAATTTGAAAGCAACAATAGTTTCCAGCAACATAATCTGACATTATAATTGTTAAAGGACCATTCTAACTATCCATAAAGAGAAGAATGTTGCTTTAACATGGAGATTTGTAGGTGACCTAAAAAGGGTCCATTTGATATCATATAGTGTTTTTTGCATTGCTTGGTAAGTTCTTCTCTAATCAGCAATCAAGTGTAGGACTACACATCCCTAACATATTAGGACACATACATCTTTCCTGATAAATTATGATAGCTAAGCACATGAAAGATGTAACATCCAACCTCCCCTGCATTGATCTAGTATTTTCTGTATTCAGCATGACATTTGTTTTAGTACTTCATACCAGCATTATAAGAAATATTGATAGAAGGATGATAGACATTTGATTTGAGCCTATTGGTTATAGCATCATAGAATGTAGAAGGGTTGTAGCTTCCATGCAACTAGTAGGGATTGTAGCAGCTTAGTAGATAGTTCTCTTTCTGTATGTTTTACTGATAAGATGATCAATCAAATCTAAACTATATGATGTGCTTGTGCTCATGCTATATGTTCCAAGATGGTTAGCCAGTCTCCTGAAAATCATTATGGATTGTTGTGTCACACACAACCTATTGTAGTCTCTTATCTTAAGCTACATCCACATTAACCACTTTGAAGTCGTATTGGGGCAGGTTCTGGTGCTCAATGCTACTCTTTCTTTCCTTGCATCTTATTTCATTCCGTTTGACTTCCTGGAATGTGAGTACTCTGGTTACATGATGCTTCACAACATTGACATCTAGGAATGTCATGTTAATGCTCACTTCCAAAAGTTGCCATAACGTCTAGGAATTTTTTTTGCAAAAAACCTTTATCCTTCTTATTGATATCCATGGCTTCTGCAGTCTGTGACCTACGCTCTTCCTTTGCATATAAAATAATCTCAAACTGAAGATTCATTGTCCTACCATTCACCCTCAAGCTATCTACTACACTCTCAAATACCTCAAAATCAACTGACAATTATTATTATTCTTGTTCACCCTCAAGCTAGCTGGGAGAGGGGAATGCATTGTGGGATAGTGGGAGTTGGAGAGAGGGTTGATACTAGAGACTGTGTGTGCATGGGAGAGAGGTTCACTGCCATTGGCATCTTGTGTTTGATTTGGTATTGTCCAAGGACAGGCCTACGTGATTTGGTTAAAGATGTCCATTGGCTTTGAAATTTGAATAGTGGGGGCACTAGACTTGTTATCATCGTATGAAGAACCATGGGATATACTTAGAGAGACTCCCATAGGTATCATTAACTTAAAATTGAGATGTTGTTGTTATTTGTAGCAGACACGTCAAAACGTATACTTCACATGGGATATACTTAGAGAGACTCCCATAGATGTTGTCAGTCAAGGAGCTGGAGATAGAGCAGGACCAACTCAAATAGCTAACGTGATTGATTCAGAGATTCCCGCCCTGGTTCCTCATTTGGGCTTACTTTTGACCCAAAACAAAGAAAAATAGGTGTATGGCCATGACCAAACCCACAACCCATCATGGTCACGACTACATTTTGTGCATGAATTGATTTTTTTGCAATGCTAGGATATTTGTGATGATAGTTGTTGCTGGTTTGATTTTTTTCTAGTAGATTATTGTAGTGAGGACAAGATGAAGAGGCGGAGTAGGGTTAAACGAAAGCTGCCGACAACAACATGAGGATAAGGTGTGAATGGTATGATGATGATCTACAAATGAGGTATAAAATGTTATGAGTGGGAAAGAGATGGTATGAATGGGGATGTATGAATTTATATAATGTTATTTAAAGATATTTTAACCTTCTCCCTTCTCTTGATAAATATTATATCTTTTGACTACAGAATATGAATGCATTCCTGCTTGTTTCCTATTGAGGAGTCAGTCACGTCTAATGCTTACAGTTGTTATGGTATTCAATGTCAAATAGAACACCCCATATGTAAACATGGAGAAGGAAGAGGAATGTGGTAGATAGGTACAACATGTGAAAATGATCAATGATGTGAGATATCAGATGGACCATTGGTGGGTTGCCAATTGTGCTTGTTCCCTACTGGTATTGATGTGTTACTTAAACTGAATTTGGATATTCAAGTTTCTCTTCAAATACTATCATGTCTTTTCCTATTGTGTATGCTCAAGAAATGCATATTGACTTGTTGCAATCTTTGTCATGAATTCAAGATGTTTGTGATTGACTTGTTGCAATCTTCATCATGAATTTCAAGATGTTTGTAGGCTAGCTACAAAAATGAACATAATCCTTTTTATATGCTTCAAGTAGGCAACAGAGAGCCAAACTTGCCAAACATGTATGGCTACATCTTGCATTTCAACTGCAGTAGGGTTATCTTAACTTGAAAGCTTGTAGGTCTTCTTATCCACCCTTACAACAACCTGAGTTTTAAGTTTATAATTTATTCATTACATCTCAAAGTTGTAATTCTTTTGATCTAGATTTCATTACATCTCAAAGTTGTAATGCTTTTAATCCGTAATTTCAGTTGAGTACAACCTTGAACAGATCAATTCAAGAGATTAGAAGTCGTGGTAACAACATATCAATTCAAGGTATGGTCTCCATTTTTTTGCCGGGATCATTGAACAAATAAGAACTTGTTTGCAATATATTTCTACTAAAATTAGTTTCTTATGTTGTTCTAGACCTTATTTGATTATGAGGATCTGCTGACTTAACACAATAATGAACGAATGTCTAGTTCTATACTGACTAGCATCGAGAATTTTTCTAATAAGTTTCCAGCTATCTATTTGTTCATCATTTATTGCTTGACCAGTGGACATGTATGATCCTTTGTTTAACACAAAAATGCATTCAGTCGATTTTGGTCTGTCCATAAGTAATGATCCTAAAATTGCTGATTTGTATTCTCAACACCCCAATAGTGACAAAGGGATCACAATAATCGATCTCGAAGTTGATTCCCCAGTACAATATGAGGTATGGGATCCTTCAAAGCACAAGTAAGTTTCCTTTTCCTCTATGTTTATCATATTAGCTAGTAAGTGTCGACAATAAGGGGAGAATGATCTGTACTGCCATTCACTCATATATATTGTTTGATCTATTCGAAGTTGAGAGAAGCTTAATGCAATAAAGTAATTAAGATGATTATTCTAACACTAGCCTATCAATGGTACAGGGGTGAAACAATGTACCCAAACTTGGACAACTACTTGCATCCTACAGAGCCCCCAGATGATCTTCCTGATATCCAAGCTATTTCAGATCTGCTCAGATCAGACCCTTCAGTATCTACAGATATGAATAACTTGCATCCTGGAATGACAATTCCTGGTACCGAGGTAATTCTACTTACATATCATATTTTGTTTGTTCTGAGTACTATAATAATAGCTGTTATTCCTTGATTGTGTCCACTAAAGGGCTAAGTAGGAATGTATTGAATTGAAGTCACTGATATTTTATGTTTGTAACAAGTTTCAATGTGGGGTATATCTGTTGGTTACTGAAGAATATGTGGCAAATGACCTTTCCACACGAAGAGCGGACATGACCTTGTAGCCACTTTAAGCTCCTGGTGAGTGCTTAAGAGGGCACAGGTGACTAAGTTTACACACACATACCTATACGTATATACATCTATAGATATTATCACAAACTTTGAACTGTAATATTATCTAAACGGAGTACATGTCATCAACTCTGAGCTGATTACATTTAGTATAAATTGCTATAACTAGTAGTATAATACAATATGTGACTTTGTTAGTATCAATATTCAATTATATAAGTATTAGTCATTTAGTGTATTTCTATACTTAGTGAATCCATACAGTAAGAATAATACAATATTCATGTCATCAGTCTAGCATATATAACTAAGTATTAACCAGCAACTATATATATGATAATACCGTAATAGAGTGACTAGTAAGCGATATATTATATAGTTATGAAACAGTAGACGATTAACTATATAATTTTTATGTACTAATTAAACTTACCACAGTAATATGTATTATCTGCAGTAAACCTGGAATAGTAGTTGTAATCACATACTATAGTAGTAGAAGACTCCATGAACTATATACTTCACAATGAAAGCTTAAGCTCATATATAAATTATATTCATATATGAATATTCATTAATGTTTATCTATAGAGATTTTGGTGAGTACTATTTTGACATGCCCAAATAGCTTGTCCTTCTGAGAGAAAGTAGTTCTATAGGAACATATCCATTTGTCTCTTCCGCAATGCTTCTCATGGGTTTTCAGATCAGCAATCACAAAGAATTTCTTGTTGTTGCATCAGCTACAGGTATAGCTCTTGTCACAATGACTCCTTTTGTAATGGTTCTGTACACACAGGATTGTCTTTAAAGGCTAGAACTTTTTGTTATCTTTAATTGTTCTTCTTGCACCCCACAAATGGATAGGAGTACCTCTCTATCAGCACAGGTTCAGAGCTTAAGTCCTTGCTGTGTTTAGCGAGTACAACGGCAGTTTTGTACTCATCTCCATGGCCACGCATGTGCATGTGCAAGTTTGCATCCCTGGTGCAGTATGGAAGTCAGAACAGGAATAACATTTTGCTGAATCTGCATGTCAAGTTCATCAGATCCAATTAGGCACTCAGCCTGTTGATAACACCAAATTTTGTGACGTTTTTGCCCTTTATTATGTTATCAAAACTACCCTTTTCTGCTATTTTTCTCTATTTTATTAGCATTTTTGCAATAATTGGCCAAGCAACGCTCTTATTCCAATTTTTCCTATCTTCTACAGAGTTTTCCTCATTTTTGTGCAATAAGGCCGATTCCGGCCCACAATAAGTCTAAGCCCGTCTCGACCTTCCTAACGCCCGATACAACCCAGCCCGACAGGGGCTGGGCGACACGAGAATGATCGGCGGAGAAGGGCGATGCGCAAGAAGGACGTGTCGGCCGACATACCGTCTACCCGACAGGGAGCCAAAGCCGCATCGACGACCAACTCGTCGGGCGACACAGGAGGTCGGAGAGGTTGGATAGGTCGGACAAGTCGAGAGAATTCGGACAAGACAGTTCGGAAGTCCGAGAGCCACCTTCGAAGGAAGCTGTGAGAGCAAGAGTATCGCGCCCCAGTGCTTGTGTCGGGCGACACTAGGTGAGCTTTCCCTCATCCGGAGAGGGAAGGGATGGTTCACTTAGTGTTGTCCCGGGCGACACTGTGGGCCGATATCGGCCAGTGAAGATGAGAAACACGAGTGCCCGACAGTAGACTCGTAACTCTTTGCCCGACACGATATCAAACCCGATACGCTCCGCCCGTCATGCGTGCCGCCCGAGAGGGTGTGCCACCCGACATGAGCGTATCGGCCAGGGTCCTTGAGCGATACAGTCAGTCGTCAGTCGGCGCTGCCCGAGAGGGGGTGCCGCCCGACACTGCCGTATCGGGCTCGGCTCCTGACCGGTATCGGGCAGGAGAGCTACAGTAGTCTGTCGTTCTTCTACATCAAGAGGGCGACATCTATCTTTAATTTTGTTATTTAAATTCTTAGCTTATGCATTGTATTAAGACCCTTATTGCTTATGGAAATAGAAATGCTTAACTGCTATTTGTTTAATGCTTGGTGCCTTATGATTGGGTAATTGCTGTGCTGGATATCTGAACTCTAGCTTGCATATTTTGGATCGCGTTTTGCTTAGCTACCGAATCGTCTTTCCCGTCGCAACTACTTCGAGAGTTGGGTTGTGGCTCTAGTGTTTGGTCCGGTTCTGGAGTACGAGAGTGCCCAGAACGGAGTTGTTTTAGTATCATTCCACTCTAACTTGAGCCCAGCAAGCTCGAGAGGGGTGCTGAAGCTTGGTTAGAGGCACCCGCTCTGAAAGGAGGGGTGCAGGGTGTTACTGCTACCACTTGTCTTACTGAAGTCTTATCCCTTGCATTACGCCTTAAACTGCAGTTTATCTTTCTATTTTCTGTTGCATGAAAATTCCTAAAAACTGCTAAATGACAAAATCTTAATCTTTCTTGTAACTCCAGTTGGAGATAGTTTTCTTTGATTTGATCGTGACAGCTTGTTGTTCCCCTTCGGGGAACTTTAATATCTCTTTATACCCACCAGAGTGTAGAGTGTCAATTCAGAGTCGTCAACACGACCCACCTTGTCCCTGTGTTCGACCCCGTATGACTACTTTGACCCCGTAAACAAAGTTGCGGGGGCCTAGAAGGATTCGGTTTATAAATGTGAAGGCTCGACTACCTCAAATGCGCCTCCAATTTTAGGACGCACGATTTAGGCCGGTCAACTTTCTGGCGTCGTTGCCGGGGACAAGGCAAATGGCACTGTTGACGAATCTGAAGCCACTAACTACACTCCCGTGCCTCAAGCTTAGAAATAGGCTTGACAGCACCTCTTTTTCTTTTTCTTTTTCTTTTTCTTTAAGCATTATTCTTTGCCGGAACCAAATAACTCTGTGTTCTAACTTGATTTCTCGTGATATTTCAGGTACCCTACAAGGCTGTAACCTGCTCCACCGAGCCTTGATACCATGCCTCGTTGTGAGCAACCCCTTTCTGAGGGCGAATGTCAGAGCCAAAGCGAGAGGGTGACCCGGCTTAATTGGGTTGGTCAGCTTTCCGCCTACATAAAAAGACAGGACACCATTATCAACCAGTTGGTACAGGGGACGTTTACCAACCCTGGATCTCTGAATTCCATGCAACACCAGATGGCGAGTCAGCAGATGCGCCAATGGGAGGTCGATCAACGGCTGTCTCAGATGGCTGCTCTGATGAAGAACCCTGCAGGAAAAACGCTCCCTCACCCTGAAACTACAGTAATGGCAGTGCTTAGATCAGGAAAGACGGTAGAGCGCACTGATGAAGCCCCACCGGAACCTGAGCAAGGGCCCAAGGATGCTATTCCAGCAGGAGGCGGAGGTAGGCCTACAGAAGCCCAAGAGCCTGCGCCGAGACCGTCCGATGAGCCATCTGGTGGGAGGAATCCTTATGCTCCCAGGATACCGTTCCCGTACAAGATGATCAAGGCAAATCTGAAAAAGCAGCATGAAAGGTTCATGGACTCGATCAGGAAGCTGCATCTTGAAGTCCCCTTCCTTGACGCTTTGGAGGAGATGCCCACATACGCCAAGTTTCTCAAAGATCTAATAATGAAGAAAAGAAGGGGAGGAAGGATAGAGACAGTGTACCTAGACTCTACTTCCTCTGCCTTCGTAAAGCCCAGCTTGCCAACTAAGAGAAGGGATCCCAGAGCTTTCACAATCCCATTCGCCATCGGGGACAATGTCGAGCGGAAGGGTCTAGCGGACTTGGGAGCAAGCATCAGCCTCACGCCCTTAAGTTTCGCGCAAAGGATGGGTTTGACCGACATGGTTCGAACCAATATGCGGATTGAACTGGCGGATCACTCCTTTAAAAGACCTGTTGGCATTGTCGAAGATGTGCCGATTAGGGTCGGTGATTTCTTTATTCCCTGCGACATCGTCGTCATCGACACAGCTGAACATCCCAGATGTCCGATCATCTTCGGATGCCCTTTCTTGGCAACAGGGAGGGCGCTGATTGATGTCTCTGAAGGGATAATCACCTTGAGGGTTGGAAACAACCACATGGACTTCAAGATGAAGGAGATCATGAGAGGTCCGTCCCTGTCTGAATCGGCCTGTTTTGCAGATAGTTACAATAAATTCTGCGATGAAATAGAGGAGGATATCAGGACAGTGGACCCCCTCGCAAGGGAAATAAGCTGTCAGGATCCCGACCTCGAAGATCCTGAGGTCGTGAGGCATCTCGACCTTTTCAACCTTTCTGACAAAGACTTGCAAGAAGAAGAGGAGGAGGTGAACTCTGCGAAGTATGCCTCCCTTGAGGGAGAACCTCAGGAGGAGACACCCCGAGCAAAGCTGGATTTAAAAGCGTTGCCTGAAGGACTGAAGTACGAATTTTTAGATGAAGAACAGAGGAACCCAGTCATCGTAAACACCGATCTTTCAAGCAATCAGCTAGACCGGCTCCTTGAGGAGTTAAGACTCCACAGGGGGGATATAGGATATTCCGTAGATGATATCAAAGGCCTTAGCCCCGCCCTTTGCATGCATCGCATCAATTTGGATGAGTCTGCCAAGCCTCTGGCCCAACCCCAGAGGAAGCTGAATCAGATGCTCAAGGAGGTCGTCAAGAAAGAGGTAATAAAGCTTAGGGATGCAGGGATCATTTACCCAATTAGCGACAGCAATTGGGAAAGCCCGATCCACGTAGTACCCAAGAAAGGCAGAATGACTGTGGTTAAGGATGAGAAGGGTGACGAGGTGGCGGTAAGGACCGTCACTAGTTGGCGAATGTGCATTGATTACCGAAAGCTAAATCAGGCTACAAAAAAGGATCATTTTCCGCTACCTTTTATTGACCAAGTTCTTGAAAGATTAGCGCATCACGATTATTTTTGTTTTCTTGATGGCTTTTTAGGATTTTACCAGGTACCCATCTTACCCGACGACCAAGAGAAAACGACGTTCACCTGCCTTTACGGCACTTATGCCTTTAGAAGGATGCCCTTCGGACTCTGCAACGCCCCCGCCACCTTTCAAAGATGCATGATATCAATGTTCTCAGATTTTCTAGAAGACATCGTGGAAGTTTTCATCGACGATTTCTCCGTCTATGGAAAAGACTTCGATAGATGTCTGAAGAATCTGTCGTTAGTACTTCAAAGCTGCGAGGAAAACAGCCTGGTCCTGAACTGGGAAAAATGTCATTTCATGGTGCGGGAGGGCATCGTTCTAGGGCATAAGATCTCAAGGCGTGGGATCGAGGTGGATACCAGCAAAGTCGAAGCTATATCTAAGCTTCCTCCACCAAAATCTGTCACGGGGATAAGAAGCTTCCTCGGGCACGCCGGATATTACCGAAGATTCATCAAGGACTTCTCAAAGATTTCCAAACCATTGTCCAATCTTCTGGTAAAAGATGCTGAATTTGTTTTCTCTAACGATTGTCTCAGTGCTTTTCAGGCCATGAAAAATGCTTTAGTATCACCACCTATCCTTCAAGCGCCAGATTGGGGTTTACCCTTTGAGCTAATGTGCGACGCTAGCGACTACGCAGTTGGAGCAGTCCTGGGGAAAAAGAAAGATAAAAAACACCATGTGATTTGCTACGCTAGTCGCACGTTGGACGAAGCACAGGTAAACTACACAACCACCGAGAAGGAGATGCTCGCGATCGTCTTCGCGTTTGACAAGTTCAGGTCGTATCTCGTCGGATCAAAGGTCAAAGTATACACAGATCATGGGGCAATAAAATACTTAATGCAAAAGAAAGACGCAAAGCCCAGATTGTTGAGATGGGCCTTGTTGCTCCAAGAGTTCGATCATGAAATTATCGACAAGAAGGGCGCGGAAAATGTGGTCACAGACCACCTATCAAGGATAGTGGCTGAGAGACAGAGAGGGCCACAAATCGACGACGACTTTGCCGACGAAGCTCTTATGATGGCTGAAGCTCAAGAAGAAGGTTTGCCCTGGTTTGCAGACATCTGCAATTTCCTTGCTTCTGGAGAGCTGCCTCCTGACATCACCTACAATCAAAAGAAGAAGCTATTCACAGATGCCAAGAATTATTACTGGGATGATCCTCTCCTGTTCAGAAGATGCGCAGACAACTTGTACAGGAGGTGCATCCCGGAAGAAGAAACCGCTGATATCCTGAAAGGATGCCACGCCTCCCCCTATGATGGACACCTGGGTAGAGAAAGAACAGCGGCGAAAGTGCTACAATCAGGTTTCTACTGGCCCTCCTTATTTAAAGATGTTGCACGATTTGTAAAGGTTTGCAAAGAGTGCCAGTCAATGGGAAATATAGGGTGGAGGAATGAAATGCCAATGGCAAGCTGGATCGAAGTGGAAATATTTGACGTATGGGGGATTGATTACATGGGGTCGTTTCCCCCATCCCAGGGGTATCAATACATACTAATGGCAGTAGATTATGTATCGAAGTGGGTAGAGGTGGTAGACACCCAAACATGCGACGCCAAGTCGGTTATGAAGCTTTTTGAGAAGACCATCTTTCCCCGTTTCGGTGTACCGCGCACTGTAATAAGCGACGGCGGGTCGCACTTCGGAGAAAGGCAGTTCGAAGCACTCCTACGTAAGTATGGAGTAAAACATGAGATCGCTATGCCCTACCACCCACAGACGTCGGGGCAGGTAGAGGTCTCAAACAGACAGATCAAGCAGATCTTAGAAAAGACTGTCCGCCGCACGCGGAAAGACTGGTCTATGAAACTTGACGACGCATTATGGGCCTACCGTACTGCTTACAATATGCCCATTGGAACCACCCCCTACCGTCTTATATACGGAAAATCCTGCCATCTTCCTTTGGAACTAGAACACAAGGCCCTTTGGGTGATCAAGTTTCTAAATATGGACCTAGACAAAGCAGGAGAAAAGAGGTTTTTGCAGCTTCAAGAGCTCGAAGAGCTGAGGATCCACGCCTACGAGAATGCAAAGATCTACAAGGAAAGAACAAAAATGTGGCATGATGCCCACCTTAGGAGAAAGGATATGAGCGAAGGGGATAAGGTCTTGTTATTCAAGTCCTCCATCCGTCTTTTTCCTGGGAAATTATAGACAAGATGGTCGGGACCGTTTTCTGTGTCAAAGATATACCCATCAGGAATGATGGAGCTCCACGACAAGGATGACCCGACTAAGATCTTCAAGGTGAACGGGCACAGAGTGAAAAGGTTTTATGAAGATGAAGCTTTTGTCAGGAAAGCAGAGATTGACTTGCTGGATGTGGGTACAACCGAAGAGCCTACACCGGTCGAGCTGGCGACGGAAACTTCAGCACTCATCGAGAGGAAGCCCGAGTCATAGATTAGGATACATTTCTTTTCTTTGTAAAAACAAACATTATGGACTGTAATAAGGCCCGAGTCAGTGCATGCTTACGTGTGCTGACTCTTTTTGTTTTATGGGCCACCGATGTGTTTTGCGGAGCATTGAGGAGTAATATCATCTGAGGTATGAGATCCTTCTCTATACCAATGATTTTTTACCCTGCAATGGCCTTTTACTTCACCCAGGTTTAGTTTTGGCCTTTTGACCGCCCGCTTTTCTACCATGTCGACCAGCTGGACGCAGAACTGCTTGTATCGGGCAGCCTCACCCCGGGCGTCGCAAGGGCAGCGGATGACCCTTGGACTGCCCGATGGGACTGCGCGTTTCGGGAATAGCGTGACTAAAACGCCCGACGCACGCCATGTTTTGCCCGTTTTACCCCCAACTGGGTTCTCTATAAATAGCGTGGAGGTTTCTTTGTGTCGGGCTATCATTTTCTCCTTTTTGCCACCTGGAACGCATGCAGTGATCCTCCCTTTTGCTCGTGTGTCGGCCATCTTGCCTTCGCCCTGGTAACGGGCGATGCCTCCTGAGAGCAAAGGTATAGCCCGACACACCTTTTGCCCGACACGTTTTCTCTCGCCCGGCACAGGTTTTGTATCGTGTGAAGCGTATCGGCCGGCTTGTTGTTTTCTTACCAAATGACATGGCTTGTCACCCGATAGGGTTGTAGACCGACACGTTTATCGGCCGATAACCCTGTCGCCCGACGCCAGTATCTTTTACCGAGCCGCTTATCGGGTTTACATGACCTGCAGATTTTCTATCGCCTGACATGCTTTCGCGCGTAACGCCGGTCGATAGCGTTTTCCCGATGTATCGTATCGGGCGTCATGCTTCTCACGGAGATGTCATGTTTTTGCTTCATGTGACCTCGAATCGCCCGACACACCTGTGTCGGGCGTCGAGTCATATCGCGCGACAACATTGTGTCATCCGATCACTTATCGCCCAGTTTTAATAAGTTTTTTTTTCTTTCTTTCTTTTCATCTTTCTTGCCTAACGGATGAATAAATTCTAATTTTGAATAACAGGTATGGATCGTATGGAGCAAACCACCGGCCGCGCCAACAAGCACGGTGCGGGAAATAGTAACAACAGTCAGGCAGAAACGGCAACAACAATAAAAGGGGAGATTTTTCTTGATTTGGTAGCTCCAACAGCGAGTCACCTAGTTATCAGCCTGTCTTTGGGGTGGCTTGGGACCATCTCCAGAGACACCAAGAGTGCGGCAACCAAGGCCTCCGAACAAGTTCGAGGCACCTCGGTTTCGTCCTCTTAAGGGAGAGGGCCCACCCTGACTACACACTCCTGGGAACTGAACTAGGGACTGATAATCAGTCCTTTTGTTTACGTTCACAACAGAGATGTGAAGAAAGGGCGGGTCAGAAGTGAATTTTGAGGGTTACGCTCAAGCTCAACCGCTGCATAGCCAAAGTGAACCCGCTAGACAACCTCCCAATGGCATGCTGCAACTTCGTAGGAGCATTTTGCAGCACATCAGCGAGCTAACCCTCATTGGCTAAACATTACCTCACTTTTGCTTTCTTCTCTACTCTGGGAAAGAGTATGGAGTAAGTTTGGGGGGTACCCTTATGCCAGTGAGGGGGGGTATAAATTTTCTTTTAACATTTCAAGCTGTGCTCTTATATCTTCCTGTATATTTGATCTACGCACGCATGCCATATATATATAAAAATTTTTAATTTTCAAAAATCTTTCCTTTGCAAATTTTTGTCCCTAGGCATATGTACAAAGTTGCTGTTATAATAAAAACTTGTTGTGACTTCTTGCAAAGTTTACTTTCTGTATATTTAACGAGTTACAAGTTCTGTCATATCTTTCTGATAATGCTGCCTCAAACAAACAAAAGATTGTGCCTTGCCATGTCAAAAAAAAAATTCGAAAAATAAATAATCTCGCAAACAGCTAAGAGACGAGTATGGAGAAGGAAAAAGCTGCCCAAACAGCAAAAATCTCTTTTGTTTTCCCTTACCCAACAAAAATCCCAAAAAGAGAAAGAAGCCTTATGAGCGTGAATAAAAGCATGAGAGTTGTACCCAATAAAAGAAAAGAAAAAAATATATATACATATATACACACTTGTTTTCCAAAAGTACCCATCTTTAGGCATGGTAGATCCGGGGCAGTGGTACGTAGGATGTGAAATCACTGCTCTAAAGCCAACTGGCTTGGACTGCAGGGACCACTTGCCCGTTAACGGACCCTTACCTGGATGGACTGATGGGAAACAAGAAGAAAAACCCAAAAAAGCCTTAGCCTACCCTATACACAACTTTCTGCCCCTAAAATAAAGCTGTTTGGTGTGGAAGCTAACTTCAGAATCATACACCAAAGTCTCGCTGAAGCTGTGGAGAAGAAAAATTTTACTTAAATAATAAGGCAAGTAGGGCAAGGTCTTTTGTTCGCATTAAGACAGCATTACCTCCAAGACATCGCAAATCTTGTGCTACCCTTTAGCCTTAAAGTTTTGCTGTGCAAGAAGAAGCAACACAAAGTTTAGTTTAAATATTGATTGAGGACAATCAAAAAGCTAAGTTTGGGGGAGTTGATAACACCAAATTTTGTGACATTTTTGCCCTTTATTCTGTTATCAAAACTACCCTTTTCTGCTATTTTCCTCTATTTTATTAGCATTTTTGCAATAATTGGCCAAGCAACGCTCTTATTCCAATTTTTCCTATCTTCTACAGAGTTTTCCTCGTTTTTGTGCAATAAGGCCGATTCCGGCCCACAATAAGTCTAAGCTCGTCTCGACCTTCCTGACACCCGATACAACCCAGCCCGACAGGGGCTGGGCGACACGAGAATGATCGGCGGAGAAGGGCGCTGCGCAAGAAGGACGTGTCGGCCGACATACCGTCCACCCGACAGGCAGCCAAAGCCGCATCGACGACCAAACTCGTCGGGCGACACAGCCACCCACCGGCAGGCGTGCCGCCAGCCACGTGACCGATAGCCAGCGCCTCGCGCCGAGACATACCTGTATCGGCCGTCCACATCCATCGACCGGCGTATAAGGGAGCTACGTGGCGTTTCCAGCACCATAACTCCTTCAACCGCCGGTATAAATAGCAGCTACAGGAAGCCGAAAAGAGAGGTCGGAAAGGTCGGTGGTCAGAGAGGTCGGATAGGTCGGACAAGTCGAGAGAATTCGGACAAGACAGTTCGGAAGTCCGAGAGCCACCTTCGAAGGAAGCTGTGAGAGCAAGAGTATCGCGCCCCAGTGCTTGTGCCGGGCGACACTAGGTGAGCTTTCCCTCATCCCGAGAGGGAAGGGATGGTTCACTTAGTGTTGTCCCGGGCGACACTGCAGGCCGATATCGGCCAGCAAAGATGAGCGACACGAGTGCCCGACAGTAGACTCGTAACTCTTTGCCTGACACGATATCGAACCCGATACGCTCCGCCCGTCATGCGTGCCGCCCGAGAGGGTGTGCCGCCTGACATGAGCGTATCGGCCAGGGTCCTTGACCGATACAGTCAGTCGTCAGTCAGCGCTGCCCGAGAGGGGGTGCCGCCCGACACTGCCGTATCGGGCTCGGCTCCTGACCGGTATCAGGCAGGAGAACTACAGTAGTCTGTCGTTCTTCTACATCAAGAGGGCGACATCTATCTTTAATTCTGTTATTTAAATTCTTAGCTTATGCATTGTATTAAGACCCTTATTGCTTATGGAAATAGAAATGCTTAACTGCTATTTGTTTAATGCTTGGTGCCTTATGATTGGGTAACTGCTGTGTTGGATATCTGAACTCTAGCTTGCATGTTTTGGATCACATTTCGCTTAGCTACCGAATCGTCTTTCCCGTCGCAACTACTTCGAGAGTTGGGTTGTGGCTCCAGTGTTTGGTCCGGTTCTGGAGTACGAGAGTGCCCGGAACGGAGTTGTTTTAGTATCATTCCACTCTAACTTGAGCCCAGCAACCTCGAGAGGGGTGTTGAAGCTTGGTTAGAGGCACCCGCTCTGAGAGGAGGGGTGCAGGGTGTTACTGCTACCGCTTGTCTTACTGAAGTCTTATCCCTTGCATTACGCCTTAAACTGCAGTTTATCTTTCTATTTTCTGTTGCATGAAAATTCCTAAAAAATGCTAAATGACAAAATCTTAATCTTTCTTGTAACTCCAGTTGGAGATAGTTTTCTTTGATTTGATCGTGACAGCTTGTTGTTCCCCTTCGGGGAACTTTAATATCTCTTTATACCCACCGGAGTGTAGAGTGTCGATTCAGAGTCATCAACACGACCCACCTTGTCCCTGTGTTCGACCTCGTATGACTACTTCGACCCCGTAAACAAAGTTGCGGGGGCCTAGAAGGATTTGGGTTATAAATGTGAAGGCTCGACTACCTCAAATGCGCCTCCAATTTTAGGACGCGCGATTTAGGCCAGTCACCTATCTACCAATAATTGTGTGCAGCAAACTTTAAACTCAGTGTATCGTTTGATCCAGGCCATCAAGATCACTTAACAAGGCCTTTGGGCCTCATAGATTTTCCCCTGCGTGAAGTCCATTATGCTCTATAGTCTGCAGCAAGTAGTGTAAAGAAAAGGAGTCATTAGAGTGTTGTATGATCTATTGATCTATTCACCTACTTTTTCTATGGACCTTCAGTCATGATTCTCACTCCATAGATAATGTGGTATGGAAATTCTGTTCTCAAGTGACATTGGAGATATTATGATCTATCTATAGTCTGTAGTGGATAGATGTAGTCAGAAGAAGATATTGTATACATGTGTATTTTTTCCATGCATATTGTAAAACAGGGGCCAGGTTAATGTCCTCCCCATGTGTACTCATTGTACAAATATAAATAAAAGTATCATTGCTGACATTGTAAGCACAACTCGATCTTGATTAACATTCATCTATTTTCTTATTGAAAACCCCTCTATATTGGCAAGCGACTGACTGGATACATAATGTCTCTCACTACAAATGTATGTATAGTACATGGTGTCTTTCACGACACACTAGCTATAATTACATGTGTAGCAGGTGCTAATTTTTGCTATAAATGAACTACAAATACAAATTGTAACCAATGTCATCTCTCCCTACATATCATAGGTACAAATTGAATTGTAGTCATACATTTGGCTACAATGGAAACTACATGTTTATGTGTAAGGACATTTTTTACCTACAATTAGGGTTACATATGAATTTGTAGCCAGAGGAATAATTAACTACAACTTTGAAAAATGTAGCCTAAACAATTAGCTACACGGGTATTAGCTATATATTATAAATGTAAGGATAAATGTAGCCAAAGGTTTTGGCTACAAATTTTGGGGTTTTCGCTACAATTTTTTTGTAGTTAAAGACCATATTTTTCGTAGTGTGGTTCTACGAACTCCCCCTCTAGGGCCTAAAGACACTGAAGAACTTTCCCCTCTAACTGGAGCTTATCTCTGAGGAGTCTAAAATTGTGATTGTGAACTATGTTCGGGTCTCAACTAAAACTTTGGGTAGTCCCTTTTTATGTGTCTCATCTGTCCATAGTGATAGAATTTTGAGTAGTGACTCTCCAACACTGACCAAAATGTATTCTACCATAGTTATCACACATGGCTGCAATTTGTCTCTGTGGACCTATTACTTACATTGATGATCCTAAGGATCTAGTTGGAGGTGCCCACCTGGGGGTTGTATTCCATCTACTGGAACTAGACCTTCCTCCATTGTGTGAGGAACTAGATCCTTGTCTTCCAAAACAACCCAGACCCCATCCAATTTTAGAAAAGAAACCACCACCTCCTCTATATCCTCCACAACTTTGTCCTCTACTAAAATCTCAAAATCTTTTCTTGTTCTCAGTATACTTATCTACATTAATTGACTCTTCTACTCATCTTTCTTCTTTGCCAAATTCTCCAAAGTTTTCTATGTTCCTCTGACCAATGGCTGATACATTGTGTCTAAATTTTGATCTTAATCCTTGTCAAAATCTTATGCTTTTTTCTATGTCATTTGGTACTAGTTGTGGGTAGAAATTGTCCAACCTTGTAAATTATGCCTCATATTCACCATTTGTCATACTGAATTTTCTGATATTATCCATTTGTTTGATCTTATCACTTAGGAAGGTAGGAGGGAAATACTTAAGGTGAAATTTATCTGCAAAGTCCCTTCATGTCATTATTGCATTCCTCTTATCTTCCACCCCACGCCACCATAAATCAGCATCTTGTTTTAGTAGATAGACGGTGTGATTGGTCTTCTTATCTTCTGATAATTCCATAAGGTAAAAAGTCATTTCCATTTGTCAGAGCCACACTTACGCCATAGCTGAATTAATCATTCTAGAATATTTTTTCCCTCCAAGCTTCTTTACCAACTCATAGGATCTCATTAGATCCTTACTGGAAGATGAAGATCTCTTGTACATCTTGTACTTCTCCTTTGTCTCTAGGAATATTTGGTACATCCTTGTTGTTTCATCCATGGCCTCTCCTCCTTGAGTTGTTGCCTAAAGATCAGGGCCATAATGACTTTCATCCTATTCTTCACCCAGTTGATGTCCTCTTCATTCCATCTACATATTTGTAACATGACATGTTTGTTAAAAAACATCAGCTTTAAAGAGGAAAACATCCTAGTCTTAATGGTCTCTTATTGTCCTTATCCCAAACCTAACCTTAGTTTAGGTTAACATTGCTCTGATACCATTTAAGTTGACACGACCTAACCCCACTAGTCAGGGTTAGGGCACATCAGGGTAATGATATTGTTAATCATTCATATTAACATAATAATTAAAACACCTTGATTCTGTTATTTATTTTGTCAATAAGAAACTTGCAGAAACATGCTTATATTTCAACTAGTTACATAAGATAACAACAAATCTAAGTACAAATGGATCGAACATATCCCTAAAGGGTTCCACAGAGTTTGACTTTTACACAATATACATCATGTACAATGAATACATATCTATACTCATTCCTAGCTTTCTCATTCACAGAATTTAGAGGAATGATGAGACATAGCTTTAAAGAGTCCAACCGAGTTTGATTTTTATAGTATTCAAAAGTAAAACATTAAATATACATCTTATACATTTATTACTCTTATTCTCTCATTTATCACTCTCTCATTCCCAGGATCCAGGGGAATGATAAGAGACTGGCTATCTAAACTAATCATTCTTAATGAGACCTCTTCTCTAGTCTTGATAGAAGCTATCTTCAAGCTCTTTTGCTATTGTTCGACCATTACTTAAAATTTGTGCAATAGGTTGGTGATCTACTGGCTCAGTGAGTAGAAAATCAATAGATAACTAAAATATTTATGATATTACAACTAATAGCATATTATTACAGAAGCAAGTAAGCATAGAAGTTTAAAGAACATTATACAAAGTATCGTGGTAGTGAACCAATTATTTATTTAAAGTAAAATAAATTGTCAAATTCATTAAATGAGTTTTGGCCCATTTATTATGCCACTGGACCCACATGAGGTGTACCACAACATGTGAAAGTGTCTTGGAAAAGTATGATCTCACTGTACAAGACTTAGAAGCATGCCTGGGATCCAAAGTCTAGAGTCTCAATACCACGTCTACAGGTGGCACCGCCACGTTTAGCTCTCAACGGCCAATGGGATCGGCTGGATATCTCGACTCGTCCTCTCAACATGAGACTCAAGTAGGGAGTCAAATCCCTAAGGCTCATTGTGCACTAGTAGACCTACTGAGATGTCCACTAATTGCTACACTTTGCATTAGTGGGCCTACTGAAGATGTCCACTGACCAGACAACTCAGGTACCATCTACATCATTGTTGGTGTTTGATACCAATCATTATAAGGATCCACCATCACTGGCCTAGACCCCTACACCCAACTAGTGTGCTCCAACTTACCTCAACTGACATGAAACCTCCATTTAGGAAGCACATTTCCTCCCCATAGTGTAGGCCTCCTATGAGTATTCTATAGTGCCCAGGGCATCTTTCATCTAATGGTATTTAATTAACATGATTCATCGTCATTACTAGTCATTACCCTAATTTCATCATTTAAACATTTCACAACAATCACAATAATCATCAAAGATTATATATAGAAACTATTAAACTTCTCATAAATCAAATTTTGGTCCTTTAGATAAGAATTAGGGAAAATTTTCTTTTTGGTGCCTTCAATTTCACCATTCCATTACTTATCATACACAACCATTCTAAGAATTTTTCACCAATATAGTGCCACATCACTTGTCATAGCATAAAATAAGAATTTTGTTGTTATAGATCATTATATGAATCTTACCGGTCTACCATAGATATCATAGACCATAATCAGATAAAGTAACATCATCATTCTAGATTTGTATAATGTAAATCAGGGTTAGAAGGTGATCTTCCACTCACAAATCTTGTCACAGATCATTGATATGAGTATGTCCACCAACTATGCTCATATCTTAGCTCACATAAACCTAAATCACATCTTAGACCTCGATATCTCATCACATACTTGTCGTCAGTGAAAAAAAAAGCTCAAGAAAGTTTCCTGGAGGTAGAACACAAAGAAGTTGATGGATCAGTGAAGATCTTTAGATTGAGAAAATGGGGAAAAGAGAAGAGATCAATGCTTAAAACAACTTACCAACTCAAAAACCATCAAATATCCTTCCCTTCTGGAAACAAATACCTCCTCTCTTCTCAGTGTCCTTCGAATCACCCCCATGATCACCTTCTGTGTCACATCTCTTCATCTTCTAATGGACAGAAAGTGGAAATGAAACCAAGCTTCTCGTTCCATCAGTAGTTATTAGCTATTTATAAAGAATAAGTCTCACAGGATTCATCAAATTGCAAGGCACATAGGGAAACCATCAATTCTTTAAGATCTCGACCAATGCAACCATTGGTTGTTACTTCCCTCTACTAAACCATTGCTTCCTAGCTACCAATGTAGCCATCGGTTCAGCTCCCCCTCGAGAAACCATCATTTGTTGCATCTTTTGAACCATAGGTAGACTCCATCGAGTCCTACCTTTGGCAAAAAAATGCTCAAGTCATCATAAAGTGCTCACATGACAAATCATTGGTTCTTGGTCTCCAAACAAAACCATTGGTTTTGCTAAAAATCAGTAAAAAACCATCGGTTTGCAACTTCATGAATACATCAAATCCAAATCATTGTTCTATTACTAAGGGAAAATTGTTGCTTTCTAAGCATTAGTTTAGGATCCGATTAACCCATCATTTGTCTAACTCCTCTTCTCGATCCATCAGTTGTCAAACTTGATCATCACTTAGTTTGCAACCACGTCTTGGACCCATCAGTTGTGTCAACTGATGGTAAGTTTGCAAGAGACTTACAAAGGTTGTAACTTGTGTATTACAACTCAAATCTAATTTGCTCTTGTTTTTGTGTTTTCATGTTTGAATCCTCTTCAGATTAATATTAGACATGATCAATTATAACTAAATTAATTATCAAGATATTAAACATTAACAAGCATCATTATCACTAAGGATATACTTAATACTCTTATTGGCTACTAAGCTTGGTACAGTTTGTAATAGTAATCATAGGAACAATATCTCAAAGAGGTAACTAAATAGCCAAGCATTCGTACAAGCATACATAAAAATAAGACAATAGCATAGTAGGGTCAAGAGATTAAGCATATCTTGTGAGTAATGAGCAAGTTATGATCCAAGAGTAAGATTCCTAGAGAAAGTCAGACCCAAATGAGACCTAGGATAAAAAAAATACGTAAAATGGGGTCTTCAATAAAAAAATATTTGGATAATATAAACATACATCATATCATGAGGATGTTCTCCAAGACCTAGGTTCTACATCATTCATTCTTATTTCTAACATATCAACATGTATGCATTACTTCAACATAGTGCAAATATCACACAGATACCATAGGTCTATATGGAAGTTATAAGAGTAAGATAATCTATTATTTGGGTCAGGGAAGACATGATATTTATTTTATCATCAAGTTTTAATCATGCAAGATCAAAGTCAAGTCGTATTAGATTTATTTATGCAATAACGCCATACTTCCAAGTCATATGATGATAAATTGCATTATGTAGATAGTTAGGATCTAAAGATATAGTGTGATATACTCTACTATTTTTGGAATATTAAGATAACATGTGAAACTTAAGAGAATGATTCTTACAAGGTTAGAGTCCAATATGAGCTTAAAGATAATGTTAGCTAACGTATGTATGGCACATGTTGTCAAGAGTTTATATGAGTGTGTTGCATGGAATTTGGTTTCAAAAGTCATAGTAAGGAATGATTTGAAGGTTAACATAGAGGTTTTATGAAATATCAACATTTACATAAAGATCAAAGATATAATCATATAAGCACATAGACATCACATGTTAGGGCATAAGTGTACAAGTTGAGTATTTGAGTCATATGAACTATTCATGGCAAAAGGGCATAAGATCTCAATAAAACATGTTAAAATAAACTTAAGGTTTACAAGTTCTATAATGGGATTATCATGTAGTGAATAAGACTCGTTCAATATGAGATCCATGGCTCACAAGTGCATTGTCAAGGTTGTGGGCCAAAAACCTTGGGCCTAGCTTGATCACTGGTCCATGAACGCTACTAGGCACTAGCCAACATCTCGCAGCAGCTCCTAGATAATGGGTGTGACCGCCAACCGTGTTGGGTGACCCGATCTCTTCGATAGACAGGGATGTAGGAGGGCTCAAGAACCACACCCTATAGGCCCAGGTCCATGGCATGCCACACCCCTATTGCCTCGTGATGACTTTGCGTGGGATGTATTGAGTGTAACAGATTGGTGGCTCATAACTCGAGTGGTGCAAGCCTTTGGGCTAGCGAGTCTAGTAGAGGTTCTTGTTGCCTTTAGGGGGAGAAAAGGTCAAGATATCAAGGTGGGAGGGTAGTGTCTATATCAGCGGATTTTGAGGGTTTGAAGGAAGTAGATGAAGTGGAGGGAGTGATAGGATGCACAAAAAGTAGAGGAAGGGGTGTAAATGAAAGGTATCCTATGAAGCTTTAGGGGCTCAAAAGAATCAAAAGGAGGTGAAAAAAATGGTGCCAAACATCACCTCTTTCCCAACCACAAGGGTGTACAAAATTTAAGGAGGATGCATTAGTCGTTGGATTAGAATCGAAATCTATGGCCATGGGTTTAGAGGCCCAACATTGGCTGAAAATAAGAAAAAGCATTAGTGACTTGAAAGGTTTTGAGGGGGAAATGTGACTGGACCGCGCCCACATATTGGTCTAAAAGAGGACTGGCCCAAAATGGATGAAATTGGAAATAAAATCTTATTAAAGAACCAAAATTTATATGATCATATCTCTCTCATCCTAGCTTGGAATTGAGAAAATTTTGATACTTTGGAAATGTGCATGTGTTCTCTACACAGCTAACATAGTTTTAGGATAGGAAGAGAGCAATAGGTGGTTTCAAAAGAGGATGATAGAGGATAATGTAAAACTTAGGTGAAGCATTGGTTTCATATTATATTGAGTGTCACCACTTGTCATGTTAACACAATATAAATTCAAAGAACATAAAAAACATATAAAATCATAAACTTGATGGAAATACTGAGAATTTAGTATAGATATGGAATAGATAGCACATAGGAGAGAGACAAGTCCAAATTATCATAGCAAGGTAGGAATTCATCTTGTGCCCCTTGGCCCTATGGAAATTGTAGAAGGTGTTGGCATTGTAGCTTTCTGGAAAGGGGTTGGCACATTTCCTGATAGAGGGAAACTTCAATAGATGATTGATGTCTAAAAATATAATTCTAAGGGAATTTCCCAATAGGGTGAATTTCCTTTTTGGCTTGGAAGTTTCTTCTGATCCAGGAGCCAAGCCTCTTGGCTTCACTTGAGATTTTGGATTTCTTATTACAGAGGAGTTTTTCCACTACTTATTGAAAATATGGTTGAAACAACAGTGGTCTGTACCTATAGTAATTCTGGGCAAACATGAATATTGTGATGGCATGCATTGATGTTGATAGTTGGGAAACACCATATGAGCATGTTGATGTTGGGGAGCCTGGATATTGGTTGCCCGAGTAGTTGGTGCATGTACCGGTGAATTTTAGACAATTTGTTGTTGTTTTAGATCGAGATTAGTACAAAGCCCATCATTGAGTGCCTTAGCCTTGGTCCATTCAAACTTTTGATTGGTCATTGTAGAGTTTGATTACCGCTGAAAAGTGAGGTCTATGTTCTGGTAGACCCCTCTTTTGATGGAATTCTCAATCTCGACTCCTACTTATATCAGTTTTGGGAAGGTATTATACCTTTGTAGGGACAACATGTCCATGAGAGCTCATGTGGCTGCCATGATCACCATGTCCTTGACCTCCTTATTTGTGGGCTTCAATTCTAGATGGGTGGCAATCTCTCTCCATTGCCAAACAAGCTCAGAGAGGCTTTCTTCTACATTCTGTTGTAATGATTCTAGGTATTCCTTGGTGGGAACTTCATATGAATTCCTTGAATATTGCTCAACAAATCTTTCTATAACATACCCAAATCTAGATACTTAGCTCAACATTTCATCCCATTTACAAATAAGTTAACATCAAATTAATTTTCCCATAAATAAGTTTAATTAAGAGTTATTGGGCTAAGAAAATATAATATTCAAATATATCACTTTTATATAATATTAGATGTAAAATAATGGATCCAATTAATCATGAAATACAATAAATTGATTATTTGAGTACTTTAACTTACAAGTAACAAAATAAAACATCAAACATTTTAAAATAAATATTTGACTTCAAAATTGAACCCCTCAAGCTTAAATTAGTCTACTCCTCTATTTTCATGCCAATTGGAACTTAATTGCTCCTCCAATTAATTAAGGAGAAAAGAGAGGCATTAATTGATATAATTGATAAAATATATCGATATAAATCACATCAATTAATTTCTTGTAACGCCTCCGTCCTTTAGGCAATGCCTGTGTCTCCTCCTTCTACGGACGATAGATGCAGTTGTAACCTATGACCATTTTCCCGCATATCATATCCTCTTCCTCCTTTATTCTTCTTCCTTTCCTCTTCTCTCCCTCTCCACACTCTATTTCTTCCTCTCCCTAGGCACCCTAAAACCCTAGCCCGCCTCTCATATTTTCCTTCCCAACACGCAGCACCATGCAGCAGACCTACAGGAGGTCATCACTCATACACAGTCAACCCCACAATGCAACACCCTACTCTACCATTGGGTCCATCGTTACCACTCAAGACAAACTTTGTCACTATTTGATCACAATCCTCTTCTATTACTTCTACTATCTATCCTCTTCCTTCCCCCTGAGCTCAACTTCTACGAGCAACATAGATAAACTGCCATCACCATGGTCATTGTGGGCACACGGCAGTGACAAAACCTATGTGTTGCGACGGTTACCACCAGAGTCACTGATCACCAGAGATCATCTCCTCCAATTCCAGTCATCGCCGCACACCTGACAACCATTGCGAGAAGACCCATTGCCAATGCCAATGTCAGCGCCTACTAAGGGAGTCATCGTGGATCTACAAAAGATGATACGGTCTTCTCCTGCCTTCACACAACCACCATCCATCAAGGCCACAACTAGCCTAGAATTAACCAACAAAGGCCACACACCAATCCTCTTAGTCACTCCATCTCTTCCATCCTCTCCTCCTCTATATTTCTACAAACCTCAGCCACAATCTTCTCTTGTCCCTGCACTCAAGGGTCCATCGGAGAGAAACACAATCACCTCCCTATTCCATGGTTTTTAGGTCATCGACTGACAAAGAGTATTATCCAGTGTTGCAGTGTCCTACAAGAGGTCCTAGTTCGATAATTCCTACCACTAGTTAAAAAACAACCAATAGTTGCTACCTACAAACCATCCTCCTGGTGACCTAAGGTTTAGTTGTTCAAACCTGGATCAGCAGACGTGCAACTCACCACCACCCACACAAATGAACATGATAGCCTCACAAGATTCCACTCACCCTGAGGGTTGCTCCCTGATGGATGCCCATCTCTAGAATCTGGAAGACAACAATTACATTGAGAAGTTAGTTCATTTCCCCATCAAGCTGCCTCATTACCAACGTCACCTTTGGCATGACTTCACTAGAAACATAGGCAAAACCTTGCCAATGAAGACAGTCGTTGTAGATTGATCACCTTACCTGAGATCATCTCAACACTATACCAATATTCAACCTCCTGACCCATCTTTGTTCAGGTTCAGAAAGGCTAGAGGAGTAGGATAGCAATGTATTACTACTACAACATCTGTAAACGCAAGTGAATCCGAGACCTGCAATGTACTGACTTGAAGATCATGGATTTAACAATCAATAAGATCTCATCTATATGTCGGTCATTAAGATTTGCATCAGGTAATCTTCTTCTTCTTTAGCTCATTTGATCACAACCTTATTTATTAAACAAATGAATATAGTAGGAAACCTAGACCTTACCAAGAATGTTGTCGACCAACTACATGTATTCTCATATATAAACATGGATATATGTTGTGTACTAATTAAGTAGACTATATATATAATTTAGATATCAAATTATCGATGAGATTAGTTATGAATATGAAAGTGCATTACAAATAAATGTGGGTGACATAACGATCTAACCTATTAATCATTACATTGCACTTATTACATTGAGACACATATCATATGTTTGATTTAGTAAGTAGTAAGTTCTAATAATTTAGTAATCATTAATGATCAAATCCTATATACTGATTTGATTCTTGTATGAATCATAACCCTAGGCATACATACTTATATATAATAGTGTTTGAAAAGAGCATGTGTGTATAAAGTACCTTTATCTAGATCAGACTAACTTGAATAAATTGGTATAAGTTTGTATAAGAAGACTTGTTTTATAAATAAGAGTGACAATGACTCATGATGACATGGTTCAAACTATATCATTCATATTTGTCTAAAATAGTATCCAATGCCTACTAATATACATGACATATTCAATAATCAGGTAATCAAATGATTCATACCACCAATTTACATGTTAAATATGATTATAAGGATCATATGGATTCACATAGTATAGAAAGAGAGAGTGATATCACAACAGTTAATCGACAGAATGCATATTATTACCCACACATATATGTAACCTAGACATGCTTAAACTTATGTGAATAAAGATGAATCATAGAACTAAAATAGACATCCAATGGATCATGTATTCACTTAATAAGATTAAAAACTCTAATATGTCATTAGGTGATCTAGACTAGGATAAGAACAATACAAGAATATATAATAGGAATGTAAACACATATTAGATTTATTTTCACTGGCATACATAATTTGCTCTTAAGATGAATACTCGATTGTGGGGATCAAGTATATATGTTGAGCTAACCATTAGCTATGATGACCAGGTATGTACTCCTCCCTATTTATAACTAGGCATTATATGACTAAATTTTCCCATAATGAGTAAAATATTGAAATACTTTCTCTTATTCCATTTATTGGTTAATTCTTATACTCTCAATTGGACTTATTGTATTCTTCTGAAATCACAGCTATCATGTTGAATTGGGTCATTGACCCCACCTGCTATTGTGCTTAAATTATGCCACATATGTTTGTGAAAGGTGTATCTTGCCACTCTATTTATACATGTTATATAATTAGACTATTTTAACTATCATAGACGTTTATGCGTAACCATTAGGGTATGCTTTTCTACCTGGGGTATGCTTTTCTACCCGGGGTGTTCTTTTCTACCTGGGGTATGCTTTTCTACCCTTATATATATAGAGGGTTTTTTTTCATCGAGGGTGTGCTTTTCCACCCATTTTATTTAGGCCAATGACCCAGTGGTGTCATGGCCCTATTATATTTACTTTAGTCAAATATATTGTCATGCAAATATTTATATGATTGGATGGTTGATAATGGCAAGAGTTGTGATTTTAATTGTTTAATTATATTGCCTCATTCTTTTGGAAATTCCTTCTCTTGTTACACTCATTGAAACTTACCTAGCTTTAATGGCCCCCTTTTTTATGGGAACATCTTACTTTACTTTTGAGATAGATAATTTCCTAGTTAATTTTATAATGTACATGTTCAGCTTTTCCTGATTCATACTCTTTTGTTTCCTATTTTTTTGGGTGTTCCCACCACCCAGGTGTAGGTTCTTTATAGGACAGAGACTTGGGATCATCATGAGCTCTTTGGTGAACTTGAGGACAACTTCAGATGGCCTTGTTACCCTCTACATATGGTCTTATGTAGTATAGATGTAACATGTTCATTTAATGTACCACCCTTTGGGTGAGAAAGTAATGTACATAGAAATATTTTGTAACCTCGTAACTAGTTATGTTTTATGTTGCTTAATTATTTCATGGCTCATGTTTATACCATTGAGTGGGCCCATTATTTGGTCCCACTCCTTACAAAATGGTATCAGATCCTAAGATGTTGGTAACTTGACTATTTCCAGTTATCCTAGATTGTTCCTTATTAGGTAGATGACTCTTAGAGGTTGTTGTCATACCTAAACATGAATCATGTTTACCAACTAGGATGTCACCCCTTATCCAATTTGGGGTTATATGTGTATCCCAAAAAAAGTATGTGGTTGACATAGTTTTGGGTAAACTCTTATCAATCCTACCTTCTATGTATAGGTATAACTTTCTATATGTAAAGTTTGAATCTCCTAAGAAGTAACCTATACCTCCTACGTTAGGAGAGTACAATTCATCTACTATAGAGAGTAGGTTGACTTAAAATCACATAAATGTGTGTAACCCTAGTATGAGTCATCAAACCATTTGGTTTTGTTGTTTTCTAGCATGCCTATGATATACACATTACATGGACTGAGCATGCATGGATACAAAGTTAGAATATTGACATGAGTTTTAGATATTGATACGTTCTATGATAATGCATGATGGTTTGAACTAGATATTTTAAGGTTAGGCTTGTGTTGCCTGCAACATGGAGTTATCTCAACATAGTTTTGCTTGGGACTCACCATCCAAGGGTTGGATACTATCCTAGTCAAACTTGTGATATCTCATAAATGAGGGTTTGTTGAAGGAGGATATAGGTTTCAAATAACGATCCTTGGGTTTTCATCTAATAACCCATAAGGTAGAAATAATGCTTCTCTCTCTTGTCTTATAAAGGAATGATCATGCAGTTGGATCACATAATAAAACTTTGTGCCATGTTACTTTCCCTAGGGACATACGGAAGCACAATCAAGTTTGGAAGCTATACTGAACACTCTTTATTGAAACCTTAGATGAACACTGACACTGAGTTTATGTGAGGTAGGTACATCTAGGGTTGATCTTTAGAGTTAATCACTCACTCCTGGCCACTGCGTAATTAGTTTACCTGATATGTGAGATGAGTGGTAGTTTGACTATCTAGTTCATTAGTGTTACGACCCCACCTTCCGATAACCCCCAATTAAGGGAGACCGAGAGGTTGAAGCCGCACCCATAAATTCCGGATCAAAGGTTCGACATATAACCAATAACAATTATTAAATTCTAACAGACTATACTGAAAATGGTAATAAAATTTTTCTTTACATACCTTTTGAAAACTTGGATCTCTAAACTTCTATCCACACCGATACTAATCTATCTAATCCTCCTTTCACTTTAATTCTCTTTTAGTATCACATGTGCCACTTTACTGTTTGTCCTTTTCATTGTACCTAAAATGCCGACAAACAAAACGTCGGTCAACCGAAGCTGGTATGTGGGGAAAACAATAAACATGCAACTATGATAACAATGTAATCATTCAATTACTTATTTAACAACCAATATTACGTTTTAGATATAACTCTGCGATCCAAGGGTACTCTATCCTCTGTGTTGTCCCCATTAAACCCCTCATGATCCACCTATAAGTGAACCAATTTCTAGGGTTGAGTCACATGGCACTACTCGTAAGTAGTCCACTCCTTAACTCGGGATTTTCTAAAGAGTCTCTAACTCACGGTAACCTAGACCTTACTCTAGGATTACCCCTTTTTAGCCTTTTCAAAGTAACAGAGGTGGACCCGGATCTAGCCAGTTATACATGCACATTTATGGTGATAATCATAGTCACTTTATAGTGGCATGAAATAAATAAACATCCAACAGTTTAGTTGCATTCAATGTGATTAAACATCCGAGAATACATCGGGAAACTATAGCAGTTATTCATAATCGTAACCACATACCTGATCCATAGTAACTTGATGTCCATGCATTAACATTCAACACAATTAACATGCAATCAACAATATCCTGAAAATAATGCATAACATTCAAGTGTCATTGTTTTATTCAAACATCCTCAAGATCAACTTGTATTCCACCTTATGATTTCTAGGCCAACTTTAGGGTTTTATTAGGGTTTTAGCGTTCATTATGCATTTATCACTTTTAATGCTCTTTTAGTTCACAACCCTAATCTTTGCATCATAGGCACAATTGAATGTCAATTAAATCTAATATGTTTCTTTCACACTAAAACTATTATCTTTATCCTTTTAGTTCATATCCAAGACATTAAGGCTAATTATCATCTTCGGTTTCTTTCAAATTGACAAATCATTTTTCATTATAGTTCAACTCACATATGAACCTTATTTATTACTATTTCCACCTTTATACACTAGGAAACACTAATTATCCAAATAATTCACATTAAAGGTCTTTGGTACTCAATTTATCTTCGAATCATCATATTTCCATTTTATTCTTCGATTGGTACAATTAAAACCATTAGAATTCATATCAACATAAATTAGGGTTTCTAATCCCATTAAGGCATATTCATGTACATAGAACCCTAAGTTAAACCAACTATATCAAAAGATCATCTTTTTTCAAATCCTATTTTCACTTTTATTAACAACAGGTTAATATCAGCTTGAATTATCCATCTATTATCAAATCTAAGGGTTCCTCTTTAATTAAATCATTAAAGATGATAGCTTTATGTACTTTTCAATTTGTTTATCATATCTATGTACATAATCTTCAAATTAAACTAATTACGTACAAAGATCATCCTTGTATATCTTAATGTACCTTTTTACATTTAACAGGTTAATATCAACTCTAATGATCCATTAAATCCTATTAATCACTTTAATCATATCAAAGTAGGGTTTCTTTACCATTAATACATTAAAGTTCATACATTACACTACTTTTCGAATTTCAAGAGGAATTATCTTCTGAACATATTTTTATTGAATTCCCCTCGTTCTGAGGATCAAAATTCATATATAACTTGTTTTAATCCGAGCTATGGTTCACTAGTTACGAATTTTGCAAAAAACACTTACTCGACCAATGAGAGGTTGACACATCAGCCCATGCGTGCCCTTTTATCCAGCGCGATCCAGGACAACTTAAAACATAACGCAAGGTCGAAACTACCCCCGCGTTGCTGGTCATTGCTTCACATGCCCGAGGGGCATTTCGGTCCAATGTCACCCACGCTTCTTCTTCCTTGCGTGAGTTCCAGGCTGCCGCCCTAGCCGGCGGTTGGTAGAGTTCCGCGGCTTCTCCTCACCACCTCGGGGCTCGAAACACATCGGAACTCCCCCCTTGCCTACGTCCTCCCCTCCTGCAGGCGATGGTGCCCCTTTAAACGTCCAGGATGACCGGAACTAGCTCCATGAATCTACAGCTCGCGGCCGAGATGCAGCCTTACTGCAGGTTCATCTCCCACCTTTCTCGGGCGTGAACCACCTCGGAGTTCACCCTCTATCTCCGCCGCATCCTCTCTCAGGTGAAGGCATCATCTGGCATGCAGCCAGTTGGTCGGAGACCAACCCAATAGGGCTGCGGCTGCGGCTACCCTGCAGCCCACTTGCAGGCATCGCGCCAGAGCGAGGAGTCTAGGAAAGCAAACGCCAAGACTTCTACTGTGTTGTAAAAGCGTCTCCAGCCCTTTAACTATTCTCATAGCTCCTGGGATCGCACCATCCCCTTCCGATTAGGGTTAGCATGGTGGCAAGGTTGAAGAAGAGAGTAGAGAAACGTGGGGTTCTCCTCCCCTCCGAACCAGAGCTATACCCTTATATAAGGGGTGAGAAACAAAGCCTTATGGCATGCCCAAAGAGGACTCAAGTCCTAAACTTGAGAGGAAACCTACTTTCCTTGGTTGTGAAGCAACCATCTCTCTCTCTCTCTTTCTCTCTCTTTATTATCCTCTTATTTTGCAAATTAGGTATTTTCTCTTTCTTTCCTTTTTATTGGGACTCCTTGGATCCCAAGATATTCCCTTCATTCGAAATTCTTTTGATTGGATACTTATTATCCTACTTAATGCACCTATATGCATTATTATGCATTATTATGTTTATTTCTTCATCAAATATTTCTTTTTGAGGGTTTATCATTATTTCTCTTTAATTTTCCTCATTGGTATTCCTTTTATTATTAGTAATCCTTGGGATACGAAATTCCACCAAGGATGACTCAATTATACTTATTTTCCACATTTTCTCATTGTTTTCAATTTCTTTCTTAATAAAGAAATACATAATTAATCTTTTCGTTTCTTATTGCTTTCGTTTTGCAACCTTGGACTCCTTGGTATCCAAGGAACCCAAGAGGCACGAAATCCTCTTTGGATCTGCCTCCCAGAGGTTTCCACATATTTCTTTTCTTAGAATTTCGATTATTCATTTACTAATTGAATTTATTCGGTATTTGGGCCCAATAGCCAACAAAGCCCAAAACACAACCAATCAAGGCTATTGTGAATGGAATCCATTTAATCAAAACAAAACATATCATTATTTGTTCAATTAGCTTTAATATGAGAAATTACATTTCTCACTATTTGAACCCAAAAATTGGGGTTATAACATCCTTCCCCTCTTATAGAAATTTTGTCCTCAAAATTCAAACAAGCAAACAAACAATTTAGGATAAGACTTTTCCACGTCCATCATTGGCCCCTATGTGGCTTTACCGTACTCATGGTGCATCCAAAGAACCTTTATCATCTCATATTCTTTTCTCTAAGTTCTTTCATCCTGGCGTCTATAAACTACACAGGTGACTCAGGCCATGTCTGCCTCCCTTGGGGCTCACTAGGTTCATTTCTCAGCACATGGTCAGGGTACCTCACATAGTGCTCTAAATTGGACACATGGAACTCATCTCACATTACTCTATCCTGAGGGTTAGGTTCGAACCTAACCTTCTCCACCCATTCATCTCTAATGGACCCATGTATCGGGGACTCATCTCTCTTAGTTATAACTTAGAGGGGTCAGATTTTCATGTCACATTTTCTCCCACAGTAACTTGTATGTCAGTCTACTTTGCATCTGCTCACGACTCTCAGCGTCTCTAGGCTCCTTTCAGCCCTTGCACAATCAAAGTGACTTCACCTACACGCACTGTGGTCCATCATGTGGTCCTTTTCACCAACATCACCTTACTGATGTGGTGATCGACACAGCCTCCCTTACAGAGCTTCTTATAAAACCCGATACTGGCTATGGAGGTTATCTTCACATCTTTCATAGGGCAAAAACTGTCTCTCGTTATCACCCTGAACGAGCACACATGCCCTCATCAGACCCTTTAGTCTGGATCATACTAACCATAGTTAGGGGTGATAAACTAACATCGAGTTCTTCATGTACCTACTTCCACTTTATGGAAGTGAACCTTTATTCAAACTCAGATTCTTTGATCTCACATCATGGTGTAGTTGAACCATCTCTCTCATGGGTAGTTCAACTAGATCTGTCCTCTAACATAACTCTTTCTTTCTCATATCATCTAGGTAAGGCGAACTACCATAACCCACATTGCATCTCGACCTTCCTTGGTCTAGGGGAGGCCTATCACCACATCCATAGTGATAAACTCCCATTCCCTCTCAGGGACTCTTTTGTCCTCTATATCGATACACTGGGTTACTGGGGTTCGTCCTTTATCTCCTGGCTTGCATGGCCATATACCACATGCAACCTCACCTTAGGATTCATAGTAATGCTACCACTCATTATCTCAGTAGTACTATGGTGCATGGTGATCTTAAAATCACGATTTTCTGTAAGTCATAATTCCTCAAGATCGATTCCTCGAACCCTAAACCACTCTCATCCGGGTTTCATTACCTTCTTTTCCGAAGAAGTGCACTTGAGGTTCTACCACCATCCTTTCGTCATATCAAGGATTAGACTGGCTAACCAAACAACCCTTAACCTTTCAAAGTATCTTGTTACAGCTGTGTGTTATCCAACCACCTCTCCTTTTCAAACTTAGGGTTAGCCAAACAACCTCTTCTAGCTTCTAGTCAAACAAGTCAGATGTATCTCAACCAGAGCATCCATTACCACTTCACATCCTTAGGTATTAGGTAACATTGAAGACATAAACTTCCATGTATTTCACTTATCATCTCACCTCAAACTCTATGTCTAACTTCATTAAGAATACTCTCTGATATAGTGATCAAACTCAACCTGGTATAACTTATAAGTTCCACTTAACTCAGGATATAAACATCCTCATAAGGTGTCTACCTCATTCCTCCTAGTCTTTGCAAACCATGTATCATTCACTTTACCAGGGTAGGTTATCTTCTCTATCCCTATTTCTCATGACATCGTTCCAATCATCTCTTATCCTTGGTGTATGGTATGCGTAATGTCCTATCTCTCACCCCCCATAACAAGAGGAAATAAGCATTTGGATGCAGTCCAAATGCAGAGTTCTTCCTGTTCCAAGAGTAGAGATGGTACATCCCACCTTACCAACATACCTTTATATCTAAGTTACAACGTGCCACATATGTCTCCACATCATGGACATCGTGATATTAAACTAGTCTTGAACCTAATGAGGTTTATAATCTTGGTCATCTCCTCTAGGTTTATAGGGTACCGACTCTTTTGGAGTCATCCCTCTTCCCTCATGCATCAAGAGAGTGCCCTACTCATCTGCCCTTTGGGTCCCATGAGTTCATGAAGGTGATCAATCTCCTAACCCATGGCCCTCAGACAATGATAGTTGTTACCTCCCGACCCTATGGTCATGTGTAACTGGGAAATTAGGCAACTCCTACTTTCATCGGTTTTATCCCTACCTGACCCTAGGATAGACTTAGGATTCTTCATCATAGTACATGTTCACTTAGATCCTTACCCAAGTCTTCATCTCTCTTTCTACATTCAAGGATTGGCCTTAATCCTTTCATCGGAATCATGGCAACCTGCCTACCTTGGTCAAGCCCCATACCGGTTACCTCCCTGGTAACACATTCATATGCAATTAGAGATGGATATCTATGGGTCTATAGGTTCATTCTCATACCATGTACTTTTCACTTAGCTTCTCAAGATCCTAAGAGACCTCTTTAGGTTACCTTAAGCTAACCAAAACTGATATATACCCTTCCAAAGGGGTCCCTCTCCCAGGATGGAAGGAAAACTATCTCTGAGGTCACAAAAGCTCTTAGGTCTAGGGTTTACATCCACACGAGCCTACTTAACCCTAGCAAACCATTAAGGCATAAGCAGCCCACTCACTGTACCATGCTAAGTCATACTTATCCTTCTTTCCTCAATGTTGGATCAAGATAAAACTTTCCCCTTTATCATCAACCTAGCTGTAAGGGGGTTCACCAAACATACCTTAAACTTAAGGGGCTTCCCTTTTCCTTTATTCATGAGGCGTACCATGCTCGAAACTATAGAAACTTAATTCTCCTCATGAGCATTAGGTATACCACTTCCCCTCTTAGGCCTAGGAACCCTAAGTTTACTTGTAGGTGTCCCACTGCATGCTTTATCTCTTAGCTACGAACCAAGCATGAGAAAGGCATGACATGCACTTATTGTCATCCTTCAACTCAAGCAACACTTCGGGTTGGGTCCTCCTCAAGGAAAACTAACAAGGTGCAAGGCCTCATAACCTGCTACTACACCTTTCTAGGTCTAAGGAACTCTTCTTCCTACCGTAGCCACAGATGCTTCATCTTCTATCTCTAGGGTTTGGTCCCTCTAAAGGCAACCAAGATATCATCAACCTTCAGGGATCGATCATGAAGCAACCACTATCATCCATAGTTCAGGGTTTTAGGCTTCCAACCTTCTTACTGGGTTTCCTGCTCTCTCTAGGGCTAACCCTACATTCAACCTCACCATTAGAGGTCCTCTCTTCATGAAGGTTCATCCTCAAAAGCATGCTCTACATGGGTGAAGCCTAGGTTCGAACTTAGGGTTGCTCAAGATTATCCATAACCCTTTATGCTCTATCATAATTCCTTATCCAGGGTTTCACCCTACTGTCAGCACTATGACGTGCCCTAGGTGCCAGCTATGCCCTAAAAGCTCATAGGGTTTCTAAGGTCCTTCACTAACCTCATCACCTAAGGAGCTATCCTTTACCATAACATGCACGACCCTTCCCAGGGTTGGGTTGCCAAAGGTGTTAGGTCACTCATGGATCATATGTCATCCCAAAGGCATGTCCTTGCAAACACCTGGTCCAACTCATCTCTCTCTAACCTTCACTTAGGGTTAGGGTTAGCATCATCCTCAGAGGATGTGCCAGGTCTCTACTTGCAATGGAGATCTCTATCTCCAAAACTAACCTATCCTCCTGACAAGAAGGTCTAGCCTCAGGTCTCTCCTGAGGACATGACATCTTATGTCATACGACCTAAGCATGTATCTATTATTTATTTTGCGCTTAATCTATTAATCTTATGTCCATGACATCTTATTTACATGTCTTTCATTAATTTAGTGGAGGATTCCTTAAACCTTATTAACATTACCCATACCCCAAGAGGGTGAGGAGAAGAAAGAAAACCCTAATCCTTTAGGTCCTTATCAGAATTTTGTGATGAGAAGGGATGAATAAGATGATAAGTCCTAAAGGTATCTTATTTCGATTCATACCCTAAGACTTTGGTCAGGCGGTCACACAGGTCCGGGAGTCCTCGTATTCCGACTAGCGGTGCGAAGGAAAATCTTGCCAGCCCCCGGTCGTGATCCCTTTCTAGACACCTCCGCCTTTCGAATACTCCTCTAATAACTCCCTTGGGTTCTATGGAGTTTGTAAAATTTAATAATTATTAATGGTTAAATGAGGAACCTACGCTCTGATACCAAATGTTACGACCCCACCTTCCGATAACCCCCAATTAAGGGAGACCGAGGGGTTCAATCCGCACCCATAAATTCCGGATCAAAGGTTCGACATATAACCAATAACAATTATTAAATTCTAACAGACTATACTGAAAATGGTAATAAAATTATTCTTTACATACCTTTTGAAAACTTGGATCTCTAAACTTCTATCCACACCGATACTAATCTATATAATCCTCCTTTCACTTTAATTCTCTTTTAGTATCACATGTGCCACTTTACTGTTTGTCCTTTTCATTGTACCTAAAACGCCGACAAACAAAACGTCGATCAGCCGAAGCTGGTATGTGGGGAAAACAATAAACATGCAACTATGATAACAATGTAATCATTCAATTACTTATTTAACAACCAATATTACGTTTTATATATAACTCTGCGATCCAAGGGTACTCTATCCTTTGTGTTGTCCCCATTAAACCCCTCATGATCCACCTATAAGTGAACCAATTTCTAGGGTTGAGTCACATGGCACTACTCGTAAGTAGTCCACTCCTTAACTCAGGATTTGCTAAAGAGTCTCTAACTCAGGGTAACCTAGACCTTACTCTAGGATTACCCCTTTTTAGCCTTTTCAAAGTAACAGAGGTGGACCCGGATCTAGCCAGTTATACATGCACATTTATGGTGATAATCATAGTCACTTTATAGTGGCATGAAATAAATAAACATCCAACAGTTTAGTTGCATTCAATGTGATTAAACATCCGAGAATACATCCGGAAACTATAGCGGTTATTCATAATCGTAACCACATACCTGATCCATAGTAAATTGATGTCCATGCATTAACATTCAACACAATTAGCAGGCAATCAACAATATCCTGAAAATAATGCATAACATTCAAGTGTCATTGTTTTATTCAAACATCCTCAAGATCAACTTGGATTCCACCTTATGGTTTCTAGGCCAACTTTAGGGTTTTATTAGGGTTTTAGCCTTCATTATGCATTTATCACTTTTAATGCTCTTTTAGTTCACAACCCTAATTTCTGCATCATAGGCACAATTGAATGTCAATTAAATCTAATATGTTTCTTTCACACTAAAACTATTATCTTTATCCTTTTAGTTCATACCCAAGACATTAAGGCTAATTATCATCTTCAGTTTCTTTCAAATTGACAAATCATTTTTCATTATAGTTCAACTCACATATGAACCTTATTTATTACTATTTCCACCTTTATACACTAGGAAACACTAATTATCCAAATAATTCACATTAAAGGTCTTTGGTACTCAATTTATCTTCGAATCATCATATTTCCATTTTATTCTTCGATTGGTACAATTAAAACCATTAGAATTCATATCAACATAAATTAGGGTTTCTAATCCCATTAAGGCATATTCATGTACATAGAACCCTAAGTTAAATCAACTATATCAAAAGATCATCTTTTTTCAAATCCTATTTTCACTTTTATTAACAACAGGTTAATATCAGCTTGAATTATCCATCTATTATCAAATCTAAGGGTTCCTCATTAATTAAATCATTAAAGATGATAGCTTTATGTACTTTTCAATTTTTTTATCATATCTATGTACATAATCTTCAAATTAAACTAATTACGTACAAAGATCATCCTTTTCTATATTAATGTACCTTTTTACATTTAACAGGTTAATATCAACTCTAATGATCCATTAAATCCTATTAATCACTTTAATCATATCAAAGTAGGGTTTCTTTACCATTAATACATTAAAGTTCATACATTACACTACTTTTAGAATTATAAGAAGAATTAGATTCTGAACATATTTTTATTGAATTCCCCTTGTTCTGAGGATCAAAATTCATATATAACGTGTTTTAATCCGAGCTATGGTTCACTAGTTACGAATTTTGCAAGAAAAACACTTACGCGGCCAATGAGAGGCTGACACGTCAGCCCATGCGTGCCCTTTTATCCAGCGCGATCCAGGACAACTTAAAACATAATGCAAGGTCGAAACTACCCCCGCGTTGCTGGTCATTGCTTCACATGCCCGAGGGGCATTTCGGTCCAATGTCACCCACGCTTCCTCTTCCTTGCGTGAGTTCCAGGTTGCCGCCCTAGCCGGCGGTTGGCAGAGTTCCGCGGCTTCTCCTCACCACCTCGGGGCTCGAAACACATCGGAACTCCCCCCTTACCTACGTCCTCCCCTCCCGCAGGTGATGGTGCCCCTTTAAACGTCCAGGATGACCGGAACTAGCTCCATGAATCTACAGCTCGCGGCCGAGATGCAGCCTTACTGTAGGTTCATCTCCCACCTTTCTCAGGCGTGAACCACCTCAGAGTTCACCCTCTATCTCCGCCGCATCCTCTCTCAGGTGAAGGCATCATCTGGCATGCAGCCAGTTGGTCGGAGACCAACCCAATAGGGCTGCGTCTGCGGCTACCCTGCAGCCCACTTGCAGGCATCGCGCCAGAGCGAGGAGTCTAGGAAAGCAAACGCCAAGACTTCTACTGTGTTGTAAAAGCGTCTCCAGCCCTTTAACTATCCTCATAGCTCCTGGGATCGCACCATCCCCTTCCGATTAGGGTTAGCATGGTGGCAAGGTTGAAGAAGAGAGTAGAGAAACGTGGGGTTCTCCTCCCCTCCGAACCAGAGCTATACCATTATATAAGGGGTGAGAAACAAAGCCCTAAGGCGTGCCCTAAGAGGACTCAAGTCCTAAACTTGAGAGGAAACCTACTTTCCTTGGTTGTGAAGCAACCATCTCTCTCTCTCTCTCTTTCTCTCTCTTTATTATCCTCTTATTTTGCAAATTAGGTATTTTCTCTTTCTTTCCTTTTTATTGGGACTCCTTGGATCCCAAGATATTCCCTTATTTCGAAATTCTTTTGATTGGATACTTATTATCCTACTTAATGCACCTATATGCATTATTATGTTTATTTCTTCATCAAATATTTCTTTTTGAGGGTTTATCATTATTTCTCTTTAATTTTCCTCATTGGTATTCCTTTTATTATTAGTAATCCTTGGGATACGAAATTCCACCAAGGATGACTCAATTATACTTATTTTCCACATTTTCTCATTGTTTTCAATTTCTTTCTTAATAAAGAAATACATAATTAATCTTTTCGTTTCTTATTGCTTTCTTTTTGCAACCTTGGACTCCTTGGTATCCAAGGAACCCAAGAGTCATGAAATCCTCTTTGGATCTACCTCCCAGAGGTTTCCACATATTTCTTTTCTTAGAATTTTGATTATTCATTTACTAATTGAATTTATTCGGTATTTGGGCCCAATAGCCAACAAAGCCCAAAACACAACCAATCAAGGCTATTGTGAATGGAATCCATTTAATCAAAACAAAACATATCATTATTTGTTCAATTAGCTTTAATATGAGAAATTACATTTCTCACTATTTGAACCCAAAAATTGGGGTTATAATAACTAGGCTTGTAATGACACCATGGATGTAAGCCAACTAGGGAATTAGAGACCCTAATCTCTTCCTATTACATTTACACAATCTTATAAAAGATGTTTTGGGAGGTGATGGTCTAAGTCAGGATTAAAAGAATGGTGGAATACTGAAGGTTGTGCCTCGTAGGACCTACTAGAAGTTAACTATATGCTAGAAGAAATATATATTCCCCCATCTAGAATTTGGATATGCTTGTTGTATTCTTTGATGATGTGTGTAGAGAAGTCTCTTTTGCGAAGATGAAGTGACGTTATGGTGATAGTGTATGTTATAGGTAGTAGAAAGTGGTCGACTTGGTTCTCAAATTGATTTTGGTGCAATTTTGGATTCCCATTGCAAGGTTTTCATTGTCAAACTTATTTTCATTATTAAATTAAATTTATACAAAAACTTTTTCAAATTTCATCAATTGTTTTGGAACCAAGTCACCACCATAAGGAACTTGTAGTAGTAGATTGTCCTCTAGTGAAGAAATTTTTATCTTTTATGTTGAACCCTCTGACCCTAGGCGTAAGTGTGATATAGGATTTCAGAGGAAGAAGAACAAATATAGTAGTTATAATTCATCCAGCTACCCCTCTCAACTCTCAGTATGGTTAGATAGTCCGTTGATGGGTAGAGCCTTGTATTTTTAGAGTTGTAACTTAATTAAATGAATAGTTGAAACTAATAGTTCTTGTAATAAGTAACACTTGGGTAAATCATGATAATAATATCAGATGAATGTAGCTATCGCCTCACTAGGATAAATGTATAAACCATACTAATTTGACTGCCATGAATGTTAAAAAAATAAACATTAGTAAAACCTCGAGACTTTATTCCTGTAACATCGTGACAATGATAAATGAATAGTCAAACCACCATAACAGTACATGCAACCATGAGTAATATGAAATTGTTATTCTAACCCGAGGACGTGGTCTTACTTTCCTAGAAAAACCTTTAATAATGAATACATGAGGTATGGAACAACATAGTTTCACCTAAGAAATGTAATCTAAGACCAACATAAAATTTTATATTATGATCAATTCCTTCGTAAACTATAAATTCAAGATTTGATTAGGATATATAACTTAGTAATCTAGACTATAACTGAGTGGATTTTGGGGACGAAATCCTCTTTATATGGTGGAGTGTTGTAACATACCCAAATCTAGATACTTAGCTCAACATTTCATCCCATTTGTAATTAAGTTAACATCAAATTGATTTTCTCATAAACAAGTTTAATTAAGAGTTATTGGGCCAAGAAAATATAATATTCAAATATATCACTTTTATATAAGATTACATGTAAAATAATGGATCCAATTAATCAATAAATACATTAAAATCATTATTTGAGTACTTTAACTTCCAAGTAACAAATTAAAATACCAAACATTTTCAAAATAAATATTTGACTTCAAAATTGAACCGCTCACACTTAAATTAGCCTAATGCTCTATTTTCATGCCAATTGGAACTTAATTTCTCCTCTAATTAATTAAGGAGAAAAGAGAGGCATTAATAGATATAATTGATAAAATGTATCAATGTAAATCCCATTGATTAATTTCTTGTAACACCTCCTTCCTCTAGGAGATGATTGTGTCTCCTCTTACATATGGTAGATGTGTTCGTAACCTACCCCATTTAATATCCTCTTCCTCCTCACTTCTTCTTCCCTTCCTCTTCTCTCCTTCTCCCTCTCTATTTCTTCCTCTCCCTAGGTGCCCCAAAACCCTATACACCTCTCATATTCCCCTTCCCAACACGTAGCACCATGCAGCAGACCTGTAGGAGGTCATCATCCATCTATAGTCAACCCCACGATGCAGCACCCCGCTGCTCTGCCATTGGGTCCACCGCCACCACTCAAGATAGCCCCTGCCATTGTTTGATCATGCTCCTCTTTTGTTGCTTATGTTATCTATCCTCTTCCTTCCCCCTACGCTTAGCTTCTACGAACAACATATATAAACTACCATCACCATTGCCACCATTGGTGCACATAAGTGACACAACCTATGTGTTATGACAATCGCCACCAGAGCTACTAGTCACATGTGATCATCTCTGCCAATTCCAAACATAGTTGCACACCTGACATGTAACATCCCTGACCTGGGTTATGCTTTAACCCTAGGTGTTTTGATTAAGAAAGATGATTATATGCTTAATATTATCTTATGAAAAGTTATTAGGGTTCATGAGGAACTTATGTTTCAATTTTGGTCATGTTTGAACAATGTTGAAGCAATGTTTGCTTATTTTGGACTAAAGTGCAAATTACCCAAGTTGAGGGGTTAAATTGCAAATGTTGCATGATAAGATGTTCCTATGATGTTGAGACATCATAAGAATGGATATGATGTAGTGCTATGGTTTCCACAAGCTTGGACACCAAGATTAAGCTTGTAAAGCAATCCTTGTGCATTAAAACCTAGTTTTGGAGTAAAGTGCAATTTACCCAAAATCCAGGGTTCAATATGCAAATCACCACTTCAATAAGGTCCTTAATGTTTCTTGGCATCAGGTAGAGCAAATAAAATGAGATGGTCATCTCATTTGAATTAAGTTGGAGGAGAGAGAATCTTGATATTAAAATAATCAAGATTTAATCCTAATTGAAACCCTAATTCAATTTAGGGCAAAAATGAATGTATTAATTAAAGGGACTTCAACCAAAATTTTATTGGTTGATTTTGAATAAGGATGGACGTTTTTTTTCCAAGATAAGGAACGAAAATATCTCAAGTAGGTGAAATTCCACTCACCTTATTATAAAGAAAAGTAATATCCACTCACATATGGGATATTAATATAATAAGCATTAAGGTGCTTAATTTGCTTTTCCTTAAATCATGGATAATTGAGAGGAATATGAGGCAATGAAGATAGCCTCGTCCTTAAGGATTTTGAGGGGAATTTGAGGGGGAAGAGGCGGCCATGTTTTTGGAATTAAATGCATTTTAATAATGCATTTTCTCTCTCATCAATTTTCTTATAAAAGTGCCATTTCCAAATCAATTGAAAGGCTTTTTCGGCCCTTTCTTCTTCCTTTGCTTTGAGTGAGCTCAAGGGGACTTAGGATCAACAGGAGGACGAGCCCCAACCTGTTGGTAAGCCTCTTGACCCTTGTTCTTCATGATTTCATGGTGGAAATCGAAAATAAATTATGGATTCCTTCTTATTCCGATCTCCTCTTCAACCCTAGCCAACTTTTACAATCAAAAGCTTGAGGACGAGCCTAGGGGGAGTTGTAAGAGCTTCATACACCATTTATGGCGTGATCTAGGATCTTTGGAGCTCAATTGGAGGCAGGTTTTATAACTTGAAACCCTAACTTTGTTATTGCAATCAATTCTTTATCAATTGGTGATCATTTCTACATTTCCGAAATTAACTTTGGTTGGTTGATGCAATTTCCATGGAAACCACAGGAGATTTCGTGAGTTTGGAGCTTTCTGATGATGACATCATCATAAGCACACCTCCCCAAATATCTTGGGCAAACGGTTTCATAGTTTGGTTGGACCAAACGGTTTCACCAAACCGTTTGGTGACCAAACGGTTTGCAAACCGTTTGGGAGAAAACGGTTTCAAAACCGTTTGGTGGAGTTGACCAAGGGTTTACCATTTGGGAATCTTTTTCCTCATTATGTATTCTGATGACCCACCAAAGTTGATGGGTTAACTCCAAAGGAATCGTGAGTTGAAGGCTAATCAATTAGGTAAACCTAATTGGATTAAGTGCTGATTTTCAACCTGATTAACTTGACCTGTTTGGGAAAACGGTTTCAAAACCGTTTGAGATGATTGACCAAGCATTTACCGTTTGGGATTCCTGTTAATATTTATGTTGGTTTATTACCCTCCAAATTTTAGGGATTAACTCCAAAGGAATCGTGATTTGAAGGCTAATCAATTAGGGAAACCTAATTGGATTAAGTGTTGATTATCAATCTGATTTAATTGAACTCTTTGGGAAAACCGTCTCAAGACGGTTTGAGTGCGTTGAACAAGGGTGGACCGTTTGTGATTACTGTTCCTAATGCTGTGGTCTAATGACTCACCAAATTTGAGGGATTAAATCCGAAGGAATCGTGAGTTGAAGGCTATTCAATTGGGCAAACCCTAATTGAAAACAGTGCTGAAATTCCAATGCGTTAATTGGAGATTTTGGGTTGATTAGCCCAAACGGTTTCAAGACCGTTTGAGGATCACCCAAACGGTATCAAGACCGTTTGGGGGTCACCCCAAGACCGTTTGGAGGTCTAGGGTCAAGTATAGTTCACCAATTGAAGGTCTAAAGGTATCAAATCATATTGCAATTAAGTGCTGATTAATTTGTTGATCAACTCAATAGACCAAACCATGATGAAATTCCACTAGAATCCAAGGGTTGGATGAGCCAAACGGTCTCAAGACCTTTTAGAGCTCATCCAAACGGTCTCAAGACCGTTTGGAGCTCATCCAAACGGTCTCAAGACCGTTTGGAGCTCATCCAAGACTGTTTGGAGGTCTAGGGGTGAGTATGGTTAAGGAATTGATGATCCAATGTTACTAAGTTAAAGTGTAATCAATTGTTGATTTGGTGATCAATCCAATGATCCAAACCTTAATTGGTTGACTTGGATTTTGATGATATGATGGGCAAACGGTCTCAAGACCGCTTGGAGGTCATCCAAACGACCTCAAGACCGTTTGGGGTCAGGTCATGTTCAATTTGGATGATGGTTCAATGGTTTCAAAGTAACTAATCTTGCATTGATTAGTGTTGAAGGATTATAGATTCCAAACCCTAATTCAATTGATTCAAACCCTAATTGATGACCAATTGAGGGTTAATTAAGGGTCAAATCAGTTGAAGGTTGACCTATTTAACTCAATTGAAGTATGATTATAGGTCCAATTGATGATTGGTTCCATGAATTCAATGATTGAAGGAATTAACATTGAAAACCCTAATTCAATTGGATACCTTAAGTAATGGAGGTCCAATGTGATTGAATATCTTGAAAATAGAGATGATGAATCATCCATTGATCCAATGATGATTAGTAGTGATAATCAATGAAGGTACAAAGGTTGAAACCCTAATAGTACCTAAGTGATTAGTGCCAATTAAGGGATGAACCCTAATTGCTTATAAGAACAATGTCTTAGTACACTATGTTAACCATAGTTGTATATACTTGATTGAAGGGTTGATGTAACCTAATCAATTTGATAGGATGATGGAAAGGAATTCATACATGAGTATTGATCATGTGATGAATAGGGTATGATCCTTAATAAAGAGATCATGTGAACCCTAATTGAGGTTGATTCCATGTAAACCCTAATTGAGGGTGATGCCATGAGAAACCCATGTTGGGATGAATAGTAAACCCTAATTTTACGCAATATGATGAGAAATCCTAATGAAGGGTGATGTTATATGCAATCCTCACCCTAATGAAGTATGATAGTATGGGAAACCATAATCCTAATAATGGAATGGTTACTAATATATTGATGGGGGGAATGCCAAAAGTGATTGATTGTGGATATCCTTATAGCAAGTAATGCTTTAACTTGAGATGAGTCCATATTATTAAAGATAGTTGGACCATTCTTATGTGTGACCTATGCACTTCATGGTAAGGGTGATAGGTTAATGGATGAAAGGATTAAGATGGGAAATACCTTAATCCAAGATAAGCTGATAACATAAGGAAGTTGAAAGTGATGAGGAAAGTGATATATCAATATGTGATAAATATCACTTTTAGCATTACAGGATTGATATAGTTCAATACCTGGAATAGTTGCACAGGATTAGCATAGTCTAATACCTGGAATAACATCTGCATAGGATTTAAACTCCAAAACCTGGAATAGTGTCATAGGATTGGCTAACTCCCAATACCTGGAATGATAACACAGGATTGGCTAACTCCCAATACCTGGAATGATAACACAGGATTGGCTAACTCCCAATACCTGGAATGATAACACAACATTGGCTAACTCCCAATACCTGGAATGATAACACAGGATTGGCTAATTCCCAATACCTGGAATGATAACATAGGATTGGCTAACTCCCAATACCTGGAATGATAACACAGGATTGGCTAACTCCCAATACCTGGAATGATAACACAGGATTGGCTAACTCCCAATACTTGGAATGATAACACAGGATTGGCTAACTCCCAATACCTGGAATGATAACACAGGATTGGCTAACTCCCAATACCTGGAATGATAACACAGGATTGGCTAACTCTCAATACCTAGAATGATAATACAGGATTGGATAACTCCCAATACCTAGAATGATAACACAGGATTGGCTAACTCCCAATACCTGGAATGATAACACAGGATTGGTTAAATCCCAATACCTGGAATAATAACACAGGATTAGTTAAATCCTAATACCTGGAATGATAACACAGGATTGGCTAACTCCCAATACCTGGAATGCACAGGATTGGTTAAATCCCAATACCTAGAATGATAATACAGGATTGGCTAACTCCCAATACTTGGAATGCACAGGATTGGTTAAATCCCAAACCCTGGAATAATAACACAGGATTGGCTAACTCCCAATACCTGGAATGTACAGGATTGGATAAATCCTAATACCTGGAATAGTTGCACAGGATTGACATAGATCAATACCTGGAATAGTTGCACAGGATTGACATAGATCAATACCTCGAATAGTTGCACAGGATTGACATAGATCAATACCTGGAATAGTTGCACAGGATTGACATAGATCAATACCTGGAATAGTTGTACAGGATTGACATAGATCAATACCTGGAATAGTTGCACAGGATTGACATAGATCAATACCTGGAATAGTTGCACAGGATTGACATAGATCAATACCTGGAATAGTTGCACAGGATTGACATAGATCAATACCTGGAATGGTTACCCAGGATTGACATAGTTCAATACCTGGAATGGATACACAGGAATAATATAAGTCTAATGCTTGTACTAGTTGCACAGGATTGGTGTAATCCAATGCCTAGAATATTTATATAGGATTGGTATAGACCAATGCCTGAATAAGACATGATGATGTACACTCTCATGTCCAAAATAACCAAAAATCTATTTAGCATATTGGCTAAGGCCAATAAGTTGAAACAAGAATGTCTCATGGGTGACATATCAAGATAATGAGTGTCACAAGAGAAGTTTGACATGATGGTACAATATGGAGGATAAATGATATACATGTTTTTCCTATTCCTTATTAAGAGAATAGTTGTTCTATTGTTCTATCATGAATAGTTACAATTCTTTAAGACGAGAATGCTTTAAACTGCTTATCCTTTGCCTAGTTTTATATCATTAAACTGCAATAACAATGTTTTGGCGGAGAATTATATCTCCCGCTGGGGCAATTTACAATTGTCTCACCCCCGTGGGATCCAACATTTTTAGGTGGACGCAGATAAAGAAGCAGATACTCTTTTGCAGGAAAAGGAAAGCTACAGCCTGGACAGCAGTAAGATATCAGGTGGAGATACTGTCTGTCAAGTTATGTAGCTAGAAAGTCCTATGTGTCGTCTCTGTACTCTCAGGTCCTCGGAGTTTTTAGTCTGTGTTTTAATACATCAATCTAAGGTTTTGGCTTGATGCCCTGAGATTCGTATATTGTCTGTATATAATGTTTATAAGGTAGTTGATGATGTAGTCTCTGAGAAGAGATGGTACATGTTATGTACGTTTGAACTAGAATATAAATGTTATACAATGGTTCTTGATAGAAAATATTTCCTATGTGAGGATCTCTTTGCAAAAAGTTTTAAATTCTCAATGATTTTCAGTAATCCGCTGGTGATGATCGCTTCCGCATGTTTTATTATTATTAATGAAACTTGTTATCTTAATAATGGTGTGTGTCATTACAATTAGTGGTATCAGAGCTTTAGGTTCGTTGAGTCTACAGAGACATAGGACTAAGTTGTTGAGTCTGTGTTAGTGTCATCCAGTATACCCTATAATGATTTATGTTTGTGCAGAGAAAGGGAAAAGTTTTAAAATGACTAGAAAGCACAAAGAACACATTGCTAAGGGCAATGCTGTTGCACCAAGAAGAGGTGCAAGGGATCATGCAAGAATAGAATGAGTGCCTGAGAATCCCCATTAAGACTTGATCAAGATAGAGAATCCTATGATCATGCTCTTATTGTTCATATTAGGGCAACAGTAATGCATATAAGTGAACTGGATGCTAGCCTTAAAACCTAGGTTATCAGTCCTTAATACAGAAAGCTTGAGCTTTAAAAGAGTTCCTGAATGAATTCGTCATGTGGGAACAAGGGAAAATGTGGAAAAGATTAACTTATGGCAAGAAAGTGGACTCTGCCATGAGTTTAGACAGATAATAAATATGTGATGGTAGTGCCCAAGAAGGGGCAATAAGCTGAGAAGTAGGGAATGGTCTCTATAATTCTAGAGACATTTGCCTAATGGTTTTAAAAAGCCAAGTTTTTTTGGTACTAATAGTGCAATAAATGCCTAGTGTACCAGGGAAGTAGCCACTCAGTAAGTGCAAAGGTCTTAACCTTTCACCTGTAAGATTCTATGGCTTAGTTTTTTCTTCAGTAATAAGACTAGTAAGACCATGATATGAGTACAAGGTATGTTATAAATGTGTACATGTTGAGTACACTAAACCCTTTTTGTTATAAAAAAAAGGATTGTTGATTTTGTTTTCCCTATTGGTTGCTATATAGGGAAGAAATGATGAGAACTAGAATTTGAATTCTGTTCAATATTCTTTTAAATACTCTATATTGATCTTACCTCTATGAAAGAGGAAGAGGTATAGAAGAGATGCCTGGATAAAATCCAAGAATGTTAAATCTTATGTTATGATAATATGAAAAGCAAGAAATATGATAGCATGTAAGTGCATACTACTTGATCTTAGTACTTGTAAACCCTGATCAGGTATACAACTATTGATGATAAAGTGAGTATGGAAACTCTTAGATTGATATCTTTTTTATTGCCCTGATCAAGCAATCATTCTGAGACAATCTAATGAGTATCATGAAATAAGAAATATGGAATGTAAATGTATCATACCTTAAGTACAAGAAAGAAGGATCTGATAGGAATTCAGATCAGTATGTGTATATAAGGAAGTAAAAGTATGACCCTCATATGATGAGAAAGAGAACAAGAGAGGTGATTCTTGTTCAATAAAGTTTTAAATATGATAAAAGAAAGATAAGAATATGATGTGTTTTCAACACATATGACTGATACCAAGGTAAGAGATTCTGGTATCTGAGAAGTATCAGATGGTTTAGATTGGCTACATGGAGTGGTCAACTATCAAATCTGTCTGATTATATAAAATGATATGAAAATCCTATGTTAGGGGTTTATGCTTTGCATAAACATAACAACTAAATATGTCTCTAAGAAAAGTTCTCATTTGATTCTATGAGAATATTGTGTGAAGAAACTTTGTGCTGATCAAAGCTCTATGATGTCTCCATAACAATGAGATATTATGAAGAGACATGATGATATTATGAATGAATAATATATGTTCCCTTTATCTGGGATTTCAGGGACGAAACCCTTGTTAGGGGTTTATAATTTGTAACATCCCTGACCTGGGTTATGCTTTAACCCTAGGTGTTTTGATTAAGAAAGATGATTATATGCTTAATCTTATCTTATGAAAAGTGATTAGGGCTCATGAGGAACTTATGTTTCAATTTTGGTCATGTTTGAACAATGTTGAAGCAATGTTTGCTTATTTTGGACTAAAGTGCAAATTACCCAAGTTGAGGGGTTAAATTGCAAATGTTGCATGATAAGATGTTCCTATGATGTTGAGACATCATAATAATGAATATGATGTAGTGCTATGGTTTCCACAAGCTTGGACATCAAGATTAAGCATGTAAAGCAATCCTTGTGCATTAAAACCCAGTTTTGGAGTAAAGTGCAATTTACCCAAAATCCAGGGTTCAATATGCAAATTACCACTTCAATAAGGTCCTTAATGTTTCTTGGAATCAGGTAGAGCAAATAAAATGAGATGGGAATCTCATTTGAATTAAGTTGGAGGAGAGAGAATCTTGATATTAAAATAATCAAGATTTAATCCTAATTGAAACCCTAATTCAATTTAGGGCAAAAATGAATGTATTAATTAAAGGGCCTTCAACCAAAATGTTATTGGTTGATTTTGAATAAGGATAGACGTTCTTTTGCCAAGATAAGGAACGAAAATATCTCAAGTAGGTGAAATTCCACTCACCTTATTATAAAGAAAAGTAATATCCACTCACATATGGGATATTAATATAATAAGCATTAAGGTGCTTAATTTGCTTTTCCTTAAATCATGGATAATTGAGAGTAATACGAGGCAAATTGCCTCGTCCTTAAGTATTTTGAGGGGAATTTGAAGGGGAAGAGGCGGCCATGTTTTTGGAATTAAATGCATTTTAATAATGAATTTTCTCTCTCATCAATTTCCTTATAAAAGTGTCATTTCCAAATCAATTGAAAGGCTTTTTCGGCCCTTTCTTCTTCCTTTGCTTTGGGTGAGCTCAAGGGGACTTAGGAGAAATAGGAGGACGAGCCCCAACCTGTTGGTAAGCCTCGTGACCCTTGTTCTTCATGATTTCATGGTGGAAATCGAAAATAAATTATGGATTCCTTCTTATTTCGATCTCCTCTTCAACCCTAGCCAACTTTTACAATCAAAAGCTTGAGGACGATCCTAGGGGGAGTTGCAAGAGCTTAATCCACCATTTATGGCGTGAGCTAGGATCTTTGGAGCTCAATTGGAGGCGGGTTTTATAACTTGAAATCCTAACTTTGTTATTGCAATCAATTCCTTATCAATTGGTGATCATTTCTACATTTCCGAAATTAACTTTGGTTGGATGATGCAATTTCCATGGAAACCACAGGAGATTTCGTGAGTTTGGATCTTGATGATGATGACATCATAATAAGCACACACCTCCCCAAATATCTTGGGCAAACGGTTTCATAGTTTGGTTGGACCAAACGGTTTCACCAAACGGTTTGCAAACTGTTTGGGAGAAAACGGTTTCAAAACCATTTGGTGGAGTTGACCAAGGGTTCACCGTTTGGGAATCTTGTTCCTAATTATGTAGGCTGATGACCCACCAAGTTTTATGGGTTAACTCCAAAGTAATCGTGAGTTGAAGGCTAATCAATTAGGTAAACCTAATTGTATTAAGTGCTGATTTTCAACCTGATTAACTTGACCTGTTTGGGCAAACGGTTTCAAAACCGTTTGAGATGGTTGACCAAGCGTTGACCGTTTGGGATTCCTGTTCATAATTATGTTGGTTGATGACCCTCCAAATTTGAGGGATTAACTCCAAAGGAATCGTGATTTGAAGGCTAATCAATTAGGGAAACCTAATTGGATTAAGTGCTGATTATCAATCTGATTTAATTGAACTCTTTGGGAAAACGGTTTCAAAACCGTTTTAGTTCGTTGACCAAGGGTTGACCGTTTGTGATTACTGCTCCTAATGATGTGGTCTAATGACTCACCAAATTTGAGGGATTAACTCCCAAGGAATCGTGAGTGGAAGGCTATTCAATTGGGCAAACCCTAATTGAAAACAGTGCTGAAATTCCAATGAGTTAATTGGAGATTTTGGGTTGATTAGCCCAAACGGTTTCAAGACTATTTGAGGATCACCCAAACGGTCTCAAGACCGTTTGGGGGTAACCCCAAGACCGTTTGGAGGTCTGGGGTCAAGTATAGTTGACCAATTGAAGGTCTAAAGGTATCAAATCATATTGCAATTAAGTGCTGATTTGTTGATCAACTCAATAGACCAAACCATGATGAAATTCCACTAGAATCCAAGGGTTGGATGAGCCAAACGGTCTCACGACCGTTTCGAGCTCATCCAAACGGTCTCAAGACCGTTTGGAGGTCATCCAATACCGTTTGGAGGTCTAGGGGTGAGTATGGTTAAGCAATTGATGATCCAATGTTACTAAGTTAAAGTGTAATCAATTGCTGATTTGGTGATCAATCCAATGATCCAAACCTTAATTGGTTGACTTGGATTTTGATAATATGATGGGAAAACGGTCTCAATACCGTTTGTAGGTCATCCAAACGACCTCAAGACCGTTTGGGGTCAGGTCATGTTCAATTTGGATGATGGTTCAATGGTTTCAAAGTAACTAATCTTGCATTGATTAGTGTTGAAGGATTATAGATTCCAAACCCTAATTCAATTGATTCAAACCCTAATTGATGACCAATTGAGGGTTAATTAAGGGTCAAATCAGTTGTAGGTTGACCTATTTAACTCAATTGAAGTATGATTATAGGTCCAATTGATGAATGGTTCCATGAATTCAATGATTGAAGGAATCAACATTGAAAACCCTAATTCAATTGGATACCTTAAGTAATGGAGGTCCAATGTGATTGAATCTCTTGAAAATAGAGATGATGAATCATCCTTTGATCCAATGATGATTAGTATTGATAATAAATGAAGGTACAAAGGTTGAAACCCTAATAGTAACTAAGTGATTAGTGCCAATTAAGGGATGAACCCTAATTGCTTATAAGAACAATGTCTTAGTACACTATGTTAACCATAGTTGTATATACTTGATTGAAGGGTTGATGTAACCTAATCAAGTTGATAGGATGATGGAAAGGAATTCATACATGAGTATTGATAATGTGATGAATAGGGTATGATCCTTAATAAAGAGATCATGTGAACCCTAATTGAGGTTGATTCCATGTAAACCCTAATTGAGGGTGATGCCATGAGAAACCCATGTTGGGATGAATAGTAAACCCTAATTTTAGGCAATATGATGAGAAAGCCTAATGAAGGGTGATGTTATATGCAATCCTCACCCTAATGAAGTATGATAGTATGGGAAACCCTAATCCTAATAATGGAATGGTTACTAATATATTGATGGGGGAAATGCCTAAAGTGATTGATTGTGGATATCCTTATAGCAAGTAATGCTTTAACTTGAGATGAGTCCATATTATTAAAGATAGTTGGACCATTCTTATGTGTGACCTATGCACTTCATGGTAAGGGTGATAGGTTAATGGATGAAAGGATTAAGATGGGAAATACCTTAATCCAAGATAAGCTGATAACTTAAGGAAGTTGAAAGTGATGAGGAAAGTGATATATCAATATGTGATAAATATCACTTTTAGCATTACAGGATTGATATAGTTCAATACCTAGAATAGTTGCACAGGATTAGCATAGTCTAATACTTGGAATAACATCTGCACAGGATTTAAACTCCAATACCTAGAATAGTGTCACAGGATTGGCTAACTCCCAATACCTAGAATGATAACACAAGATTGGCTAACTCCCAATACCTGGAATGATAATACAGGATTGGCTAACTCCCAATACCTGGAATGATAACACAGGATTGGCTAACTCCCAATACCTGGAATGATAAAACAGGATTGGCTAACTCCCAATACCTGGAATGATAACACAGGATTGGCTAACTCCAAATACCTGGAATGATAACACATGATTGGCTAACTCCCAATACCTAGAATGATAACACAGGATTGCCTAACTCCCAATACCTAGAATGATAACACAGGATTGGCTAACTCCCAATACCTGGAATGATAACACATGATTCGCTAACTCCCAATACCTGGAATGATAACACAGGATTGGCTAACTCCCAATACCTGGAATGATAACACAGGATTGGCTAACTCCCAATACCTGGAATGATAACACAGGATTGGCTAACTCCCAATACCTGGAATGATAACACAGGATTGGCTAACTCCCAATACCTGGAATGATAACACAGGATTGGCTAACTCCCAATACCTGGAATGATAACACAGGATTGGCTAACTCCCAATACCTGGAATGATAACACAGGATTGGTTAAATCCCAATACCTGGAATAATAACACAGGATTGGTTAAATCCCAATACCTGGAATGATAACACAGGATTGGGTAACTCCCAATACCTGGAATGCACAGGATTGGTTAAATCCCAATACCTGGAATGATAACACAGGATTGGCTAACTCCCAATACCTGGAATGCACAAGATTGGTTAAATCCCAATACCTGGAATAATAACACAGGATTGGCTAACTCCCAATACCTGGAATGTACAGGATTGGATAAATCCCAATACCTGGAATAGTTGCACAGGATTGACATAGATCAATCCCTGGAATAGTTGCATAGGATTGACATAGATCAATACCTGGAATAGTTGCACAGGATTGACATAGATCAATACCTGGAATAGATGCACATGATTGACATAGATCAATACCTGGAATAGTTGCACAGGATTGACATAGATCAATACCTGGAATAATTGCACAGGATTGACATAGATCAATACCTGGAATAGTTGCACAGGATTGACATAGATCAATACATGGAATAGTTGCACAGGATTGACATAGATCAATACCTGGAATGGTTACCCAGGATTGACATAGTTCAATACCTGGAATGGATACACAGGAATAATATAAGTCTAATGCTTGTACTAGTTGCACATGATTGGTGTAATCCAATGCCTGGAATATTTATATAGGATTGGTATAGACCAATGCCTGAATAAGACATGATGATGTACACTCTCATGTCCAAAATAACCAAAAATCTATTTAGCAGATTGGCTAAGGCCAATAAGTTGAAACAAGAATGTCTCATGGGTGACATATCAAGATAATGAGTGTCACAAGAGAAGTTTGACATGATGGTACAATATGGATGATAAATTATATACATGTTTTTCCTATTCCTAAATAAGAGAATAGTTGTTCTATTGTTCTATCATGAATAGTTACAATGCTTTAAGACGAGAATGCTTTAAACTGGTTATCCTCTGCCTAGTTTTATATCATTAAACTGCAATAACAATGTTTTGGCGGAGAGTTATATCTCCCGCTGGGGCAATTTACAATTGTCTCACCCCCGTGGGATCCAACATTTTTAGGTGGACGCGGATAAAGAAGCAGATACTCTTTTGTAGGAAAAGGAAAGCTACAGCCTGGACACCAGTAAGATATCAGGTGGAGATATTGTCTGTCAAGTTATGTAGCTAGAAAGTCCTATGTGTCATCTCTGTACTCTCAGGTCCTCGGAGTTTTTAGTCAGTGTTTTAATACATCAATCTAAGGTTTTGGCTTGATGCCTTGAGATTCGTATACTGTCTGTATATAATGTTTATAAGGCAGTTGATGATGTAGTCTCTGAAAAGAGATGGTACATGTTATGTACGTTTGAACTAGAATATAAATGTTATACAATGGTTCTTGATAGAAAAGATTTCCTATGTGAGGATCTCTTTGCAAAAAGTTTTAAATTCTCAGTGATTTTCAGTAATCCGCTGGTGATGATCGCTTCCGCATGTTTTATTATTGTTAATGACACTTGTTATCTTAATAATGGCATGTGTCGTTACATGACAACCATCAGGAGAAGACCCATCACCAACACCACTGCGTGAGCCTACTAAAGGAGCCATCATGGATCTGCAACAACTGATGCGGTCTTCTTCTACCTTCACACCACCACCATCGATCAAGGCTACCACTAGCCTAGCATAACCAATAAAGGCCACACACCACTACTCCTAATCACTCCATCTCTTCCTTCCTCTCCTCCTTTGCATTTCCACAAACCTCAGTCACAATCTTCTCCTCTTGTCCCTGCACTCAAGCGTCCATCAGAGAGAAGCACAGTCACCTCCCTATTCCATGGTTTTGAGGTCATCGGGTGACAGAGAGTATTCTCCAACATTGTAGTGGCCTACAAGAGATCCTAGTTTGATAATTCTTACCACTAGTCCAGAAAGTTGCCTACAAACCATCCTCCTGGTGACTTAAGCTTTAGTTGTTCAAATCTGGATCAGTAGACGTGCAACTCACCACCACCCACACAGTTGAACATGATAGCCTCACAAGCTTCCCCTCACCCTGAGGGTTGCTCCTTGATGGATACCCATCTCTAGAATCTGGAAGACAACAGTTATAGTGAGAAGCTATTTCATTTCCCCATCAAGCTACCTCATTACCAGCGTCACCTCTGGCATGGATTCACTAGAAATATAGGAAAAACCTAGCCAATGAATACAGTTGTTGTAGATTGATCACCTTTCCTGAGATCATCTCAACACTATACCAATCTCCGACCTCCTAAACCATCTTTGTTCAGGTTCAGAAAGGCTAGAGGAGTAGGAGAGCAATGTATTACTACTCCAAAGTCTCTAAAGGAAAGAGAACTTGAGACTTGCAATATACTTACTTGAAGATCATAGATTTCAACTATCAATAAGAACCCATCTATATGTCGATTGTTAAGATTTGCATTATGTAATCTTCCTCTTTTGTAGGTCATTTGATCACAACCCTATTTCTTAAACAAATGAATATAGTAGGAAACCTAGACCTTACTAAGAATATTGTGTCGACCAACTACATGTATTCTCATGTACAAACATGGATATATATTGTGTACTAATTTAGGTAGAATATATATAATTTAGATATCAAATTACCAAAGCGATTAGTTATGAATATGAAAGTGCATTACAAATAATGTGGGTCACATAACGATCTAACCTATTATCTATTATGTTGCACTTATTACATTGAGACACTTATCCATACGTTTGATTTAGTAAGTAGTAAATTCTAAAAGTTTAGTAATCATTAATGAGAAAGTCGTATATATTGATTTCATTCTTGTATGAATCATAACCCTAGGCATACATACTTATATATAATATTGTTTCAAAACTATGTGTAGAAAGTATATTCATCTAGATCAGACTAACTTGAATAAATTGGTTTAAATTTGTATAAGAAGACTTGTTTTATAAATAAGAGTAACAGTTACTCATGATGACATGGCTTAAACTATATCATTCATATTACTCTAAATATGTATCCAATAACTACTAATATACATGACATATTCAATAATCAGGTAATCAAACGATTCATACCACCAATTTACATGCTAAATATGATTCTAGGGATCATATGGATTCACATAGTATAGAAAGAGAGAGTGATATTACAACACCTAATTGACATAATGCATATTATTACCCACACATATATGTAACCCAGACATGCTTGAACTTATGTGAATAAAGATGAATCTTATAACTAAAATAGACATCCAATGAATGATATACTCACTTAATAAGATTAAAAACACTATTATGTCATTAGGTGATCAGGACTAGGGTAAAATAATACAAGAATATATAATAGGATTGTAAACACATATTAGATTTGTTTTCATTGACATACATAATGTGTTCTTAGGATGAACACTCGATTGTGGGGATCAAGTATATATGTTGAGCTAACCATTAGCTATAATGACTAGGTATGTACTCCTCCCAATTTGTAACTGGGCATTATATGATAAATTTTCCCATAATGAGGCTGATTTTGAAATACTTTCTTTTATTCCATTTGTTGGACAATTCTTATACTCTCAATTGGATTTGTTGTATCCTTCTAAAACTACTATTATCATGTTGAATTGGGTCATTGACCCCACCTTCTATTGTGCTTAAATCATGCCACATATGTTTGTGAAAGGTATATCTTGTCACTCTATTTATGCATGTTATATAATTTGACTAGTTTAACTATCATAGATGCTTATGTGTAACCATTACGGTATGCTTTTCTACCGGGGGTATGCTTTTCTACCCTTATATAGAGAGAGAGAGGTGTTCTTTTCCACCTAGGGTGTGCTTTTCCATCCATTTTACTTAGGCCAGTGACCCAGTGGTGTCATGGCCCTATTATAATTACTCTAGTCAAATATATCGACATGCAAATATTTATATGATTGGATGGTTGATAATGGCAAGAGTTGTGATTTTGATTGTTTAATTATATTGCGTCATTCTTTTGGAAATTCCTTCTCTTGTTACTACTCATTGAAACTTACCTAGCTTTAATGGCCCCCTTTTTTATGGGAACATATTACTTATCTTTTGAGATAGATAATGCCCTAGTTAAATTTGTAATGTAGATACTCAACTTTTCTTGATTCCTACTCTTTTGATTCCTATTTTTCTAGGTGCTCCCACCACCCAGGTGTAGGTTCTTTATAGGACAGAGACTCAGGATGATCTTGAGCTCGTTGGTGAACTTAAGGATAGCTCAAGATGGCCTTGTTACCCTCTACATATGGTCTTATGTAGTTATACATGTAACATGTACATTTAATGTACCACCCTTAGGGTAAGAAATTAATGTACATAGAAATATTTTATAACCTTGTAACTAGTTATGTTTTCCAATGCTTAATTATTTCATGGATCATATTTGTACCATTGAGTAGGACCATTATCGGGTCCCACTCCTTACACTTTTGACCATCTTGGCCTAGGTGGTGATGGTTGTCATCTCTTGTTTGTTGTACCATGCTGACACATGACCTATCAAGTCCATGCAGAGCATCAGATTAGAACCTTGGCATCATCTTGCACTTCCACCATGTCAGAGAAGTGTGCCTTGACATGAGACATTGGTTCCCATCTTTCTAGAGTACTCATGGAACTTGCACATGTTGAAGTTGTCTGACAGCTTTGCATCTACAAACAGAAGAAGTTTTTGAAGGTTTTTCCATTGTCATTCTTCCCTTCAAGAATCTTGATCATCTATAGAATCTCAAGAAAGAGGGTCTATGACAGTAAGTTTTGGAGCAAAGTCTTCCTCGAGGACAACTACCCCATGTATCATTAGAAGTATGATTGTCACTGACGACACTGTGTACACTATTAGCGGGAATATGTACCCTCCTCCTACATATAGATTATACTAGGAGTGTGGCAATGGATAAAAGGAATGTCAGGTGGCGATGGGCCCTCATCCATTCACATCTTGTGCTTGAAATTTTTCTATGGTGCTAACTTTCTCATCCTCACTCGGATCTTCGTTTGCAAATGCAGCTTCCTCCTCCTTTTCCCCAAAGTCTCCTATTCAAGAATCAAGATGAATGTAATAACTTCATGAGTCACTAGGACTTCCCTAGTGTTCACAAATGGTGAACCCTAGTAGCGCCTTAGTTGGAGTGGATCTGGTTAAGGCTGGTGGAAACCCCACACACCATATGGGAACGATGGTGTTGACAAACTATCTTATGAAGCTCCCTATCTTGTAGATCGTAGATAATGACACCCTCATGTGTATTTAGTGCTTGGTGGAGGCATAAACGGAACATTAGTTGGTTGTTTAGATGTGCATTGTTGAGGGCCTTTTTAAGAGGTAGAAACTTCAGGTATCACTGTAATTTCTTTGTTCTTATCCCCTATGCGGGCGTATCTTGCTTGTTGCTTCTAGCATCCCCCATGATGTCATTTTCAACCTATTGGTCTGTGTTGTTACTTCTGACCATTTATGTCCATTGTTTATACGAACGAGTGAAGTAAGAACCCCTTGGTCTCGATGCCCTAAAATTTAGTTCAATGGGACTCAAAAGCAAGGTGTAATGAAAAATGAGAGGATATTTTATGCCCCTCTACACACATTATAATAGCCTAAGAGTCAAGGTGACTTCCCCTTTTTTCTAGAAAATTCATAAAATTACAGTCTTTGGTTTTTTGCAATCTTATTGTGATGAAAGATACCTACAATAGTTACTTTCTTATCTTTATGACTGGTTTTGAGTGGTAGAACCAACCCCTAAATTGAGCGGCATAGCATGTTATTCAACTTTAACGTGAAATGTACTTGCCAATTCCATGGTGGAAAGGAAAAGTTAAAGATGGTGAAAGTAGAATGACATGTTGCTTAAGTGAGGTATGATCTTCCTTAGTAAGTGTCCCAAGAGGATTTTTCAAAAGAGGTATAAGTGGGAGTTTGATTGGTTGATCAAGACTAAGGTATCCCCTTTTAGGCTAGCAACTATACCCATCCATTACTTGCATCCATAGGGTGTCCTCATCTAGTGTGGTTCCCTAATTGAAGCCCGTGGCAACATCCATGATGCCCTGATTCCATCCTAGTTTGAGGAGTTTCTCATGGGCTTTCTTACCCCTTGGAAGTAATGAGCGATCAACATAGAGGGAGTGTTGACTTGGAATCTCCTAATTACTCACAATAATTGGGTATAGGTTGTAATCAAGTTTTAGGTCATAGTCCAAGACTGTAGATGTGAGTATGAAAATCACATGATGGTCTAGTTTAAGATCATAGTCCAGGACCATAGATGTAAGAATGAAAGGAGATAGGTGGTTAAATCTTAGGTCGTAGTCCATGCACATGTCAATGGGTGGACCGACATTGAAAAGTGATGTCTCAGTCAAATTTTAAAACTCATCTAGTTTGGCATGGGTTTAAAGAATAATACTTTGAAAAGAGTGTTGTTTGCTTTCAAAGCGACATCTCAGAAGGTTTCCAAAAGATTGTTTGATTTGAAAATATTGTTATTATATTAAAAAAAATGATTTTGAAAAGATTGTTAATATTTAAAAAAGATTGCTTGATTCTAAGATATTGTTTATCTTTAAAAAGATTGTTTGGTTTGAAAAGATTATTAATCTTTATAAACATTGTTTGATTTCAAATGATTGTTAATCTTTATAAAGATTATTTGATTTGAAAAGAATTTCAACTTTCAAAAAGATTGTTTGGTTTGAAAAGATTGTTAATCTTTAGAAAATTGTTTGATTTGAAATGATTGTTTTCTTCGAAAAGATAGTTAATATTTGAAAATATTTTTTATTTAGAAAGATTGTTAATCTCAAAAAAGATTTTTTGGTTTAGAAATTTTGTTATTCTTTAACAAGATTGTATGATTTGAAAAGATTGTTAATGCTTAAAAAATCATTTAATGTAAAAGGATTCTTTGATTTGGAAATATTGTTAATCTTTACAAAGATTTTTTAATTAGGGAGTGCTAATATTTAAACATATTGTTTTATTTGAAAAGGTTGATATTGTTTGATTAAATTGTTTCGCGTTGGACCAAAACACCCCTCTGGCATGTGAAGGATCAACAACTTAAGAAAGGGCAAAATCATAATTACGTTATGTTTCCAAAGCAAGCTACGTTGCATGGACGGGGTGATGTGGCGCTCGGTAATTGGTTCAAGTAAGTTTATTTTGCAAAAATCGTATCTTTTTATTAGTAGCTCGGATGAATGTGTATAAAATATGAAAGTTGTTCAGAAAAATGAGAGGAATCCACTAAAATAGTTTTAAAGCTAATTCCTCTTGCAATTTGAAAAGTAGTGGAAGTTATCAACTTTAATTCTGTAATGATTAAGAAACCCTATTTTGAGATGATTAGTATAGTAAGAAGGGTTTTATGGATGATTAGAGTTGATATTAGCCTGTTAATTATAAAAAGCTACATTAAGAACAAAAAGGATGAACTTTGCACGTAATTGGTTTAATTTAGAATTCCATGTGCATAAACAAGCTTTAATGGGCCTTGAAACCCTAATGTTAGTAATTATGACTCTTAATGGCTTTAATTGTTCAAATTCATGGATAAAGCTGAGATATAATGGTTCTAAGCTATTTCGAGTATAGAAGTTCCTAATTGTGGATAAATACCCTTAATATGGTAATTAGGGTTTTCTAATGGATAAAGGTGGAATTAATGATAAATAGAGTTCATATGTGAATTAGATCATAATGAACTATGAGATGTTATTCCGGAAGGAACCAAAGATGATAATTTTGCCTGATAATCTTGTCATGAATTAAAAGGATAAATATGGTAGTTTTAATGTAAAAGAGCATAATGGACTTAATTTATGGTTAATTGTGCCTTTAATCCGAAATTAAGGTTATATGTTGTTAAAAGGTAACATTAATATCTTTCGTGAAGAGTGGATGAGATAATTAGGGTTTGTGAGTAATTGTATAAAATTGGGGTTTAAAATAGTAAAAAAATGAAGTGAAACCCTAATTGTAGTAGAAACCCTAAAAGTGGACTAGAAACCCTAGGAAGCGATCTAGGTTTAATAGATCTTGATGGCATGATCAACGATAGGAAATTGTATGCATATTTCAGGATCTCTTTATGTGCTTGCTTGCCTATTGGATTTCTTACATTGATTGGATGAATTCAGTCTCAAATCAGCCTGACAGGTATGTGGTTAATTATGGTTAATCGCATTAGTTTCCTAAAGATTTTTCGGATGATTCATCGCATTGAATGCAACCTATCAGGTTGGATGTTCATACTTGCAAATCATAAAGTCACTATGATTATCACAATAATAATAAAAGTGTGTATTCTCGCACCTACATGCCACCCTGATGGATGATGCCAAAAGGTCAAGCCCAAGAGGGAAGACCAATGGGCACCATGAGTGGTGACCCCAGACACCAAGCTCGGGATTGAGAAGGTGGTCTTTATAGAATGACTAATGGGCACTATGAGAGGTGACCCCAGGCACCAAGCTCGAGATTGAGAAGGTGGCCTTCAGTCATTGGCAAAAGAGAAACCCTAAGGTGGGTATGCTAGGGTTAGGGCAAAAGCGGTGGAGAATGTCACACTGAAAGCGTAATTTGGCTTGTTAACAATTATAATTGTGATATTTAGATTGTTAGCCATATCTGTGAAATTTTGGTTGTCTCCATATACAGGCATATTCATTTATGTTGACCGACATTTTGTTTGTCGGCGTTTTAGGTACAAGATTGAAAAGGACAAACAGTTAGTGGCATATGTGGAATGAAATAAGAATTAAAGTACAAAGGAGGATTAGTTAGAATAGACTCCATATGTGGATAGAAGTAGATATCTAAGTTTTTTAAAAAGGTATGCAAAGTTTTATTTTTATACTAGTTTTCAGTTTAGTTTGGTAGAATTTGATAATTATTATTGACTATGTGTCAAACCTTTGATCCTGTTAATTGAGATAATGGCTCTGACCTCTCAGTCTCCCTTAATTGGGAGTTACTGTGAGGTGGGGTCGTTACATTTGATATCAGATCATGGGTTCCTCATTTAATATTTCATAATTATTAAATTTACCAAATTCTATAGATACCAAGGGAGTTATTAGAGGATTTTTTGAAAGACAGAGGTGTCTAGAAAAGGATCACGTCCGGGGGCTGGCAAGATTTTCCTCCGCACCATTAGTCAGAATACGAGGACTCCCGGATTAGTGTGACTGCCTGGCCAATGTCTCAAGTGACTCGAAATAATCTAAGTGGTGGTTAGAGAGAGAGATGGCATGATGAGTTAGATGTCATGATAGACCATCTGTGTAGACATGCTTTTGGATGCTCATGATGTTTTGAGCCATGTGAGGTTGGATGACCTAGTGCCTTGGCGACCCAACCCTAGGAAGGGTTGTGCATGTTAGAGTGAAGGATAGCTCCTTCAACAATGAGGTTAGTGAAGAACTTATGGAAACCCTATGGGTTTATGCGAGTAGGGCATAACATGCACCCAGAGTACGCCAGTAGTGCGGTAGTAGGTTGAAACCCTGGCCAGGAGAGTATGATGGATAGTTTATGAGATAAGCATAAAGGGCTATGGATAATCTTGAGAAAACATAAGTTGAATAGAGGCTTCACCCATGTAGGGGTATGCTTGTGAGCTTGATCCACCTGCGTGGAGAGAGGACCTCTAGTAGTAAGGTTGGTTGTGGAGTTAGATCTAGAGAGAGAGAGTAGGACCCAAGCAAGAAGGTTGGAAGCTTAGATTCAAAGATATGAGGAACAGTGGGGAGTTGAAGATGATGCGACCAAAGTGGATGGTTGTGGTTGCCTCATGCTTGATCCCTAGAGGCTGATGATATCTTGGTTGCCTTTAGAGGAACCAAACCCTAGAAAGAGGATGAGGTTTCTAGTACCTATATGCAAATAGGTGCTTACCTTCTGAGCTAGGAAGAAGAGTTCCTTAGACCTAAAGAGGTTTAGTAATAGGTTGTGAGGCCTTATACCTAGTTGGTTGTCCTAGAGGAGGACTCCACTCTAAAGTGTTGCTCGAGTAGAAGGATGATAGGAAGTCCATGTCATACCTTGTACATGTTTGGTTTGTGGTTAAGAGGTTGAGCATGCAGTTGGACACCCAAATAGTGAACCTAGGGTTCCTAGGCCTAAGAAGGGAAGTGGTGTACCTGATGCTCTTGATGAGATTTGATTTTTTATAGATTCGAGCATGGTACTCCTCATGTTTAGAGGAAAGGGAAACCCCTTAAGTTTAAGGTATGTTTGATGAACCCCTCACAGCTAAGTTGGTGACATGGGAAGGTTTGTTCTTGGTCCAATGTTGAGGAATGAGAACAAGTATGACCTAGCATGGTTTAGTAGGTGGTCTGCTTATGCCTTAGTAACATGCTAGGGTTAAGCATGCTCAGGTGGATGTAAACCCTAGACATAAGGACGTTTGTGACCTTTGTTGCTATCAAGATGTAGTTTCCTCCCATCCTAGGAGAGGGACCCTTTTGTAGGGTGTATACTAGATTTTTTGGTTTTGAGGTAACCTAAAGAGGTTTCATAGGATCTTGAGAATCTAAGTGAAGAGTACATGGTAAGAGAATGAACCTATAGGCCCATAGATAACCATCTCTAAGTGCATGTGGATGTGCTACCATGGAGGTAACCGGTATGGGGCCCAACCAAGGTAGGCAGGTCGCCATGACCCCTATGAAAGGATGAAAGTCAGCCCAGGAATGCAGAGAGAGATGATGAAGGCTCGGGTAAGGTTCTAAGTTGGAAATGTACTATGTTAGGATGCTAAGTCTATCCTTGGGTCAGGTAGGGATAAGACCAATGGAATTAGGAGTTGCCTAATTCCCTAGTTGCACATGACCATAGGGTCGGGAGGTAACAACTATCATTGTCTGAGGGCCATGCGTTAGGAGATTGATCACCTTCATGAACTCATGGGAGCCAAAGGGCAGATGAGGAGGGCACTCTCTAGATGTATAAGGGAAGAGGGATGACCCCAAAAGTGTCAGCACCCTATAGACCTAGAGGAGATGACCAAGGATTGTGTGGTGACCCAAGTGGGTTTGAGACCAGTTTAATTTCATGGAAGTAACTTTGATGTTGTGATGTTCATGATGTAGAGACATGTGTTGCACGTTTCAACTTAGATTTGAAGGTGTACTGGCAATGTGGGATGTACCATCTCTACTCTTGGAACAGGAAGAACTTTGTGTTTGGACGGCCGCCAAATGCTTATTTCCTCTTGTTATGGGGGTGAGAGGTAGGACAGTACGCATGCCATACACTAAAGATAAAGATGATGTGAGTGGAAACATTGCTATGATGCATGAGGATAGAGATGATAACGTGCCCTTGTGGAGTGCATGATGTGTGGATGTTGAACAAACACTAAGAGAACTAAGGTAGTCATCTTAGGAGGATGTTTTATCTTGAGCTGTGTGGAACTTATGAACTATACACGGTAGAGTTTGATAACCAAGAGAATGAGCTATGAATTCCCTCGATGAGGATAAACTTAGAGTCTGAGATGTGATGATAAGTGGAATACAAGGAGGTGTATGTCATCATTGTTACCTAGCACTTAAAGATGAAAGGTAGAAATGGATGCTCCTATTGAGATGCAGCTGCCTAGTTTAGTTGGAAGCTAGAAGAGGTTGTTAGGTTAGCCCTAAGTTTGAAAAGGAGATATGCTTTGGCTAACACTCGGGTGTAACGAGATTTGTTGATCAAGTTAGTAGTTGTTTGGTTAGCCAGCCTAGGCCTTGATGCAATAAAAGGATGGTTGTAGAACCTCAAATGCACTTCTCTAGAAAAGAAGGTGATGAAACCCAACTAGAGTGTTTTAGGGTTTTGAGGAATCAACCTTAAGGAATCATGACATACAGGAGATCATGATTTTAAGTGCATCATACATCATGGTACTACTAAGATAGTAAGTGACAGTAGTACTTTGGATGCTTAAGATGAAGTTGCATGTGGCTTGTTGCCATGCAAGCCAGGAGGTGAAGGACGAACACCAGTAACCCAATGAGTTGGTATAGAGGATAAAGAGTCCTCGAGAGGAAATGGGAGTTCATCACTATGGATGTTGTGGTAAGTCTCCCCTAGACCAAGGAAGATCAAGATGCAATATGGGTTATGGTAGATCGCCTTACCTAGATGACATGAGAAAGAAAGAATACTGTCAAGGGATGGATCCGGTTGAACTACATATGAGAGAGAGATGATTCAACTACATTATGATATGAGTTCAAAAGTTCTTCAATATAACCTAAAGATTCACTTCCATGAGGTGGAAGTAGACAAACTTGATGATAGTATAGTTTATCACACCTAACTAATGGTTAGTATGATCCAGACTAGAGGGTCTGATGAGAGCATGTGTGCTTGTTCAGGGTGATACATGGAGACAGTTCTCATCCTCTATAAAATGTGATGATAACCACCATAGCCAGTATCGAGATGTAAAGAAGCTCTGTAAGGGAGGTTGTGTCGGTCACCACTTCATGATGATTGGTGAAGGGACCTCGCGAAGGTCAAGAAAGAACCACAGTGTGTGCAGATGAAGTCACTTTGATCATACAATGGCTGAAAGAGAGCCCAGGGGTGACATAAGTCATGATCTGATGCAAAGCAGACTGGCATGCAGTTCACTATGGAAGAGTATGTGATATGAAATCCGACCCCTCTAAGTTATAGCTAAGAGAGCTGAGTCCCGATTGCATGGTCCATTTGAGATGGATTGGTGGAGATGGTTGTGTTTAGCCTTACCCCTCAGGATAACATGATGTATAATGTGTTCCAAGAGTCTGGTCTAGAGCACTATGTGAGGTACCCAAGCCATGTGTTGAGCCCTGAACCTATTCATCTTTATGAGAGGCTAAAATGTCCTGAGTCACCTATGAGGGTACGATATGCCAAGGTGAGAGAGAACTCAGATGGAATAATATGAGATGATGAAGGTTCTTAGGAAGCACCATGGAAAGGGTGAGGCCACATGGGAGCCATTATGGACAAAGGAAAGGCTTATCTTGTTTGTTTGTGTGCCTGGTAGAATTTTGTGGGCAAAAATCCTATAAGAGGGGAAGGATGTTACAAGCCCAAATTTTGGGTTCTTTGGGTGAGAAATGTAATTTCTCCTATTAAAGATATTTGAACAAATAATAATATAATTTGTTTTGGATAAAAGATTTCATTTACAATAGCCTTGTTGGTTGTTTTGTGGGCTTTATTGGCTATTGGGCCCAATAACAAGGAAAAGACAAAAGAAACTCCATTTTTAATAAGAGATGGATAAAAGAAAGATGTAGAAACATCTAGAAGGCAAAGGAATGTTATCCAAAGTTGGATTTCGTGCCTCTTGGGTTCCTTGGGTTCCAAGGAATCCAAAGTTGTAAATATAATGCAACAAGAAAAGAAAGATCAACCAAATATTTCCTTATTAAGAAAGAAATTGGAGACAATGATAAAATGTGGGAAATAAGTGGAAAGAGGTGTAATTGAGTTATCTTTGGTGGATTTTCATATCCATAAGTTTCCTAATGTTAAAAGGAATTCCAATAAGAAAATTAAAAAGAGAGATAAAGAGAAATCCTCAAAAAGAGATATTTTAATAAACAAATAAAAAGGATAATGAGAAATAATGGATATAGATGCATTTAGAAGGATAATAAGTATCCACTAAAAAGGATTTCGAAATATTAGAGTTTCTTGGGGTCCAAGGAGCCCCAATGGAGAAAAATAAAGAGAAAATATCAATAATACAAAATTAGAGGATAATGTGATGCATAATTAATGAATTTTGTGGTATTGTTAAAACGGAGGTATTTTCTACTAAAAGAAAATATAAATTTGTGCCAATGGATTAAAAGGCAAGCATAAAGAGAATAAGAGAGAGAATTTTCAAATTTCTTAATATCCATTAAATATGGTTTATGAAGGATATAATTAGGAGAGAGAAGATTGCTTCTCAATGAAGGAAAAGGTTTCCTTTTGGGAGATGGTTTTGTTTCCTCGTGGATGAACGTCTTAGGGTGTTGATACCCTCCCCTATATAAGGGGTAGACCCTCTGGGTCAGCCCAAGGAGATCCCACACATCCCTTTCTCTCTTCTCCTTCTTCTTTTCATTCAAACCCTAGCATAGAGGAGTAGTGCGGCCGTAGAGCAATGGGGAACCGTCAGATGATCTCGATGGAGGTAGGATGCTCCCACGACACTGGGGGAATATCGGCCATCTTCACCATGCCCTGGCTCATGCGTAGCAGCAGTAGCATGGCTGCAAGGCCGGCCGCGTGGTGCAGACCTGGCCAGCGCAAGCCAGCTGCCTTGGCCACGAGATAAAGGCATCCCTGAGTGCGCAGAGGAGCGTCAGAGGTGAGGGAGTTTTCCCAGGTGGTCGTCGGGCCCTGGGGAAGAGGGGGCGCACCCGCGTTGTGTTGTAGATCGTCAGCCGTCGGCGGCCAGGACGGGAGCCGAAGGTTGAAGACAACCTAGGGTCGCAATGGACCAAAACACCCCTCTGGCGTGTGAAGGATCGACGACTTAAGAAAGGGAAAAATAGTAATTGCTTTATGTTTTCCAAAGCAAGCTACGTTGCATGGATGGGGTCACGTGGCGCTCGGTGATTGGTTCAAGTAAGTTTATTTTGCAAAAATTGTATCTTTTTATTGGTAGCTCGGATGAATGCGTATAAAATATGAAAGTTGTTCATAAAAATGAGAGGAATCCATTTAAAATAGTTTTAGAATCTAATTCCTCTTGCAATTCGGAAAGTAGTGGAAGTTATCAACTTTAATGCTTTAATGATTAAGAAACCCTATTTTGAGATGATTAATGTAGTAAGAAGGGTTTTATGGATGATTAGAGTTGATATTAGCATGTTAATTATAAAAAAGTATATTAAGAACAAAAAGGATGAACTTTGCACGTAATTGGTTTAATTTAGAATTCCATGTGCATAAACGAGCTTTAATGGGCCTTGAAACCCTAATGTTAGTAATTATGACTCTTAATGGATTTAATGGTTCAAACTCATGGATAAAGATGAGATATGATGGTTCTAAGCTATTTCAAGTATAAAAGTTCCTAATTGTGGATAAATACCCTTAATATGGTAATTAGGGATTATGGATAAAGGTGGAATTAATGATCAATAGAGTCCATATGTGAATTAGATCATAATGAACTATGAGATGTTAATCTGGAAGGAACCAAAGATGATAATTTTGCCTGATAATCTTGTCATGAATTCAAAGGATAAATATGGTAGTTTTAATGTAAAAGATCATAATGGACTTAATGTATGGTTAATTGTGCCTTTAATCCGAAATTAAGGTTATGTGTTGTTAAAAGGTAACATTAATATCTTTCGTGAAGAGTGGATGAGATAATTAGGGTTTGTGAGTAATTGTATAAAATTGGGGTTTGAAATAGTAAAAAAAAAATGAAGTGAAACCCTAATTGCAGTAGAAACCTTAAAAGTGGACTAGAAACCCTAGGAAGCGAGCTAGGTTTAATAGATCTTGATGGCATGATCAATGATAGGAAATTGTATGCATATTTCAGGATCTCTTTGTGTGCTTACTTGCCTATTGGATTTCTTGCATTGATTGGATTAATTCTGTCTCAAATCATCCTGACAGGTATGAGGTTAATTATAGTTAATCGTATTAGTTTTTCGAAGATTTTCCAGATGATTCATCGCATTGAATGCAACCTATCAGTTTGGATGTTCATACTTGCAAATCATAAAGTCACTATGATTATCACAATAATAATAGAAGTGTGTATTCTCGCACCTACATGCCACCCTGATGGATGATGCCAAAAGGTCAAGCCCAGGAGGGAAGACCAATGGGCACCATGAGTGGTGACCCCAGACACCAAGCTTGGGATTGGGAAGGTGGTCTTTAAGAATGACTAATGGGCACTATGAGAGGTGACCCCAGGCACCAAGCTCGGGATTGAGAAGGTGGCATTCAGTCATTGGCAAAAGAGAAACCCTAAGGTGGGTATGCCAGGGTTAGGGCAAAAGCAGCGGAGAATGTCACACTAAAAGCGTAATTTGGCTTGTTAATTAACTTGATTGTGGTATTTAGATTGTTAGCTATATCTGTGAAATTTTGGTTGTCCCCACATACCGGCATATTCATTTATGCTGACCGACATTTTATTTGTCGGTGTTTTAGGTACAAGATTAAAAAAGACAAACAGTAAAGTGGCATATGTGGAATTAAATAAGAATTAAAGTACAAAGGAGGATTAGTTAGAATAGACTCCAGATGTGGATAGAAGTAGATATCCAAGTTTTTGAAAAAGGTATGCAAAGTTTCATTTTTATACCAGTTTTCAGTTTAGTCTGGTAGAATTTGATAATTATTATTGACTCGAACCTTTGATCTTGTTAATTGAGATAATGGCTCTGACCTCTTGGTCTCCCTTAATTGGGGGTTACTGTGAGGCGGGGTTGTTACATGTGCCCTCTGTTGACACCGACGTGTCCTCTATGGTGCAACACACCCTCTGTTGGCACAGTGTGCCCTCTGTTGACACCGAAGTATCCTCTATGGTGCAACACACCCTCTATTGGCACAATGTGCCCTCTGAAATGGAGTAAACACTCTTGAATAGGTAACATATGTCTCTAAATCGTCTCGGGACTCTCTGAATGAGGACTTATCATATAATGTATTAAATTAATATTCTAATGTCATTTTCTATCTATGTTTTTATTTTCTTATCTCTGCATCTATATATGTATCTTTGAGTCTGTAACTCTATCTCTGACTCTGTATCCATTATCTCAGCATTATAGATTAATTCTGAATATAATCTAGATCTATATTTGGAATCTGAAACTCTATTTTCTAGCTCTAACTTGACTCAAAGTCTGAGTCCACGAGTATAAACTATATTTGCTCTTATATTGACTACTCTAGATCTCATGACCTTAAGTATCAAAACTAACATCTTGCAATATGTCTAAAGTATGGAATAGAAGGAACCGTAAGCAAGAGGATATTCCGAGTCTGAGAAAATTAGACATCTTGTCTAAATATGAAACACAAAATAGATTTCTAGGGCATGGCCCACTTACCTGTAGTAAGTCAATCTCCTATCTACGTTGTCCTTCTCCAAGCTGGATCTAACTCTCTCTTGAAAAACCCAATGGTTTTATCATATAACCTATCCCTTTTTGCTCACCATGTTTAGGGTCATTAGGGTGTTCTTTTGGATTATTGTCACATGCACCTTACTTACGTCTAGGTGTACAAATATTAGGTCCTTTATATCTATTTGATGCATTATAACTAGAGGTTGGTGTATACGTATTTAAATACTATAGTACCTTGGTATTAAAGTTGCGGAAAAACTTTAGAACTAGATAAAAAGAATCACGATTGTAACTTCTTGTTTAATATAGTAGTTAATGGGCTAAAATTATAATACTATTCATTATTAGCTTCTCGGCTAAACACACTAGCGGGTATACTTAGGTCAGTAATATAATACTTTAGTATGTTATTAAGTAGTCATCCTTTAGAATTAATAATTGTTGTTCCTTCAAAACAGTGACTGAGATTACGTATGTAGTATTGGTCTTTGGATCCGACTGCACTGGATTCACAACAATGTCGCACAGTCAACACTAATTTATGGTAGCACATCTGTTCTATTCAGTCAATTTGATCGTTGGGTTGAAGAACCGGGTAAGTACGGGAACTGGGAGTTGGGTAAAGCAATCATGGCTGTGGTGATACACCGTGTTTACGTGTAAGCTAGTTGCTTCAGTAAGTACGATAGCTTCCCTAGTTCTAATTATATTAGAACTTACCAGGGTGTTCGTTAGCTTCATTCACGAAAACAGAATAAAACACATTTCGGCTTTGAGATGAGGAGCATAGCATCGGAAGTTCTGGCATTGATGTAACGTAAAGAAAGTCTAGGACTGCGAGGACAATAAGGTATAGTTTGGATGGGCACTTCCTGAATCCCGGTAATCAACTTGTACTATGCGGAAGTGTTAACTACAGTTCCATGGATAGCTAAACATAAACCGTGCGATTTATCAATCACGCCAGAATTTTAAGTAGTTATGACTACCGCATCATCACCGATTTCATCTTGCTTCTGCCCGCGCCAAGCATTGTCGGATGCAGTGAACAACTAGCTGTCCGCGGCTAGCCCCCCCTGACACGCAAAAAACCACTACGGACGTCCGGAATTTGTGAAGTTCCGGCCAAACTAGGCCAGGTTGGCCTCGGAATACCTGGCCAACCTGCTACTTCCTAGGCAAGGTCATGGTTGGCGAGGGGTGAAGGAGGCAGACGCACTGTGGACAGAGGAAACCCAAGAAGAAGGTGTGAGGGGAGGAAGGAGGGAGTCTCGAGCACTGAGAGAACAAAAATACGTACCTAGATCGTCCGCAGCGCCGACCTGTAGGTCGCGCAAGTAAACGCAGAGGCGAGGCAGCGTCGAGGCCAAACGCCCAAGGAAAAGGAAACAAATAGGTACTAACTCGAGGATTGGAAACACCTTTCTGATAGAGGCCCCAAAGGATCCACCCAAGAAGAAGGTGTGAGGGGAGGAAGGAGGGAGTCTCGAGCACTGAGAGAACAAAAATACGTACCTAGATCGTCCGCAGCGCCGACCTGTAGGTCGCGCAAGTAAACGCAGAGGCGAGGCAGCGTCGAGGCCAAACGCCCAAGGAAAAGGAAACAAATAGGTACTAACTCGAGGATTGGAAACACCTTTCTGATAGAGGCCCCAAAGGATCCACCCCAAAAAACATGCCTAATGGGGGAGTGCCCTTGGAGTATATCAGCCCTCCCAATTTGCCCATATAACCGGTATGGGACTATTAGGATCGTAACACTTTCACGATGACTCAGTTGATACTTCAAGGGTCGTCGCGTTGCGCTCTGGTCGCTCCCAGCAAGTTCACGCCCACCTGGGTTTCTTGGTGGTGAGATGCCGACCTGCTGTTGCCGAGGAGCTTTGTGGATCGGGCAATGTAGGGCGTCACTCGTGAATCTGGAGGCAGGAGCGGTTTCCAGGAGGCGAGGAGATGATTCAGACGCCGGGAAAAAAAAGGGGAGACGAGGCAAGGGTGGCGAACGGCGGTCGCATAGGAAGGAGGCAACGGTGGAAAAGGGCCGTTTCTTATATGAGATAATCTAGGGTTTATGTATACGCTTATCTTGTACGGAACCCTCTCCCCAATCCAACCGTGAAAACGGTTTTGGAAACGCTTGCTCGTACAGGGAGAAATCTCCACAAGATCGGGACAAGAGAGTCCCTCGCCAAGCGGGAGGTTGAAGAAGAGGGCGGACGGCTGCGATGGACTGGGTGCATCGTGTGTCCAGATCGAACGGCACACAAACAGCCCAGAAGAACTGATTTTCGGAAAATAAAGGCTTTATCCCATTAAATCCTCCATTATCTTCTAGAATTTAGTTATCTAGTCAAATAAACTCTGATTAAGCCTAAATTTCGTCCAGTTGGTCGCAAAAGGGTCTAGAAAATTCTTCTAGAGTTAGTTTCTGTATTTGATGTTCAAATTAATTACTATGATTAAAATGAGACAAAGCTTAAACACCACATAAATAATTATTCAAAAAGAATTAGATCTTGAGATTTTAGGTGTCGTCTTATTTACATGTTTTCTCTTAGTAATAAATTTTACAGTGCATGAAAATAACCACAATTATTTAAAATTGACCCATTTATAATATGTGACCATAAAAGATATGATATCAGGAAAATTGCAAATAAGTACTTGAAAAATGAGGATGTTACACAAGTATAGATCGACTAGCTATATAGCGTGGTTTTCAATTATTTTTAAATACTCAAAACTATAGAAAAACTCAGGAAGACAGGTGGACAGGATAATCTGCCTTGCTGAAGCAAGGTCCATGGTTGTAAAAGATGTATAAGAAAAAAGGAAAGCTATTCAATATATATGAACAAGTATGTGTAAAACAAACGTAGAACTGTGCATATATATACATGCTTATGGATGAAAGAATAAAATCTTTGGGTGTGTAAATGAGGAAAACCATGTCCTTGGCAACGGCGTCAAGAGTTGATCGGCTCCTAAAAGGAGGGTCAGACTTTAAATTTATAACTTAAAACATTCAAGGACGCCCACAACTTTATTACGGGGTCGAACACATAGACGTGGGGACGTTTAGGATGCTTAATATCTCACTCTTAAGTCAGTTAAACCAATCTGATAGTTGATAAAAGTATGAAACTAGAACTAGTATAGCAAAATATCACGAAATAAAACAAAACAAAGTAAATACAACAAAACAGAGTCTGTAGGATTCTACTAATCAAAGAAAGGAGTTCCTGACTATGTAACCATATGTTTGGTAATCTATGCACCTATTCTTGAGCATAGGCAACCCTTGAACACCTTAGCAAGCAACCTACATCCAAACATAGAACATACTGTGGTATATGTTGTTGTAGGGTCATCCCACTCGCTTTCACGTTTGTGACTAAAACCCATCAATTATATGAGACCTCTCTCGAGGATGACAAATCAACACCCTAGAATATTCTAGATACCCTCTCAGGTCTAGAATATTGTGGGATGCTAGGACCAGGTTTGATCTGGGCAGAACCTGGTAGTGGGACCGACCGTGTCGGGATGGGCCCGGTCGTGCCCAGGTCAATGGTTCTACACAGATCATCTTGAATCATCCTCTTTTCAAATTCTAATCCAAACTACCTTCTCTTATCTATTTCTACATGAATCTCTCGATATAGGCAGAAATAGAAGTTCAAGAAAGAAAGAGATCAACCAAACTAGCAATCATAAACACAAAGAGAAGATAGAACTGAAAATGTAGTAGATTTGAAATAAAATTGCTTGCTTAAGGTAAAATTACATAAACATGCCTGAAACGGGCTACATAGCCAAGAAGGAGCTCAACTAGCCATGGAAATGTGTAGTTGGCACCGAACAAAGATGGAAGAATATCATTTTTACAGAAACAAAGGAGAACAATAGAAGAAAGGAGAAGAAGAAGACATTTAGACCATAGAGGAGAGGTGGCTCATGCTCCTTAGCCTCTGTATAGGCTGAATATCATCTTTGGATCATCCTCCTTTGTCTTATGGACTCCTTGGCCTCCTTTCTCTTTGATTCCACCCCAAATAGCAGCTTGGTGGGTGTATGGAGGTGGAAGATGGCTATGAATGATAGGAAATTGGTGAATGGTGGTGGAAATGATGGTGTATGGAAGCAAACTGAAGAGACAGGTGTAAGATGAGCACTTCAACCTTTTCAGACCTTCACACTCTCCCCTGCGGCTCTGGGAACCAAAAAGTATCAGAACCACAAAGTGGAACCAAAACTGGTCGGAATCCCTCTCCAGGTAGCGAGGGGTGGGTATTTATAGGTGAAGGGGAGTGTATGTGATAAGTGATCTCGACACTTGTCTCGGTCACTGCACTTGCCTCGTCACGGCCGTGTTAGGAGTAGCGGTCAAGATATCTCACAGTTGAGTCAGATGTCGCGGGTGTAGAGTTTGTAGCAGTCGAGACAGTTGTCGCGGTCAAGACAGTTGTCGTGGTCAAGATGACTGTTGGCCTTTGTCCTTGGCACAGCCATGTCGAGTGTAGCGGTCGTGATAGGTGTCGCGGTCGAGGCAAGTGTTGTGGGCGAGATAGGTGCATCTATCGAGATATGTGTCGTGGTCGCGAAAAGTGTCGCGGTCGAGGCAGGTGTCACGGGTGAGACATATGCAACTGGCCCTTGTCCTCGGCATGGCCGTTTCAGGCATCTAGGTCGCATCAGGTGTCATGGTCGTGATGGATGGAAGCCTAGTTGCTACAAAACCCATATGTTGGGAATAAATCTTAGAGAATAGATGTCTTTTCAGTTTCAATGTATGCATGTCCCAAAATTGGCTAGTTGAGTGACTTTATCTTTGAAAGATATATATATTATGAAAAGATAAGTATCTAGAGTTATTTTGGGCATATTAAGGCTATAATGACACAAAATCATAAATGAATGCTTAGCATAAATGCCTGAATTTGGGTGTTATCACTAGGTAACCTATTAACTACATAGGCTAATATTCTAATACTCCCCTCAAGCTAGAGCATGGGTGAAGGAATGTCCATGCTTGGAGTTACATGAATCGATTGAATAATAAGAAATAAATGATAAATGATAAATGAAAGATAGAATGTCATTCCCCATATAAAAATTGTTACTCCTCCTTAAACAATACTTCCTAACCAAAAAGATATAATGACGCCTCTTTGAGATGTGTTTTGCAGAATGGAGAAGCTCGAGCTTTGAAGAAGGTCTTCCTTTTCTAAGTGCATCTGGAATGAAGAACTGTAAGGACCCTAACCTTCATTTTGGGCTTATCTTGTTTGCTTTACCTAAAAATTGTGTTTAGTTTCTTGCTAATCACCTTTAGTGGTTATTAGGGTTTGCTTGTACTTTGTTGAGAGTTGGAAGTGCTACTTGCAAATAACCTAAGTTTAGGGTTGATGAGCAAGTTTGTCACCTTGAGAGATGATTTTCTACCTCCTTGCTTCCTCTAGAGTTGAGAGGAAGGGTTGGGATCATTGCTTGAGATGCCTTGGGCTTTGTTTTGTCTTGTTTGGGCCTTGCTTTGCCTTGTTGGACCCTGTATCGGGCGAATGAGATTGGTGTCGGCCATGGGTGTGTCGCCCATGGGGCTATGTCGGGCAAGGAAGTGAGGTGTGTTGGCCATGGACCATCTTTGACCTTTGGCTTCATTTGTGTCACCACTCTAGTGGACACTTGGTGCATGGTGCTTGCATGTGGCAATAGCCTTGGACATGTGGTCGTGGAGAGATGAGAAGGTGGCATTGCCCATGGGCAAGTGTCCCTAGGTGGGCGACACATTGCCTTGTTTTCTCCTCCACCCTCTTCTATATATGTATCTCCTTTCTCTTGCTAAGGATCCCTTTAGTTCCTTAGTTTCCCCTCTTCCTTGGTGAACGACACCTCTCCTTTGCAACCTTGGTGGTCGATACCCTTGGAGGAGCTAAGCTTGGTGGTCGATCCTTCTCCTTGGAGTCTCCTTCTTCTTCTTGTGGTGGTGGTTGAGCTTAAAGCTTGGAACTTTGGAGCTTGAGGAGCTTGCTTAAGGCAGGTTACATAACTTCTAACCTTATCTATACTACCTTCTTTTATGTTGCATGTTCATATATGATCATTATCGGCCATGCATGTTGTTAGATATGTTTCTTGCTCTAGCATGTACCTTTAATCTTGTGGATATAGTGATCATGTTGATGATGATGTTGGTTCTTGTGTACCTTTGGACCTTATTGGCCAAACCTATGGAGTAGGATTTTCTTTGGGGCAATACCCCTTTCTCTCCCTTGGTCCTGAGAAGTGAGTTCGCACTACTACAGAAATGGCTTATAACGTCACTTTTAAAGGCGTCGGTTGTATAAATACACCGACACCTAAAACCTAAAGTGTCAGTTTAATAAAACAACAGACATCTATCTGTGAAGGGAGACCAGACATGGGTATCACTTTTATTCAGTGTCGGTTCCCTAATAATAAAATGACGCCTAAAATTAACCGCCAAATCAAAAATTTCCAGTGAAAAAAATTACCTCCAAAATTTAACATATGGTGTCAGTTATTAACTATTAAACCGACGACGAAAGATTATTCGTGAGACAGAAATTGGGCACATTTTGGTCGTCGGTTTTGCTACAATGACCGACGCTTATGGGTTTTCCCGCGTTGTTCCCGGGAAATTTTTCACACCCTTTGAGCGTCGGTTTTCGAAAGAAACTGATGACTATGGTCATTAATCGAGAACAATTTTTTTAATCGGCATATGTATATAGACGTCGGTTTTTGTCTAATACAAACCGACGACTATCATTGAGAATAGGTGTCGGTCTATTTGTAGAACCGACACCTTTAGTTTTATGTGTCAGTTTTATTTAAGAACTGACACCTATTGTTAACTTAACGACACCCGTGTGAGCCTGACTCTTCCCCTTTCTCTATTTCATTCATTCCCGCACTACTCCAGGGTTTGCTCCGGCGATTTCTCCTCTGCCCCCACCTCCGCCGCTGCTTACTCCAGCCACGTGCTGCTCTGCTCGCTTGCTGGTCCTCTGCCCACCTCCGCCGCCGCTTGCCCTCTGCCCCCAGCTCGCTGCTCCGTCGGCCTTCTCTCCTTCTCTGGCGGCCTGCTCTCCCCGCACCGCCGACCTTCTCTCCTGCTCCGGCGGCCTGCTCTCCCCGTACCGCCGCCACTCACTGCTGCTACTCTCCCCGCCGACGCCGCCGAAGGTACCTGCTCTGCTCTTCTTCCTCCTCTTCTTCCTCCGCCCTTAAGCAGGTACCCTACTCCACGACCCTGTGAAATCGCAGGTTGGCACGGCCGTGCTGGGCATCACGGCCGTGTTGGTAGCATGGTCGTGCTGCATAGCACGACTGTGTTGGCTACCTTTGTGCTATATTGCTCAATTATAATCGGATAGCTACATTTGTGTGTAATGATTATCTTGATGATGAACATGCATCTACATTTGTGTGTATTTGTGTGGTTGATTTTTTAAAGGGAGTGGTTGTTTAGATTAAATGACTGTAGAAGACATAATATTAACTCTAGCATAATCTCATGCGTAGGTGATATTAATCTTTGAAATATTAATTTTTGATCAGACCCATGTGATATTTTGTTTGATTTAAACATGATTGGGCATTATTATGACTAATTTTTCCCATAATGAGGCAATTTTTACAATACCTTGCTCTTATTCCAATTGTTGGACAATTCATATACTCTCAATTGGGAAATATTGTTACTCTTCTAAAATTATTCTTATAATGTTGAATCGGGTCAATGACCACACCTGCTATTGTGCCTGAATTATGCCATGTATGTTTGTACAAAGTGAATCTTATCGCTCTAATTGTGAATTATTGCATGTTTGAAACTATTGAATTCTTGATTTATTATTTAATAATGCTCTAATTGTGAGTGATGCAATGTAAGTGAGCAAATACATGTAGTGGATATGTACTCATTAGCCTAGAAACCCATCCAAGATTTACTCATTAGGAGTAAATCTTGGATAGTCCTCAGTTTGGAACTATTCTTGAACACCTAATCTCACTTAGGATGTAAGTGTATAATGTGTATTGGGTTTTCAAGAAAATTTCGGCAGCATTTCCCCGTTTGTTCTCTAAGTACATATGTGTTGGGTTTTAGAGGAGGTGGAGAAGCAGCGGAAACAAAAATCTCCCCAAAACCCAAAACATAAGGAATCGCGTCAACGTCTATACAATAGGAAAGATGGTTTGTGGATGCATACTTGTCCCAAGGCTTGCTCGGTGACAGTACCTCGCGCCTTGCGCGGTCTTCACCTCCGGTCTTGTACGGTGTCTGTGCAGCTCCTGGTCGCACCGGGACTGAAGACTCCTGGTCTCATCGGGACTGTCAGGATTGACAGTTGTCCTCTGAGCGGCAGAGGTCTCCCGCCTCTACAGTCGTCCACACGGACCGCCTGGAACTCCGATCTCCTTGTCGCACAAGGAACCGGAAGGAGTCGCACCCTCCTATTGGCGTACTAGTCACCAACACACTCTCCTTCTACCAATTGCAACTGCAGTTGTCTTTCCCTTGCTATGCCTCCCTTTTCGGGTAGCACTTGCTCGGGCTCTCTCAGTTACCAAAACCAAAGAGAACGACAACTTTGCAGAGCAACCGGCTTGCACTGAGTTGTACTCTGAGAAGCCCCCAATACCCCTATATATATAGGCGGGTAATGGGACAGGGTTCTCTGTCCCCGGCAATATGGGACTAAAGCAGGAGTAGAAGGGTTCGGGATTTTCCACAAAAACAACCAACTCGCAACCTTAATCAATCGTTTCACAACTGAAACGGTTGGTTGGGGATCTGATCCGGTCGGTTGACACCTAAACCGATTGGTTGGGACCCATGAACTGGTCGGTTCACTTCTAAACCGGTCGGTTCATGATCTTGATCAGTTCCTGATTGACTTTCCTTCTTTTATTTCTAATTGGTATCGAATACCAATCCTTGTTCCAATCAAATTGGGCAAGTGAAACGCAAGGAAAATTCTCACCAATCTTACTTTCCCAACTTGCCCGGTTGCAATAGTTGAACCGATCGTTTCAACACTTGAAGCAATCATTCACCCTGTCCATGAGCCGATCGACTCAACACTTGAGCCGATCGGTTCACCAAGCTCAGCCGATCAGTTCATCACATGAGCTGATCGGTTGGGAGTGCAGATTGTACAGAATCAGTCAATTGTGATTTCAATCAACCCGATACTCCAATCAATGCGTCCAACACCTTGAACATTATGATATTGAGCTATCGATTAATTGAGTGTTTAATTGAACTACTAAACTCCTTTAGTAATCAATCTAAACATTGTTTGTGGACAAAACTCCTCTTCCAGGTTAAATCCTATGTGTGTGACCCTGCAGGTCCATTTCACATTGGCAGTGAAAGTCCATAACACTTATGACTTCACAAGAAAAGAGCGGTGCCTAGTCACACATCAGTGCTACCCAAGTGAAATAGAAAGTTGGATAACAACTTTCAATCCTACAATCCGTGAATGGTGTTACAGTGAATGTATAATTCCTTTGTCACTGATATCCTGAATGAACTTGAGGCATTGAACAGTCATCCTGTCAACGTTCATTCATTTCCTTGATCTCAGAGCAGACTGGGTGAGATGTGTATGACATCAATATCATATATTAATTCACACGTGCATGCGAATGCCTTTCTCAATCCTACTCATCAAGTGGCCAAGGATATCAAACTCCCTCAGGAGGGACAAATCCCATATCTATCACTCACCCCTCAAAAGCCCCATGTGTCAAAGCCACCCAATCACCACCTTTATAACAAGCCATGTTTCAAGATTGCGTTTGATGATGTCAAAGTGTACCCAATGACATGTGTTGAGTGTAGTGATTTTAGGTCAAAGAATCACACTCACCACCATCACTGTGAGAGCTGAATGTGACTACCAAGTCATGGTTCCATGTGTCACTCTCACGGTGGGTCTGTCTGGTAACTTGTTCTCTAACAAGTACCTATGTGCTTGGTTTGATATCACTATATCATGACTAATGAGATTCTGTCATCGACCAACACACAAGCTAGTCTTCAGTGTTATTGATGTCTATGGTTATTTCCACAATAACAACCGACTAGGGACTAAATAAGAATGAATACTCTTAACATATGTATGATCTCATCATTTAGGTCATGAACCTAAAAGCATAGGTCATTGAGTAAAACCATTCTTTATACATCTATCATGTTACACCATCATCTCAGAAACAATTTAAACATATAGATCGGAAATTTCCTTTATTATTATTCAAATCATTTACAAAGTATCCCATTACAATCATCATATGACTTTCTCTATGGGCATACATACCAACAGACTCCCACTCACACTTAGAGCCAGTCACCAAAGAATCTTAATCCTTGTGACCTAGCATGACCATCATGCTTCTACTGAGAAAGGGCCTTAGTCAGTGGATCAGCTATGTTGTCTTCAGTTGGTACTTTGCAAATCTTCACATCTCCTCGCTGTACGATCTCTCGTATGAGATGGAAGCGTCGCAGTATTTGCTTGGACCGCTGATGTGATTTGGGCTCCTTAGCTTGTGCAATAGCTCCATTATTGTCACAATAAAGCTCAATTGCATCACATCTACTGGGAACTACACCAAGTTCAGAAATGAACTTCCTGATCCACAAAGCCTCCTTTGCTGCATGTGAAGCAGCAATATACTCGGCCTTTGTAGTAGAATCGGCAACTATTTCTTGCTTGGAACTCTTCCAGCTCACAGCTCCATTATTAAGGCAAAACACAAATCCTGACTGCGATCTGTAATCATCTTTATCAGTTTGGAAGCTTGCATCGGTGTAACCCTTTACAACCAGCTCTTCCTCGCCGACGTAAACAAGAAACTGATCCTTAGTCCTTCGCAAGTACTTGAGGATGTTCTTCACAGCTGTCCAGTGAGCATCCCCGGGATCTGACTGGTACCTGCTCATCATGTTGAGAGCATACAAGACATCTGGGCATGTGCACAACATAGCGTACATGATGGATCCGATGGCTGATGCATATGGGATCCCACTCATACGCTCCCTCTCTTCACAAGATTGGGTACATTGATCTCTAGAGACGGTAACTCCATGTAGCATGGGGATGTTGCCTCTCTTTGAGTTCTCCATGTTGAACCGCTTCAGCACTTTGTCAATGTACGTGCTCTGACTTAGTCTGAGAAGCCTTCTAGATCTATCTCTATAGATCTTAATTCCTAGAATGTAGGATGCTTCTCCTAAGTCCTTCATTGAGAAGGTATTCCCAAGCCAAGTATTTATCTTCTCTAAGGCTAAGACATCATTCCCCATCAAAAGTATGTCATCCACATACAATATGAGGAATGTGGTCGAGCTCCCACTAACCTTCTTGTACACACAAGGTTCATCTTCATTTTGAATAAAGACAAACACTTTGACTTCCTCATCAAATCAAAGATTCGAACTCCGAGATGCTTGCTTCAATCCATAGATTGACCTTTGCAGCTTACAGACTTTATTGGCATTCTTTGGATCTACAAAACCTTTAGGTTGTGTCATGTACACATCCTCATTTATATTCCCATTAAGGAATGCGGTTTTAACATCCATCTGCCAAATCTCATAGTCATAATAAGCTGCAATAGCAAGCATGATCCTGATGGACTTAATCATGGCAACTGGAGAAAAGGTTTCGTCATAGTCAACACCTTGAACTTGTCGAAATCCCTTTGCAACCAATCTGCCTTTATAAGTTTGCACATTGCCATCCATGTCTGTCTTCTTCTTGAAGACCCACTTGCACCCTATGGGTTTTACCCCTTCGGGTGGTTCCACCAAAGTCCATACTTTGTTGGAGTACATGGATTCCATCTCGGATCTCATGGCCTCAAGCCATTTCTCAGAATCTGGTCCCTCCATAGCCTCTATGTAGGTAGTTGGATCATCATCTATGATCAACTCACCACCTTCCTGAGTCACAAGGAATCCAAACTTCTCAGGTTCAAGGCGGGTCCTACTAGATCTACGAGGTCCTTGTGTTACCCGATGAGACTGAGATTCCACAACACCTTGTGAATCTGCATTTTCCTCTGGTACATCTACTGGTTCAATGTTTTCTTGTTGGGCTTGAACCTCTTCAAGCTCTATATTCCTCCCACTGCTTCCTTTGGAAATAAATTCCCTTTCTAGGAATACAACATCCCTGGCAACAAACACTTTGTTGTCAGTAGGGTGGTATAAGTAATATCCCCTCATTTCGTTGGGATATCCAACAAAATAACATTTATCAGATTTGGGTCCCAGCTTATCAGGAAACATTTTCTTGACGTACGTCTCACAACCCCAAATCTTCATAAAAGACAAAATGGGATGCTTCCCATACCATATCTCATATGGTGTCTTTTGAACCGATTTAGATGGTACACGGTTAAGTGTAAACGCGGCGGTTTCAAGAGCATGACCCCAGAAGGAAATTAGAAGATCAGTAAAACTCATCATTGATCGCACCATATCCAACAATGTGTGATTCCTTCTTTTAGACACACCGTTATGCTGTGGTGTTCCAGGAGGAGTCCATTGTGATACAATACCACAGGCTCGCAGAAGGTCCTCAAACTCCTGGCTTAAGTATTCTCCACCTCGATCGGATTGAAGTGCCTTAATACTTTTACCAAGTTGGTTTTGTACTTCATTCATGAAATCCTTGAACCTTTCAAGGGCTTCTGACTTATGCTTCATCAGGTACACATAGCCATACCTACTGAAATCATCAGTGAAGGTAATGAAGTACTGACACCCATTTCTGGCATTAGATCTAAAAGGCCCACATACATCAGTATGTATGAGTCCTAATAGATCACTAGCTCTCTCACCTTTACCTGAAAAGGGAGTCTTGGTCATCTTGCCCAATAAACAGGATTCACATGTCTCTATTGATTCATAATCAAAAGAGTCTAGATAACCATCTTTATGGAGTCTAGAAATGCGCTTCTCATTTATGTGCCCTAGACGATAATGCCAGAGATATGTTTTGTTTGAGTCATTGAGTTTTTTCTTTTTGGTGTTTACGTTGTATATACTTGTCTCCAAGTCTATCAAGTATAGACCATAAGACATTGGGGCACTGCCATAAAAGATCCCATCTTTAGAAATGGAACAATTTCCATTCTTAATAAGAAATTCAAATCCATCCTTGTCCAAACAAGAGACGGAAATGATATTCCTATTTATGGCAGGTACATAATAGCAGTTCTTCAACTCTATTATTAGCCCACTTGGTAGAGTTAACTCATAGGTTCCTACGGCACTGGTGACAACTCTTGCCCCATTGGAAACACGTAGTTCAACCTCACCTTTCCCTAAAGGCCTACTTCTCTTAAGATCCTTCACATTTGAACAAATGTGAGATCCACATCCGGTATCAAGTACCCATGACGAAGAAGTAGTAAAGTTAATCTCTATCACATATACACCAGAAGTAGAGATCTCTATCTCTGACTTCTTCTTCCATTGTTCCTTCCATCCTCTCCATGTAGAAGAAATTGGTTTGGCGAGAGAACACTTCTCTCCCTTACCTTCCTTCTTCTTCACTAACGCATTAAGCATACATAGAGTGGATTCTAAGGCTCTTGGTATATCTGGATTGTGCATAACACTTCTCACAGTCCTCAACCAGTTATGGAATTTATTCTCAATTAATTTTCCCATTTTAAAAGATGATTCTTTTGCCATTCTACAAGAGAAAATTTGCATTTGTCAAAACCTTTTTGATTTGATTTGAATAAAATTTAACGATAGTTAATTATGCCTTTAATTAATTACTGCTCCCACTATTTTGACTCAAATTGATAGCCCTCACCATAAATTCGGAAGATTGTAGCGTACAATCTTCTAGTGGGTCAAGATCCTGAAATCCTCTGAGCCATGGACCAGCTAGGGCTGTCACCCACAACTCAGATCTCTCAGGTAGGCAACTCTTGCCAATTGCATCATATGCAACTCTTGAAAGATGTCATATGCAACTCTTTGCCATGTTCATCTCTATGCCTCAAGGTACTAGATCCCATCTAGATCACCTTGTTAAGTCCGACCCAAAGCCAACACGATGAATATGCATCCTGCTAGGGCAGACCCACACATTCATCCTTCACGCTTCCACGAGATAGATGGTGCACCACGCTAGGGCGTGCCCACACTTGGTCGATCAAGCTTTTCACGTGTGTCACATTTGGAAGGAATCTAAAACTTAATATTTAACGAGGGATTTGGTTTCTATATACATATACATATCCAATCACCACAATATATAGTATGTATCATATACATGCTATATCCCACATAAAACATGCAAAACGATAAAAATCAATGATTATGGCCATCCTGTTGTGATTCCTCCAGCCAAGAGGAATCACGGTCATCTAGGTCTACATCACATGCAACCTGTACAAGATGAAATATGTGCCTGCCTTTCTGGGTTTGATCAGCTCATCTCCATGACCAATTGGCTCGCCATCAGGTTGGTTGTTCGGGTGCCACCAGTCGATCGACTGGTGCCTCCAGCCGATCGGTTCATCGGTCGTCGTGCATCTCCTCAGGTCGCCACCCGCTCATCTCGATCCTCAAATCGGCCGTCTGGATCACCAACTGATCGGTTCACGCCTTGAACCGATCGTCTCAAGCGTCGTCAGGTCGTCTGTTTTCTTTGACATAACAGGAAATAAAACCTATCCTATTTACAATTTAATTGTGAAACCCCGAGTTACATTCGGGGGGAGCAAAGGTAGGAAAAGAATTCTCGCATTATTTTGAGTTACATCAGGAATAGGAGAAGGGAATCGGTGCGCAGACCGAGATGCAAGCAACCACATACAACCACATACAGATATAGGGGTTTATAGGCCATAACCATGCTACACATCCACCACAAAACTCGTTTAAGGGCGACGCGTATTGAGTGCATTAATATTACATATCATATGTGTATATTAGGGATTTGTGGATTGGACATGGATAAAGCCAATTTTATTCGCATCATATGTAATAAATAAAGGCGACAAACCAAAATTGATCACATCGATAATCCTAAAATATAGAGCAGTTGACGTGGCTCTGATTCCACTGTTGGGTTTTAGAGGAGGCAGAGAAGCAGCGGAAACAAAAATTTCTCCCCAAAACCCAGAACATAAGGAATCGCGTCAACGTCTATACAATAGGAAAGATGGTTTGTGGATGCATACCTTATCCCGAGGCTTGCTAGGTGATAGTACCTTGCGCCTTGCACGGTCTTCACCTCTGGTCTTGGACGGTGTCTGTGCAGCTCCTGGTCGCACCGGGACTGAAGACTCCTGGTCTCATCGGGACTGTCAGGATTGACAGTTGTCCTCCGAGCGGCAGAGGTCTCCCGCCTCTACAGTCGTCCACACGGACCACCTGGAACTCCGATCTCCTTGTCGCACAAGGAACCGGAAGGAGTCGCACCCTCCTATTGGCGTACTAGTCACCAACACACTCTCCTTCTACCAGTTGCAACTGCAGTTGTCTTTCCCTTGCTATGCCTCCCTTTTCGGGTAGCACTTGCTCGGGCTCTCTCAGTTACCAAAACCAAAGAGAACGACAACTTTGCAGAGCAATCGGTTTGCACTGAGTTGTACTCTGAGAAGCCCCCAATACCCCTATATATATAGGTGGGTCATGGGACAGGGTTCTCTATCCCCGACAATATGGGACTAAAGCAGGAGTAGAAGGGTTCGAGATTTTCTACAAAAACAACCAACTCGCAACCTGAGACGATCATTTCACAACTAAAACGGTCGGTTGGGGATCTGAGTCGGTCGGTTGACACCTCAACTGATCGGTTGGGACCCATGAACCGGTTGGTTCACTTCTGAACCGGTCGTTTTGTGATCCTGATCAGTTCCCGATTGACTTTCCTTCTTTTGTTTCTAATTGGTATCGAATACCAATCCTTGTTCCAATCAAATTGGGCAAGTGAAACGCAAGGAAAATTCTCACCAATCTTACTTTCCAAACTTAACCGGTTGCAATAGTTGAACTGGTCATTTCAACACTTGAAGCAATCGTTCACCCTGTCCATGAGCCGATCGACTCAACACTTGAGCCGATCGGTTCATCACATGAGCCGATCGACTCAACACTTGAGCCGATCGGTTCATCACATGAGCCGATCGGTTGGGAGTGCAGATTGTGCAGAATCAGTCAATTGCGATTTCAATCAATCCGATACTCCAATCAATGCTTCCAACACCTTGAACATTATGATATTGAGCTATCGATTAATTGAGTGTTTAATTGAACTACTAAACTCCTTTAGTAATCAATCTAAACATTGTTTGTGGACAAAACTCCTCTTCCAGGTTAAATCCTATGTGTGTGACCCTGCAGGTCCATTTCACGTTGGCGGTGAAAGTCCATAACACTTATGACTTCACAAGCAAAGAGCGGTGCCTAGTCACACATCAGTGCTACCCAAGTGAAATAGAAAGTTGGATAACAACTTTCAATCCTACAATCCGTGAATGTATAATTCCTTTGTCACTGATATCTTGAATGAACTCGAGGCATGGAACAGTCATCCTGTCAACGTTCATTCATTTCCTTGATCTCAGAGCAGACTGGGTGAGATGTGTATGACATCAATATCATATATTGATTCACACGTGCATGCGCATGCCTTTCTCAATCCTACTCATCAAGTGGCCAAGGATATCAAACTCCCTTAGGAGGGGCAAATCCCATATCTATCACTCACTCCTCAAAAGCCCCATGTGTCAAAGCCACCCAATCATCACCTTTATAACAACCCATGTTTTAGGACTGCATTTGATGATGTCAAAGTGTACCCAACGACATGTGTTGAGTGTTGTGTCAAAGAATCACACTCACCACCATCACTGTGAGAGCTGACTGTGACTACCAAGTCATGGTTCCATGTGTCACTCTCACGGTGGGTCTGTCCAGTACCTTGTTCTCTAACAAGTACCTATGTGCTTGGTTTGACATCACTATATCATGACTAATGAGATTCTGTCATCAACCAACACACAAGCTAGTCTTCAGTGTTATTGATGTCTATGGTTATTTCCACAATAACAACCGACTAGGGACTAAACAAGAATGAATACTCTTAACATCTGTATGATCTCATCGTTTAGGTCATGAACCTAAAAGCATACGTCATTGAGTAAAACCATTCTTTAGACATCTATCATGTTACACCATCATCTCAGAAATAGTTTAAACATATAGATCGGAAATTGCCTTTATTATTATTCAAATCATTTACAAATTATCCCATTACAATCATCATATGACTTGCTCTATGGGCATACATACCAACAATATGTACTTGGAGAACAGCGGGGAAATGCTGCCAAAATTTTCTTGAAAACCCAATACACATTATACACTTAGTAGTGAGATTAGGTGTTCAAGAATAGGATAGGTGGTACACATTTATTATATATAAGAATGACATCACATGTATTTGTTGGCCTAGAAACCCATCCAAGATTTACTCATTAGGAGTAAATCTTGGATAGTCCCTGGTTTGGGACTGTTCTTGAACACCTAATCTCACTTAGGATGTAAGTGTATAATGTGTATTTGGTTTTCAAGAAAATTCTGGTAGCATTTCTCCATTTGTTCTCTAAGTACATCTATACTTGGAGAACAGTGGGGAAATGTTGTCGAAATTTTCTTTAAAACCCAATACACATTATACACTTACTAGTGAGATTAGGTGTTTAAGAATGGGATAGGTGGTACACATTTATTATATATAAGAATGACAACACATGCATTTGTTGGCCTAAAGTTTTAACCATGCAAAAACTCTAATCCTAGACCCTAATCTTGTTGTAATATATACTTGTTTTCTCTTTGATCATAGAATGGATAGATCATGGATGTCCATTCGCAATCACTGCACCCCAGAGTTTATATCTAGTCTTGACCAGTTTATTAGATTTTCTGAGGAACATAGGAAACAACCTGGAGATAAGTTCTACTGTCCATGTAGGCATTGTGGTAACAACTTGAAAGTCAGCACTGGTGACAAAATCAAAAGTCATGGCATGTGCAACGGGATTATACAAGGCTATACAGAATGGCACTGGCATGGAGAGATTTCAAACCCGAAACCAGTGGATGTCGATAGCAGTGCTTGTTTGGAAGAAGAAATTGCCTCCGATGATGTAGATGTGAATGAACCAGTTCCAGTAGACATCGTTGATGTGATGCTGGATAGTTGTGGGGTAGAGCACACCGATCCACCTCCCATTTTTAGAAACATTGTGCATGATGCTGAGATATCGTTATACACAGGTTGTACTAAGTTTATGAAGCTTAGCGTTGTGTTGAGATTGTATAAGCTGAAAGCTAACAATAGATGGAGCAATAAAAGCTTCACGTCTTTGTTGTCTTTGTTGAAAGAAATGATTCCTGAAGGAAACGAGCTGCCAATCTCAACATACTAGGTAAAGAAATTTTTGTGCCCAATGGGAATGGATGCCAAGAAGATACATACATGCCTGAATGATTGTGTATTATTTCAAAAGGAGTATGTGGATTTGAAAGATTGTCCAAAATGTGGTGTGTCACGGTATAAATTGACAACTCCGGGGGAGTCCAAAACTGGTTCTCCTGCCAAGGTGATGTGGTATCTACCTATAATATCACAGTTTCAACGCTTGTTTGCCAATCCGATAGATGCGAAGAATTTGAGGTGGCATGCAGATGTTAAGACAAATAATGATGGGATCCTACGACATGCGTCTGATTCCCCACAGTGGAAGAAGATTGATCTATTGTACCCTGAATTTGGTGAAGAAGTCAGGAATCTATGACTTGGGATTTGTACAGATGGGATGAATCTGTACGGGACATTGAGCAGCCAACATAGCACTTGGCCAGTCATGCTTGTTATATACAATCTTCCTCCCTGGTTGTGTATGAAAAATAAGTATGTAATGTTGTCGTTGTTGATATCGGGCCCTAAACAACCTAGAAATGATATCGATGTTTATCTTGAACCTCTGATTGATGACTTAAAGAAACTCTGGGGTGAAGGTGTGATGACCTATGATGCTTCACGAAGAGAGACATTTCGTTTGCATGCTATGTTGTTTTGCACTATTAATGACTTTCCAGCATATGGGAATTTGTCTGGATATAGTGTCAAAGGAGCTAAAGTGTGTCCTATATGTGAAGAGAACATTGATTCAATAAGACTAAAACATGGTGGTAAGACTTTATATCTCGGTCATTGAAGGTTTCTTACAAAATTCCATCTGTATCGTAGGAAGCGCAAAGCATTCAATGGATTGAATGAGGAACGGAGTGCACCTAAACCTATACCAGGGGAGGCTGTTTATGAAAGAGTAAAAGACTTTGTCAATGAATTTGGTAAGAGATCACAATGTACTATGGCCACACGGAGTGACAAATCTTTATTCAAGAAGAAGTCAATATTTTGGGATCTTCCTTATTGGAGTTCTTTGACAGTCAGGCATTGTATCGATGTCCTGCACGTTGAGAAAAATGTCTGTGATAGTGTCATTGGTACTTTGTTGAATATACCAGGTAAGACTAAAGATGGGCTAAAATCCAGACTGGACCTATGTGAAATGGGAATAAGGTCAGAATTAATAGAATTATGTGAAATGGGAAATCAGAGAACATACTTACCTCCCGCTTGTTACACATTGTCTAGAAAGGAGAAGAAAGCTTTTTGTGAATGTTTGGTAAATGTTAAGGTGCCACAGGGTTACTCATCCAACATCTATAGATTGGTATCAATGAAAGATGTGAAGTTGATAGGTCTTAAATCTCATGATTGTCACACTCTAATGCAACAAATATTGCATGTGGCAATTCGATCTATATTGCTGAAGCATGTAAGGTTTGCAATCACCGGACTTTGTTTCTTTTTCAACAGTTTGTGTAGCAAAGTTATTGACCCTGCTACTCTTGATAATTTGCAAAGAGAAGTGGTTGTTACCATATGTCATCTTGAGATGTATTTTCCTTCGTCATTCTTTGATATCATGGTACATCTTGTTGTCCACTTGACTAGGGAAGTGAAAATGTTAGGACCAGTTTTCTTGCATTGGATGTATCCCTTTGAACGATACATGAGCATTTTTAAAAGTGATGTTCGAAACTGTTATCAGCCTGAAGGGAGTATTATTGAGGGTTATGTGGCGAGAGAGGTTATGGATTTTTTCAATGACTTTCTCAGTGGTAATAACACTCCTGGTAATGACAAGCATATTGAGGAGAAATTTGGCAAAGGAATTTTGGGATCACGGGTGAAAGTAATCATCCGTGAGCAGTTGGAACAAGGTCACTTGTATATTTTACACAACATAGATGAAGCGAGTGTTTATATCGAGGAACATACCAATTTCATCAAGAGACAATATCCTCAAGCCAATACAATGTGGCTTTCTAGAGAGCATAACAAGACATTTATTAAGTGGTTTGAAGATAAAGTCTTACATCAACTATCTCAAACATCAGATGATATTACTGAAACTATCAAATGCCTCGCCTTTAAACCAAAATTGAATGTTATGTCTTATGAAGGGTATGACATTAATGGATTCACATATTACACAAAGTGCCAAGATGATAAGAGTGTCATCCAAAATAGTGGGGTCACCCTTCAAGCGTCGACTATGTTTTTTGCAAGTGTAAAGGATAAGAGTCTACGTGAAGCTAAAATGTCATATAACGGTGTCATTGAAGACATATGGGAGTTTGACTACATAGATTTCAGAATTCCACTATTCAAATGTAATTGGGTTGATAACACCAAAGGAGTTATAGTGGATGAATTGGGTTTCACTTTAGTGAACTTTGAAAAGATTGGCGAGAAGGGTGAACCATTCATATTGGCATCATAGGCGAAACAAGTATTTTATATCGACGATCCTGCAAATGATAAATGGTCGGTTGTTCTTCATGGTAAAAGACAGTTCATTGAAGATCCTATAGATGAAGAAGAGTACTATGATAAGTATGATGACTCCAGTCCATTCTCAGTTGGGTTGCCAACACCAACAAATATTGAAGCTAATGATGACTTGTATGTGCACGGATATCACAATGAAGGATTTTTAATTGATTAAAAATCACAATATTAGAGCCATGTTTGTATTTTTTATATGTTTTATTATTCTGAATGTGAACTTTACAATATGAATTACTTTACAATGTGAATTACTTTACAATGTGAATGGGAACTTTACAATGTGAGCTTTACAATGTGAACTTTACAATGTTAATTACTTTACAATGTGAATGTGAACTTTACCATGTGAATTTTACAATGTGAATTACTTGACAATGTGAATGTGAACTTTACAATGTGAGCTTTACAATATGAATTATTTTACAATGTGAACTTTACAATGTGAATGTGAACTTTCAGATGGTTGAGCATTCTCCTGATGACCGTGTTGATGATTACCGTGAGGGTGAGGACATCAATGCACTGCCTCATAATGTAAGTTTTAAAAATATATATCATATATTTATATCTATATGTCCATTTCTAGTTATATCTTGTAAGTATGTTTATTTTGTAAAATTTTAGGTTGATGATGCAAATGTACCCTCTGAAGCACTTGAGGCACTTGATGAGCAGCACCAAAAAGTTGACAAGACAAGGGTCATCACTATGATGAAGAAGTTAATAGCGCAAAGGGGCAATTGACACAAACTTGTTGTGGATTTTGATAATGCAGGAAATGCAATTGGAGTGAATCACAATTCGTTTGTTTCATATCTTGGGTATGTTACTCGTAGCCATTGCAGTTGTAAGATAGATTCTTGGCATAAAGTTCCTAAGGGGAAGAAAGACGTAATATGGAAGGATTTATGCATGAGTTATTATTAATTTGCAATTCTATTTGTTAGATTACTAATTTTTTGGATACTAGTTAATAGCAATTCTATTTTGTAGAGTATATTTGAATTGGATGAAAAGTTGCATCGTAAATGTGTGATGCAATCCTGTGGGAGAGTCCTAAGGAACTATAGGACAAATCTCACCTGAGAATACATAAAAGAAAGTGACAAGAGGAAGAAGACAGCCACAGAACAGTGGAACTTCCTAGACCAAGAAGAATGGGACACATTTGTTGCTTCAAGACAAACTGATGAATTCAAGGTATTAGGCGTCACCCCCAATTTAATAAATATATGTTGTATTTACCTATTCAAGATTAACATTTAGTGTTACTAACCAAATCATTAATGTGCATACTAACTAGGCCCTCAATGAGGCGCAAAAAGCAAGGTGTGCACTGAATGTGCATGACCACACAATGGATCCAAAGGGGTATGCAGTCATTCGCCAAAGACTATAGTATGAGGCTACTGCTCAGTCTGCTGCTACTCAGGAGTCCTCTACTATAGGTAGCACACCTCTACCTCACCATGATGTTTGGATAGCTGGGAGGCAAAATAAGAAGGGAGAAATAAGGAAGCCCGCAACTGCTGAGGCGGAAGCAAAAATGATAAAATACAACTCTTATAGCAATTGTTTGAATATTGATTATTTATGGTGTTTACTTAATTAAAAAAATTATTTTGGCGATTAGCGGGAGCTGCATGAGCTGAGGAAACAAGGAAAGTTCATCCCTGAGGGCATAAGGGATGAATTGACAGTTGCTCTGGGTAACCTAGAGCATCCTGGACGTGTTAGGGCTGCAGGCGCTGGTGTGGGCATCAAAGCATTCTTTGGGCCATCCCAGCGCAATCATGTCCCAAAAGTGGGACTTTCACAAGAAGAGGTAACCTATTCTTTCTTTATAATGTTACTGTAAAAGAGAATTCAATAATTAGAAGCTAACGTTTCTTTTAACCATGTATAGGTAGATAAGCTAGTTGATAGGAAACTCGAAGAAGCAATGAAGAAGTGGCAGACATCTCAGACTGCCACTCAGCAGACAGTACCTATGGCATCCCGCTCTACTCCTACTGTAGAGGTTGGGAGTAATCATGTAGACCCACCACCTATGTTATAACCCCAGTTTTCCAAAATATGTAATGAAATTGTGAATCTCCTTTTTAAAGATAAATGACATACGTGGTTGATGTGATAAGTTGATTTGAATGGATTTTTGTGTTTGATAATTTGTATGTTTTCTTATTGGGCCTTTTTGGCCATTGAGCCCAATTGAAGGAGTAAAAGAAAAATATTAAAAGAATACATAAAGAAATAAAGGAAATAAGAACAAAAGGATAAGGAATGATTTCCCAAAAATAGGATTTCGAGTTAATGGATTCCTTAAGGTCCAAGGAACTCAGAATTGGAAAATAATAATAAAAGAAATTGAAAGGACATGGAAAAAATGAGTAAAAGAAGGATAACTTGCAAACCAAGAAAAGGGATCATACTTTTAAGATAATAACTCCAAATTTTGGAGGATGTAAGATAAAAATATAATTGAGTTTCCCTCAAAATTTGAGTAGGAAAGGAGTTACCGTTTGAGAGTTGAGTTTTTCAAGTTATCATTAAAATAGGAATGAAAAATCGAAGTTATTGGAAAATATTTAGAACAGGTGCGATGAGGGCCGTTGGATCTCGATCCAACGCATGCCGCTCATCGTCTAGATTCCCAGTAGGATGTGGAGTCTGAGTTACAGGGGGATTTTTCCCCATGAGATTTCTCGCACTCAAGTGCATGTGCACTTATAATTTTTGTCCATTTAGCTTCGTGAGGTTCTTGCGAGGGTTTTAGACCCTGGTTTTACCAAGTTTCAACTTGATCTCATGAAATGCCCAATTGGGCTGGTTGACCAGTTCAGGTGGGATTGGGTTTCCTCACAGGGGTTCCCCGTACCCTATAAAAGGGGTACCACTAGATCCCTTATGGAGTAGCGATCGTGTACGGCTGGTTTTCTTTGCCCATTGTTCCCTCTGTACCCCGATTGGGTTTACTCTGATGAAGTCTCCGCCACGGTGCCGCCGCACTACTTGAGTGAGGGAGAAGATAGGGATGACGTTCAGAAGTCGTCCGATCATGGAGCACGATGTCCCTTCAAGAGATCCAACGGCCCGAGCTCAGGTGATGTGAGCGCGAGCCGTGAGTGGGGGTATCTGACGAGGATCGTCCGATCGACGAACTACCGTGGACTCAAACTGGTCCCACGGCCAGTAGAGGGAGGTGGGGCGTGCTTCAGGGATAGTGGAGATGTGTGACGCAGAGCGTCGGATCCAAAAGAGGACCATGGGCGCATCGATCCAACGGCCACCAAAAAACGGTATTTTCGTCTCTCTGCTAAATAATCCAGGAAATAGTTTTCTTGCGAAAATGATAGAAATAACTAGGAATCTCGTATGGAAAAACTTTATATATGAAAGTTGTGTAGAAAAATACGAGGAATCTGATAAAAATACTTTGGGAACCTTGTTATGCTTATTTTTGCAAAAGTGCCTTAATTGGCTAGTAAAGTGTATGAAGAATTAATGAGAAACCCTAATTGAATGTTAAGAGTGTAATTTGGTAAATCAATAGGTCAAATTGATAAGTTCAACTCTGTTAATGATAAAAGTGGTTTGACTACTATTTGAATGCAAAAGGGATTAATTTAGAGTTGTAATACCTAAACCCTAATTTGGGATAAAAGGAGATAAAAATCCTATTTTTGTGGAATAAGATAATCAGATGTTTAATAAAGGAGTTTCAATGAGAAATTAGGGGTTTTATGTAGTTTTGATAAATTAAGGATGATAATAAGGGAAAAACAAGTAAAAACCCTAATTTCCAAAGGAACCCTAAAATAGGAATTGAAATCCTAAGTAATGTGATGAAAATTGGATTAATAAAAGAAAATTTGTACTTTTATTTCAGGATTTCTCTTTCTCATTGCTTGCTTGGGTTTCTCTGCATAGTTGATTCTATCTTGAAATCTGCAACCAAAGGTATGTGGTTAATTATGAATAACCGCTTAGGTTTTCCGATGGATTCCCGGATGTTTAATCGCATTGAATGCAACTAAACTGTTTGGATGTTCATATTGCAATTATAAAGAGACTATGATTATAACATAATGTATATGCCTTCTAACTCAAATCCTGGTCCCCTCTGTGTTGTAATGGCTGACCTAGTATATGGCTACCTAGAGGGTAGGTCCATCAGGTCATGAATGACTTAGTATATGGCTTCCTAGAGGGTAGGTCCATCAAGTCACCTTTACAGAGGTACCATATAAGTCCTTACAGGGACAACACAGAGTTGTGGATAGGTATGGATTGAGTAGTTTGGCTCAAAATGTAATCTTGATTGTTAAATGATTATATTGTTACCATAGTTGAACATTATCTATTTCTTCCACATACCAACTTCGGCTGACCGACGTTTTGTTTGTCGGTATTTTAGGTACAATGAAAAGAACCAACAGTAAAGTGGCACATGTGGTATTAATTGAGAATTAAAGTGCAAAGGAGGATTAGATAGATTAGCATCTGTATGGATAGAAGTTTTGAAATCCCAGTTTTAAAAGGTATGCAAAGTCTTTTATTTTATACCAGTTTTTAGTTTAGTTGGTAAAGTTTAATAATTGTTATTGATTATTTGTCGAACCTTTGATCCGGGTTATTTGTTAATGGCTCTGACCTTTCGGTCTCCCTTAATTGGGAGTTACCAGGAGACGGGGTCGTAACAATTGGTATTAGAGCCTAGGTTCCTCATTTAATCTTTAATATATATTAAATTTTACAAACTATGTAGAACCCAAGGGAGTTATTAGAGGATTATCCAAAAGACAGAGGTGTCTAGAAAAGGATCACGACCGGGGGCTGGCAATATTTTTCCTCCGCACCGCTAGTCGGAATACGAGGACTCCCGGATCCATGTGACTTCCTGGCCAAAGTCTTAGGGTATGAATCAAAATAAGATACCTTTAGGACTCTCTCATCTTGTTCATCCTTCTCAACTCCAATTCTGTTAAGGACCTTAAGGATGAGGGTTTCTTCTCTCTTCTCCTCACCCTCTTGAGGTATGGGTAAGGTTGATAAGGATTAAGGAATCCTCCACCAAATTAATAAAAAGCATGTAAACAAGATGTCATGGACATAAGCTTAATAGAGTAAGCGTAAAGGAATAGATACATGCTTAGGTCGTATGACTCGAGTTGTCATTGCCCTCAGGAGAGGCCTGAGGATAGACCTCCTTGGTAGGAGGATGAGTAGAGAGAGTTAGTCTTGGAGGTAGAAACCTCCATTAGAAATAGAGACCTAGCACATCCTTTGAGGATGATGTTAACCCTAACCCTAAGGGAAGGTTAGAGAGAGAGCGGAACACCAAGCAAGAAGGTCGTAAACCTAGACCCCAAGATATGAGGAACAGTGGGGAGTTGAGGATGATGCGACCTAAGTGGATGATAATGGAGGATAGTGGATGCTTCTAGCACCTATGGTATAAGTGATTATCTGCTGGATGAGATACAGAGTGCTTTAGACCCTGAGGAGGTTTAAGTAACTAGTTGTGAGGCTTTATACCTAGTTGGTTGTCCTGGAGGAGGACTCAACTCCGAAGTGTTGCTCGAGTAGAAGGATCATGGAAGTACATGACATAACTTGGACATGGTTGATTCATGGTTGAGAGATTGAGCATGGGGTTGGACACCTAAAAGTGAACCTAGGGTTCCTAGGCCTAAGAGGGGAAGTGGTGTACCTAATGCTCATGATGGGAGTTGAGTTTCCATAAATGCAAGCATGATACTTCCTATGTTAAGAGGAAAAGGGAAGCCCCTTAAGTTCAAGGCATGTTTGATGAACCCCTCCCAACTAGGCTGATGATAAAGGAAAGTATGATCTTGATCCAGCATCAAGGGAAGAGGAAAAGTATGACCTAGCATGGTTCAGTAGGTGTTCGGCTTGTTCCTTAGTATCTTACTAGGGTTAAGCATGCTTAGGTGGATGTAAAACCGAAGCATAAGGACGTTTGAGACCTGTGTTATTGAGCTGAAGTTTTCCTCCCATCCTGGGAGAATGGACCCTTTGGTGGGGTGTTTACCAGTTTTATTGGTTTAAGTAACCTAAAGAGGTCTCATAGAATCGTGAGAAGCTAAGTGAAACGTACATGGAATGAGATGAACCCGTAGACCCATATATATCCCTATCTAAGTGCATGTGGATGTGTTACCATGGAGGTAACTGGTAAAGAGCCTGACCAAGATAGGCAGGTCACCATGACCCTTATGAGAGGATGAATGTCAGCACATGTATACAAAGAGAGATGATGAAGGCTTGGGTAAGGTTCTAAGTTGAACATGTACTATAAGAGAATGCTAAGTCTATCCTAGGGTCAGGTGGGGGTAAGACTGATGAAAGTAGGGGTTGCCTAATTCCTTAGTTGTACATGACCATAGGGTCGGGAGGTAATAGCTATCATTGTCTGAGGGCCATGGGTTAGGAGATTGATCACCTTCATGAACTCATGGGACCCAAAGGGCAGATGAGTAGGGCACTCTCTAGATGCATAAGGGGAGAGGGGTGACCCCAAAAGTGCCGGCACCCTATAGACCTAGAGGTGAAGACTAAGGATTGTGCTTGGACCAGATAGGTTCGAGACCAGTTTTCCATGGAAGTAACTTTGATATCGAGATAATTGTGATGTAGAGACATAAGTTGCACGTTTCAACCTGGATTTTAAGGTGTACTGGAAAGGTGGGATGTACTGTCTCTACTCTTGGAACATGAAGAACTCTGTATTTGGGCTGCAACTAAATGCTTATCTCCTCTTGTTACGGGAGTGAGAGATAGGACAGTACGCATGCCATACACCAAGGATAAAAGATGATGTGGTATTGGAACGCTGCCACAAGAAATAGGGATAGAGAAGATAACCTACCCTAGTAAAGTGAATGATACATGGATGGTTTGCAAACACTAAAGAGAAATAAGGTAGTCATCTTATAAGGATGTTTTTAGCATGAGCTATGAGTTACATCAGGTTGAGTTTGAAAACCAAAGGAATAAGCTCGGAATGTTCTTGATGAAGATGGACTTAGGGCTAAGATGAAATAATAAGTGGCATATAGGAAGGTGTATGTCATCAATGTTACCTAATACCTAAGAATGTGAAGTGGTAATGGATGCTCTGGTTGAGATATAACTGCCTAGTTTGTCTAGAAGAGGTTTTTAGGTTAAACTTAAGTCCGAAAAGGAGGGGTGTTTGGATAACACTCATATGTAATAAGATACATTGGAAAGTTAATGGTTGTTGGTTAGCCAGTCTATGTTGGCTAAATGGACATTTGTAAATCCCTTTGTTTTGATAATGACAAACATTTCATTCTTGTTAATCTAACGTGCTACTTGAGTGTTGCAGGAATAAGGTGGATGACAAAGCAGTTAGGGAAATCCATATGCTTACATATTTATATTTTCATGAAATGTAATCACTTTGTAAAAACTTGTACAAATATATAATGTACAAGTACTTAGATTTCATGTAAATCAAGCGTTAGATTCTCCCTAGCTAAACATCACATTTAGATAGGTCATCCCCTTCAAATAAGTGTCACATATGCACACTCATACACACACTTCGTGCCTTAATTGAAAAATTGAAACAGGGTCAATCTCGGTCGACTAACTCCTCGACCGAGACACTCTCGGTCGACAATCTTCTCGACCGAGAAAGACCCAAGTAGCCGTTAGACACAGCTGACAAGGTGGTTGGCAGTTGGAGATAAACGTTGCATACACTTGATCCAGAGAGCCTGTCGGTCGACAAAAGTTCGACCGAGTAGTGTCTCGGTCGACCATTTCTCGACCGAGATGGACTCTGACAGCAACTGCAGAATTAATTAATTAGCCGTTGCTAAAGCAACAAACTTGTACCTAACGGCTAGTTAAGCACTTAGAAACCCCTAGAAGGTGTCTAGAACGTCCTTAAGCACTTGTAGGACATTCCTATAAATAGTACATGCCTTAGGACACCTAAACTCACTTGTTACACTTGAGAAATCTTTGAGCATACTTTGAGCAACCTGTTTGTGAGCAAATTGAGCATAGTGACAATTGGCTACTTCTTCTCTTAGCTCAAATTTCGTGTCCTATAGGCTAGCATCTCCTATCCAATGAAATTACATTTCCATACACTTTGGTTAGGAGATCTACATGCTTGATCTAGGCAAATCAAGCCTTGTGCTACAAAAGGATAAGTTGTAATTTCTATTTTCTTTCTTGTTCTCTATTGTTGTTTGTACTCTCCTTGCTACTCCTAGGTTGGAGGCTGCGGGTTGGAGAGGTTGAAGATCTTCTTGGTGAAGAAGGGGACCTTGAGCTACTTCAAGAAGGCTGGTGCAACGGGAGGTTACTTCTAGAGAGGAAGGCTACTTCAAGGGGGAGCTTGGAGTTACTTCAAGAAAGCTACCTCAAGTTGGTGCATCTACTTCAAGTGAAGGCTATTCAAGGGGTGTAAAGAAAGTATTGTATTTTGTGTAAATCCTTGTGAAGGTAATAAAATTAATACTTTCAAAATCCCGGTTGGGTAAGCAACCGGGTAGTGGACTGACAACTTTAGTATTTGCTAAAGTTGGAACCACTCTAAACACCTGTCTCCTTCTTCCATTCTTCATTTGTGGTTGTTTGAGTTAAATAATTGCTAAAATATTTAAAAACTCTATTCACCCCCCCCCTCTAGTGTTTTTCAATTGGTATCAGAGCAGGCTTCAAGGAACCTTAACAAGGTCTTGAAGAATGGGTGACGGGGTGCTTAACAATCTTAACCTTGAAGGGACACTTGTTGCTAGACCTCCAACGTTTGATGGAACAAACTACACATATTGGAAGAGAAGGATAAAGTTCTACTTCCAAGGCATCAATTGGGACTTATGGAGGATGGTGTCAACCCCATATGAGCTTCCTCAAACACAATATGCAGAGTGGGATGCAAACACGGTAAAGTTGGCTCAAATGAATGCCAAAGCTGTAAGCATTTTATATTGTTCAATTTCACTAGGAGAATTTAATAGGATATCAAACTGTGACACAGCCTGTGACATTTGGCATAGACTGTCCATAACTTATGAAGGTACAGTTCAAGTCAAGAATTCTAAGATTAGCATGCTTAAACAAAAGTTTGAACACTTCCGTATGGATCCAAATGAATCTATTAGTGAAATGTTTGCAAAATTCTCTTCTATTGTTAATGGTTTAAATGCTCTAGGAAAAACTATTCTTGAAGAAGATCAGGTATAAAAAATCCTTCGATCACTTCCTCCTAAATACAAGCCAAAGGTGACAGCCATTGAAGAAGCTAATGACCTCACTCGGCTGAAAATGGAGCAACTCATTGGCAATCTAGAAGCTCATGAAGCAACCCTAGAAGAGGAAGAAAGAAGAGAATGTGAACTTCAGCAAGGAAAGAAGAAGGATGTGGCTCTAAAAGCTTCAAGGATAATTACACCATAAAGTGAGGAGTCAAGTGAAGAAGAAGGAGAAGAAGCATTGATTGTCAATGGTAAGAAATATAGAAGATTTAAATCTAACAAAATTTCTAGTTCTTCTTCTTCTCCTCCTAGGTGCTTTGAGTGTGGAAAGAAAGGACATTTCAAAAATGAATGTCCTAAAGCAAAGAAAGGAAAGAAAAGCTCACACAAGAAGAGGGGAGAAAAATCCTATAAAGCTGCATGGGACGAGTCAAGTGAAAGTGAAAGCGGAGAAGAAAAGGTGGAATGTCTAATGGCAAGAGAAGATGATGAAGACTCTCAAGAGGTAAGCCTACTTGATCTTCCTAAAGAAGAGTTAATTACTAGTTTACAAGAAACTCATGATAAGTATGTTGATGTCAAGAAGAAACTAAAGAAGGTTATCAAAACAAATGATGAGCTATATGCTAAATTAAATGATCTCTCTTCTGAAAAGAACAACATTGATGTTGAGAATTTGTCTTTAAAAACATCTTTAAATGATTGTACTAACAAGATACTCACTCTAGAAACAAATGTTGATCTTCTCTCTCAAGAAAAGACTGAATTGTTAGCTAAACTAAAAGATTTTCAGACTCAACCAATTCTGTGTAACCATCTAGACTATGACAATGTTGTAAAAGAAAGAGACTCCCTATTATTTGATTTAGATCAAGCTAGAAAAGATTTACACAAGAAGATGGATGACATTGCTAAGATACAAAGAAACCTACATGAGTTAAGAAGAAAAGATATCCTTGACAACATCCTAAAAGCCTCCTCTAGTTTCAATGGAAGAAAAGGTTTGGGATATGATCCAAAGAAAAATCAAACCAAAAGAACTTGGACTATGTTTGTACCTAAGAATACAATTCCTAGAAAGAGAAATGAAGTTGACTCTATTACTTGTCATTTTTGTCTACGTCTTGGACATTATTCATTTTCATGCCCGTATAAGACCCAGGATTCATACTTAGTTTGGGTCCCAAAATCCCAAACTTAGTAGAGTCGAATGCAATTCAGTTGAGATATGATCAAATGCTTGATTTTGCAATTCATATTGTCTTATCTCAACTTAATAAAAGGTTTTATGCATTATAATAATTTTCTGAACTGCTGAATTTCTGTCTTTAATTTGCAATACAGCAACCCTCTCGATCGACGATTAGTCGACCGAGAAAGATGTCGGTCGAACAATTGTCGACCGACTGAAGTTCTGAATCAGAATTTTTATACAGTCTCTACTTAAATGCTTCTAACCATACCGGACCATCACATGGGTACCAAAACCTACATTCTAATGCAGGATTGGGTGGTTGACAGTGGATGTTCCAAACACATGACCGGAAACAAGGATGCATTTCAAACTTTTGAAGAAAAGAAGAGTGGAACAGTCACTTTTGGAGATAACGATAAAGGTAAAATTGTTGGAATAGGTAATATTGGCACAAACCTCGAAATAAAGAATGTTCTACTTGTTGATGGTTTGCACCATAACTTAATAAGTGTGAGTCAATTATGTGATAGTGGCTATGATGTTTTATTTAACAAAACCTGCTGCAAATTATTAATAGAAAACACTACAAATGTTGTCTATGAAGGAAAAAGAGTTGGAAATCTTTATATTCTTAGACCTAACTCTATGAAATCTGTAGTAGGAAAATGCTTGCTTGCAAATGAAAATAATTTACAATTATGGCATAAAAATCTAGGACATGCTAGTTCACATGTTATCAAAAAGTTAGTGAAATATGATCTTGTTTGTGGTTTTCCTACTTTATCCTTTGATCAAGTTGAAAATTGTGAACCATGTACATTGGGAAAGCAAACAAAAACCTCTTTTAAACCTAAACATGAACTTAGCACTAGTAGATCTTTAGAATTAATTCACATGGATTTATTTGGACCTATGAGGACACAATCTATCGGTGGAAAAAGATATTGTTTTGTTATTGTTGATGATTATAGTAGATATACATGGGTACATTTTATTGCAACCAAAGATGATATTATTCATGCTTTTATAAAATTTTGCCCTATGATTGAAAATCTATTACAAAGCAAAATATGTACCATTAGAAGTGATCATGGTGGAGAATTTGAAAATCATGTATTTGAAGAATTTTGCACATCTCAAGGGTACACTCACAATTTTTCTGCTCCACGCACTCCACAACAAAATGGCATAGTTGAAAGGAAAAATCGATCACTACAAGAAATGGCTAGAACTATGATGCTCGAACATAACACCCCCAAAACCTTTTGGGCTGAAGCTGTAAACACCGCATGCTATGTGCTAAATAGAGTAATTGTTCACTCTCATTTGAAGAAAACTCCGTATGAAATAATACATTCTAAGAAACCTAGAGTTGACTATTTTCATACCTTTGGATCTACATGTTATATCTTAAATACCAAAGATGATAGAGATAAGTTTGATTCTAAATCACACAAAGCATTCTTTTTGGGATATTCTACCTCTAGCAAAGCATTTAGAGTCTACAACACTATCTCTAGAAAAGTTGAGGAATCTATTCATGTCTCTTTTCATGAAGAGTCCAAATCAGAAAATCTAGAAATAATTGATCTTACTAATCAATTCGAAAACTTAAACATACCAAATGATAGTGAGAAAGATACTACAAACAATAACCAAAGTGAAACACAACCTATACCTAGACTTATTAAGGATCATCCTCAAGAATTAATTATTGGAAATCCAAATGATAAAGTAAAAACTTGGTCTTCCTTTAAGGATGTTGCAAACATGGCTTTTGTTTCTATCATTGAACCTAAGAAGATATCTGAAGCTCTTAAAGATGATTATTGGATAATAGCAATGCAAGAAGAATTAAATCAATTCACAAAAAATGATGTATGGGATTTAGTTCCTAAACCACAAGATAAAACCATCATTGGAACTAAATGGGTTTTTAGAAATAAGCTCAATGAGGCAGGAGAAGTAATAAGAAATAAAGCTCGATTAGTAGCACAAGGATATAATCAACAAGAAGGAATAGACTTTGATGAAACGTATGCACCAGTAGCTAGACTTGAAGCTATTAGAATGTTACTATCTATTGCTACACATAAAAACATCAAACTCTACCAAATGGATGTAAAAAGTGCATTTCTAAACGGAATCATTCAAGAAGAAGTTTATGTTGCCCAACCACCCGGTTTTGAAATACCGGAAAAAGGTGACTATGTTTATAAACTTAAGAAAGCACTTTATGGTTTAAAACAAGCACCTAGGAACTTGTATGAAAGGCTCAAGACATATCTTTTTGATAATGGTTTTTCTATTGGAAATTCAGATTCTACTTTATTTTTCAAAACATATACATCTGATTTTCTTGTTGTTCAAATATATGTTGATGATATTATTTTTGGAGCTTCAAATGAATCATTGTGTACACAATTTAGTGACATTATGCAAAAAGAATTTGAAATGAGCCTCATGGGTGAACTAACCTTCTTCCTTGGTTTCCAAATTAAACAAACACCTGCCGGGATTTTTATAAGCCAAGAAAAGTATACTAAAGAACTCTTAAAATGTTTTGGGATGGATTAGTGCAAACATGCTACTACTCCTATGGCCACTTCTACTAAAATTGATAAGGATGAAGATGGGGAACCTATTGATGATTCCTTATATAGAGCCATGATTGGTAGTTTGCTTTACTTAACTGCTTCTAGACCAGACATCATGTTTTCCGTTGGTCTTTGTGCTCGATTTCAATCCCAACCTATGCACTCTCATTTCAAGCAGTTAAATGAATTCTTCGATACTTAGCCGGCACTACATGTTTTGGTTTATGGTATCCAAAAGGACAATCCTTGGATTTTAAAGCTTATACCGATGCTGATTATGCTGGTTGTCGACTTGATCGCAAGAGCACTATTTGTGGCTATTTCTTTTTAGGGAGAGCTTTAGTATCTTGGTTTAGCAAGAAACAAAACACGGTTGCCCTTTCTACAACTGAAGCTGAATATATGGCAGCCGGATCTTGTTGTGCTCAAGTGCTTTATATGCAACAAGTATTAAATGATTATGGTTTTACTCTTTCATCTACACCTATTTTTTGTGACAACACAAGTGCTATAAACTTAGCACATAATCCTATCTTACACAGCAGAGCTAAACATATTGAAATCCGTCATCACTTTTTAAGGGATCATATTTCTAAAAGTCATGTTTCTCTTCATCATGTTGATACAGAAGATCAATTGGCTGATATTTTTACAAAACCGCTTCCACTAGACCAATTTAACAAGATTAGGAAGCAATTGCGTATCACTCCTTTGGAAGATGTCTTCTTTGATATTTGTGCTTCTTAAAAATAACTTTTACTTACATCATTTTGGCTTTTAATGGACATTTTTTTTGGGACATCTAATTAAGGGGGAGTTTTATTCTTAAATGGATATCTTTTTGAAATGACAAAGGGGGAGAAATAAATATAAAACTTAGTATTTGAGAAAAACAATAAATAAATATAAAACTTAGTATTTCTGCAAAACTCAATCAATGAGTTTCATAAACTCTTGGCTTTACATTGAAAGTTGCTATATTCCCTAAAGGATTGGATTTCATGTTCCATAATTCATGGGGAATAATAAGCACACATTTTATAAACAAGAGAAGAAATTTACAAAGGTAAGTTTCAGGTATGAAAATCACATGTTTTATACTTTCTTATTTTATATTTAGGAAATGTTTGTCATCTTCAAAAAGGGGGAGATTGTTAGCTAAATGGACATTTGTAAATCCCTTTGTTTTGATAATGACAAACATTTCATTCTTGTTAATCTAACGTGCTACTTGAGTGTTGCAGGAATAAGGTGGATGACAAAGAAATTAGGGAAATCCATATGCTTACATATTTATATTTTCATGAAATGTAATCACTTTGTAAAAACTTGTACAAATATATAATGTACAAGTACTTAGATTTCATGTAAATCAAGCGTTCGATTCTCCCTAGCTAAACATCACATTTATATAGGTCATCCCCTTCAAATAAGTGTCACATATGCACACTCATACACACACTTAGTGCCTTAATTGAAAAATTGAAACAGGGTCAATCTCGGTCGACTAACTCCTCGAACGAGACACTCTCGGTCGACAATCTTCTCGACCGAGAAAGACCCAAGTAGCCGTTAGACACAGCTGACAAGGTGGTTGGCAGTTGGAGATAAACGTTGCATACACTTGATCCAGAGACCCTGTCGGTCGATAAAAGTTCGACCGAGTAGGTGTCTCGGTCGACCATTTCTCGACCGAGATGGACTCTGACAGCAACTGCAGAATTAATTAATTAGTCGTTGCTAAAGCAACAAACTTGTACCTAACGGCTAGTTAAGCACTTAGAAACCCCTAGAAGGTGTCTAGAACGTCCTTAAGCACTTGTAGGACATTCCTATAAATAGGACATGCCTTAGGACACCTAAACTCACTTGTTACACTTGAGAAATCTTTGAGCATACTTTGAGCAACCTGTTTGTGAGCAAATTGAGCATAGTGACAATTGGCTACTTCTTCTCTTAGCTCAAATTTCGTGTCCTATAGGCTAGCATCTCCTATCCACTGAAATTACATTTCCATACACTTTGGTTAGGAGATATACACGCTTGATCTAGGCAAATCAAGCCTTGTGCTATAAAAGGATAAGTTGTAATTTCTATTTTCTTTCTTGTTCTCTATTGTTGTTTGTACTCTCCTTGCTACTCCTAGGTTGGAGGCTGTGGGTTGGAGAGGTTGAAGATCTTCTTGGTGAAGAAGGGGACCTTGAGCTACTTCAAGAAGGCTGGTGCAACGGGAGGTTACTTCTAGAGAGGAAGGCTACTTCAAGGGGGAGCTTGGAGTTACTTCAAGAAGGCTACCTCAGGTTGGTGCATCTACTTCAAGTGAAGGCTGTTCAAGGGGTGTAAAGAAAGTATTGTATTTTGTGTAAATCCTTGTGAAGGTAATAAAATTAATACTTTCAAAATCTCGGTTGGGTAAGCAACCGGGTAGTGGACTGACAACTTTAGTATTTGCTAAAGTTGGAACCACTCTAAACACATGTCTCCTTCTTCCATTCTTCATTTGTGGTTGTTTGAGTTAAATAATTGCTAAAATATTTAAAAACTCTATTCACCCCCCCCCCTCTAGTGTTTTTCAGTCTAGTCTTTGATGCAATGAAAGGATGGTGGTAGAACCACATATGCACTTCTTTGGAAAAGAAGGAGATGAAACCCCGACTAGAGTGGTTTAGGGTTTCTGAGGAATTGATCTTGAAGAATAATGACATACAGGAGATTATGATTTTAAGATCACCATACACTGTGGTAAATGGCAATAACACTTTGGATGCTTAAGATGAAGTTGCATCTGGTTTATGACCATGCAAGCCAGGAGGTAAAGGACGAACCCCAGTAACCCAGTGCATCGATATAGAGGACAAAAGAGTCCCTGAGAGGGAATGGGAGTTCATCACTATGGATGTTGCGATAAGTCTCCCCTAGACCAAGGAAGGTCGAGATGCAATATGGGTTATGGTAGATCGCCCTACCTAGATGACATAACAGAGAAAGGGTATTGTCAAGGGACAGATCGGGTTGAGCTACATATGAGAGAGATGGTTCAACTACACCATGATGCGAGTTCAAAAGTTCATGAGCATGACTTAAAGATTCACTTCCATAAGGTGGAAGTAGGTACATGAAGAACTCGACGGTACAGTTTATCACCCCTAAATAATGGTTAGTATGATCCGGACTAAAGGGTCTGATGAGAGAATATGTTCTCGTTTAGGGTGATAGTTAGAGACAGTTTTTGTCCTATGATAGATGTGATGATAACCACCATGGCCAATATCGGGATTTAAAGAAGCTCTGTAAGGGAGGTTGTGTCGGTCACCACTTCAGTAAGGTGATGTTGGTGAAAGGACCATGTGATGGTTAGAAAAGGACCACAGTGCGTGTAGATGAAGTCACTTTGATCGTGCAATGGCTGAAAGGAGCCTAGAGACGATAAGAGTCATGAGCAGATGCAAAGTAGACTGACATGCAGTTCACTGTGGGAGAATATGTGACATGAAAATCCGACCCCTCTAAGTTATATCTAAGAGAGCTGAGTCCCCGATACATGGGTCTATTTGAGATGGATTGGTGGAGAAGGTTAAGTTTGACCTTACCCCTCAGGATAAAGTAATGTGTGATGAGTTCCATGTGTCAATTTAGAGCACTATGTGAGGTACCTCGACCATGTGCTGAGCAATGAACCTAGTGAGCCCCAAGGGAGGCTGAAATGGCCTGAGTCACCTGTGTAGTTTATAGACGCCGGGATGAAAGGACTTAGAGAAAAGAATATGTGATGATAAAGGTTCTGTAGAAGCGCCATGAGTACGGTAAAGCCACATAGGGGCCAATGATGGACATGGAAAGTCTTATCCTGAGGTGATTGTTTGATTGTTTGTTTGATTGTTGAATTTTGAGGACAAAATTTCTATAAGAGGGGAAGGATGTTATAACCCCAGTTTTCCAAAATATGTAATGAAATTGTGAATCTCCTTTTTAAAGATAAATGACATACGTGGTTTATGTGATAAGTTTATTTGAATGGATTTTTGTGTTTGATAATTTGTATGTTTTCTTATTGGGCCTTTTTGGCCATTGAGCCCAATTGAAGGAGAAAAAGAAAAAGATTAAAAGAATACATAAAGAAATAAAGGAAATAAGAACAAAAGGATAAGGAATGATTTCCCAAAAATAGGATTTCGAGTTAATGGATTCCTTAGGGTTCAAGGAACTCAGAATTGGAAAATAATAATAAAAGAAATAGAAAGGACATGGAAAAAATGAGTAAAAGAAGGATAACTTGCAAACCAAGAAAAGGGATCGTACTTTAAAGATAATAACTCCAAATTTTGTAGGATGGGAGATAAACATATAATTGAGTTTCCCTCAAAATTTGAGTAGGAAAGGAGTTACCGTTTGAGAGTTATGAGTTTTTCAAATTATCATTAAAATAGGAATGAAAAATCGAAGTTATTGGAAAATATTTTCCTTTTTGCTAGAACGGGCGCGATGAGGGCCGTTGGATCTTGATCCAACGCATGCCGCTCATCATCTAGATTCCCAGTAGGATGCAGAGTCTGAGTTACAGGGGGATTTTTCCCCATGAGATTTCTCGCACTCAAGTGCATGTGCACTTATAATTTTTGTCCCTTTAGCTTCGTGAGGTTCTTGCGAGGGTTTTAGACCCTGGTTTTACCAAGTTTCAACTTGATCTTGCGAAACGCCCAATTGGGCTGGTTGACCAGTTCAGGTGGGATTGGGTTTCCTCATAGGGGTTCCCCGTACCCTATAAAAGGGGTACCACTAGATCCCTTATGGAGTAGCGATCGTGTACGACTGGTTTTCTTTGCCCATTGTTCCCTCTGTACCCCGATTGGGTTTACTCCGATGAAGTCTCCACCACGGCGTCGCCGCACTACTTGAGTGAGGGAGAAGATAGGGATGACGTTCAGTGGTCGTCCGATCATGAAGCACGATGTCCCTTTAAGAGATCCAACGGCCCGAGCTCAGGTGACGTGAGCACGAGCCGTGAGTGGGGGTATCTGACGAGGATCGTCTGATCGACGGACTACCGTGGACTCAAACTGGTCCCACGGCCAGTAGAGGGAAGCGAGGCATGCTTCAGGGATAGTGGAGACGTGTGACGCAGAGCGTCAGATCCATAAGAGGACCACGGGCGCATCGATCCAACGGCCACCAAAAAACGGTATTTTCGTCTCTCTGTTAAATAATCCAGAAAATAGTTTTCTTGCGAAAATGATAGAAATAACTAGGAATCTCGTATGGCAAAACTTTATATATGAAAGTTGTGTAGAAAAATACGAGGAATCTGATAAAAATACTTTGGGAACCTAGTTATGCTTATTTTTGCAAAAGTGCCTTAATTGGCTAGTAAAGTGTATTAAGAATTAATGAGAAACCCTAATTGAATGTTAAGAGTGTAATTTGGTAAATCAATAGGTCAAATTGATAAGTTCAACTATGTTAATGATAAAAGTTGTTTGACTACTGTTTGAATGCAAAAGGGCTTAATTTAGAGTTGTAATACCTAAAAGAAGGTTAATTTACATGGAAACCCTAATTTGGGATAAAAGGAGATAAAAATCATATTTTTGTGGAATAAGATAATCAGATGTTTAATAAAGGAGTTTCAATGAGAAATTAGGGGTTTTATGTAGTTTTGATAAATTAAGTACGATAATAAGGGGAAAAGAAGTAAAAACCCTAATTTCCAAAGGAACCCTAAAATAGGAATTGAAATCCTAAGTAATGTGATGAAAATTGGATTAATAAAAGGAAAAATTGTACTTTTATTTCAGGATTTCTCTTTCTCATTGCTTGCTTGGGTTTCTCTGCATAGTTGATTCTATCTTGAAATCTACAACTAAAGGTATGTGGTTAATTATGAATAACTACTTAGGTTTTCCGATGGATTCCCGGATGTTTAATCGCATTGAATGCAACTAAACTGTTTGGATGTTCATATTGCAATTATAAAGAGACTATGATTATCACATAATGTATATAACTTCTAGCTCAGATCATGGTCCCCTCTGTGTCGTAATGGCTGACCTAGTATATGGCTACCTAGAGGGTAGGTCCATCAGGTCATGAATGACTTAGTATATGGCTGCCTAGAGGGTAGGTCCATCAAGTCACCTTTACAGAGGTACCATATAAGTCCTTACAGGGACAACACAGAGTTGTGGATAGGTATGGATTGAGTAGTTTGGCTCAAAATGTAATCTTGATTGTTAAATGATTAATTGAATGATTATATTGTTACCATAGTTGAACATTATCTGTTTCTTCCACATACCAGCTTCGGCTGACCGACATTTTGTTTGTCGGCGTTTTAGGTACAATGAAAAGAACCAATAGTAAAGTGGCACATGTGGTATTAATTGAGAATTAAAGTGCAAAGGAGGATTAGATAGATTAGCATCTGTATGGATAGAAGTTTTGAAATCCCAGTTTTAAAATGTATGCAAAGTATTTTATTTTATACCAGTTTTTAGTTTAGTTGGTAAAGTTTAATAATTGTTATTGATTATTTGTCGAACCTTTGATCCGGGTTATTGGTTAACGGCTCTGACCTTTCGGTCTCCCTTAATTGGGGGTTACCGGGATATGGGTTCGTAACAACCTAGCACATCCGCTGGGAGTATTTTTATGACATAATTAATAACTAGTCTTTTCAAAATGATATGTTTTCAAGATGATATGTATATATGTATATAACATTATTTACACAAAAATTTGTAGCGGTTGAAGCCATGCCGTCTAAAAAGTAAATAATTTGTCATTGCAGAGGCGTCATGTTACCCATCCCTACCAGGGGAAATGTTTCATGGGTCTCCATTACTAGTTGGTTGGGTTCGTGTGAGATCGGTACGTATATTCCCAACTGGATGGATCTTCCATTGCCATATGCCCACCCAGATTGTGAAACGCTTGGTGAGGAAGAAGGCGGAGTGATATTGTGGCCAAAAGCGGATGTCCTCTATACTGATATTGTATGGTAAATTTACATTATGTTAAATTGTTAGTGTGTATATGATGTCAGTTGATCTGAAATTATATATATATATACAGGTTAAAAAGAAGACATCCACATCATCTAGGCCTCCACCTCCACCTCCTACATTACCAAGTTGGGTTCCACATGACCTACCTATCCCGTTAGGTCCTAACTGTAGGGGTATGGCAATATGGTTAGGCGAACATGATATAAATTGCCCTATAACTGTTTCTATAGATGCGGATGATGCATGTCAATCATACAAAAGCAACCTATTTATACAAGATATTTTGGAGTTGTTTCGATATGATTGGCTGAATACATCTGTGATAGAGCTATGGATAAGGTGAGATCTTCTTTATACATCCATATACCTTGTGTAGGATCTGGTGATCTAGTTTCTTATTTATTAATGCATTCGTAATACATGTTTTGCAGCTACTTAGACAAGATATGTGCAGATTTTTCATTTGAACATGTAGGATTTTTTATTCCATCTTTGATTAGTCTAGTAGCTAAAGACCCTCCATCAGTTCAACAATACTGTTGTGATGCTTTTACAACTTTTTCTCAAAATAAGAAGATGGTGATAATAGCTCCATTCAATGTGGAGTAAGTTTACTTTGCTTATAATTTGGACTTAAGAAAATTACATTTTTATTGTGGATTTTGAGTTATTAATTTTTAACTTTTTTACCTCTAGTGGTACGCATTGGGAGTTACTAGTTATTGTCCCTGAGACATTCACTGTCTATTATCTAGATCCTAAGGGGACTAAATTGAATTCAAAATATGGACACAAAATGAAAATGGAATTATTCCGGTGAGAAATATTTCATTTTCATATCCGTTAACATATGTTATTACATTACTATTTAATTATGCAACTGTGTTACATTAACATGTAGGGGTTTAGATGAGTTCAAAAAGGCGGGAGGAAAGGTCCCCAGGAAAAAGAACCAGCAAATAATTTGGACAAACGTGAAGTAAGTTCCTGACTGCAATGTATATATTATTTATGTGAACAGTGCTTAATTAGTTGTATTTTTTAATATTTTGTATGTTTCAATTTATAGTGTGCTACACAAGACAACGGATGGGCATGTGCATACTATGTGATGTGATTTATTCACATGATTATCAAATATGCCGCAGTGGACATCGATACCATTCCTGAGGTATTATATATAGTCTCATTAGATAATATGAAATATTTCACTCTTATTTATATATTATTAATTATATATATACATCATTCTCTTTGCAGGTGCTTAAAACTGACCACAATATAGGAAAGGCCTTACCAGATGTACATGCTCCCTATATGACGGAAGAATTAAATGATGTAAGAGAAGAATGGGCAACAACCATACAAGTAGTGGGGGTTTAAACATATAATTGGGATGTTGATAGCGAATAATGACTAAAGAATGATATTTTGTAAATGAATTTCTTAATTATAATATGTGTGAATGTTTCTACATGTATGAATGTTTCTACATGTGTCTGAGTGAAAATGAATGAAACTGTTGGTTGCTATATGAATGTTTCTACATGTGTGAATGTGAAAATGAATGGAACTACAGATTGCTACATAAATGTTTCTACATGTGTGAAAATCTAATGGAACTGCAGGTTGCTAAATGTGTGAACAGTTATGTTGTTAATTTTACAGGTTTGTGGCCTGTTGTTGGCTAATATCAATGGATGTCGTAAAACCTATAGTTCATAACTGAACTGCAGGTTTCTCATCCGGCGACCAGCCACAGCAGGTCTGCAGACTGATAGAAAAAAATAGGCATAGGTTATTTGTATAAAACCGATGACAAATGGTTACAGTGTTGGTTGCGCTACTAGTAATCGACATCGATTTTCCTAATGAGGCCATACACCACGGCCGTGCTGGCCAGCACGGCTGTGGCAGCAAACCAGACACGACGGCCGTGCTGGTCAGCACGGCCGTGGCAGCGGGTGAGATGGCATCAGTTATCACTAATAAACCGACGCCGATAGTACCCCAGATGGCGCCCTTTCAGTGGCACGAAGGTATATGGCGTCAGTTTCAAAGCTAATAACCGACGCCTATACCCCCCTACTGGCGCGTTTTCGGTGGCGCGCGAAGGGTTGTGGCGTCGGTTTGAGAACCGACGCGTAATAGTTGGGCTTTTAGCGGAACCTACATAGGTATCGCTTAAAAACTGACACTAAAGGCCTTAAATAACCGACACTAAAGGCCGGTTATGTACTATTGTCGGCTCTAGTGATATAGGCAACACCCCTCTCACTTGGTTTTTGAGAGGTGAGTCTATACTCTAGTTGCTTGAGCAACACCCTTCTCTCACCATGGATTTGAGAGGTGATCCATGGTTGAGATTTGGTCGATATGGAGATGATCCATCATGTTGCCCGATTGGTGATGGAGGTTGTACAAAACCCCTCTCTCTTGGTCGTTGAGAGGTAAGCCAATCCTCTTGATCTTTTAGGCTTTTTATGATGGTGATCTTGAGGTTATTGATGACCTTGTTGGGATGAGATTGGTGCCTTGCACGACACACCTTGTAGTAGTGTTGCCCAACACTCCTTGTATTGAGTTTTGATCTTGGCTGACATGATGAGTTGAGGATATGGCTCTCTTGATCTGGTGGTGACCTTGGGCGGTATGCCTTGACCAATATGATCCTTATGTCCTTGCATGATACCCTCTTCTAGAGTTGTCTTGGTCGATATACTAAGTTAAGTTCTGTTAACCTTGTGGCCCAACATGGTGCCATAGTGGCCACCTTGCCCATGGATGATAGGGCGCCTTGGATGACATGATGTCTTATACGTTATGGTGTGATGGTTGGGCGTTAGGTTTGGTCTTGGGTGCCATGCTCCTGGTCGATATGACCCTTAGCTGATGAAGTGATGTGGGTTGCCCGACATGCAACCCTAACCCTAGATGTGTGGTAGAGTTCTTGGCCGTTGGGTAGTTGTGATGCCCGACACATCCCTTAGCACTTGGCTGCATGACACAGTTCTTGAACCAGTTTGCACGATACCCTGGGTGTTGGTCTACTCGTCACCCTCCATGCATAAGTACATGACATGATGATGGCCGATATGGTGGCATAACACCTTAGGGTTGGATTCCCTAGTCGATAGAGCCTTGGTGAGAGTAGTTATCCTACCCGATACTACCTATAGTAAAGGTTTCACTACCCGTCACACTTCTAGTGAGGGTAGTGAGCACCTTTGGTGAGGGTTATGTCCAACTCGGAAACCCTAGGTAGTAGTTCTTTATCATGTAACTACATCTTTTGATATATGGATGATAGTTGCAAACCTATGCTATGTTGGATGTCTAAAGATGATGTCCTTTAAGATGATAAGATACTTCCCATGTTTATAAGGTAAAGAGCATAAATGGATGCCCATGATTTGATAGCAATAATATAACTGATACAATGTATGCTTCATACGATTATGATCATGACATGTGCATCTATAAATCCTAATGACATGATAATCTGTAAGAGCTATGTCTGGTGATTTTAAGTTATCTCTCTTGATGTGCATACTAACCATGCAGGTATATCAGATGGATTCATAGCCAGGTAAGAGCTATGAGGTATATGTGTTTGAATAACACTACATCATGATGATAACTCTTGTTGATGAGATAACATGCATCACCAATATAAGAAGATAGGTCTGAGGACCTGATAAAGGATGAGTGCGTAGTTGAGGTGTTATCCTCTAATGATGAGATAAGGGATTGCTATCCCAGGATGTTGATGCCTTGAGAGGCAGTGGCTTTCTGTGATAAGGGATTGAGATCCCATGATAGTGATAGTGATAATGTAGGTCAATGATGTTTATGTTTTACAACTTGGTTGCCTCAACAGCTCACTTAAATAATACTAATAAATTAGAGTGGAACATATCATGTAGTTGCCCTAGCCATAGATCCATCATCGTCAGATTTGGTGATGGTGAAACAGGTTTATCCTGCGGGATTACCTGAAGTGCATATTGTTGAATATGTGGGGTTTTCTCCTAGCTGAAAATAGGAGGATTAGAGTATAATTATAGTTGTAGACTCTGTATGGTAAAGAGCATGGTAAATAGGCCCATGACTCAATAAGTTATAGAATGAATGCATTCATGGCTCAAGAGCACGGTGATCAGGACCGTGGCTCAAAAAGTATACTAGCACCTGTGTCAAGGTGAGCTAGAGATATGGGTAGCTTGTAGAGTTGACCTTGAGGATGAGGCCATATAAGCATGAGATTGCGGTCCTGCTTTGGTTTTCATGCACTGACCATGAGGAGGTGAGGTCATGGAGTCCGACTCTCCCATTGACCTTGTATGGCACCGCTTTTGGGCTTCACAGCCGAAGGTTGGATTTGAGCAGGGACAACTCACTTCCTCAGGGCATAATAAAACGTAATCCAGCCGAATAGTATATACTGCTTGGAGCAAAACACGGAACATTAATTGCGGCCTTGCTTATATAGCTGATCTAGTTATACCTTGTAGTTATGTGTATGATCCTTATATTTTGTGATAAGCTCTTATAAAGTGTATCTTGTCAATCATGTTCCATAAAGAAATACTTGGTTATATGCCTCCTGAATATCTTGGTAATATTGATGGTAATAATAGTCTTGCTCTAGTATGCTGCTCTTATTATATGTCTTTACCAGCTATTTGCTTTATCCGCTTTAATCCTTCTAAGGTTTTATAGTTTCGGCGGGGAGTTATGTTTCTCACTGGGACTGTGTGTCTCACCCCACTGGTTTACAACCTTTTTAGGTGATCGCATTAGACGTGGTGGTGTTCGCATGGTTGTGGCCGAGTAGCAAGAAGAGCAGTAGAAGGCAAAAGATGGAGATGTTGTTGTTTTGGTGGTTTTGTAGTAGAGTCCTAGAGTCAACCCTGTACTCTCAGGTCCTCATAGGTGTTTTGTCGATGTTCCACGATGTATAGCTGATGTACTTTTGTTTATCCTACTGTTGGCCTGATGTGTCTTGTTATGTACATATAAACAGGTGATGAACTCTGGTGCTGATAGTACAACTGGTTTCGATAAGCTGTGGACATATATCGAGGCTTGTAATGTTTATATAACATGTTTCCTTGCAGGATCTGGATGTAATAGTTCTCTTTCATCTGCTTTCCGCAAACAGTTTTAATTAACCTGTGTTTTCGGTAATATGTGGTTTATGGTGTTTCCGCACATTTTCGCGTGTCACATTGTTGTTTGTGTGATGGCAGGGTGTCACACTTAGTCTGGTATCAGAGCTCTAGGTTCGCTGAGTCTACAGGGACCTAGGATTAGGTTTGTGTCTGTTCTTGTGAGCTTCCTAGATTTTCTTATAATAATCTTCTACCCTCAGCGGAAGAAAAGGCTTAAAGATGTCTGGAAACCATGAAGAACATGCTGCTGAGAGCAGCGAGGCTGCATCAGTTGATGGAGCTAGAGTGCAGGAACATGAAGATCGGGTGTCTGAGGTCCCCCAACTTGACCCAGCCATTCTTGAAAGCCCAGCCTATCAACACCTTATGGGGCGGTTGATGGCTACGATGAATCACATGGTGGAAAGAGTGTCAGTGCCTCTGCCAAGAGAATAGGATCCCCATGGTGAATCATCAGGCATTGACAAGACCTTTGAGCGACTTCGCTGAGTTGGAGCTTCGGATTATGTTGGAACGATTGATCCAACGGATGCAGATCTATGGCTGACAGATCTTGAGAAGGCCTTTTGGATCCTCGACATCCCCAAAGCAGACAAAGTAAAGCATGTTGTCTACCTTCTAAAAGGTAGTGTTGGCCACTGGTGGGCCATCGAGGAGGAGAAGTGGCCTGGTGAGATGATCTGTTGGGAGATTTTCTGATGGGAGTTCGTCAGCAAATACTTTTCGAAGACGTATCTGGATGAGAAGATCAACCAGTTTGAGTGTCTGCGCCAAGGACCGATAAAAAACACTGAGTATGAAGCTAAGTTTATGGATCTGTTGAGGTTTTGTCCTCACATGGTGATGACAGATGATGAGCGGATCAAATAGTTTGAGAAAGGTTTGAGTGCTGAGCTGTCGACACCTATTGCTGCTTTGGAAAATCAGGAGCGGTTTGCCACGTTCGTGGAGTCCGTCTGCAGGATTGAATGGTCTGTCAGGGAGAAAAGGGAGTCCATGACCAGGAAGAGGCATGCCCAGTTTCAAGGACAGAGATCTGGTGGCTTCAAGAAGCCAAGGTTTTCAACACCTTTCATGATGAGAGGTTCCAGTACACCGATATAATGGTCCCCGAGTCAGGGAAGAGGTTATGTTTCTTCGCCATCGAAAGTGCATATTACAGCTTTAGTGGCAGTGACAGGTCCATCTAGGCTGCAGATAGAAGGAAGGTCATGTTACCACTGTGGACAGACTGGGTACTTGAGGTGAAATTTCCCAAAGAGAGGTATTGAAGTGACACAATAGTCGAGGCAGAATCAACAAGGGTCAGATAGACAACAACCCAGTGGTAGCAGAGGGTGAGGACATGGACAAGCATCGCAAGCGGGATCGTTTGCTCTAGGAAGCAGAGGACGTGAACAACAAGCAATGACTCGATTCTATGTTATAAGTCAGTCAGAGGCAATAGTCAACCCACGAGTGGTGGCAGGTCAGATGGAGTTATTTCATTCTGATTTGTCTCCTTCTTGCTTTATATCTGTTCTGGTTGACCCGGGTGCTACTCACTCTTTTATCGCATGTAGTATGCTTGATAACTATCTCTTACCTATTAGATGTAAGAGAGATAGCTTGTTGTTAGAAACCCCTCTTGATGATTCCTTAATGCTTCGAGAGGTGTGTCCATCTTGTGTTCTATCTTTTTCGGGATATAGTATACAAGTGGATCTTATACCGCTTGAGATGCATGGATTTGATGTGATCCTTGGGATGGGTACCTTAGAGAAGTATAAGGTTGTGTTGTATTGTGGTTCCAAGAAAGTAGTGTTTGATGACGGTGGAGAGAAGTGGATCTTCCAAGGAGATAGGAAGATTCTCCCGACATGTTTGGTGTCAGCTATGGTGGAAGAAAAGATGTTGCGGCAAGGTCCTAGCCTTGAGGAGGTGCCAGTTGTCTGAGAGTTTGTGGATGTGTTTCCCAAGGAGTTTCCCGGTGTTCCCCCACCTCGAGAGATTCACTTTGAGATCGATCTGGTACCAGGAACACAACCAGTTGCACAGACACCGTACATGATAGCTCCAGCCGAGATGGCAGAACTAAAGAAGCAGTTACAAGAGTTGTTAGATAAAGGTTTCATCAGAGCAAGCACATCACTGTGGGGTTCTCCGGTCCTGTTCGTAAAGAAGAAGGATGGATTGATGCGTTTGTGCATATGACATGAATTTACCATGCGTATAAAGCAAGTGCATGCGCCAAAGTAATATAGGCCTTTGTGAGGCCCGAGTCAAACTCAGGGAACGGATTTTTCGGTAGACTACTACTAACTGTTCGCAATCAGCTAGACCGATTAAAATGGTTTGAGAGTTGATTTAAAAGGAAAAGAAAAATAAAAGAAAGCAAAACAATCGATTAAATGGTTGGTTTAATCAATTAAAGGTGGAATCTTTAGGATTGCAGTTTCACCACAGGTTCTCATTGTACTAGTTCCTACATAATTATCCTAATTCGTCTCCTATTCGAGGTAGTGGCCTGTAGTCAGAATTGTTCGTTGTCATGATACAATTCACTACCTAAATCTAGGTCGGTTCCATGGTAGTAGTAACCTATATCCTAAATTAGGTGCATGAAGATCACACTCTGGGTTTCCACCATTAACTGTACATCACCTTGTTCAAAGGATTTATTAGTTATTGTGATTATCGTCTCTTTTCAACCGTTAATTCTTCTTTCAAAGTAATTAAAGGTATTATATTATCATTAGGGTGATCAATCATAATGATATAATGGAGAAAACGAAATCATACCATGGATTTAGAGAAAAATTATGATAACTATGTCAAAACTATCAGACAATGATTACCCGGGATACTCTCGGTCCTAAAGATAAAGGGGATTAGCCCCGCATGTTCATCTCAATGAAAAACAACATGAGGAAAGGAAAAAAATGGAGAAAACATGGATAGGTGTTGTATAACCCCTGAACGGAGAAGATCTAGGAGTTCCTTGGCGCGGGGTGAACGTTCTACAACCTTCTGGCAGTGGAAAACGTCTTCTACAGCTCTCGGAACGATCGGGGCATAGCTCTCAACTCCGTTCTTCTCTCCTCCCCTTCTTGAGACTTGTCTGATGACTAATGAAGTGATACATTGCTTAGGGCCATCTTAATTAGGTATATGCACCACTTTAGATCACCCAAAAATCACCACTGTCTGATTAGACATGATCTTTAGCAAAACCTGATCTGACGGCATCGATACCATCGATGCGGGTCAATGGTATCGACCTGCATAAGGCACCGGCGCTTGCGTGATTCTTTGGGGTTCTCTCTGATGTTGCATCGATACCATCGACTGTGTGTCGATGGTATCGACACCTTAGGAATCGCTTTTCTATAGAAAATGACACTGAAGCTACCTCTACTCAGGTGAAGTCGATAGTATCAACTCCTAGGTCGATAGTATCAACCTCTGGAAATCTGGCTCACTCACGCTCTCTCGATACCATCGACAGTCCCATCGATGGTATCGACTGCTGGTTGCTCTTCTCCAGCAATGTACTATGACGAGGTCTATGGTATTTACCATCCGTCGATGGTATTGACAGATTCAACTATCCGACTTGCCTGAAAAGAAAAGAATAACACCAATCAAATCCAACAAATATGATCTTTTATACAGAATAAGATGAAACAAGGTAAATTTGATGCAAAAAGATATTATAGACTAAAGGTAGTGAATCATGCGATATTAATCACAAATATGATCAAAATACACATAAAACATATGGAAAACCAGTATATAAAAACAACTCAAAACCCCTACATCAAACTCCCCTAAGCTTGAACATTGCTCGTCCTCGAGCACAAAACTGTAGAATAGAATTGCGAGAGTCAACTAAAGAATATATTAGCATAAAAGACAACTCAGTATGACTCCCACCTATCATGCACATGTCAGCCCTCACTGACCACAGAATGATAACTACCCTAGAGGTGACAATGATCGTCCATAAGAAATTTCCACCCCAAGATCATCAAACACTATCAAATAAAGCATTTGATATAATAAATTCCTCCGGTTCAGACTTAGTGCATCTTGTGATCTCCTATCTATGTTACTCAAGTCTTAACTACCATCTAAATGGAAGCAGATCTCCTGGTATACAATAATGAGGATATAATCATGGGTGGCCTACCATTTTAATCAACAGGTTGATGAAATGGGCAGCTGTGGAAGAAAGAGAAGCACCAAATAGTTTTATCATGCAAAATCAACAAAATGGCCTAAATGATGCATATGCATATGAAAATGAGCTAATGCCTAAATTTTTAGGTAGAATGATGCATGCACTATCATTCCATCTCAAGATAAGATGGAATGACTACTAAAATTACATTATGTGCTTATTCCTCTTTCCTTTATATATATACATGCAGGTGAAACAAGTTCCTTTCTCCCTCTCTCTCTTTTTTTCCTACATTTTTTCAAACCCTCATTTTTTCAATTGACTAGAAGAACATTCACAATATTTTCTTTTTATTTTTTTTGGGCTTATTTACACTTAGCTAACATCATTGATGGCTTACAAATTACTTTTCAACGGGTATAGAACAATTGTCCTGCTTTTCTTATTTTCCAGAAGAAATAAGGCACAAAAAGTCCTATATGCTCTAGAGTATGCAAAATGCAACTATAATGACATGCACTTGAGAATGTGTGAATGTAGAGATGCAAAATCTAGCTACAATGAAATCCTATCTACATGTCATGCACTCTAAATATGAAAAACTATAAGTGCTTCCAATTCTTATGGTGGATATTGAATGAAATGAAATGGATATATCACAAGACTAATGTACAAAACCATTGGAATAGATTATATTTCCCTCTTTACTGACCTATGTAACAATAAATCAAAGGGTTTCTCTCTCTCACTTTTTATTAAAGTTCCATTACCATTTGGTCAGTTTAGGCTCAACATCCATGTCCATCCACATTTCTTGAATCATAAGGATGTACAATTATGATCTTATGTTTTAAAGTTGACAAACCCAATTATTGTCATAGGTTAAGTGCTCAAGTTCAAACAACTTCAACTTGCAAATTCTTGAAAAAAATTCAATTATGCTCCGATTTCAGATAATGGCACCCATAACTCCCATGTGAAAAACATTGAGATGACACATTAACATTAGACATCCACAGATACACTAGATAGCATGTGGATCCTAAAAACTAAGAAAATTGCTAAAATAAAGGAAAAGGAAATAAAAGATAGAAATTGTTCCATCTCCCCCCCTAAGCTTGAATTCGACTATGGCCTCATAGTCAAAAACAATCTCAGCAGGTGGAACAGTGATACCGTTTACTAACTACTCCAGTGGTGGGTACTGTGGGGCAGTGGGATCCCAAGATGGATATTGCCCCTGGAAGTTTGGATCATATGGCGGCATGGGCGGAGGTCAAGGATATCCCCCGAAGTAGTTTTGGCTCTAGTAGTGATCATAGAACGGCTGTTGTTGTTGTTCGATCCTCCCCAACCGGTCGTAGACCTACTGTTGATTTGCGAACAGCTGATGTTCATTCTCGAAGATGGCTTGTTGATTCACATACAACCGATTTGTGGTATCTTGGATATCGGTGAAGGAGGCAGTGTACTTCTGTTGTGTCTCCTGGATGCTCTGGAGCATGTTGTACATTCCCTGCATCAAATAGACGTCCTTTCCTTCCTGAGAGGGCTGTGGTGGCGGAGGCTGCGAAGATGATGATGCACCCGAGTAGAAGTGTGGCCACTTCCTCAGTGCCACTCGTGCCTGAAGAGGAGTGAAAGTCTCCTCTTCCTCTTCATTCTCATCGACGTCATCATTGTTACCCACGTCTTCTTCACTTACTAAATCTTCGATTGTAATAATGGGCCACCTGAAGTGTTGGGCCCCTTGAATGTTGAAGACAGGATTAGGGAGTGCACACTCCTGATACTCTTTGTTGACATGGTAGTGCGCATAGACCACACCATCACGAACTGTTAGAAGGTTGGAGCGGTGGAAATGAGCAAGATTCATCGAATTTTTGCTGACCAGTGGAGGAAGTGATGATAGGTCTAGCCCAAGGTAGAGGGCTAGTGGTGTGATAAGTCCCCCAAAGTGAATAGGGTCTCTTCTGGTACTCCTCTTCACGATCATCACGCGCGTCAAGAAAAACGTGCCCCAGTTTAACTTTTCCCTCTTCAGCAGCTTGTAGAGGAAGAATAAATCTATCTCCTGGAATTTTCTCAAAGAAAGCTCGTCGTGAGCAAAGAAGGTGATGCAAAGCATACTGTGTAAAACCCGCACGAATGGGTGCTCGAAGTCAGACACTGCTGCATTGTGATAGCTGATAGATTTTCCCACCGGAGTGGTTACCAGTGCCGCAAACATCGCATCATAATCGGCCTGATTATCTGGCCATCGGTACTGCTCAGGTGAGTGCCACAAGTTGTAGATTGAGTTGAATTGGTCGAGCATAATATTATAGTTGCGGTTGAACAAATAGAAGGAAATGCGACCCTTGATCCACTCGTCGTCAGTGGCGATAATGTCATTGGGCACAACACAGATGTCAAGGGAGGCCATGAACTCCGCCATGATCAACTTATAAGTTGGCCACTCGCCAAAAAGAGAATGACCCTCAACATGGTAGGGAATTGCTTCCTCCCATGTTGTTGCCATCCTCCCAACTTGACCAAGGAGGACATAGGTGAGGTTGTCCTCAAAGCCAAGGTCCCAGATCATTGCTCGATCAATGTAACGAGTGGGCTCTATTGGCCGCTTCATTAACTCGTCAAAGATTTTCTTCACATCCACCGAGGGGTGGGCAATCCTCGGACGGGGAATAGAGCCCGGCGGTGGTGGCACGAACGTGTCAATCTCCATGGGAGCAGGCCGCGAGAAAGAAGCTCCTGCTGTCCTCACCACTGTGAATAGAAAAACATAACGAACAAGAGCTCGGTGAAGGTCGGAGAAGGTGATCCCCGTAGTCGATGAATATCTTGAGGAAGATTGCTCGCTCACTATAATGCTCGGTGAAGACCTCCGGTTGCTCACAAGTGCTCAAGCACAAGTAGGAAAGGAGAAGGTCTGGAGGTGTGAAGAGAAATTAAATTCAACCCCTCCTTGTATAACTGAAATCACCGCCACTGTTGACTCGTCGATACCATTGATGAGGTGTCGATGGTATCGACCCCTGTAGCACAATCTGGGTATTCGCTACTATCGACAGTCTTCGATGGCTGGATGTGGGGGCCCAGATCGATGACACATCGATACCATCGATGTGGGTCGATAGTATCGACCCATCCCACAGATCGACTTCTGAATTTGGTGAGCACCATTGATATCTTCTCGCAGATTGGTGACGTTTCAAGTCGATACCATCGATAAAATGTTGATGGTATCGACACTTTATGTGTGCTTTATCTTCACGAGGCCCTGGTGTCACTTTGTTACTGCTTCCGGGTCGATACCATCGACTGCCCCGTTGACTTCTTGGTCGATACTATCGACCCGGCGCTCATTTTTTTCGATGTCACTGATGGTAGGTCTATACCATCGATGAGGCCGTCGATGGTATCAACTCAGAAAATTTTCTGTAGCCGCTTGCCTACACCCACGTCGCTACCATCAACATTATGGTCGATGGTATCAACTTTTAAACAGTACTGCACACTGAGCAAACTTATTAGGGTATCATTTTTACACTAAGAATGAAACTAATAAAAACTAACTTGAAAACAGGATTGAAAATAAAATAACTGGAAAATGTGAACTACTGATGGTTGGGTTGCCTCCCAATAAGTGCCCTACTTTAACGTCTTAGGCTAGACGCAATCCATCTCATCATTCTTCCTTGAGTGCCATGAGTTTAACCTCATGTACCTTTCTTATGTAATCCTCTCCATAGTAGAGCTTCAATCTCTGACCATTCACTAAGAACGTTATCTCTCCATCTCTCACAATAATAGCACCATGTGGTCGGACATCTTCCACCATAAAAGGTCCACTCCACCGGGATTTCAGTTTCCCGAGATGCAACTTTAATCTCGAGTTGAACAATAACACGCGATCACCCTTTTTGAAAACACGCATTTGAATGTGGCGATCGTGGATTTGCTTTGTCCGTTCTTTATAGATCCTCTGGTTCTCATAAGCATTCATCCTAAGCTCATCTAACTCATTGAGCTCTAACATTCTCTTCTTTCCTGCATCATCATAGCTTGTGTTAAGCTTCTGTAACACCCAGTGCGCTTTGTGCTCTAACTCGACCGGTAGATGACAAGCCCACCCGTAAACCAGCCTAAAAGGTGTAGTGCCTATAGGGGTTTTAAAGGCGGTCCTATATGCCCATAAAGAATCTGGTAGTAGTGCACTCCAATTCTTCCTCAAAGATGCCACTGTGCATTCCAATATCTTCTTGATCTCCCGATTGGAAACCTCGACTTAGCCTTGCGTCTGCAGGTGATACGGGGTACCAACGTTGTGCTTGACCCCGTATTTACTCAATAGTGTAGCAAATTTCTTATTTGTGAAGTGGGTGCCCCCATCACTTATAATCATCTGTGGCACACCAAACCTGCAAAAAATATTTTCCTTCACAAATCTGCACACTACTGCAGCGTCATTAGTCCTTGTGGGTATTGCCTCTACCCACTTCGACACATAATCAACGTCAAGAAAAATATACAAATTGGAATTTGAGGACACAAATGGTCCCATGAAATCAATGCCCCAGAAATCAAATACCTCAACCTCATGAAACACATTGAGGGGCATCTCCTGCCGTCTTGAAATGTTACCTGCCCTTTGACACGAATCACATCTTTTCACATAGTCATAGGCGTCCCGAAAGAGTGTAGGCCAATAAAGGCCACTCTCCAACACTTTGGCCGTTGTCCTTGTGCTCGCATGATGACCTCCAGTGGGTTGTGTATGATAGTGACTAAGCACACTATCATATTCACCTTCTGGTACACACCTGCGTAAGATGTCATCCCTGCATTGTCTCAACAAAATGGGGTCATCCCAAAAATAATATCTTAAAGAATGGAAAAATCTCTTCTTTTCTTGATAAGTCCAATCGTCCGGTATTTCCTAACATGCAAGATAATTCACAATATTCAAAAACCACAGATCCTTAGATTTTATCGAAAGGATTTTCTCATTGGGAAATGTCTCAGTAATGGGTATGTTGATATCTCTCTCATCTACCCGCTCTAACCTAGACAAGTGGTACGCAACCACGTTCTGAATGCCCACCTTATCTTTAATTTCGATGTCAAACTCTTGCAAGAGAAAGATCCACATAATCAATCTAGGCTTGGCATCTTTCTTTTCCATTAAATATTTGATGGCAGCGTGGTCCGTCCAAACCACAACTTTTGACCCCACTAAATATTGCCTAAATTTTTCAAATGCAAAGACCATGGCAAGAAGCTCTTTTTCATTGGTGGTATAATTAAGTTGTGCATCATTTAAAGTCTTAGATGCATAGAAAATCACTGCGGGTTTGTTCTCAAAATGTTGTCCAAGAACAGCACCTACAGCAAAATCCAATGCATCGCACATGAGCTCAAAGGGTTTAGTCCAATCTGACGTTTGAAAAACCGGTGCAGAGATCAATTTTTCCTTAAGTACATTGAAGGCATGCAAGCATTTTTCATTAAAATCAAACATTGCATCTTTTTCAAGCAATTCAGACAACGGTTTAGCGATTTTAGAGAAATCCTTAATGAAACGGCGATAAAACCCTGCATGACCGAGAAAACTACTCACCCCTTTCACTAAATTTGGTGAAGGTAGTTTGGAAATAACCTCAATCTTGATTGGATCCACCTCTAGTCCTTTGCTAGACACCTTGTGTCCAAGCATGATTCCCTCACTAACCATCATATGACACTTTTCCCAATTAAGGATTAGATGTGTGTCCTCACATCTTTGTAAAACTTTATCCAAATTATACAAGCACTCATCAAACGACACACCGTAGACAGAAAAATCATCCATGAAAACCTGTAAACAACGCTCAACCATATCTGAGAAAATAGCAAGCATGCGGCACTGAAAAGTAGTCAGTGTGTTGCACAACCCAAATGGCATGCGGCGATATGCAAAAGTCCCATAAGGACAAGTGAAGGTAGACTTCTCTTGATCCTTTGGGTCTATAGAAATCTGATTATAGTCAAAATAACCATCCAAAAAGCAAAAATGAGAGCAGCTAGCTAGCCACTCTAAAATCTGATCAATAAATGGAAGAGGAAAATGGTCTTTTAAGGTGGCAGAGTTGAGGCGACGGTAATCAATACAAACTCACCACCCGGTTACCAATCAGGTGGTGACTAGTTCATTTAGCAAATTCTGAGTTATAGTGATTCCCCCCTTCTTAGGGACTACTTGTGTTGGACTTACCCATGTCGAGTCTAAAATGGCATAGATGATTCCCACAGAAAGGATCTTAATCACCTCCTTCTTGATGACCTCCATCATGCTCGGGTTGAGTCTACATTATGGTTGAATCACATGTTTGGCTCCTTCCTCAAGCCGGATCTTGTGATGACAAAGAGTAGGGGAGATCCCCTTAATATCAGAGACTGACCACCCGAATGCACCACGGTGGTTCTTTAGCACGATCATCAACTGGTCTTCCTCCTCGACACTTAGACATGCCAAGATGATCACTGGGAGCTTTTCACCATCAGCTAAGAAGGCATACTTCAAGTGAGGGGGCAGTGGCTTTAGCTCTAATTCCGGTGGACAGATCAATGATGATTGAAGTGATAGTGGCAGCGGCCCTAGATCTTCATAATGCTTGGCATAGAAACAAGGAAGCACTTGAAGCATCCTTACACATTCTCTTAAGGATGTACTTCTCATCCAATCATCCATGACATTGAATAGGCATGCCTCAAGGGGAAATTTTGGATATGAGTCGATCATCGAGACTACTATAGCATCATCCTTAGTAGATAGAGAAATTTCTTCCTCTTCATCATTTGGATAACCCACGACTTTGCAAAGAGATACAATTTTTGTTTGTTCCATAATATCCACAGCCAATGTCCCCTTGTCTACCTTAGTCATCACATGAGCCATATCCAAAAATGGCTTCCCTAAATAAAGAGAAATGTTCTGATCAAAGTGTTTCACCATATGACATTGCTCCTTTACCTGATTGTTTTGTACTTGGTGGCATGACCATCTCAAATCTGTCATCAGCTATACCCAACGTCAAACGACCTCTACCCATTTCCAGTATCATATCAGCAGTATCCTGGAAGAGTCTTCCTAGGAGTAGCTCATTCCCTTACTCATCTTGCATCTCCATTACTACAAAATCATATGGAAATACAAATCTGTCAACCTTTACCAAAACATCCTCACAAATACCATATGGTCATACCACAAAATTATCCACGAGTTGAATTGTCATGTTGCTTTGTCTAGATTCCTTAAGACCCAGTTTCTTGAAAGTAGAAAGGGGCATCAAGTTTATACTTGCCCCAGAATCGCACAATGCTTCGCCAAATTTCACCTTACCAATGTAACATGAAATATTGAAGCAGCTCGGATCTTGTCGTTTTGGCGGCAAAGTGCCCAAAATAAAGGCACTAACCTGCTCTTTAAGAACTACCACCTCATTATTTGGAATCTTCCTCTTCTTGGTAATTATATCCTTTAAGAATTTGCCATAAGAAGGTATCTGCTCAATTGCCTCCAACAAAGGAATGTTAACAAAAAGTTTCTGAAAGCTGTCTAAAAATTTCTTAAACTGTGCATCCACTTTCTTGGCTTTGAGGTTGTTGGGGTAAGGGATGGGAACAACCTGCGCCCTCTAGTGTGGTGGCACATATGACGTCCTCTTCTCAGTCTCTTGAACAGTTTCTTCTTCTGGGATGGGCTCTTATGTGACTTTTTCTGCAGCATCATCCACTATCTCTGTGGCTGTGACATCCTCTGTGGCCTCGCCCATTGCTTCTGGCTATGTTATGCTTGGTTCATCAACCTTGGAGTTTAAAATCTTTTTGCCACTCCTCCACAAAATTGCCTTAGCTTGTTGATTCCCTCCTGGAACATTGGTATTTCCCGGGAAGCCTTGTTGGGTTGGTTTTTTTAAACTTGAAATATCTGCTGCCATTTGTGCTAAAGACGTCTCAAGTGTCCTCATTTGAGCCCCATGACTTTGCAGAGTTTGCCCAAACTTATTCATAAACTCTCCTTGTTGCTTGATTTGTTGTCCAAAGGTGCTCATTAGCTCTTGATTATGCTTTATCACCTAATTGAGCAACACATTGCTCTTTTCCTCTGTTGTGGGCTGTGGCTTGGCATCCGGATCTTGCAAAAAATTATTTGGATCTTTACATGAAAACTTTTTGTCTTTCCTCCAAGAGTAATCATTATTTTTGTACCCTTGTTGTTGACGCATGTATTTGACCTGCGCTTCTTCCTCAGATTCCTCCTCTTGTGCAAGTAGACTTTTCGCAATTAAGTCCATCTTTTCATTGAGTTCTTTTATGGATTTGGCATCTCCCGCAACTTTAACTTGTTCCGGTGCATCTCTATCACCCCGGGACTATTTTTTAGCCATGTTTTTCGGAATTTCCCAATACCTTGTATCTGTGTTGTTCAAGAAGAACCCCGAACCTGCTGAATCCGGGTTGCTTTTATCATGCTCAGAAAGAGCAAAATAGAATATCTTGACCTGCTTTTCTTTGTCCAACCCATGATGTGGGCATCTCATAAGCATTATCTGGAATCTCTCCCATGTCTCGGAATATGTTTCACCAGCTTTCTGACTAAAGTTATGGATTTTTCTTATGAGATCATTTGTCTTCTCAAGCGGGAAAAATCTTTTGAAGAAAACTTCAACCATGTGGTCCCAAGATTCCACATACTCATCGTCCAGATTATGCAGCCATTCTCGAGCATTTCTCACTAGAGAACTGGGAAATAACTTCAAGTAAAGCATATCTTGTGGAAACTGGTCTATCTTGACCATATCACAGTTCTCTACGAACTGGCTTATGTGGGTCACTGGATCTTAATTTTTGAGCCCGTGAAACGCATTGGACTTGACCAAATTGATTAGGCATGGGTCAATTTTGTAGTTAGGAATGTTGATGGCCTGCTTCTTAATTGGCCCCTTAGATGCAGAAGAGGACGACGCCTTGATTTTCTCCCAAATTGTTTGTTCCTCAGCCATTGCTTCGGTTTCAAAATCTAAATTCTCGTAGTCTGGTCCCAAAAACGGGACCTCCGGCGATGACTGTGTGTAGTATGTGCTACACATATTCACCATGCACTAGTACCTTCACAGTAATAAATTTAATTAGGCACAGTGCTAGACGATTACAGATTATGAAAGATACACGATTAATTTCCAGAATTTTAAATTAAAAAAAAAGAAATGTGGCCTAGAGTGGCTTCTTACAGCCCTCGTAGTGCCGAAAATCACCGTTCCCCGGCAACGACGCCAAAAACTTGACACGAATTTACCGTGCATATAACGCAAGTGCACGCGCCAAAGTAATATAGGCCTTTGTGAGGCCCGAGTCGAACTCAGGGAACAAATTTTTGGTAGACTACTACTAATTGTTCGCAATCAACTAGACCGGTTAAAATGGTTTGAGAGTTGATTGAAAAAGAAAAGAAAAATAAAAGAAAGCAAAACAATCGATTAAATGGTTGGTTTAATCAATTAAAGGTGGAATCTTTAGGATTGTAGTTTCACCACAGGTTCTCATTGTACTAGTTCCTACACAATTATCCTAATTCATCTCCTATTCTGGGTAGTGGCCTGTAGTCAGAATTGTTCGCTGTCGTGATACAATTCACTACCTAAATCTAGGTCGGTTCCACAGTAGTAGTAACCTATACCCTAAATTAGGTGCATGAAGATCACACTATGGGTTTCCACCATTAACTGTACATCACCTTGTTCAAAGGATTTATTAGTTATTGTGATTATCATCTCTTTTCAACTGTTAATTCTTTTTTCAAAGTAATTAAAGGTATTAGATTATCATTAGGGTGATCAATCATAATGATATAATGGAGAAAAGGAAATCATACCACAGATTTAGAGACAAATTATGATAACTATGTCAAAACTATCATACAACGATTACCCGGGCTACTCCCGGTCCTAAAGATAAAGGGGATTAGCCCCGCATGTTCATCTTAATGAAAAACAACATGAGGAAAGGAGAAAACATGGAGAAAACGTGGATAGGTGTTGTGTAACCCTTGAACGGAGAAGATCCGGGCATTCCTTGGCGCGGGGTGAACGTTCTACAGCCTTCCGACAGTGGAAAATGTTTTCTGCGGCTCTCGGAATGATCGGGGCATAGCTCTCGGCTCTGTTCTTCTCTCCTCCCCTTCTTGAGACTTGTCTGGTGACTAATGACGTGATCCATTGCTTAGGGCCGCCTTAATTAGGTATATGCACCACTTTAGGTCGCCCAAAAATCACCACCGTCTGATTAGACACAGTCTTTAGCAAAACCTGATCTGACGGCGTCGATACCATCGACGCGGGTCGATGGTATCGACCTGTATAAGGCACTGGTGCTTGCACGATTCTTTGGGGTTCTCTCTGATGTTTCCTCGATACCATCAACTGTGTGTCGATGGTATCGACGCCTTAGGCATCACTTTTCTGTAGAAAAATACACTAAAGCTGTCTCTGCTCAGGTGAAGTCGATAGTATCGACTCCTAGGTCGATAGTATTGACCTCTGGAAATCTAGCTCACTAACGCTCTCTTGATACCATCGATAGTCTCATCAATGGTATCGACTGCTGGTTGCTCTTCTTCGGCAATGCACTATGACCAGGTCGATGGTATCGACCATCCGTCGATGGTATCGATGGATTTAGCTATCTGACTTGCCTAAAAAGAAAAGAATAACACCAATCAAATCCAACAAATATGATCTTTTATACAGAATAAGATGAAACAAGGTAAATTTGATGCAAAAAGAGATTATAGACTAAAGGTAGTGAATCATGCGATATTAATCACAAATATGATCAAAATACACATAAAACGTATGCAAAACCAGTCTATAAAAATGACTCAAAACCCCTACATCAACATAGATTACCGACAGTTGAACAAAGTTACGATCAAGAACAAGTACCTGCTGCTGAGGATAGATGATATGTTCGATCAGTTGCGTGGTGCTACAATGTTCTCGAAGATTGATCTACAGTCTGGATATCATCAATTGAGGATTAAGGCGAATGACATACCAAAGTCAGCATTTAGGATGAGGTATGGTCACTTCGAGTTTGTGGTTATGCCGTTTGGGATAACCAACGCGCCTGCTGCTTTCATGGATCTGATGAACAGGGTGTTCCGTCCATTTTTAGATCAGTTTGTTATGGTTTTCATAGATGACATCTTGATCTATAGTCAGGACAGTCAAGAGCATGAACAACATCTTCGACAAGCGTTAACTCTTCTTCGCCAACACCAGTTATATGCCAAGTTCAGTAAGCGTGAGTTCTGGTTGAAAGAAGTGACTTTCTTGGGTCATGTGATATCTGTAGAAGGAGTCAGAGTGGACCTTAAAAAGGTGGAGTCAGTTGCAGATTGGGAGCAACCAAAGACGCTGACAGAAGTTCTTAGTTTTTTGGGTTTGGTAGGATACTACCAGAGGTTTATAAAGGACTTCAGTGTGATCACGTTGCCGATGACAAAGTTGACTAGGAAGGATGTACCCTTTGATTGGGATGATCGTTATCAGCAAGCTTTCCAAAGTTTGAAGGATAAGCTGACTAGTGCTCCAATGTTGGTGTTGTAAGAGCCTAGGAAAGGCTATGTTGTTTTCTGTGATGCTTCCATGTAAGGCTTAGGATGTGTATTGATGCAGGAAGATCATGTGGTTTCTTATGCTTCGCGACAGATTAAGAAACATGAGGAGAATTATCCGACACATGATTTGGAGTTGGCAGTGGTGGTTCATGCATTAAAGATCTAGAGACACTATCTTTATGGGGAAGTGTGTTAGATCATTATAGATCATAAGAATCTGAAGTACATCTTCTTGCAGAATGAGCTGAACATATGATAATGTCGCTGGATAGAGCTGATCAATGATTATGACTACAGCATTGAGTATCATCCTGGTAAGGCGAACATGGTAGTTGATGCGCTTAACAGAAAGTCTCCTTCTTCTTGCTCGATGAAGAAAGCACAGTTGAGTTGTTTGGAATGCCATAAGCAAGATATGTTTGTCTCCTTACGGCAGATGACTGTGCAGATAGAAGTTTCCTTGTTGGCAGGACTGTTGGCACTAATGCAAGTCAAGCCTACGCTGAGACAGCAGATCAAAGATGCACAGCAGGCAGATGCTTCAGTTCAGTTGATAAGATCAGAGTTTGGAAGTGAAAAGCGTGATGGGTTCCATGAGTCTGAAGATGGACTAGTTTGTTATCATAATAGGATGGTGGTCCCCGATGTTGATGATCTGAGAAAGCTAGTGTATGAGGAAGCACACACATCGTTGTATGCTATGCATCCAGGAGTCACCAAGATGTATCACAATTTGAAGGATCTATATTGGTGGCCTGGCTTGAAGAAAGATGTAGCCGAGTTTGTGGTTAGGTGTGCGGTATGCCAGCAAGTTAAGGTTGAGCATCAGAAGCCGGCAGGTATGTTGCAACCCCTGCCGATACCACAGTGGAAATGGGATCATATAACCATTGATTTCGTAGTTGATTTGCCAAGGACAACTAAGAATCATGATTCCGTTTGGGTGATAGTAGACATATTGACAAAGTCTACGCACTTCATACCGGTAAAGACAACATATACAGCAGAGAAGCTTGCTCAGGTATATGTAGATGAGATAGTATGCTTGCATGGTGTACCCGCAACGATAGTCTCTGACAGAGGACCCCAGTTCATGAGTCATTTTTGGGAACAGTTGCAAAAAGTGTTGGGAACACAATTGAGGTTCAGTACCGCTTTCCACCCACAGACAGATGGACAATCTAAAAGGACTATTCAGACTTTGAAGGATCTTCTCCGAGCATGTGTTTTGCAGTTTCTAGGCAGTTGGGATGTGCATCTCAGTTTGATAGAGTTCACCTACAACAATGGTTACCAGCGGAGCATCGACATGGCTCCTTATGAGGCTCTATATGGAAGGAAGTGCATATCTCCTCTATGTTGGTATGATTCTGGTGAGTATCAGCTTTTGGGTCCTGAGTTAGTGCAGAAGACAACAAAGAAGATCAGAGTGATACAACAAAAGTTGAAAGTGGCACAGGACAGACAAAAGTCTTACGCAGATAATCACTGATGACCTTTAGAGTTCCAGGTGGGAGACAAAGTGTATCTCAAGGTCTCACCTTGGAAAGGCATGCTAAGGTTTGGCCAGAGAGGCAAACTGGCACCCAGGTATATGGGGTCGTATCCGGTAATAGCACGTGTTGGCAGAGTAGCTTATAAGCTAGAGCTGCTGCCAGAGTTGCACAGGTTACATCCAGTGTTCCATGTCAGCATGCTGAAGAAAAGTCATCCATACACAGGGACAGTGATACAGCCAGTTGAGGTTGAGCTTGATGAAGATGTGACCTATGAGGAAGGTCCAGTGATGATCCTTGACAGAAGAGTAAAGAAGTTAAAGAGGAAAGACCTGGTTCTTGTGAAAGTTCTTTGGCATCATCGTGGTGTTGAGGAAGCCATGTGGGAGCTCGAGGAAGAGATGAGGAGGAAGTATCCCTCACTTTTCTCTTCGTATTTCAGGGATGAAATCCCTTTGTAGAGGTTTATGGCTTGTAAGGACCCTGACCTTTATTTTGGGCTTATCTCGTTTGCTTTGCCTAAACCTTGTGTTTAGTTTCTTGCTAATCACCTTTAGTGGTGATTAGGGTTTGCCTGTGCTTTGTTGAGAGTTGGAGGTGCTACTTGCAAATAACCTAAGTTTAGGGTTGATGAGCAAGTTTGTCACATTGAGAGATGATTTTATGTCTCCTTACTTCCTCTAGAGTTGAGAGGAAGGGTTGGGCTCGTTGCTTGAGTTGCCTTGGGCTTTGTTGATATTTGTTGGGCTTTGTTTTGCCTTGTTTGGGCCTTGCTTTGCCTTGTTGGACCTTGTATCAGGCGAATGAGCTTGGTGTCAGCCATGGGTGTGTCGCCCATGGGGCTGTGTCAAGCAAGGAAGTGAGGTGTGTCGGCCATGGACCATCTTTGACGTTTATCTTCATTTGTGTCACCACTCTAGTGGACACTTGGTGCATGGTGCTTGCATGCGGCAATAGCCTTGGACATGTGGTCGTGGAGAGATGAGAAGGTGGCATTACCCATGGATAAGTGTCTCTAGGTGGGTGACACATTGCCTTGTTTTCTCCTCCACCCTCTTCTATATATGTATCTCCTTTCTCTTGCTAAGGATCCCTTTAGTTCCTTAGTTTCCCTTATTCCTTGGTGAACGACACCTCTCCTTTGCAACCTTGGTGGCCGATACCCTTGGAGGAGCTAAGCTTGGTGGTCGATCCTTCTCCTTGGAGTCTCCTTCTTCCTCTTGTAGTGGTGGTTGAGCTTAAATCTTGGAGCTTTGGAGCTTGAGGAGCTTGCTTAAGGATGGTTACATAACTTCTAACCTTATCTATACTACCTTCTTTTATGTTGCATGTTCATATATGATCATGATCGGCCATGCATGTTGTTAGATATGTTTCTTGCTCTAACATGTACCTTTAATCTTGTGGATATAGTGATCATGTTGTTGATGATGTTGTTGGTTCTTGTGTACCTTTGGACCTTGTTGGCCGAACCTACAGAGTAGGGTTTTCTTTGGGGCAATACCCCTTTCTCTCCCTTGGTCATGAGAAGTGAGTTCGGCTCTAGTGATATAGGCAACACCCCTCTCACTTGGTTGTTGAGAGGTGAGTCTATACTCTAGTTGCTTGAGCAACACTCTTCTCTCACCATGTCTTTGAGAGGTGAGCCATGGTTGAGAGTTGGCCGATATGGAGATGATCCATCATGTTGCCCGATTGGTGGTGGAGGTTGTGCAAAACCCCTCTCTCTTAGTTGTTGAGAGGTGAGCCAATCCTCTTAATATTTTAGGGTTTTGATGATGGTGATCTTGAGGTTGATGATGACCTTGTGGGGATGAGCTTGGTGCCTTGCACGACACACCTTGTAGTAGTGTTGCCCGACACTCCTTGTCTTGAGTTTTGATCTTGGATGACATGATGAGTTGAGGATATGGTTCTCTTGATCTGGTGGTGACCTTGGGTGGTATGCCTTGACTGATATGATCCTTGTGTCCTTGCACGATACCCTCTTCTAGAGTTGTCTTGGTCGATATGCTGAGTTAAGTTTTGTTAACCTTGTGGCCCGACATGGTGCCTTAGTGGCCACCTTGCCCATGGATGATAGGGTGCCTTGGACGACATGATGTCTTGGATGTTATGGTGTGCTGGTTGGGTGTTAGGGTTGGTCTTGGGTGCCATGCTTGTGGTCGAAATGACCCTTAGCTAATGAAGTGATGTGGGATGCCCGGCATGCAATCCTAACCCTAGATGGGCGGTAGAGTTCTTGGTTGTTGGGTAGTTGTGATGCTTGACACATCCCTTAGCACCTGGCTGTACGACATAGTTCTTGAACCAGTTTGCACGATACCCTGGGTGTTGGTCTGCTAGTCACCCTCTATGCATAAGTGCACGACATGATGATGGCCGATATGGTGGCATAAAACCTTAGGGTTGGATGCCCTAGTCGATAGAGCCTTGGTGAGAGTAGTTATCCTACCCGATACTACCTATAGTAAAGGTTGCACTACCCGTCACACTTCTAGTGAGGGTAGTGAGCACCTTTGGTGAGGGTTATGTCCAACCCGGAAACCCTAGGTAGTAGTTCTTTATCATGTAACCACATCTTTTGATATATGGATGATAGTTGCAAACCTATGCTATGTTGGATGTCTAAAGATGATGTCGTTTAAGATGATAAGATACTTTCCCATGTTTATAAGGTAAAGAGCATAAATGGATGCCCAGGATTTGATAGCAATAATATAACTGATATAATGTATGCTTCATACGATTATGATCATGACATGTGCATCTGCAAATCCCAATGACATGATAATTTGTAAGAGCTATGTTTGGTGATTTTAAGTTATCTCTCTTGATGTGCATACTAACCATGCAGGTATATCAGATGGATTCATAGCCAGGTAAGAGCTATGAGGTATGTGTGTTTGAATAACACCGCATCATGATGATAACTCTTGTTGAAGAGATAACATGCATCACCAGTATAAGAAGATAGGTCTGAGGACCTGATAAAGGCTGAGTGCCTAGTTGAGGTGTTATCCTCTGATGATGAGATAAGGGATTGCTATCCCAGGATGTTGATGCCTTGAGAGGCAGTGGCTTTCTATGATAAGGGATTGAGATCCCGTGATAGTGACAGTGATAATGTAGCTCAATGATGTTTATGTTTTATAACTTGGTTGCCTCAACAACTCACTTAAAATATACTAATTAATTACAGTGGAACATATCATGTAGTTTCCCTGGCCATAGATCGATCATCGTCAGATTTGGTGATGGTGAAACAGGTTTATCATGTGGGATTACCTGGAGCGCATATTGTTGAATATGCAGGGTTTTCTCCTAGTCGAAAATACGAGGATTAGAGTACAACTGTGGTTGTAGACTTCGTATGGTAAAGAGAATGGTGAACATGCCCATGACTCAATAAGTTAGAGCATGAATGTGTTCATGGCTCAAGATCACAGTGATCAGGCTCGTGGCTCAAAAAGTATACTAGCACCTGTGTCAAGGTGAGCTAGAGATATGGGTAGCTTCAGAGCTGACCCTGAGGCTGAGGCCATATAAGCATGAGACTGTGGTCCTGCTTTGGTTTTCGTGCACTGACCACGAGGAGGTAAGGTCATGGAGTCCGACTCTCCCATTGACCTTGTATGGCACCGGTTTTGGGCTTTGCAGTTGAAGGTTGGATTTGAGCAGGGATAGCTCAATTCCTCAGGGCATAATAAAACGTGATCTAGCCGAATAGTATATACTGCTTGGAGCAAAACACAGAACATTGATTGAGGCCTTGCTTATATATATGATCTAGTTATACCTTGCAATTATGTGTATGATCCTTATATTTTGTGATAAGCTCTTATAAAGCTTATCTTGTCAATCATGTTCCATAAAGAAATACTTGGTTATATGCCTCCTGAATATCTTGGTAAGATTGATGGTAATAATAGTCTTGTTCTAGTATGCTGCTCTTATTATATGTCTTTACCAGCTATCTTCTTTATCTGCTTTAAACCTTTTGAGTTTTTATAGTTTCGGCTGGGAGTTATGTTTCTCGCTGGGACTATGTGTCTCACCCCGCTGGTTTACAACCTGTTTAGGTGACCGCGTTAGACGTGGTAGTGGTCACGAGGTTGCGGCCGAGCAGCAAGAAGAGCAGTAGAAGGCAAGAGATGGACATGTAGGTATTTTGGTAGTTTTTTAGTAGAGTCCTAGAGTCATCCCTGTACTCTCAGGTCCTCGGAGGTGTTTTTTCTATGTTCCACGACGTATAGCTGGTGTACTTTTGTTTATCCTGCTGCTGGCCTGATGTGGCTTGTTATGTACATATAAATAGGTGATGAACTCTGGTGCTGACAGTACAACTGGTTCCGATAAGCTGTGGACATATATCGAGACTTGTAATGTTTATATAATATGTTTCCTTGCAGGATCTGGATGTAATAGTTCTCTTTCATCTGCTTTCTGCAAACGCTTTTTAATTAACCTGTGTTTACGGTAATATGTGGTTTATGGTGTTTCCGCACATTTTCACGTGTCACCTTGCTGTCTGTGTGATGGCGGGGTGTCACAAGAACAATGAAGCAAACAATCATGAATGCTATGACCACGTCATCTGCACTGGAGAGAAATGTGTGAGTGGAATTAGCATACATATACCACATCCAACCTACATAATGTAGCACTTACGCGGAGGCACATTGTCCATGTAGTAGTCGAGGTGTCTTTGATTTGTTTGAGAAGTGTAGCCAACTGGAATTAGTGTAGAAGACCACCTACATGCATAATGTGGCACGAACATGCTGGAAGAGGTGTTGAGGTGTTGTCTCAACACATAGAAGTAGTAGATGCAACTCAGAGAAGACATGATTAAGTAGCTCGGTGAAGATCAATCTGGATGAATCATTGCAGATACAAAATTCACATAGGCTTGAAGATTACAAGCTTCGGGGATTAAGAAGAAACCATCTGGAACATCAAACATAACATGAATGATCAACTGAAACGTCATCAACACCAAAGGGACTAGAGGCCGGAATTAGCGCAACAACTTCTGTCCTAACGTACATAATATAGCATGAATGTGAAAGGCTTGGTGTCAATGCTGCAACTGTGAAATCCTTCAATGTTGTCTCATATGTAAAGTGATGCTAACTAGGAATGATGCGCCACAACAACATCATGAAAGCAGATGCTGAAGAACATGAAGCTCCATGAAGATAGCACAAAATATCATCTTCTCTCTCTCATATCATATCTCTCTCCTCTCCTCATATCCTCTCTCTCATGTTCTCCTCTTACCCTCCTATCCATCTATCTCTCCTCTATTCCCCACACACAAAATATGACAAGAGTGAGTAGAAGGTGTAAAAAATAGGGAAATATGATCCCCCACATGTGGAATGACACACACATGATGGATGGAAGGGTGGAAAATAGAAAGGGTAAAATGAGGGGTGTAGTATGTAGAGAAGAACAAAAGGACTATCAGAATGGAACATCAATAGGAGAAGATACACAACCAAAATTTTGCTCGGTAGGGGAGGAAGTGGCACTATTAGAATAGTTTTTGACATGAAAATTGATAATGAAAATTAATATGCAAAAACAACCCGAGTAAGATCTAATTAGAGAAAATAAATATATCTTTTCCTAACCCAAAAAGGGTTTTGGGGGAGTAGCCCTTGCAAAGAAAATTTGTTGGGTCAAAAATAATAACAAGATTGAATTATCACCAAGTATTGGAGGAGAGATGGCCTTTGGAGGATGTCATTACTAAAATTGAAAGTGGTATGACTACTTCAGACACGCCCTGTCTGGATATGGATATGCCATGTACTTGTCGGGGGTGAAAGACAGGCTCCTGATAACACACTAGGTGAGGTTGCTGACACACCGCATAGCTTTGATGATTGAAATTGACTGACTCCTTGAAACACGTCGTGTGGAAATGCAACACACTGTGTGGAAATGCAACACGCTGTGTCTGATGTCGGAGGCGTGAATTGGATCTTTGTCAGCACACCTTGTTCAAAGTTGACATTCGTGTCTGATGTCAGATGCGTAACTCAAATCTTTGCCAAAACACCATGTTCAAGAATGACACGCCGGACACGCCGTGTATGTTGCATGTAGTTCAGGAAGAGTTCTGGAATCCAAAACAACACGCCGTGTTGGTTGTGATATGAGCGAAACTCTTCTGGAATCCAACATGTTGTGTTGTTTGAGAAACGTGTCATGTCAATTGCGATCTAGGAGAAACTCTGCGCCGTCAGGACGATCTCTAGAGCGCAACATGCCGTGTTGGTTTGGCAACACACCGTGTCGGTGGCGGCTGATGCAGGATCTCGACAGAAATTTTCACAGTCATAAGACAAGGTACCTCGGGAATTAGCACCATGGGTAGATGGGAATTAGTGTCATCTTTTGTACTCCTTTGATCATGACAAGTGATGACTCCTTGCTTGACCACGATCGGATCTGGACAAGAATTAGCATCGTCCAAGATCCTAAGAGATGGTGTAGTGATAGAGTAATGGATGGACACAATAATGGCTGGTGTGGTGCCTCGAAGCGGAGACGACACAACAACAAGGCGGTGAAGACAGTTGCTAGAGCAGAAGGTGGATCTGCTTTGCGTGGCTTCTTCAATAGTGGTGGATGGAGTCGCTTGACGATCATATATTCTTTAAGGAGATGGGAAAAGTGATGATCATGACAGATAGATCTGGATGGGAAATAGTTTTGTCCAGAGACTCGGACTGGATAGGGATTGCCGAGAAGGATGGCGCCAGCTCATAGATAAAAGCTACGTGAAAGGGGAAGATGATGCGACTATAGAGGCCGAGATGTGCCTAGTGGGTGGCCGGTCTAAGCGATGGATACAACGGCAACTGGGCTCTCCCCCTATTGCTCTCTCTAGGAGAGGAAGGGACGACGGTTGCTAGGGTTGGAACGAGGGAGGACATGAGAAGGGGTTGTTGTTGCTAGGGTTCTCTCTCTCTCTCTCTACTGCTCTATTACAATGTGAACAAGTGTATACGATGACATTGGTGTTGTTCATTCATATATATCCATGTCCATATATAGGAGAGGAGGCAATTACAAAGAAGCACAAGGAAGCGACTAAACCTTGATAGGCCATGGGCAACATGCCCATGTAGATAATAGACTAATTAACCTATTAACTAAATAGACTAATATTCTAAGACATAATATTTTATGTAAACACAAATGTGATTTCCTTTGATGTTATTTTGATATGTGTGGTGTTTATTGTGCTAATTAAACTACAATTCACATGCTTAGTACATACACTACTAGTAACAACTCAATCGAGGAGATTGTTTGAAGGATCAAAAGTGGTTTTTAGGTGCTCCCTTAAATTCCACTATCAGAAGTGTAAATAAAAAAATGATAAGAGCTATCTTATTATTAATCAGAATAAAGTTTTTCTTATCACCAACAAATTTTGTTTCAGGACTTTGAATGGTTCGAGTTCCTGGTGACCGATAAGATGAGATGTGCACACTGAATGGTACATAATAATTTTCCATAATTGAAAGTTCTCAACGCCAACACGGCAGCCGTATAATCGAGGAATGGGGACAGCTCGAATCCGCGTCATCGCCGTGCATTAAAATTGCTTTCCCATCGCGTCTTCTCCTCCTCACCTTCTTCCCTGCTCCTTACGCAGCGGATATTAGTCCTTTCCCATCCTCGCCTGATACCCTCGTTTCGTCCTCCTTCTCCATACCCTTCCCCTCTCCTTCGTCCTCCAAAAAGGCTGTCCTGATTTTGCTGCCCAAGACCGCAGAGCAAAAGGCTTTGGTTAGTTGTTTTATATATCTGATTCCAGCTTGTATTAACCTCACTTTTATTGTGCCGTTCCATCCGTCCTTCCTCTTCATCCATCCTCCTTAGTTTCCATCGGCTCTTCTCCCCTGATTTCCCTCAACTGCGATTAGGTATCCGGTTTCTACGATGGCACAAGAAAGATGCAATCTTGACAAGGACGAAGCTGAGATTCTCCGCCCTCCATCCCCTTCGCCGTCCTCAGCTTCCCCTCCCCAGCCTGCCGTGGCCCCACCGTCGACGCGGTACCTTATGCCACCTCACAAGCGCCCGAGGCAGAGAGAAGAATCCCCGGTGGCCAAGCGAAAGGAAGAGGAAAGTCTCCCTGCGGATGCGGCGGCCTCAGCGACGGGTCCGGAACCGACGGGGACCCAGCAAGCGGCCTCCCCGCCCCCGGTGATCCGGACCGTAAATCGGTGCTTGACCTGCCAGAAGCGGGTTGGGTTGACCGGGTTCCGCTGCCGATGTGGGGACCTGTTCTGCCCCCGGCACCGGTACTCGGATTCACACGGTTGCAGCTTCGATTACAAGGCCGCTGGCAGGGAGGAGATCGCCAAGGCTAACCCAGTTATCAGGGCTGCGAAGATCATTAAGATCTGATCCCTGATGGTACTTGGGCAGCCTTTTGCTTCTGGATGCGGTCTATCTCCTTGTCATGATTATGTACCTCCGATCTGCTCGTAGGGCGTTTTGGTTTATTAATTGAGATGTTTAAGGAGGTGGGGAAGGAGAGGGGAGGGGAAGAGCAAGCAATCATAACCTTCTATGATAATCTGTGTACTAATTATTGTGATGCATCGGCTTGGTTTAGTGCTGCATTTGAATTCAATCCTGAATTTCTGAGCTGCGTGGGTATTGATTTCTTCTAGTTGCTGCCATATGTTTCAGAATTCTTGTTTTGTTATGTGTTATTGCGGTAGCTGGGACGGAATCGGTTGTAACGATGACATGAGTGGAGCAGCAGACTTTTCTTCGCTTTCTCACCAAAGTTGAGACTTTTCTGCCGCTGGCAACAGCTTTCCCTGCCAACTCTACTGTGCTATGTCTATGGATGTTGGTTGAATCTTTCAGCTCTGCCAACTGAGACCTGTAACTCTGCCCGCACCCTCTCTCTGATTGAGTTTTACATCCACTGGGCGCAATTTGCCATCTTAACTGGGGAAAAGTATCCAGCGTCTAGTAAAAATTTCGATCCCATGGGACTTTGTTTCAGTGACGTTCCTCTGTTTACCAGAAATCAATCAAAAATACATATTTTCTCCATTGATAACTACAGTACTTTTTTGTAAGTAGGAAGGAAAAAGCATCCATGCTGAAAATGATAATTACCCGTGATAAAGTTCAAGTGGAAAATCTCCACCTACGGAAGATCTGAAAAAGAAAACTTGTGAGCCTTAATAAGTTGAAAGCCTCAACCTTGCTTTTAATGGTTAATTGCAATCCCATACAAATATAGAACTTTGTAAGAGTCTTTTTTTTGGGGGGGGGGGTATGAAAGAGAGTCTTTAGTCGACTTATTTTGGGGGCTATTGATATGTGAATCCTTAGATTTCTCTTTTGTTGACTGAGATTAGTTTGACAATAGCAAATAAATCTGGGTAACAACAATTCCTGCCACACTCAAATACCAAATTTCATATACCTAGATGAGTCATCAACACACCAGCGTAGCCCGGGCGGTCAAGCCAGTGCGCCCCTCATGGAGGCTGGTTTGATTCCGCTCGGGTCAGCTGTATTTACCAACCTCTTGAGTCATCCGGGCTCTGACACCTGTTTGGAGAGGGGGTGGGCTTCGGCCCATGCAAATAAAGGCTCAAATCTGAAGAAAACTTCTTGTTTTATGGACAAAAGGAGGAATCCTGAATTAACTGAAAAGAATGATAAAAATTATCAATTAAAATTTTCTGACCAAACACTTTTTCATCGATTGGTAAGGCATTAGGAAATCCACATCAAGTATTTGTGTGGCATACATATCGTTTTTCTCATGATAAATAAACTAGAAGAACAAGGATAGACAGTTGATTTGATGAAAAATATGATAATTGTATGAAAAGATGAACATGCGGGAATATGATAAAAGGAGGGGAGGTGGTTAGCAACCTAGTGTGTCGCATATCACCAATCTAGAGCAATGATTCTTTGAAAAAGTAACAACAGTGATTGTGATTATGGGGATGGCAAGAGATATGATAACGATTGTGGTTTCGCATATTATGGCCCTAATGTGATGGAAGTCAAATAACTCAGATGGGGTGCATTTTAGAAGAGGCATAAGTGTCAATCTATTTTCCCAGTTGGGCCATATATGTAGTGGAGGAAAAATGATGCATCAACAGTAATGTGTGGAATCATGCCAATTTTGTCTAGGAGTGATAACTTGATAGTAAAGGAAAAGATTGGTTAATATTGCAATCAAAATAAAGATTTATAGCACATGTGTTTGAGGTACTCTAGTCTACTTCAGACATGAATCATGGTTTGAGTAAGGAAAATATTCATCGGACAACAATCAATGTAGGAATATAGGGAGTCCTTACTCAAATTTTGGTTGGGGAGGAGATCATACTATGCATCACAACTGTAACCTACATCTGTCAGGCATATATATAAGTCTAACTTTCTCTAGACTGACCTAGGAACAACTCAGACCTACTTCAAACTACACCTATATGATTAGAAAAATAAAAGGCAAAGTGTATATCAACATGTGATAGTTTCATTTGACTTTACACATTAAATGTAATTGCATCAATTTGAATTTGATTGTAACCAAATGATTTAAAAAGCTATACACTATGTCCCATTCAATTTCCATGACAATTTAGGTGACAAAATATGATGTAGCATTAGTTACTTTTTGAAAATCCTTTAAGATTATACTTTCAGCTTGATTTTGATATACAAAAAACTAATTTATGTATTTCATTTTCCCTTCAAATACCTAGAATTGGATTATTAGCACCACTTTTCATGGAGATTGTAATCCAAAGTATATTAACTAAAAATCCAGTATAAACCTTCTATTCCAATCATTGCAAACAAATTGTTAAGGTGTCTTATGAAACAGAAATGCAATTTGATCTAATAAACTCTAGAAAAAAGAATACACTTTTATTTAGTCTTACATAAACTCGCAAACACTATGAATAGATGTAGGATATGCATTAATACTAAAATTAGCTTTGGTAATATCAATGACTACCATGTATCATTAGGATAACAAACACATAAAAAGAAATTGCCATGGTGTTAATTCTGAAGTGGTGATCATGCATAAAAGATTATATAAATCAAAATTGATTTTTTTTAATAAACACAAGTAATGAAAAGGATGAGAAGAAAGGACCTAGAGAGGTTGTCAAAATATGTAACCATATACCTTCATTTTGGAAGGTCATCGCCTAGGTTTACTTATACCATCTTCCTTTTATGGATGTGTGAGACCTCTCTTCTATCTTCTCCCCTTGTTTGTCGTGTTTGGTGTACACTAAGACTTGTGGTTCTACAACCTGAGTGATTTTTGTTGGATTTGTAACCAAAAACACTCACTTCATGCTAGCCCCTTTGAGGATACATCATATCATTCTTATATTAATTGATTAGGTTGATGATATAATCCATGGATATTCAAGTGGACATGATACACTTGTTACATACAACCTCACCCACGGGAAGGAAAAGCAAGGAGACAATGGATGGGAGGAACTTGAGGTTTGGACTTAAGAGGGATATGATGTTCTTCGATATCTTATAGGGGATGGTTTTCATTTCTTTGAATATGATAATTAACAAAGTTCATTAGGATGTAAATGGTACCTTTACTTAATCGAGGCTAACAAACACACACTCAAATAGATCCCTATTTCATATGCTGCCTTTTGTCATTGAAACAACAATACCTAACCCTGAGGATGCCCCAAAATTCTTTTGTTTTCTCTTCTAAAAACAGTGTAAACTCTGAAGCCTCTTCCTTTTCTTGGTGAAGTGAAACATTTCCGTTATTATCTCTATCACCTTTGATAGAATGGCATCATACGCCAATAGTTGCATAAAAATTACATAGCAAAATAAAAAATGTTCTTCACAGTTTAAACTTGGGTCATTGAAACCATACACCCATTCCTACTCTAGTGTATTATTACCTTCCTTTTTATATATGAGAGGGTAACGGCCTCACTGGACGTATATGTTTCGTCATGGGGAAATGGAAGCCAACTTGAACTAATAATAAGCGAAGGTTTCAAACAAAGAAACTGTTCAATCCTTCTAAGGACCATCCTGCCCAATTTAAATATAAATGTCAAAAGACATAGAACATGGGCTTAAACTTAAAGGAAGGATTCTGATACAAACAGCTCTATTTTGGAAAATCTAATCTTCTGGCTCACCGGAACCGCCCCCTCCACCCCAGTGAATTAATTTTACGCAAATCTGTTTGATTTCTTCTGCATTACGTGCATCGGTGTATGCTATGTCATAAGGGAAAGTGATGGCCAGTCTGGATACAACTTGCAGGTGGACCTTCCGAGTTACTGACATGAACCATTAGGGCCTTTGTTTTAGCAGCGATTTCTTTGTTTACTTCAGGAATCAGGGATGGTGGCGAATGGCGATGTTGGCTACCGTCCATCCCACGATCGCTCTCTTGTCAGTGGTCTAAGTAGGAGGCCGTGGCTGGTTGGACGCGCCCGCCTTACCTGCCATTGGCTGGCTAGTGGCTACTTTGCCCTTGACGATCATTATCTCGTCAAACTCAACCTTTCTTCTTCCGTTCAAACTACAGTAGTTTGAATAGCTTGACAACAGTGAGAATCAGTAGTATGAAAGCATAGTACGTAGGTAAACGTTTCGTAAGTACGTTATCTATTAACTCCCTTTTCTTCTAAAAAAAACATTTCTGATGGCATGGTGCACATTCAAGATTTTCTCATCCTAGAAGTGCTCCAAATGGTTAAGCACAATGACCCCTAACAAAGATGTTTATGTTCGATTCTCAGAAGCCACGCCTTGAATTTGCCACTCTCCCTGACGTCCGGTCTCCACCACATGTTTGAAGGAAGGAGAAGACTAATGTCTCTCCTAATTCAATTTTTTTCTTCTCATCCACACTTCATGAAAGTTAATGGGAAGTAGAAGGTTGTTAACACTCTATTTTTTTTGGTTACCACAAATTATGTTTAGTGTCTAATCTTTGGCTAATGATGGAGCACACTCCACATTTCATATATTTTCCACATCTCATTATGTATCCACAATTTTTGATTTTTTTACCTATTTAATTCACCTATTTTCACCCGCTTTCACCTTGTTTGGGTCTTTCTGTGAATATTTTTTTTAAACTCTGAGTTTAATTTGTTGTTCAATTCTATTTTTACAAGCCCCTTTTACAAATTGTTCGGTTGAATTATTATGGATAAAATGCTTCCTTTTCCACAAATATTCAAATAATATTTTCTGATATTCTCTGCAAATTTTCTTTGGTTTTATCAAGAACAGTTCTAAAATAAATGGAAAATTGGAAAACAAAATTTATCCAACAAGGGACAACCAACAGATCCAATCCATCTATCACTTGCCACGTGGTAGATTGTCTTGATCCGCGTACCATGTCAGGTGGTGCATTAGGGTGATCTGCCTCCACTTCTAGAAGGTTATATGCAAAACCTCAAACCCTAATATCTACCTGTAAATGTCCCTCATACACACCATGTTCTAGACCCCATTCGAACATTTTATAGGAAGATGATTGAACTACCTATCTCTTTACTTTCCACTTAATTTGTGATGAAAGGATTCTTCATCTGACACCACCTACTCTATTAACACCGTTAGGCTGCTAAAATGCTAATCTAATTGCATTCTTAGCTACTTCTTTTCTATTCTAGTCTATATTAAATCTGTTCTACCCGCTTTAGCTGTTCATATATGTTCAAGATTAGATTTCATTTCTATTAACACTTGGTTCATCCTCAAGCACATCATATGCATTGTTCCTAATTACTAGTGAGGCTCCTCCGCCGTGAAATGTCCAGTCATAATTAGGACCTCAATCTACCTAAAAATAGGAATTTTAAGGCAATGATGGGTAGGACATGGACGTCTCCATACCTAAAAACTTTCTCATAAATAAAAGTGTGTTATTATTGTTATCACCTTTTTTATCATCCTAAAATTTCTCTTTCTTTACAATTGCATAAAAGGGCTCGCTATTGATTTACCAAGCGAGATGGGGTGCTCATCATTTCCCACTCGTAACGGGATTGTCAGACCTGAATTCTTTGAGCTTGTTTTGTTCTTTTATTTTCTTACTTATCTGACTTAGATGACAACTCAGTTTTCCACCATGGATTCATAACACCTTATTTTGTTTAGTCTCACTTTCCAAATAAAATGTGGCAACAACTTTGAACATCTTTTCTTTATTTTCCATGTGACCGCGATCAATGTTCCACTACCAAAAGGATATGCATCATGCTATATTTTCATTTGGGCAGGGTGGATAGGCTGACAACTCTATTGGAACTGCCATAATTTGAATTGAATCCCCCTCTTTATTGCAAATATTAATCATTTAAAAAAATTCTATTATTTTTTTCTATATTCTTTTCCTTTTTATTCTAATTTTTCCTATTTGGTCTTGGGATGGGTCACTCATCACCCTGATCTACAGGTCTCTAGCACGCAGATCAATGTGATTAACTTCCCTTAGGCTTACTATTCTTGGATAATTTTGGCAGATCCTCTTTTCTCTGTTATCTTCAAAGCTTATTTTCATTCTTCTCCTTGATTTTGTTTTAGGATTTTGAGTACACTTCCCTTTTTAGGGCTTCAAGTTTTCTTCCCTCACATTCTCTTCTTCTTATATATATTTTTTAAAAAGACAACAATAAATCAGGAAAGGATGATTAGAAGATGTGGGTCAGAAATAAGATCTGTTCTTTCTTGAATAATAATGTCATTTTTGCATTATTGACATATGATTTCCTTTGGTTTCTTATGGGAATTCTTTAAAAAATGTAAAAAGTCTTGCACTTGCACTCTACACTCCTACAAACCTATGCGTCATGGAATGGGTGCCAATCTCAGGTTGGATCCTTGGAAGTGTTGTGTTATGTCATTAGAGGTGAAGATACAATGTCAAGCTCAACGTCAAAGGCCTCAAAAGCACCCCCTCTCCTAGAACTCACGACTAATTATGACCACCATAGTCACAAGGTGTATTGGGAGAAATACCGATGTCTATTGAACTCAAGTTATCCCCTCGATGAGTGCCATCTTCCCATTGAGAAGTTGAGGACCAACCCCTTCTATGTAGGCCATTCCATGTGAGGAAATAAGGTAGATCTAAACTCATGGGCTAATTGGGGGTTATCTTCTTCCTATGCATGTAACTTACTTTGGTTATGAAAAGTATGAGACTGTTGCAAACCTCTTCGTGTGCAGCTGTCTTCAACCTTCGGCTCCCGTCCTGGCCACCGACGGCTGACGATCTGCAACACAATGTGGGTGCGCCCCCTCTTCCCCAGGGCCCGATGACCACCAGGGACAACTCCCTCACCTCTGACGCTCCTCCGCTTTCAGGGATGCCTTTATCTTGCGGCCAAGGCAGCTGGCTCACGCAGTCCAGGTCTGCACCACATGGTCGACCTTATAGCCATGCTACTGTTGCTACACATGAGCTAGGGCACTGTGAAGATGGCCGAGATCCCCCCTGTGTCATGGGAGCATCCTGCCTCCATCGAGATCATCTAACGGTTCCCCGTTGCTCCGTGGTCACACTACTCCTCTATGCTAGGGTTTGAACGAAAAGAAGAAGGAGAAGAGAGAAAGGGATGCGTGGGATCTCCTTGGGCTCAACCCAGAGGTTCTACCCCTTATATAGAGGAGGGTATCAACACCCTAAGATGTTCATCCACGAGGAAACAAAACCATCTCCCAAAAGGAAACCTTTTCCTTCATTGAGAAGCAATCTTCTCTCTCCTAATTATCTCCTTGATAAACCATATTTACTGGATATTTAGAAATTTGAAAATTCTCTCTCTTATTCTCTTTATGCTTGCCTTTTAATCCATTGGCACGAATTTATATTTTCTTTTAGTAGAAAATACCTCCTTTTTAACAATACCACAAAATTAATTAATTATGCATCACATTATCCTCTTATTTTGTATTATTAGTATTATCTCTTTCTTTTCTCCATTGGGGCTCCTTAGACCCCAAGAAACTCTAATATTTTGAAATCCTTTTTAGTGGATACATATTATCCTTCTAAATGCATCTATATCCATTATTTCTCATTATCCTTTTTATTTCTTTATTAAAATATCTCTTTTTGAGGATTTCTCTTTATCTCTCTTTTTATTTTCCTTATTGGAATTCCTTTTAACATTAGGAACCTTAAGGATACGAAAATCTACCAAAGATAACTCAAATACACCTCTTTCCACTTATTTCCCACATTTTATCATTGTCTCCAATTTCTTTCTTAATAAGGAAATATTTGATTGATCTTTTCTTTTCTTGTTGCATTATCTTTACAACTTTGGACTCCTTGGATCCCAAGGAACCCAAGAGGCATGAAATCTAACTTTGGATAACATTCCTTTTCTTTCTAGAGGTTTCTATATCTTTCTTTTCTCCATCTCTTATTAATAGTAGAGTTTATTTTGTCTTTTCCTTGTTATTGGGCCCAATAGACAATAAAGCCCAAAAAACAACCAACAAGGATATTGTAAACAATTTTTTTTATCCAAAACAAATTATATCATTATTTGTTCAAATATCTTTAATAGGAGAAATTACAGTTCTCACCCAAAGAACCCAAAATTTGGGGTTGTAACAACACATGTGCCAACAAAGGGTGTGTTGCACCATAGATGACACTTCAGTGTCAATAGAGGAGGACTTATCGTATAATGGTGGCCACTAAGATAAAATGAGTAATTAAAAGATGTTTAATCTCTTTCAGCAGATCTTTCAATCTCTCATACATTTTATACTTGTTATAGTAAATTTCTTGCTACTTATTCTAATTCCTAGATTTTTCCTCTTTCGTGCATGGATGGGGATGCAACATCCACATATAGTGAGCAGCTGTCCGAGGATTAGTTCAAGGATTTGAAGATTTAGGTGATATCTTTCACTGGTGGGACATTATCTTAGGTGATCCTTCCAGCTTGGAGTTTTCTTTTCAGTTATTTTTACTTTCATGTTCATGTTGGGATTGTTATTCCCGAACTTTCAGTTTCAGTATGCTAGACTTTCTTTTGAACTTAGTTACTTTGGTTATTTGATTGACTAGTATGCCAGACATGTGATGCTTGCCCATGTTTTAGTTATATATGAAAACTCAATGCTTCCACATATAGTACTTGTGATAAATGTTTGGGCAGACGTTACAACTTGCCTCCACCATCGTCGTATGTAGATGTCTCAACAATGGATATTTCCAATCAACCCTCAACCTCTGCAAGGACATGGTATCAAGAACTGATTAGAGTAGTGGAGCTAGCCAGAGAAAGTGTCAATGCAATCACCTCCTCCTGAGCTCCTCAACTCCAAGAATAAGTCGATCCGCTTCAACAACTACTAGAAAAGTAGGATCATCATCTCCAAGTATCCACTGAGGTTGCAAACTGCAATAGAAGTATACTTCTGACTGTTGAACGAGGATTCATCCAAATGCACCAGTTTGATAGAACAAATTCCCAACATAAGTGTATGGAAGAATTGACCAATCTTGAAAGCATTGATGCTCAAGTACAAAAACTTCATGATAAGGATGTTGAACAAGGTAGGAGGCTTCAAGAGCTCATTGACTTGGTTACCACATGATTGCAAGCGCCACCGCATGACGTTGGAGATTACAGTCACCAAGACAATTCCATTGGGCTTGAAATAGAGTTTGTCCTCCTGTTGGCATACTAGTCACCAACTTGTTCTCCCACAACAATGAGCCTCAGTTAGTGGACATAGATGGAGGAGGATGGACAATTCACTTCAACATGGTTGTTGATCATGAAGATACCCGAGACCCCCATTGAATGTGACAAGATTAGGGTGGTAGAACCACAAATAGATTCACCTGGGGGTACTCCTTATGTATAAGATGATTGGATGAATCAGACTGTACATGAGAATTTATCTGAGCATCCAACCTTAGGATCAAAGGTGGATAGAGAAGAGAGGAGTCCTCTAGAACAATTTCAACCTCTCCCCACCATCTCATCATGTGTCCACATCCTAGGGCCTTCCTATTTGGATTCATATCTTAGAAGGTACATTGAGGATGATTTGCTGAAGAATTCATTTCCGTGTAGTTCAAGTCAATTCCCGTACAAGGATGAATTAACTAAGTCATCAAATTCTATTCCTCCACTTCAGACTCAGAAGGGCCCAGATCTCTCCACCTCCTATTTTCATGCATGGCCACCCACAAAATTTTGAAAATATTAAAATAGTTCTCACCCAAACCTACAAAATAGAATGCAGAGAATAAAAACCTGAGCGTGAATAAATAAGTGTTGTTTTTTCTTTCAGGAGAGTTGAGGATGGTGCCCAGCCGGTGTATGACTACGCTCATGAATGTGTGTCTATCGTGCCTAGTAGTACCACCCAAAAGGCTCATTAGAGAGTCACTAGGAACCCCTAGGAGACCTATGAGATCATCCCAGTAGCAGGGTTGGTTCGAGTGCAGTACGAGGAGTTTGTCTCACTGCTCTCGGCTAACTGGCTCAGATTGTAGGGACTGTTGCTTGTTACATAGACCAACCTGACGTAGACTGGGATCCTCAGAGGTCATTAGAGTCTTTTTTTTCTTTTTTTGCTTCTGAGGACCAAAATAAGTGGGAGGTATGTTGTTCTTGATTGGTCTACATGAATACATGATAATAGTTCATTACTCATCACCCGCCAGATCACCTATGTGACAATGCTCTAATGTTGTATAATTATGATTCAAACACCCACGAGTACTGATAGGTTGCAATGAATTTGCTTAATCTTGCTTGGATTCTCTTTGATCATACTTTAGTAGGATTTTGCTCGATTGGTTGTAGTGAAATGACATGGGTTAACAGAGTGGATGCTTTAAACTATTTTCCTTAACCTTAGCATTTATCGCCAAACTTAATTTGGCTGTTATCTTTTTGTTCCTTGTGCACAGTCTTGCTTGAGGACAAGCAAAGGTTTATGTAACATCCTCAATTTCATAGCTAAAGTAAGCCTTTAATGTGGGGTTTTCTAGTAAAGGCATGCCAAGGGATGTAATGAATGTAACCATGGCTAGGTATGTGATTAAGTTCACAAAATGTGTAATACAAGCCATCTGATCAACCAATACACACATAATGACTTAAATGTGTATGATTGTAGTCGGTTGTATATGAATATAAATGAATTATTCCTGTGAACAATAATGTGATGAATATATAATATGATGAGTCCAGTTCATGGCTTGAGCCTTAGACCTAGATTAGGTCTTCATGTTATCTAACTAAAGAAATATTTATCACATGTGTAATTCATGAGCTTCAATTGAGAAATTATATTGATTGAAGACTTATTTTCATGATTTGGAATACAATTAAGCTCATGGACCCTTTGAAATACTAAGGGATGGGCCATGTGCCCTAGAGCCCAATTCCAGCCCTATTGGACCAATTAAGTTTTACAAATAGGTCCTTGGAGTACAAATTAAGAATTAAATATTTTGTGGTCATAATGAATGCTTAAAATATTTTTAGTGGAATAGTAATTAGAATATAAGATGGTGGGAGAAATTTTAGACATTTTTGAGGTATATAGTGGCCTAGGTAATTAAATTAATGATTCTAATGTTTTTATTTAAAAGACATGTTTGGAGTGTTTGTACAATTAGTTTTTACTTAAAACCTTGCTCATATGAAGTTGATGATAATACCATATTTGCCCCAAAATCTAAATTCAAACTGAGATATAGAGTGGGTTGTATAAATATTTCTTATATTTGGACTTTTATCAAAAAGAAGAAGAAAAATAAAATAAAAAAGGGGCGACTCCAGCCCAACACGGATTGGAGAGCGCCGTTTCCGTTAGAAAAGACCTGAATAGAGTCCATGAAGGAGATGATGTTGGGTTTTTGGGGAATCAGAGAAGGCAGCGGAAACATAAAATTCTCCCCAAATCCAGTATTAAGGAATTGCGTCAACGTCTATACAGTAGGAAGGATGGTTTGTAGAGACATACCTTGTCCTGAGGCTTGCTCGATGATGTTACCTCGCGGCTTGAACGGTCTTCACCTCTAGTCTTGGACGGTGTCTGTGCAGCTCCTAGTCTCACCGGGACTGTCGGGATTGACAACTGTCCTCTTAGCGACAGAAGTCTCCTGCCTCTGCAGTCGTCTACATGAACTGCCTGGAACTCCGATCACCTTGTCACATAAGGCACCAGAAGGAGTCGCACCCTCCTATCGGTGTACTAGTCACCGACACACTCTCCTGCCACCAGTCGCTTTTCTACAGTTGTCTTTCCTTTACCATGTCTCCCTTATCGGATAGCACTTGCTCGGGCTCTCCTGGTTACCACAACCAGAAAGAACAACAAATTTGCAGAGTAACTGGTATTCTGAGTTGTACTGAGAGAAGCCCCCAATACCCCTATATATATAGGAGGGTCATGGGACAGGGTTCTCTACCCCAGGCAATGCGGGATTAAAGTAGGAATAGAAGTGTTCAAGATTTTCCACAAAACAAGCAACTGCGCCAGCTGAACCGATCGTTTCAAGCATGAACCGATTGGTTGGGGACCTGAGCCGATCGGTTCACACCTGAACTGATCAGTTGGGGCACCTGAGCCGATCGGTTCACTTCTGAAATAATCGGTTCACTGCCATGGTTAGTTCTCGATTGACTTTTCCTCTTTTGTTTCGAATTGATCCAAATACCAATCCTTGTTCCAATCAAATTGGACAAGTGAAACAAAGAGAAATTTCTTACCAACCTGACTTTCCCAACTTGCTCGTTTGGACCTATTGAGCCAATCAGTTCAACCCTTGAACCGGTCAGTTCAGCCTATCCTGAGCCGATCGGTTCATCACATGAGCCGATCGGTTGGGAGTGCAGACTGTGCAAAATCAGTCAATTGTAGTTTTAATCAATCTGATACTCTAATCAATCGGTCCAACACCTTGAACACTATGATATTGAGCTATCAATTGATTGTGTGTTTAACTGAACTACTAAACTCCTTTAGTAATCAATCTAAATATCGTTTGTGGATAAACTCCTCTTCCAGGTTAAATCCTTTGTGTGTGACCCTGCAGGTCCATTTCACGTTGGCAGTGAAAGTCCATAACACTTACGACTTCACAAGCAAAGAGCGGTTCCTAGTCACACATCAGTGCTACCCAAGTGAAATAGAAAGTTGGAGAAAAACTTTCAATCCTACAATCCGTGAATGGTGTTACAGTGAATGTATAATTCCTTTGTCATCAATGTCCTAAATGAACTCAAGGCATGGAACAGTCATCCTTTCAACGTTCATCTATTTCCTTGATCTTAGAGCAGACTGGGTGAGATGTGTGTGACATCAATATCACATATTAATTCACACATGCATGCACATGGCTTTCTCAATCCTACTCATCAAGTGGCCATGGACATCAAACTCCCTTAGGAGGGACAAATCCCATATCTATCACTCACCCCTCAAAAGCCCCATGTGTCAAAGTCACCCAATTATCACCTTTATAACAACCCATATTTCAGGACCGCGTTTGATGATGTCAAAGTGTACCCAATGACATGTGTTGAGTGTAGTGATTTTAGGTCAAAGAATCATATTCACCACCATCACTGTGAGAGCTGACTGTGACTTCCAAATCATGGTTCCATGTGTCACTCTCACGGTGGGTCTGTCCGGTACACTTGTTCTCTAACAAGTACCTATGTTCTTGGTTTGATATCACTATATCATGACTAATGAGATTCTGACACACAATCTAGTCTTTAGTGTTATTGATGTCTATGGCTATTTCCACAATAACAACAGACTAGGGACTAAACAAGAAAATATACTCTTAACATCCATATGATCTCATCGTTTAGGTCCTCAACCCAAAAGCATACATCATCGAGTAAAACAATTCTTTAAACATCTATCATGTTACACTATCATCTCAGAAACAGTTAAAACATATATATCAGAAATTGCCTTTATTATTATTCAAATCATTTATAAAGTATCCCATTACAATCATTACATGACTTGCGCTATGGGCATACATACCAACAGACTCCCACTTGCACTTAGAGCCACTCACCTAGAAGCCTCAGTCCTTGTGACCTAGCATGACCATCATGCTTCTGTTGAGAAAGGGCCTTAGTCAGTGGATTAGCTATGTTATCTTCAGTTGGTACTTTGCAAATATTCACATCTTCTCACTGTACGATCTCTCATATGAGATGGAAGCACTGCAGTATGTGCTTGGACTGCTAATGTGATCTAGGCTCCTTAGCTTGAGCAATAGCTCCATTATTGTCACAATAAAGCTAAATTGCATCACAGCTACTGGGAACTACACCAAGTTCAGTGATGAACTTCCTGATCCACACAACCTCCTTTGCTGCATGTGAAGCCGCAATATACTCAGCCTCTGTAGTAGAATCGGCAACTGTTTCTTGCTTGAAACTCTTCCAGCTCACAGCTCCATTGTTTAGGCAAAATACAAATCCTGATTGCGATCTGTAATCATCTTTGTTAGTTTGGAAGCTTGCATCGGTGTAACCTCTTACAACTTGTTCTTCCTCACCGCCATAAATAAGGAACTAATCCTTAGTCCTTTACAAGTACTTGAGGATGTTCTTTATGGCTGTCTAGTGAGCATCCCCGAGATCTGACTGGTACCTTGTCGTCATGCTGAGGGCATACGAGACATCTGGGCATATGCACAACATAGTGTACATGATGGATCCAATGGCTGATGCATATGGGATCCCATTCATATGTTCCCTCTCTTTTCAAGATTAGGGACATTGAGCTCTAGAGATGGTGACTCCATGTAGCATGGGGATATTGCCTCTCTTTGAGTTCTCCATGCTGAACCGCTTCAGCAATTTGTCAATATACGTGCTTTGACTTAGTCCAAGAAGCCTTTTAGATCTATATCTATAGATCTTAATACCTAGAATGTAGGATGCTTCTCCTAAGTCCTTCATTGAGAAAGTATTCCCAAGCCAAGTCTTTACCTTCTCTAAGGATGTGACATCATTCCCCATCAATAGTATGTCATCCACATACAATATGAGGAATGTGGTCGTGCTCCCACTAACTTTCTTGTACACACAAGGTTCATCTTCATTTTGAATAAAGCCAAACACTTTGACTTCCTCATCAAAATGAAGATTCCAACTCCGAGATGCTTGCTTCAATCCATAGATTGACCTTTGCAGCTTATAGACTTTATTGGCATTCTTTGGATCTACAAAACCCTCAGGTTGTGTCATGTACACATCCTCATTTATATTCCCATTAAGGAATGCAATTTTAACATCCATTTGCCAAATCTCATAGTCGTAGTAAGCCACAATAGCAAGCATGATTCTAATGGACATAATCATGGCAACTGGAGAAAAAGTTTTGTCATAGTCAACACCTTGAACTTGTCAAAAACCCTTTACAACCAATCTGCCTTTATAAGTTTGCACATTGCCATCCATGTCGGTCTTCTTCTTGAAAACCCACTTGTACCCTATGGGTTTTACCCCTTTGGGTGGTTCCACCAAAGTCCATACTTTGTTGGAATACATGGATTCCATCTCGGATTTCATGGCTTCACGCCATTTCTCAGAATCTGGTCCCTCCATAGCCTCTAGATAGGTAGTTGGATCATCATCTATGATCAACTAACCGCCTTCCCGAGTCACAAGGTATCAAAACCTTTCAGGTTCAAGGCGTGTTCTACTAGATCTATGAGGTCCTTATATTACTTGAGGAGATTGAGATTCCATAACACCTTGTGAACCTCTATGTTCCTCTTGTACATCTACTAGTTCAATGTTTTCTTGTTGGGCTTGAACCTCTTCAAGCTCTATTTTCCTCCCACTGTTTCCTTTGGAAATAAATTCCTTTTCTAGGAACACAAGTGTCCTAACAACAAACACTTTGTTGTCAGTAGGGTGGTATAAATAGTATCCCCTTATTTCCTTGGGGTATCCAACAAAATAACATTTATCAGACTTGGGTCCAATCTTATCAGGAAACATTTTCCTGACGTAAGCTTCACAACCCCAAATCTTAATAAAAGACAAATCGAGACACTTCCCGTGCCATATCTCATATGGTGTCTTTTGAACCGATTTAGATGGTACTCGGTTAAGTGTAAACGTGACAGTTTTAAGAGCATAACCCCAAAAGGAAATCAGAAGATCAGCAAAACTCATCATTGATCGCACCATATCTAGTAGAGTGCGATTCCTTCTTTTAGACACACCATTATGTTGTGGTGTTCCAGGAGGAGTCCATTGTGATACAATACCATGGGCTCAGAGAAGGTCCTCAAACTCCTAGATTAAGTATTCTCCACCTCGATCAGATCGAAGTGCTTTAATACTTTTACCAAGTTGGTTCTGTACTTCATTCATGAAATCCTTGAACCTTTCAAGGGTTTCTGACTTATGTTTCATCAGGTACACATAGCCATACCTACTGAAGTCATCAGTGAAGGTAATGAAGTACTGATACCCACCTCTGACATTAGTTCTAAAAGGCCCACATACATCAGTATGTATGAGTCCTAATAGATCACTAGCTCTCTCACCTTTACATGAAAAGGGAGTCTTGGTCATCTTGCCCAACAAACAAGATTCACATGTCTCTATTGATTCATAATCAAAAGAGTCTAGATAACCATATTTCTAGAGTCTAGAAATGCGCTTCTCATTTATGTCCCTAGACGACAATGCCAAAGATACGTTTTGTTTGAGTTTTTGAGTTTTTGCCTTTTGGTGTTTACGTTGTATACACTTGTCTCTAGATATATCAAGTATAGACCATAAGAAATTGGGGCACTGCCATAAAAGATCCCATCTTTTGAAATAGAACACATTCCATTCTTAATAAGAAATTCAAAACCATCCTTGTCCAAACAAGAGACGAAAATGATATTCCTATTTATGGCAGGTACATAATAGTAGTTCTTCAACTCTATTATTAGCCCACTAGGTAGAGTTAACTCATAGGTTCCTACGGCACTGGAGGCAACTCTTGCCCCATTGGAAACACGTAGTTCAACCTCGCTTTTTCCCCAAAGGCCTACTTCTCTTAAGATCCTTCACATTTGAACAAATGTGAGATCCACATCCAGTATCAAGTACCCATGACAAAGAAGTAGTAAAGTTAATCTCTATCACATATACACCAGAAGTAGAGATCTCTATCTATCATTTATTCTTCCATCGTTCCTTCCATCCTCTCCATGTTTTGAGCATAGAAGATTCTGACATTGGTTTGGCGAGAGAACCCTTCTCTCCCTCACCTTTGTCCTTAGAATTTGTTCCATTGATCTCCATCAATGAACTATCCTTCTTCTTAAGCATACATAGAGTGGATTCAAAGGCTACCAATATATCTGGATTGTACAGAACACCTCACAATCCCCAACCAGTTATGGAATTTATTCTCAATTAATTTGCCCATTTTAAAAGATGATTCTTTTGCCATTCTACAAGAGAAAATTGCATTTGTCAAAACTCTTTTTGATTTGATTTGATTTGAATAAAATTTGACAGTAGTTAATTAGGCATTTAATTAATTACCACTCCCACTATTTTGTCAAATTGACAGCCCTCACCATCAATTCAGAAGATTGCAGCGTACAATCTTCTAGTGGGTCAAGATCCTAAAATCCTCTGAGTCATGGACCAGCTAGGGCTGTCATCTACAACTTAGATCTTCCAGGTAGGCAACTCTTGCCAATTGCATCATATGCAATTCTTGAAAGATGTCATGTGCAACTCCTTGCCATGATCACCTCCATGCCTCAAGGTGCTAGATCCTATCTAGGTCACCTTGTTCAGTCTGACCCAAAGCCAACACGATGAATATGCACCCTGCTAGGGCAGACCCACATATCCATCCTTCACACTTCCACGAGATAGATGGTGTACCATGCTAGGGCGTGCCCACATTTGGCCGATCAAGCTTTTCACGTGTGTCGCATTTGGAAGGCATCTAAAACTTTAATATTTAATGAAGGATTTGGTTTTATAGGTACATATACATATCCAATCACCACAATACTTAGTATGTATCATATACATGCTATATCCCACATAAAACATGGAAAATGATAAAAGCGATGATTATGGCCATCCTAATGTGTTTCCTCGAGCCAAGAGGAATCACAGTCATCTAGGTCTACATCACATGCAACATGTACATGATGAACTCAGTGCTTTTCCTTTCTGGGTTTGATCAACTCATCTCCATGATTGATCGACTCGCCATCAGGCCGGTCAGTTGGGTGCCACCAGCCGATCAACTGGCACCTCCAACCGATCGATTCACTGGTCATCATGCATCTCCTCAGGTCGCCACTCGCTCGTCTCATTCCTCAAACCGGTCATCTAGAACGCCAACCGATCAGTTCATGCCTTGAACCGATCATCTTAGTCATCGTCAGGTTGTCCTCCGTTCATAACAAGAAATAAAAATCTATCCTATTTTACATTTGAAAAAGGAAACCCTGAGTTACATTCGGGGGGAGAAAAGGTAGGAAAGAAATCTCAAGTTATCTCGAGTTACATCAGGAATAGGAGATAGGGAATCAGTGTGCAGACTGAGATGCAACCAACCATATTCAACCAAGCACACATACATAGGGTTTATTGGCCATAACCATGTTATGCATCCACCACAAAACTCGTTTAAGGGCGACGCGTATTGAGTGTATTCATATTACATATCATATATGTATTTTGGGATTTGTGGATTTAGGATTGGACATGCATAAAGCCAATTTTATTTGCATCGTATGCAATTAATAAAGGCAAAAAACCAAAATTGATCACATCGATAATCCTAAAGTATAGAGCAGTTGAGGTGGATCTGATACCACTGTAGGATTTTAGGGGAATCAGAGAAGGTAGCAGAAACAAAAATTTCTCCCCAAACCCAGTATTAAGGAATCACATCAACGTCTATATAGTAGGAATGATGGTTTGTAGAGACATACCTTGTCCCGAGACTTGCTCGACGACGTTACCTCACGGCTTGCATGGTCTTCACCTCCGGTCTTGGATGACGTCTGTGCAGCTCCTGGTCTAATCGGGACTATCAGGATTGATAGTTGTCCTCTGAGCGGTAGAAGTCTCCCGCCTCTACAGTCGTCCATACAAACTGTCTGGAACTCTGATCACCTTGTTTTACAAGGCACCGGAAGGAGTTGCACCCTCCTGTCTGCATACTAGTCACCGACACACTCTCCTGCCACCAGTCACTTTTCTGCAGTTGTCTTTCCCTTACTATGCCTCCCTTATCGGGTAGCACTTGCTTGGGCTATCCTGGTTACCACAACTAGAAAGGACAACAACTTTGTAGAGCAACTGGTGTTCTGAGTTGTACTGAGAGAAGCCCCCAATACCCCTATATATAGGAGGGTCATGGGATAGGGTTCTCTACCTCAGGCAATGCGGGATTAAAGCAGGAGTAGAAGGGATCGAGATTTTCCACAAAACAACCAACTGCGCCAACTGAACCGATTGTTTCAAGCATGAACTGATCAGTTGGGGACCTGAGCTGATCGGTTCACACCTAAACCGATCAGTTGGGGCACCTGAGCCGATCGGTTCACTTCCCTGGTCAGTTCCCGATTGACTTTTCCTCTTTTGTTTCGAATTGATCCAAATACCAATCCTTGTTACAATCAAATTGGACAAGTGAAATGAAGAGAAATTTCTTACCAACCTGACTTTCCCAACTTGCTCTTTTGGACCTGTTGAGTCGATCGGTTCAACCCTCGAACCGGTCAGTTCAGCCTGTCCTGAGTCGATCGGTTCATCAAATGAGCCGATCGGTTCATCACATGAGCCGATCAGTTGGGAGTGCAGACTGTGCAAAATCAGACAATTGTAGTTTTAATCAATCCGATACTCTAATCAATTGGTCCAACACCTTGAACACTATGATATTGAGCTATCAATTGATTGAGTGTTTAATTGAACTACTAAACTCCTTTAGTAATCAATCTAAACATCATTTGTAGATAAACTTGTCTTCCAGGTTAAATCCTTTGTGTGTGACCCTGCAGGTCCATTTCACATTGGCAGTGAAAGTCCATAACACTTATGACTTCACAAGCAAAGAGTGGTGCCTAGTCGCACATCAGTGCTACCCAAGTGAAATAGAAAGTTGGAGAACAACTTTCAATCCTACAATCCGTGAATGGTGTTACAGTGAATGTATAATTCCTTTGTCACTAATGTCCTGAATGAACTCAAGGCATGGTACAATCATCCTTTCAACGTTCATCCATTTCCTTGATCTCAGAGCAGACTGGGTGAGATGTGTGTGACATCAATATCACATATTGATTCACACATGCATGCACATGCCTTTATTAATCCTACTCATCAAGTGTCCATGTACATCAAACTCCATTAGGAGGGACAAATCCCATATCTATCACTCACCCCTCAAAAGCCCCATGTGTCAAAGTCACCCAATCATCACCTTTATAACAACCCATGTTTCAGGACTGCATTTGATGATGTCAAAGTGTACCCAACAACATGTGTTGAGTGTAGTGATTTCAGGTCGAAGAATCACATTCACCACCATCACTGTGAGAGTTGACTGTGACTACCAAATCATGGTTCCATGTGTCACTCTCATGGTGGGTCTGTTTGGTACACTTGTTCTCTAACAAGTACCTATGTGCTTGGTTTGATATCACTATATCATGACTAATGAGATTCTGTCATCAACCAACACACAATCTAGTCTTTAGTATTATTGATGTCTATGGCTATTTCCACAATAACAACCGACTAGGGACTGAACAAGAAAGTATACTCTTAACATCCGTATGATCTCATCGTTTAGGTCCTCAACCCAAGAGCATACGTCATCGTTTAAAACAATTCTTTAGACATCTATCATGTTACACTATCATCTCATAAATAGTTAAAAGATATAGATCGGAAATTTCCTTTATTATTATTCAAATCTTTTATAAGGTATCCCATTACAATCATCACATGACTTGCTCTATGGGCATACATTCTAACAGATGATCCACCACATGATCTGGACTCCAATTTTCTATATTAACCATGGAGCTAGAAAGCCTAGGGTTAGCCGAAGCTAAGGCTAAGATTTGATTGGAAACAGAGTCATAGAGAAGGAGAGCAAAGGAACTAAAGGGTGGGGAACTGCTGGCCGTGGCTAGACAGGCTGGCGGTTAGGGTTTCTCACCCTGACCCTTTGTTCACGACGAGGATGTGCCGCCCACTCGGAGGAAGGGAGGTCGTAGATGAGGGGTCGCTCCTTGGCACTTCCGTGGCCGGAGGTGCGAGCTCCACCTTGTCGGAGAAAGATGGTGCAGTGATGCCCTATTTTGGGCATGAAATAGGGGAAGTCCCCTTAACACAGTCTATGGAAGGGACAAAGGAGAAGCAGTAGAAGAGGGGGTCCGTGGATGACCGTTAGATCAACTTTGAACGACTAGAAATGCTTTGCTAAGGTGATTCTTCTAAAATTCATATCTTGAGCTACAAATCTCGGTTTGGGACAAACAAGGTACCTATGGAAAGCTCTTCAAGTGTACTATCCTATAAAAATAGTTCCAGAGTATGATTTGATGTCTTATATTTATTATATTCTTAGGCAAAACTATATGATTTTGATGTTTTTCCAATTAAAAATAGTAAACGCCTTTAGAAATTCATATAAATTTTATTGAATGTGTATTTTGATATGTTTAACATTAATTAAGATCCTGATATTTCATATATGAAGTTTTAATGAGGTTTTTAATGTAAACCCTAATAAGGGTATTTTGGGTATATGACCCCTGATCTGATTTTTAAATGACCTGATATTTTAATACATGATCTTCCTACATTATATGAATACTTTTCTGGATATTTGATGAAGTTTCTTATGCTATTATATTAGTATTTAGTTTATGATGAACAGCCATTATGAAAGTATAATAAATGATTATCCTGACACAATAAGTGTTATATGTATGCCTAATTAGGCCTGATATTAGTAACATGATGGTATTCTACTTTGATTTCCTAATTGAGTCAGTAAGTTTAGAATATATGACTATGTTTGAGAATTATTCTCATTATATGAAGTATATGTTCATATTAGTTCATACGATGATTTATGTCTTATTTGAGTATAAAGATAATATTGATTATATAGTATGAGTTTTATTTTATTTCAATGCCAAGATTTTATGGTGATATTAGGTTAAATTTATGTTTAGTCTAACTAATAACCCTAAATTGGTATATAAAGCTAGGATGATGGGGGTTTTGAGATTTAGAAATAGAAAGGGAACATACTCTTGGACTAACAAAACTATGATGGTATCCAGGATATTAAATTATGGAACTGGAATCAGGACTTCCTTATAGATACCCCAGTATAAGAGGTAAGTGGTTCATGCCCATGAGTATTCATATCTATCAAACTTAGCATATTTTTGTAAGACTTCATACTTTATGTGATCCAATGCTCTAAGATTTGATGTTAAGACATGCAAGTAAGATTTTTATACATTCATGGATACGCCTTTACATGTGCCTAATATCTCGAGAGAGATATGTTATGAAGATTTATAAGAATTGTAGGAAGTCATGAACCAGGTTCATGAGAAAACTAAAGGATCATGTTTTCTTATATATATAGATATCCAAGAACTAGGTAGTTAATCAAGTTCTATAGAACGAGTAATATCTAGAAGTTAAGTACAAAGTGAGAATACAAGTTTTGAACATATTAAGGCATGATCCAATTTTCATGATAAATGTACTACATGGATTAGAATGTGTTTTTAATTGAATTATGATAATAATAGGAATTATGAAGCATTAAGTTATGATTAAGTTTTAAGATAAGATTATATAAGATTATTATTTTAAGGTTTAAGTTGTAACATGTAAGCTTATATGTAAACATTAAGATTCCTGGTAAGATGGATCCAATAAGATCTTATAAAGGTTAGATCATCTTGTCAGAATTCATGTTTTTACATATTTTGTACTTGAGCTACTTTCATAAACTTGACTAAAGATACTTTGTATACTTTGTATTTCTATATCCAGTTCAGATCCTTTTTTTAAGCCTTTATACTCTTTAGTCATATTCAGTATCAATAAAGTCATATCTATTAAATTAGAGTTTTGGATTAAGGTTTATCTAGATAATAGGCACATCAGATTTAGATTCAAACTTGGACTACTCATTGTATGACATATATAGAATAAAGGTACATGATAAGGGTTTCAGACCTAAAACTAAGTTACATAGTAATTGAGATGTATATTCATGTTCAAATGTAGATTTAGTTCAGAACTTAAGAATAAAAGATTCAGATTCAGATTTAGATTCAGATTTAGAATTTCGTACATGATCAGTACTCAGTAATCAGTTTCAAATAAGTTCAATTATCAGTATTCAGTTTTAATATAAGATAAGTTTAGATTCAGAATTCAGTAAAGCAATCAGTATACAACTTCAGTTCAGATTAAGAATTAAGTAAGTTTAGACTTAAGATAAATAAGTTGAAACCTTCACATAATACATTATATGATAAGTCCTCATTCAGGGAGTCCTGGGACGATTCAAAGGCATTTGTTGCCAATTCATAGGAGTGTTTACTCCAAATTAGAGGTGTTGCGACACCAATTCAGGGTGTAGCCACACCAATTCAAATACACCTCGGTGTCATTCAGAGGCATGTCGTGCCAATTCAGGGTACTTTGGTACCAATTCAGGGTGTAGATACGCCAATTCAGGAGGACTTATTGTATAATGGTGGCCACAGTTAGATAAAAATCATAAGTAAAAGATACCTTAGTTTAGAGCATGCCCATAATCTCATCCATGAGTATGATGAGAGGGAATCAGATAAGATAAGTATGACCCAAGAACTTTGGTGTAGGTCTTGAGATCCATGTACCAGTACATGTCTCTAGAATAAGATAAGATATGAAGATAAGAATTCATATTGAGAAATGAAATACTTTATGTTTCAGTTTACTCACAGTTTGATGTTAGTTCATGTTTATAATATCCAATTTCAGATCTTTAGAAATATATATTTTAGAATACTCATGCCACTTACTCTAATGACTATTTTTCCCAATGCATGGCTGGGGACACGATGTCCGCAGGATTTGGAGCAGCTGTGGATCAAATGAACAAGTAAAGGTCTAGGAGATTTTCAAGCTTGTCTACCGGGGTGCCATCTACCTAGATGATCTTGAGTATTGACATATTTTTATTATGAACTTATGCATAAACATGATGTAGTTTTATGTTGACAAAAACATATGTACGAATCAATTTTATAGTTTTGTAAAGTGTTTCATTTACTTGTATTGCAATGGTTATCATGTTTGTGACACTCCTAGAAAAGAAAAGAAAAAAATGCTTCCGCTCATGTGATATAAAAATCTAGGTGTTACAATATGGTATCAGAGCAATTTGGTAAATGGCTACTAGGCAAGAATGATTCTCATAGTTACACTAGAATGAAGATATGAGATTAGGGTTTAGGAATAGATTCCAAAGGAAAGATAGCATGACTTAGAATAAGTAGATTTTTCACCTTAGAAGGGATAGAGGTGTCATAAGTAGATGTTTACCTGATTATCTCTCAACCTAACCCTAGCTAATGATATAGCCTCTACATTCTCAATGGTTATGGCCATCCAATTGAGAATTGAAGAGTGACGTCATAAGCATTATATTTTGATGCATCTCTCCTTTCTTACTGATCCACGTGGTATGGGACACATGTATTGGTAGAATAGTGAGAGATGGCATGTCATACTCCCACATCTCTAGATGTGTGCCTGATCACCACATATCTAGGAATGTAGGAGTTACCTAAAGAACCTAAGACTAGACAATCATGTGCACCTAATGTTAAAAAGTTATGACAAGGTTGAAGTAGATTCCATAAGTATAATGCCAAGTTTAGTTTCATAAACCCAAGGTATGATTTTATAAGTAGACTAAGGTAATAGATAATACTCACATAATTTTTTTTAATGAAAATACATTACATATCTGTTTTCATGCAAAAGTTTGAACATAAGTGTGCCTTATAATAAATGAAGAGGTAAGAAGAACCCTAAGGTGGGTAGTAGCCTAGAGAAATTTCGAGGAAACAATTTATTTTAAGGTGGGTAGAATTGTAACATCCTCAATTTCATAGCTAAAGTAAGCATTTAATGTGGGGTTTTCTAGTAAAGGCATGCCAAGGGATGTAATGAATGTAACCATGGCTAGGTATGTAATTAAGTTCACAAAATATGTAATACAAGCCATCTGATAAACCAATACACACATAATGACTTAAATGGTATGATTGTAGTCGGTTGTATATGAATATAAATGAACTATTCCTATGGACAATAATGTGACGAATATATAATATGATGAGTCTAGTTCATGGCTTGAGCCTTAGACCTAGATTAGGTCTTCATGTTATATAACTAAAGAAATATTGATCACATGTGTAATTCATGAGCTTCAATTGAGAAATTATATTGATTGAAGACTTATTTTCATGATTTGGAATACAATTAAGCTCATGGACCCTTTGAAATACTAAGGGATGGGCCATGTGCCCTAGAGCCCAATTCCAGCCCTCTTGGACCAATTAAGTTTTATAAATAGGTCCTTGGAGTACAAATTGAGAATTAAATATCTTGTGGTCATAATGAATGCTTAAAATATATTTAGTAGAACAGTAATTAGAATATAAGATGGTGGGAGAAATTTTAGATGTTTTTGATGTATATAGTTGCCTAGGTAATTAAATTAGTGATTCTAATGTTTTTATTTAAAAGACATGTTTGTAGTGTTTGTACAACTAGTTTTTACTTAAAATATTGCTCATATGAAGTTGATGATAATATACTATTTAACCCAAAATCTAAAGTCAAACTGAGCTATAGAGTGGGTTGTATAAATATTTCTTATATTTGGACTTTTATCAAAAGAAGAAGAAAAACAAAATAAAAAAGGGGCGACTCCAGCCCAACACGGACTGGAGAGCGCCGCCTCTGTTAGAAAGAACCAAACAGAGTCCATGAAGGAGATGATCCCCCACACGATCCAGACTCCAATTTTCTATATTAACCATGGATATGGAAATCCTAGGGTTAGCCGAAGCTAAGGCTAAGATTTGACTGGAAATAGAGTCATAGAGAAGGAGAGCAAAGGAACCAAAGGGAGGGGCACTACTGGCAGAAGATGTTAGGGTTTCTCACCCTGACCCTTTGTTCACGACGAGGACATGCCACCCACTTGGAGGAAGGGAGGTCGTAGATGAGCGGCCGCTCCTTGGCACTTCCGTGGCCGGAGGTGCGAGCTCCACCTTGCCAGAGAAAGCTGGTGTGGCGATGCCCTATTTTGGGCATGAAATAGGGGAAATCCCCTTAACACAGTCTGTGGAAGGGACAAAGGAGATGCAATGGAAGAGGGGGTCCGTGGATGACCGTTAGATCAACTTTGAATGACCAGAAATACTTTGCTAAGGTGATTCTTCTAAAATTCGTATCTTGACCTACATATCTCGGTTTGGGACAAACAAGGTACCTATGGAAATCTCTTCGAGTGTGCTAACCTATAAAAATAGTTCTAGAGTATGATTTTGATGTCTTATATTTATTATTATTTGGGTAGACAAAACTATATGATTTTGATGTTTTGGAAATTAAAAATAGTAAACGCCATTAGAAATTCATACAAATTTTATTGAATGTGTATTTTGATATGTTTAACATTAATTCAGATCCTGATATTTCATATATGAAGTTTTAATGAGGTTTTTAATGTAAATGTTAATAAGGGTATTTTGGGTATATGACCCATGATCTGATTTTTAAATGACCTGATATTTTAATACATGATCTTCCTACATTATATGAATACTTTTATGGAGGTTTGATGAAGTTTCTTGTGCTATTATATTAGTATTTAGTTTAAGATGAGCAGCCATTATGAAAGAATAGTAAATGATTATCTTGACACAATAAGTGTTATATGTATGCCTAATTAGGCCTGATATTAGTAACATGATGGTATTCTACTTTGATTTCCTAATTGAGTCAGTAAGTTTAGAATATATGACTACATTTGAGAATTATTCTCATTATATGAAGTATATGTTCATATTAGTGCATACGATGATGTATGTCTTATTTGAGTATAAAGATAATATTTATTATAAAGTCTGAGTTTTATTTTATTTCAATGCCAAGATTTTATGGTGATATTAGGTTAAATTTATGTTTAGTCTAAATAAGAACCCTAAGTTGGTATATAAAGTTAGGATGATGGGGTTTTGAGATTTAGAAATAGAAAGGGAACATACTCTTGGACTAACAAAACTATGATGGTATCCAGGATATTAACGTTATGGAACTAGAATCAGGAGTTCCTTATAGATACCCCAGTACAAGAGATAAGTGGTTCATGCCCATGAGTATTCATATCTATCAAACTTAGCATATTTTTGTAAGACTTCATACTTTATGTGATCCAATGCTCTAAGTTTTGATGTTCAGACATGCAAGTAAGATTTTTATACATTCATGGATACATCCTTACATGTGCCTAATATCTCGAGAAGAGATATGTTATGAAGATTTATAAAAATTGTAGGAATTCATGAACCAGGTTCATGAGAAAACTAAAGGATCATGTTTTCTTATATATATAGAGATCCAAGAACTAGGTAGTTAATCAAGTTCTATAGAATGAGTAATATCTAGAAGTTAAGTACAAAGTGAGAATATAAGTTTTGAACATATTAAGGCATGATCCAATTTTTAAGATAAATGTACTACATGGATTAGAATGTGTTTTTAATTGAATTATGATGATAATAGGAATTATGAAGCATTAAGTTATGATTAAGTTTCAAGATAAGATTATATAAGATTATTATTTTAAGGTTTAAGTTGTAACATGTATGCTTATATGTAAACATTAATATTCCTGGTAAGATGGATTCAATAAGATCTTATAAAGGTTAGATCATCTTGTTAGAATTCATGTTTTTAGATATTTTGTACTTGAGCTACTTTCATAAACTTGACTAAAGATACTTTGTATACTTTGTATTTCTATATCTAGTTTAGATCCTTTTTTTAAGCCTTTATACTCGTTAGTCATATTCAGTTCAATAAAGTCATCTCTATTAAATTAGAGTTTTAGATTAAGGTTTATCTAGATAATAAGCACATTAGATTTAGATTCAAACTTGGACTACTCATTGTATGGGTAGGTAGACATAAAATAAAGGTACATGATAAGGGTTTCAGACCTAAAACCCAGTTACATAATAATTAAGATGTATATTCATGTTCAAATGTAGATTTAGTTTAGAACTTAAGAATAAAAGAGTCAGATTCAGATTTAGATTCAGATTTAGAATTTAGTACATGCTCAGTACTCAGTAATCAATTTTAGATAAGTTCAATTATCAATATTCAGTTGTCATATAAGATAAGTTTAGATTCAGAATTCAATAAAGCAATAAGTATTCAACTTTAGTTCAGATTAAGAATTAAGTAAGTTTAGACTTAAAATAAATAAGTCGTAACCTTCACATAATACATTATATGATAAATCCTCATTTAGAGAGTCCCGAGACGATTCAGAGGCATTTTTTGCCAACTCAGAGGCATTTGTTTCCGATTTAAAGGATTGTTTACTCCAAATCAGAGGTGTTGCGGCACCAATTCAGGGCTTAGCCACGGTAATTCAGAGACACCTCGGTGTCATTGGCATGTAGTGCCAATTCAGGGTACTTTAGTACCAATTCAGGGTGTAGATACGCCAATTAAGGAGGACTTATTGTATAATGGTGGCCACAGTCAGATAAAAATCATAAGTAAAAGATATCTTATTTTAGAGCATGCCCATAATATCATCCATGAGTATGATGAGAGGGAATCAGATAAGATAAGTATGACCCAAGCACTTTGGTGTAGGTCTTGAGATCCATGTACCAGTACATGTCTCCAAAATAAGATAAGATATGAAGATAAGAATTCATATTGAGAAATGAAATACTTTATGTTTCAGTTTACTCACAGTTTGATGTTAGTTCATGTTTATAATATCCAATTTCAGATCTTTAGAAATATATATTTTAAAATACTCATGCCACTTACTCTAATGGCTATTTTTCCCAATGCATGGCTGGGGACGCGATGTCCGTAGGATTTGGAGCAGCTGCGGATCAAATGAACAAGTAAAGGTCTAGGAGATTTTCAAGCTTGTCTAGTGGGGTGCCATCTACCTAGATGATCCTGAGTATTGACATCTTTTTATTATGAACTTTTGCATAAACATGATGTAGTTTTATGTTGACAAAAATACTATGTACGAATCATTTTTAAAGTTTTGTTAAGTGTTTCATTTACTTGTATTGCAATGGTTATCATGTTTGTGACACTCCCAAAAAAGAAATTTTTTTTCTTCCGCTCATGTGATATAAAAACCAGGGTGTTACAGTTTATGTGAGAACCCATTTATCTAAATGAGATTACTCAAAACATAAAACACAATCAATCACTAATTAATCACATACCCAAAAATATGGGTAAATTAAAACTGATTTCAATGTCAACACCCGCTCAGAAACATTTGCATAAGAGCCTAACATCTTTATTATATCCATACTATGCCAAGAACTTGATACAAATTGTTCTACTTCCTTAGCCACAACATATATACATAGGAGAACAATTTTTGTATATGCCACACAACAAACATTAACATGCTAACAAAATTCTTATTCATTTGAAACACCATATAAAAACTTTCCCTACCTGGACCTGAGAGTACAAGGATGACTCTAGGACACACTAGACATCTAATCAACTTTCTCAAAGATTCATTACTATAGCTCCTCTTTGATGCCACATGTTTGGTTTTGTCACTTCTAATTACCTAAAAAATGTGGCGAACCACAAGGGTGAGACCCATGTCCCTGTAAGAGATATAACCTCCAACAAAGTTTATTGATTACAACATTTTAAGTAATTAAATAGTTAATCAGTTTAATCAGATTTAACAAATAAGATCAACAGTAATGATGATTAACAAAATAAATATAGGAGCAGATAATAACTATCATCATTAGTCAGACTATCATCCTTTATCTTGTTGACAATATAAGCAGTTCAGTAGCATATGTATATCTAGCATCATGAGCAAGTCTAGTAACATAGCATAACTAACAACATGAGCATGTCTAATTGGTTGAACATATCAACATCATAAGAAGAGCTAACAACATAAGCCCAACTATTTGGATAAGAATGATCTGCAGTATATGCATCTCTAGTTACAAAGGTAGGGCTAGCATTCTAAACATAACTAACAACATGAGATAGCTAGCATCATGATTATAATCAGCAGTAGCAATATAGTTGTCAACACAAGCATAACTACTGTATGTACGCATCTACAATCATAAGCATATCCACAACCTAAGTATATCTACTATCTCTTAATTTCACTAAGCATCATATTTATGTAAAGATAACAAACAAGGATTATCATCCAATGTGAAACATCTTGTATAACCCTAAATAAATATGCTACACAGTTGTAATACATCTTTTATTACGCCCTGAGGAATCTGAGGATACCACACAAGTTCTAACTGACCACCGCTTGGTCACAATTAGTGCCATACAAGATCTAGAAAGATCCAGACTCCTAAGATCTTCTCCACCCTCGGTCAGTACGGGTCCGCCACAACGACGCATAAGGTCAAGCTACTATGGCCTAGTCCGTCGTTGGTACAGGTCACAACACTAGTGAAAAGAGGTGGGTACACATACCCTACCATCCGAGGTACAGCCGTAGTTGTTCTTCAATATCATCACATATATAATCACTGAGACACGACTACAACCGTTCTCAAACTGAGGGCTAGGTATGACCGCAGTCATCCTCGCTAAACACTTGAATTCATGATGACAAGCACCCTGCATACTCATCAGTATGCACTTTTAGTTTCCCTTAGGAATACTCGTTTCACCATCTGGCAAGTTCTGACACTCATATGGATCTATGGCACATGGAACTACATGATTAGAGTTCCACTTGATTAGTTATGCCAATTTGGGTGAATTAAGGCTGCATCAAACAAGTGGACATACATACCCTGATTCAGTTCTAGCAAGCATATAAATATCACAACTTTTAAAAGATATAAAATGTGTGGAACATAATTTATCATCACATCATCACATGGTACTATTCACTTACCACTCATGAGACCACACTAGTCATCATACTATCACACGATATAAATCCTTTTCACAATATCACAGGGTATCAACCCTTATCAACAGAAGAGGATTACGCCTCATTCAGGGCTGAACCATGCCCAAAGGTCATTAAGACCATCATACTATTCCCTGCAAGATCCTCATTATCTTTGCATGCCTTATAACAAGGCTCAACAACATCACTTACATATAATACACCAGACCATCACAATATTGCATTAATAAGCTAGGAGATATTCATAAATAATCATAGAAGGGTTATATTAACATTAAGAACATTCCTTTATTACATCAACATGTAAGGAATCTAGATATAATTAACACTCATCATATTCATAATGCACATGTTTAGCATAAGAAAGTATCAACCATTTGGCTATGATAACCACCAATTAAGACATTAAGATTATGATCATGTTAAGGAGGTTATTCCACCATCATTCCATAATATAAGTATGTTAAAGATGAATACTCATCTTTATCTATTTGCATTAGAGTTAGGTTCAACATGATAAATTATATCAATGTTACTAATCAACACTTATACCCAAACCCTAACTCACGACATCCCCATTGGATCATGGATGCATAAGGTGTAGCATCACCATCACATTCCATTATATTCTCAAGTATGAACCCACACATAAATCAAGGTGTAACCATCAAGTTATAGCATACTAGGGTTTCAAAAACAATAACAGAGTACACCATGATTGTATTAGTCATTCAAGGACTATTCATACCCAATTACCGTCATTTAGTTATATTAAATCTAGTTATAACAAGCTATACCTCATTAGGGTTACATATCAACACAATATGGTTATCATCCCTTCTATTCATATGAGTGAATATGTAAGACTACCTTATTAAGGGTAATCCTCCATTTGTTCCATCATCATTCAACCCATATCACCATACCACAATGTCACCCAAAACCATTGGATGTTTAATAGGTAAGACCATTGGTTGTTTACATAAGTAAACACCTTGGATAAACCACCTATGAATTCTTTGATTTGTGCTCTAGAAAGAGTCACCATCTAACCCTAGACATCCCTTTATTAACAACACAAAAAGTTCCATTGAGAATAGGGTAAAACCCACAATTAAATGTTCATTTAAAACAAGCCATCCGTTGTCAATAAGTAAGCTCATTAAGTTGATCATATAAAGGAAACCATCTAAACCACATTATTAGGACTAAAATATTACATTAGCCATCATTCCACTATATTGGAGGAATAAACATTAGATCTTGACCATTGGATCAAGTTCATATGTTAAAACCATCAATTATAGTATAGGTCCGACCGCTACATCAAGTGACCCAAGAAACCATTGATATAAGGCTTAATTGATGCTAAAACTATATGATTAACTCACCATAGGTTGTGGAGAGCTGATCCACCATCATTAGTGACCATTAAGTCACCATAGGTTGTTAGATCAACACTATATTTATTAAGCAACATCAAATATCAAACTAATATCACCATTGATTGATAACATCATTAGGGTACTTAGTTGTTAATCACTAGGCTTCTAATTAGGCTAACACCTGACCTAAGGGGTGAACTTTAGATGAAACCCTTTCTCACCATAATTATTTGTCATGAAGGTGACACCATCAATTGTTGCAATGGTACCACCATTGAGTCATGTGTTTATAGAAGAAATCAACTTTAAACCCTAAAATTGACCATTGTTTGATAGGTGTTTAGTACCATTAGTTGTCAAACCAAACTTATCCAAGTCATATTATACCTTAGGAATAATGTACACATGAATAAAAGTTCATATAGAACTGAAATTAGAATAGGTAACATTATAAAAATCAAAATCCAAGTCAAGCATAGCTTTTTTGTGCATGGATCATCATTTTCAAGCAAGAACATGAGCTAGAAAGCTTATGGTAAGCAATAAACGTGGAGCAAGTTATAAAACTTTCCTCTAATGAGAATATTAAATCCCAAACAGAATAAAATTGATCAGGAAGGGTATAAAATCCAAGAATAAGTTGTGAACTCGTCCATCTAGCACCCTGCTTCATCAAATGAGCAAACCCTAAGCATAAGGAGCAAGAAAGGTAGGGTTTAAGTGCTTTAGAGCAATTTCTACCATGCAAAAGCAAGGTTCCATCCTGGAGGAAGGTCAAAGTAAGTAGAAGAGCAAGAGAAACGGAGAATAAAGGAAGAAAAAAACTTGCCTTGGTCAAAATCCCTAGAAGATGACCTTGGAAACCCTAGGTAGCGCTAGATGGAGCTCTAGGAGACCTTCTTCTCCAAAAAGAGGTTGTATTCTACCTTAGAGCACTTTATTCCACAGAAAAATAGAGTAGAGTCATTTATCCAGGTTAGATAAAATACAAAGCAAGCAAATTTTTGTACTTGGGCAAGGAAGAGGTAAATATAGCCCATGGATAAGGATGGAAGCAAGCATGCAGTGTAAAAGTAAATTCCACATCTGTCTATGGCCTTAAACTATTAAGAATATACAAGAACACACCCAAGAGGCTCCCCCAAAATCCATATAGACCTTCTTATCTCTCCTTTGTCAAATTTCCAAGCCAATCAAATAATTCATTAGTTGATAGCTACTAAAGGTAGCTCATCCATGAAGGGGTAAACCCTAAAATACCCTTGGAGAAAACACCTTCAAACCAAGGTTTAAATAGGTTCCCCCATGGCTCAAAAAGCTCAATAATGATGGTATAATATACAAGGAACGTAATGCAAGTGATTTATTACAAATAAAACCTCTCAATTGGGTAAATTGCAAAAACGTCCAAAGTGTTCATAAAATTGCATAACTTGCTCAAACAATGTCCAAATTGGACCAAATTTGAAACTTAAGCTTGTATTATGATTTTGAAGCATATCACCTGGTTATATTAGGGTTATAAGAATTCAATTATGATAAATCATTAAGCTTATTCAACTCATTAAGGAAGTTTAGGGGCCTTATGCATTGATATTTGATCATAGGTTTATCTTATAGGAACACGATATCACATATCTATTGACTGAAAAACCATCTATCCTTGGTAGTGGTCTTTCCCAGCTATCACTGAACCATACACAATGTTATAGAATCACTTTTGTTTTTTTTCTTCTTATAAACAACATCTAGAGGGTCATCATCAACTCTCTCCCTCTCTCTCTCTCTCTCTCTCTACGATAGAGGAATACTTGGAATGTTCATTTAATAAAGATCTCCAACCTTCACATATTTCTCATACTGTTGATACATCTTGGATACTAGGATTCATTACCTTGGTATCCACCTCATGTGCTATAAGGAACTCACATCATTATGTCATCCACTTTTACCAACATAACAAATATCAAGACATATAAGAGGAGTCTTCCTAATTATTGGAAAGATCAAAAGCAAAATAATTACAAACTTTATGATCTTGGAACCATTGTCCAAACAACCTTATGCTATAATAAGCTATCCACCCTCAGATTTACAATGAATCCACACATACCAAGTGGTAGTGATCCACTTGAAAGTTGTGCCCTGGAAAGGAAAGACACAAAGGGAAACACACTTCCTATATCATAGCAACATTGTTCAAGGGTCACTAGCAAAAAGGTAACCAATTCTATTTTCATTATGCAAGTTACAACTTCTTATGTATCATCTAACCCTTTTCATTGTGGGTTCCTTACCATTATTATAGGAATCATCATGATTAACATATCTCATTACTCCTTCCTTGATGACTATTTATCCTAGTAGGGTATGTTCTCTTATTTTATTATGTTTTTCAGCCACTTATCAATAGGTAAATCATCATATTCCACATTTTCTTCATTAAACTGGGATCATCTCCCTTAATTTCTTTCAAATGCCATACTTATTTTACATTAACACTTTCTTACACACAAAGGTTGGTTTGAGATTAACTCAGGTTCCACCTTATTCCTTTGTCATTGTTCTCATTTATCTTCTCATTTTATACTTATCATTGGAGTTCTCTCCATCTTATGTGGATTTCATACCTTGAATCACTTTATAAGATCAAACTTATCTATCTTTTACTTTATTATCTTCTTGAATCACATCTTCAAGAACTCCTATTTTCCTTATATGTATTCAGATTTAGATTTCATGGTGTTGTATCTTTCTCTTATAGTTAACAAACATTCAATTTTTGATAGATAATGATGCAATTCTCATCTTCTTTAAGGTAGGATTGAGATATTCACACCATGAATTCTTATTCATTATGCTCTTTAGATTGTGTCAAAATGACTACTTGATCAGAGTAACAAAAAAGATAACAATCTAAGAGTTCCATACTTACCTTTTCTTCAATAATTGAATACCTGGCCAGGGCACCCAAATACTGAGATTAGGCAGTATGCATCATATTTTTATGTCATAGTCCTAATTTTGACCTCATCCTAGTCCTAAGTCCTAGTGCCCCTATAGAATCAATGAACCTAAACCTATGATACCAACTTGTGAGAACCCATTACACTAAATGTGATTACTCAAAACATAAAACATAATCAATTACTAATTATTCACATATCCAAAAATATGGGTAAATTAAAACCGATTTCAACGTAATCACCCTCAGAAACATTTGTATAATAGCCCAACATCTTTATTATATCCATACTATGCCAAGAATTTGATACAAATTGTTCTATTACCTTAGCCACAATATATATATATATATATATATATATATATATATATATATATATATATAGGAGAACAATATTCGTATATGCCACACAAAAAACATTAACATGATAACAAAATTCTTATTCATTTGAAACACCATATGAAAACTTTCCCTGCTTGGACCTGAGAGTACAAGGACAACTCTAGGATACACTAGACATCTAATCAACTTTCTCAAAGATTCATTACTATAGCTCCTCTTTGCTGCCACATGTTTGTTTTCGTCACTTCCGATTACCTAAAAAAATGTAGCAAACCACAAGGGTGAGACCCATGTCCAAGCAAGAGATATAACCTCCAACAATGTTGATTGGTTACAACATTTTAAGTAATTAAAAAGTTAATCAGTTTAATCAGATTTAACAAATAAGATCAACAATACTGATGATTAGCGAAATACATAAAGGAGTAGATAATAACTATCATCATTAGCCAGACTATCATCCTTTATCTTGTTGATAATATAAGGACTTCAGTAGCATATGCATATCTAGCATCATGAGCAAGTCTAGTAACATAGCATAGCTAACAACATGAGCATGTCTAATTGGTTGAACATATCAACATCATAAGAAGAGAAACAACATAATCACAACTATCTGGATAAGCATGATCAACAATATATGCATATCTAGTTACAAAGGCATGGCTAGCATGCTAAACATAACTAACAACATGAGTTAGCTAGCATCATGATTATAGTCAGCAATAGCAGTATAGTTATCAACACAAGCATAGCTACATTATGTACGCATCTACAATATTAAGAATATACACAACCTAAGTATATCTATTATCTCTTAATTGAACTAAGCATCATCTTTATGTAAAGATAACAAAAAAGGATTATCATCCAATGTGAAACTTCATGTATAACCCTAAACAAATATGATACATGGTTGTAGCAACATATTTTATTATGCCCTGAGGAATTTGAGGATACCACTCAAGTTCCAACTGACCACCCCTTGGTCATAATCAGTGCCATACAAGATCTAGGAAGAGCCAGACTCCTAAGATCTTCTCTGCCCCCAGTTAGTATGAGTCCGCCACAGTGACACATAAGGTCAAGCTGCTACACCCTAGTCCGTCTTTGGTACAGGTCATGACACTAGTGAAAAGAGGTGGGTACGGAAACCCTACCATCTGAGATACAACCGCAGTTGTCCTTCAATATGATCATATATAGAATCATCGAAACATGACCACATCTGTTCTCAAACTGAGGGCTAGGTATGACCGCAATCATCCTCCCTAAACACTTGAATTCAGTATGACAAGAACCCCGCATACTCATCAGTATGCGCTCCGAGTTTCCCTTAGGAATACTCATTTCACCATCTGGAAAGTTCTGACACTCAGATGGATCTATAGCACAAGCCACTACAGGATTAGAGTTCCACTTGATTAGTTATTCCAATTGGGTGAATTAAGGATGAATCAAATAAGTAGACATACAAAACCTAATTCACTTCTAGCAAGCATATAAATATCACAACTTTTAAAAGATATAAAATGTGTGGAACATAATTTATCATCTCATCATCACATGGTACTATTCACTTTCCATTCATTATACCACACTAGTCATCATACTATCACAATATATAAATCCTTTTCACAATATCTCAGGGTATCAACCCTTATCAACACAAGAGGATTACACCTCATTTAGGGCTCAACCATGCCCAAAGATTATTAAGACCATCATACTATTCCCTGTAAGATCCTCATTATCTTTGCATGCCTTATAACAAGGCTCAACAACATCACTTACATATAATACACCAGACCATCACAATATTGCATTAATGAGCTAGGAGATATTCATAAATAATCATAGTAGGGTTATATTAACATTAAGAACATTCCTTTATTACATCAACATGCAAGGAATCTAGATATGTTTAACACTCAATGTATTCATAATGCACATGTTTAGCATAAGAAAGTATCAACCATGTGGCTATGATAACCACCAATTAACAAATTAAGGTTATGATCATGTTAAGGAGGTTATTCCACCATCATTCCATCATATAAGAATGTTAAACATGAATACTCATCTTTATCTATTTGCAATAGAGGTAGCTTCAACATGATAAATTATATTAATGTTACTAATCAACACTTATACCCAAACCCTTACTCATGACGTCCCCATTGGATCATGGATGCATAAGGTGAAGCATCACCATCACATTCCATACTATTCTCAAGTATGAGCCCACACATAAATCAAGGTGTAACCATTAGGTTATAGCATACTAGGGTTTCAACAACAATAACATAGTACTCCATGATTGCATTAGTCATTCAAGGACTATTCATACCGAATTACCATCATTTAGTTATATTAAATCCAGGTATAACAAGCTATACCTCATTAGGGTTACATATCAACACAATATGGCTATATCCCTTCTATTCGTATGAGTGAATAGGTAATAATACCTTATTAAGGGTAACCCTCCATTTGTTCCATCATCATTCAACCCATATCACCATACCACAATGTCACCCAAAACCATTGGATGTTTAAAAGGTAAGACCATTGGTTTTTTACAAAAGTAAACACCTGGGATAAAGCACCTATGAAGTCCTTGATTTTTTCTTTAGAAAGAGTCACCATCTAACCCTAGAAATCCCTTTATTAACAATACAAAAAGTTCCATTGAGAGTAGGGTAAAATCCACAATTGACTGTTTATTTAAAACAAGCCATCCATTGTCAACAAGTAAGCTCCTTAAGTTGATCATATAAAGGAAACCATCTAGATAACATTGTGAGGACCAACATATTACATTAGCCATAATTCTGCTTTATTGGAGGAATAAACCTTAGATCTTGACCTTTGGGTCAAGTACATATGTTAAAACCATCAATTACAGTATAGGTCCGACCATTGCATCTAGTGACCCAAGAAACCATTGGTCTAAGGCTTAATTGATGCTACAACTATATGATTAACTCACCATAGGTTGTGGAGACCTGATACACCGTCATTAGTGACCATTAAGTCACCATAGGTTGTTAGATCAACACTATATTTATTAATCAACATCAAATATCAAACTAATATCACCATTGATTGATAGTATCATTATGGTACTTAGTTATTAATCACTAGGCTTATAATCAGGCTAACACCTGACATAAGAGGTGAACGTCAGTTTACACCCTTGGTCACCCTCATCATTTGTCATGAAGGCGACCCCATCAATTGTTGCAATGGTACCACCATTGAGTCATGTGTTTATAGAAGAAATCAACTTTAAACCCTAAAATTGACCATTATTTGATAGGTCTTTAGCACAATCAGTTGTCAAACCAACCTAATACAAGTAATATTATACCTTAAGAATAACGTACACATGAATATTGGTTCATATAGAACTGAAATCAGAATAGGGAACATTATAAAAATCGAAATCCAAGTCAAGCATGGCTTTTTAGTGCATGGATCATCATTTTCAAGCAAGAACATGAGCTAGAAAGCTTATGGTAAGCAATAAATGTGCAGTAAGTTATAAAACTTGCCTCTAATGAGAAGATGAAATCCCAAATAGAATAAAAATCAAGAAGGTAGGTAGAAAATACAAGAATAACTTGTGAACTCGTCCATCTAGCACCTTTCTTCATCAAATGAGCAAACCCTAAGAATAAGGAGCAAGAAAGGTAGGGTTTTAGTACTTTAGAGCAATTTATACCATGGAACAACAAGGTTATGATGTGGAGGAAGGTCTAGGAGACCTTCTTCTCCAAAAAGAGGTTGTATTCTACCTTAGAGCACTTTATTCCACAGAAAAATAGAGTAGAGTCATTGATCCAGGTTAGATAAAAGACAAAGAAAGCAAATTTTCGTACTTGGGCAAGGAAGAGGTAAATATAGCCCATGGATAAGGATGGAAGCAAGCATGCAGTGTAAAAGTAAATTCCACATTTGTCTATGGCCTTAAACTATTAAGAATATACAAGAACACACCCAAGAGGCTCCCCCAAAATCCATATAGACCTTCTTATCTCTCCTTTGTCGAATTTCCAAGCCAATCAAATAATTCATTAGTTGATAGCTACTAAAGGTAGCTCATCCATGAAGGGGTAAACCCTAAAATACCCTTGGAGAAAACACCTTCAAACCAAGGTTTAAATAGGTTCCCCATGGCTCAAAAAGCTCAATAATGATGATATAATATCCAAGGAACGTAATGCATGTGATTTATTACAAATAAAACCTCTCAATTGGGTAAATTGCAAAAAAGTCCAAAGTGTTCATAAAATTGCATAACTTGCTCAAACAATGTCCAAATTGGACCAAATTTGAAACTTAAGCTTGTATTATGATTTTGAAGCATATCACCTGGTTATATTAGGGTTATAATAATTCAATTATGATAAATCATTAAGCTTATTCAACTCATTAAGCAAGTTTAGGGGCCTTATGCATTGATATTTGATCATAGGTTTATCTTATAGGAACATGATATCACATATCTATTGACTGAAAAAACCATCTATCCTTGGTAGTGGTCTTTCCCAGCTATCGCTGAACTATACACAATGTTATAGAATCACTTTTGTTTTTTTTCTTCTTATAAACAACATCTAGAGGGTCATCATCAACTCTCTCTCTCTCTCTCTCTACGATAGAGGAATACTTGGAATGTTCATTTAATAAAGATCTCCAACCTTCACATATTTCTCATACTATTGATACATCTTGGATACTAGGATTCATTACCTTGGTATCCACCTCATGTGCTATAAGGAACTCACATCATTATGTCATCCACTTTTACCAACATAACAAATATCAAGACATATAAGAAGAGTCTTCCTAATTATTGGAAAGATCAAAAGCAAAATAATTACAAACTTTATGATCTTGGAACCATTGTCCAAACAACCTTATGCTATAATAAGCTATCCACCCTCAGATTTACAATGAATCCACATATACCAAGTGGTAGTGATCCACTTGAAAGTTGTGCCCTGGAAAGGAAAGACACAAAGGGAAACACACTTCCTATATCATAGCAACATTGTTCAAGGGTCACTAGCAAAAAGGTAACCAATTCTATTTTCATTATGTAAGTTACAACTTCTTATGTATCATCTTACCCTTTTCATTTTGGGTTCCTTACCATTATTATAGGAATCATCATGATTAACATATCTCATTACTCCTTCCTTGATGACTATTTATCCTAGTAGGGTATGTTTTCTTATTTTATTATGTTTTTCAGCCACTTATTAACAGGTAAATCATCATATTCCACATTTTCTTCATTAAACTGGGATCATCTCCCTTAATTTCTTTCAAATGCCATACTTATTTTACATTAACACTTTCTTACACACAAAGGTTGGTTTGAGATTAACTCAGGTTCCACCTTATTCCTTTGTCATTGTTCTCATTTATCTTCTCATTTTATACTTATCATTGGAGTTCTCTCCATCTTATGTGGATTTCATACCTTGAATCACTTTATAAGATCAAACTTATCTATCTTTTACTTTATTATCTTCTTGAATCACATCTTCAAGAACTCCTATTTTCCTTATATGTATTCAGATTTAGATTTCATGGTGTTGTATCTTTCTCTTATAGTTAACAAACATTCAAGTTTTGATAGATAATGATGCAATTCTCATCTTCTTTAAGGTAGGATTGAGATATTCACACCATGAATTCTTATTCATTATGCTCTTTAGATTGTGTCAAAATGACTACTTGATCAGAGTAACAAAAAAGATAACAATCTAAGAGTTCCATACTTACCTTTTCTTCAATAATTGAATACCTGGCCAGGGCACCCAAATACTGAGATTAGGCAGTATGCATCATATTTTTATGTCATAGTCCTAATTTTGACCTCATCCTAGTCCTAAGTCCTAGTGCCCCTATAGAATCAATGAACCTAAACCTATGATACCAACTTGTGAGAACCTGTTACACTAAATGTGATTACTCAAAACATAAAACATAATCAATCACTAATTATTCGCATATCCAAAAATATGGGTAAATTAAAACCGATTTCAACGTCATCACCCTCAGAAACATTTGTATAAGAGCCCAACATCTTTATTATATCCATACTATGCCAAGAATTTGATACAAATTGTTCTATTACCTTAGCCACAACATATATATATATATATATATATATATATATATATATATATATATATATATATATATATATATATATATATATATATATATATATATAGGAGAACAATATTCGTATATGCCACACAACAAACATTAACATGCTAACAAAATTCTTATTCATTTGAAACACCATATGAAAACTTTCCCTGCCTGGACCTGAGAGTACAAGGACAACTCTAGGATACACTAGACATCTAATCAACTTTCTCAAAGATTCATTACTATAGCTCCTCTTTGCTGCCACATGTTTGTTTTCGTCACTTCCGATTACCTAAAAAAATGTAGCAAACCACAAGGGTGAGACCCATGTCCAAGCAAGAGATATAACCTCCAACAATGTTGATTGGTTACAACATTTTAAGTAATTAAAAAGTTAATCAGTTTAATCAGATTTAACAAATAAGATCAACAATACTGATGATTAGCAAAATACATAAAGGAGTAGATAATAACTATCATCATTAGCCAGACTATCATCCTTTATCTTGTTGATAATATAAGGACTTCAGTAGCATATGCATATCTAGCATCATGAGCAAGTCTAGTAACATAGCATAGCTAACAACATGAGCATGTCTAATTGGTTGAACATATCAACATCATAAGAAGAGAAACAACATAATCACAACTATCTGGATAAGCATGATCAACAATATATGCATATCTAGTTACAAAGGCATGGCTAGCATGCTAAACATAACTAACGACATGAGTTAGCTAGCATCATGATTATAGTCAGCAATAGCAGTATAGTTATCAACACAAGCATAGCTACAGTATGTACGCATATACAATCTTAAGCATATACACAACCTAAGTATATCTATTATCTCTTAATTGAACTAAGAATCATCTTTATGTAAAGATAACAAAAAAGGATTATCATCAATGTGAAACTTCATGTATAACCCTAAACAAATATGATACATGGTTGTAGCAACATATTTTATTATGCCCTGAGGAATTTGAGGATACCACTCAAGTTCCAACTGACCACCCCTTGGTCATAATCAGTGCCATACAAGATCTAGGAAGAGCCAGACTCCTAAAATCTTCTCTGCCCCCAGTTAGTATGAGTCCGCCACAGTGACACATAAGGTCAAGCTGCTACACCCTAGTCCGTCCTTGGTACAGGTCATGACACTAGTGAAAAGAGGTGGGTACGGAAACCCTACCATCTGAGATACAACCGCAGTTGTCCTTCAATATGATCATATATAGAATCATCAAAACATGACCGCATCTGTTCTCAAACTGAGGGCTAGGTATGACCGCAATCATCCTCCCTAAACACTTGAATTCAGTATGACAAGAACCCCACATACTCATCAGTATGCGCTCCGAGTTTCCCTTAGGAATACTCATTTCACCATCTGGCAAGTTCTGACACTCAGATGGATCTATAGCACAAGCCACTACAGGATTAGAGTTCCACTTGATTAGTTATTCCAATTGGGTGAATTAAGGATGAATCAAATAAGTAGACATACAAAACCTAATTCACTTCTAGCAAGCATATAAATATCACAACTTTTAAAAGATATAAAATGTGTGGAACATAATTTATCATCTCATCATCACATGGTACTATTCACTTTCCATTCATTATACCACACTAGTCATCATACTATCACAATATATAAATCCTTTTCACAATATCTCAATGTATCAACCCTTATCAACACAAGAGGATTACACCTCATTTAGGGCTCAACCATGCCCAAAGGTTATTAAGACCATCATACTATTCCCTATAAGATCCTCATTATCTTTGCATGCCTTATAACAAGGCTCAACAACATCACTTACATATAATACACCAGACCATGACAATATTGCATTAATGAGCTAGGAGATATTCATAAATAATCATAGTAGGGTTATATTAACATTAAGAACATTTCTTTATTACATCAACATGCAAGGAATCTAGATATGTTTAACACTCATTATATTCATAATGCACATGTTTAGCATAAGAAAGTATCAACCATGTGGCTATGATAACCACCAATTAACAAATTAAGGTTATGATCATGTTATGGAGGTTATTCCACCATCATTCCATCATATAAGAATGTTAAACATGAATACTCATCTTTATCTATTTGCAATAGAGTTAGCTTCAACATGATAAATTATATGAATGTTACTAATCAACACTTATACCCAAACCCTAACTCATGACGTCCCCATTGGATCATGGATGCATAAGGTGAAGCATCACCATCACATTCCATACTATTCTCAAGTATGAGCCCACACATAAATCAAGGTGTAACCATTATGTTATATCATACTAGGGTTTCAACAACAATAACATAGTACTCCATGATTGTATTAGTCATTCAAGGACTATTCATACCGAATTACCATCATTTAGTTATATTAAATCCAGGTATAACAAGCTATACCTCATTAGGGTTACATATCAACACAATATGGTTATATCCCTTCTATTCGTATGAGTGAATAGGTAATAATACCTTATTAAGGGTAACCATCCATTTGTTCCATCATCATTCAACCCATATCACCATACCACAATGTCACCCAAAACCATTGGATGTTTAAAAGGTAAGACCATTGGTTTTTTACAGAAGTAAACACCTAGGATAAACCACCTATGAAGTCCTTGATTTTTTCTTTAGAAAGTGTCACCATCTAACCCTAGAAATCCCTTTATTAACAATACAAAAATTTCCATTGAGAGTAGGGTAAAATCCACAATTGACTGTTTATTTAAAACAAGCCATCCATTGTCAACAAGTAAGCTCCTTAAGTTGATCATATAAAGGAAACCATCTAGATAAAATTGTGAGGACCAACATATTACATTAGCCATAATTCTGCTTTATTGGAGGAATAAACCTTAGATCTTGACCTTTGGGTCAAGTACATATGTTAAAACTATCAATTACAGTATAGGTTCGACCATTGCATCTAGTGACCCAAGAAACCATTGGTCTAAGGCTTAATTGATGCTACAACTATATGATTAACTCACCATAGGTTGTGGAGACCTGATACACCGTCATTAGTGACCATTAAGTCACCATAGGTTGTTAGATCAACACTATATTTATTAATCAACATCAAATATCAAACTAATATCACCATTGATTGATAGCATCATTAGGGTACTTAGTTATTAATCACTAGGCTTATAATTAGGCTAACACCTGCCATAAGAGGTGAACGGCAGTTTACACCCTTGGTCACCCTCATCATTTGTCATGAAGGTGACACCATCAATTGTTGCAATGGTACCACCATTGAGTCATGTGTTTATAGAAGAAATCAACTTTAAACCCTAAAATTGACCATTATTTGATAGGTCTTTAGCACCATCAGTTGTCAAACCAACCTAATACAAGTAATATTATACCTTAATAATAACGTACACATGAATATTGGATCATATAGAACTGAAATCAGAATAGGGAACATTATAAAAATCGAAATCCAAGTCAAGCATGGCTTTTTAGTGCATGGATCATCATTTTCAAGCAAGAACATGAGCTAGAAAGCTTATGGTAAGCAATAAATGTGCAGTAAGTTATAAAACTTGCCTCTAATGAGAAGATGAAATCCCAAATAGAATAAAAATCAAGAAGGTAGGTAGAAAATACAAGAATAACTTGTGAACTCGTCCATCTAGCACCTTTCTTCATCAAATGAGCAAACCCTAAGCATAAGGAGCAAGAAAGGTAGGGTTTTAGTACTTTAGAGCAATTTATACCATGGAACAACAAGGTTATGATGTGGAGGAAGGTCTAAGGAAGGAGAAGAGAAAGATAAATAGAGAATAAAGGAAGAAAACAACTTGTCTTGGTCAAAATCCCTAGAAGATGACATTGGAAACCCTAGGTAGGGCTAGATGGAGCTCTAGGAGACCTTCTCCAAAAAAAGGTTTTCTTCTACCTTAGAGCACTTGGTTTTGCAGAAAAATAGAGTGGAGTCATTGCTCCAGGTTAGAGAAAAGATAAAGCAAGCAAAGTTTCGTACTTGGGAAAGGAAGAGGTAAATATAGCCCATGGATAAGGATGAAAGCAAGCATGAGGTGTAAATGTAGCTTCCCCATGTGTCTATGGCCTTAAACTATTAAGAATATACAAACACACACAAGAAGCTTCCCCACTGTCCATATAGACCTGATTAGATCTCCTTTTTCGAATTTCCAAGAAAATCAAATAATTCATTAGTTGATAGCTACAAACTAAAGGTAGCTCATCCATGAAGAGGAAAACCCTAAAATACCCTTGGAGAAAATACCTTCAAACCAAGGTTTAAATAGGTTCCCCATGGATCAAAAAGCTCAAGAATTATGATAGAATATCCAAGGAGCGTAATGCAAGTGATAAATTACAAAGAAAACCTCTCAATCAGGTAAATTATAGAAAAGTCCAAAATGTGCATAAAATTGCATAACTTGCTCAAACAGAGTCCAAATTGGACCAAATTTGAAACTTAAGCTTGTATTATGAATTTTAAGCATATCACCAGGTTATATTAGGGTTATAGGATTTGAATTATGATAATTAAGCTTATTCATCTCATTAAGTAAGTTTAGGGGTCTTACAGTTTAAGCTTGGGGATTCTGGCATTTATGCTAAACATTTATTTTTGATTTTGCATCATTATAGTCTTAATATGCCCAAAATAAATCTCGATACCTATCTTTTCATAATTTATATATCTTTCAGAGATAAAGTCACTCAGATAGCCAATTTTAGGACTTGTAGACACCGAACTTGAAAAGAAGTCTATTCTCTAAGATTTATCCCCAACACATGGTGTTGCAGTAGCTAGGCTTCCATCCATCGTGACATCGCCACCTAACATGACCTAGATGCCCAACATGGCCATGATGAGGACAAGGGCCAGTTGCACCTGTCTCGCTCATGACACTTGCATCGACCGTGGTACCTATCGTGACTGTGACACCTGTCTCGCCCATGACACTGGCCTCGACCATGACACCTATCACGAACGCTATGCTCGGCACGACTGTGCTGAGTACAAAGGCCAAAAATCACCTCAACTGTGAAAATCATCTCTTCCACGACAACTATCTCGACTGTGATAATCTTCTCGACCGTGACATCTGTATCGATCGCTACAAACTCTACACTCGCGACTTCTGTCTCGATCGCAACATATTTCGACCACTACTCGTGGCATGGCCGTGTTGAGACAAGTGTAGTGACTGGGTCATGTGTCACAACCACGTATTACATACACTTCCCTTCACCTATAAATTTGCACCCCTCACTACTTGGAGAGGGGTTCTGACCCTTTTTAGTTCCTCATTGTAGTTTTGATACTTTTTAGTTCCCAGATCCCCGAGGGAGAGTGTGAAGGTCTGTAAAGGCTGATATGCTCATCCTACACTCGTCTCTTCACTTTGCTTCCATATACCATCATTTTCCACCACCATTCACCCATTTCCTATCATTCCCAACCATCTTCCGCCTCCATACACCCACCAAGCTACTATTTGGGGTGAAATCAAAGAGAAAGGAGGCTAAGGAGTCCAGAAGACCAAGGAGGGTGACCCAAAGATAAGATCTGACCTATACAGAGGATAAGGAATGAGAACCACCTCTCCTCTATGTGCTAAATCCCTTCTTCTTCTCCTTTCTTCTACTATTCTCCTTTATTTCTATATAAATGATGTTCTTCCATCTTTGTTCAGTGTCAACTATGCTTGGCCATGTCTACTTGAGATCCTTCTTGGATATGTAGCTCATTTCAGGCATGTTTATGTACTTTTACCTTAAGCAAGCAGATTTATTTCTGATCTATTACATTTTTTGTTCTATCTTCTCTTTCTGGTTATGATTGCTAAGTTGGTTGATCTCTTTCTTACTTGAACTTCTATTTCTACCTATATCAAGAGATTCGTGTAGAAATAGATAAGAGAAGGTAGTTTGGATCAAAATATTAAAAGAGGATGGCTCAAGGTGATCAGTGCAGAACTGTAGACTTGGGCACGACTGGGACCAACCCGGCACAGTCGGGCCCACTACCAGGTTCTGCCTAGATCACACTTGTTCCTAGCATCTCAAAATACTCTAGACCTGAGAGGGTATCTAGAATATTCTCTGGTGTTGATTTGTCATCCTCGAAAGCGGTCTCATATCATTGATGGGTGTCAGCCACGGTGTGCAAAAGTGAGTGCGATGAGCCCATAGGAACATATACCATAGTACATTCTGTGTTTGGATGTAGGTTTCTAGTTAAGGTGTTTGAGGGTTATCTAAGCTCGAGAATGGTTGCATAGACTGCCCAACTTGTGGTTACATAGTCAAGAACTCCTTCTCTCTGATTAATAAAATCTTGCAGACTCTATTTTGTTTTCTTTACTTTGTTTCGTTTTATTTCATGACATTTTGCTAGAATAGTTCTAGCTCCATACTTGTATCAACTATTAGATTGGCTTAGCTGACTTAAGAGTGAGATCTTAAGCACCCGAAATGTCCTCACATCCCTGTATTCGACCCTATATATCTACTTTGACCCCATAATAAAGTTGTGGGGGTCCTTGAAGGTTTTGAGTTATAAATTTAAAGTATGACTATCCTTTTAGGAGCCAGTCACCTAGTCTATTGTCTAAATGGGCATGTTTTCCATGGCCCACATGGTTTAGTCGCTTCCTTACATTTCCTTGTAATTGACTCCTCTCCTATATAAGGACAGGGGTGTACATACTAATAGAACAACACAACATCATTGTATACACATGTTCACATTATGCTATTTATATTATTATAAAAGTTGATTGAAACAAATAATAGTTGATGTTGAAATGTGTTAGAACATTGATTTGGGGGCTGGACCCTTGTGAAAAAATTGGCAATGATAAAGTTTATGCTAATGAAGCCAATGATTTCATTGATGCCTTAATGGAAGATGGTTTATCTGATCTGGGATCCTCTCATATGAAATACACATACAAGCATGGTTTCCTTCAGGAACGTCTAGATAGAGAAGTGGAAAATGATTCATACAACGGTGCCCTTATATGATTGTTAAAATCAAAGAAGTCACGTAATACCGAGAGAAGGTTTGTTACACAAGCCCCATGGTATAAGGAACTTGATTTCACTAACATTTTGATAGAGGAATGGAATGAAGATATCCCCTTAGAAGAGGCCTATGTGAAGCATATGACAACATATTGGGGTGGAATCAAAGAAGTTGCAAGAGAGGAGACATAACATGAATCAGATATTGCATAACATTAATATAATTCAAACAAATCTTACTACTGATTATGAAAAAATCATGGAACCTTTGTATCAAAATGTAGGTGGAGCTGGATGTTATCCTAAAAAAGGAAGACGAGGATTGGAAATGGAGAGCTCACATAAATTGGCTCAAAGATGGAGACAACAACTCTAAATTTTATGATGTGTGGGATCAATCAAAGATGTAGAGGGAACATAGTTTGGGGATTGGTTTCCAAAGAATAAGAATTGATGAACATTGTAGTGGACCGCTTCAAGACAATTCTATCAGATCTGGTGAGAATACAAGAAGATACTTCAGCCTAATTCCTAGATGCTTTCACAATCTATCTACAGGTCAGAGAAGAACTATTGCTGAGATACCGTCCAAGGAAGAAGTGTATAAATCCTGATGAAAATGAATTCACATAAGGTAGTTGGTCCATATGAAGTGTGTCATTTATTTAGAAAGGATGGTCTTATTTGGGAGAATAAATTTACCACACAATGACAAAGCTATTTCTCATGAGCCTTTGTTTTCAAATATTTCCAATGCAACTATCATGCTTATTCTTAAAGTGCCTAAACTGGAGAAATATGAGCAACTTAGGCCAATCTCCTTGAACAACATTATTCTAAAACTTGCCTCCAAAATGGTAGTAGAAAGACTAAAAACTTTCATACCAAGATGGATTTCTAAAGAACAGACCAGCTTTGTACCTGGGAGGAGGGTGACTGATAACATAGCTCTAGTTAGGAAATTGTTCACAAAATGAAGAAGAAGAATAGTGCTAGATTGATGGTGATAAATGTAAGACCCCTAACCTTGATTTTGATTTAACATGATTGATTATGATAATTAGTTTCTTAAAACCTTAATCAAACCCTAATATGTGCTTCGATATCATGTGACAAGCTTAAGTTTCAAGTTTTGTCCAATTTGGACATTGTTTGAGCAAGTTATGCATATATGTGCTTGTTTTGGACGTTTATGCAATTTACCCCATATCTAGGGTTTTTCTTGCAATTTCTTACATGCTTGTTGTGCCTCACATGTTTTCATATCATGTTTGATATATTGTTCTTTGGGGTGCCTTGTTATATCTTGGTTTGAGGGGTGACATCTAGCCTTGTGTTGAGATTAGGGTTTACTCTCTTAGATGCCCTAACTCAATGGTTGACCTTGAGTATTGAGTCACATAGAGTTGGAAGTCGTCAAGGTTTCATGTGACCCCTATGGTTGATGATCAATGAGTTTCTAACGCATCTTGGTCGCCAAGATCTCTATGTGGACCATCTTTGTCACCAAGATTTTGTGTGGTCAACTTGCTTGCATGGATGAGATGTTTTGACTTTAGTCACATGGCATTCATGTGTAGACACCTCAACCTTCCTCTCTCTTTCATCCTAACCTTGTATATACCTTCCTCTTTGCATGCAAACAAGCTCTTTGCACACCTAGCTCTCTCTCTCTTTCTCCTTGCTGCTTGGAGCTCGTCCCCCATGCTTGGTAGAGAAGGAGGATCCAAGGTAGGAGAAGCTTGACCGATCTTGCTTGCATGCGCACCTAGGGTTTGGATCAACCCTTGTTGAGGCCGTTTGGTGCCTCCTTGCATTGCTTATTGGTCTTGGTATGTAGGATCTCCCTCCCTTTCTTCATTTTCTTTTCTGCCTTATCTTCCTATCTCTTCTTCTTGGTTAGATCCATGGTGGGGCTTGTGCTAGAGGCTAAAGACACCTTCTTTCTTACCTCTTCAACATATGGTTTGCTTCGTTTTTGGAGGAGGAGATCGGTTGTTTGATAGGAGTGCTCAATCTAGGGTTTGTACCTTCTTTCCTCAAGTTACCTTCTATTTGAAGCTTCATCTTCATCTCTAAAGTGAGTTATATAACTTTCTTTATGGTTATTGCTTATTCTTATCTTGCATTTACATGATCTTGCCCTAAAATGTTGTTTCAAGTATAGAGATAATGTCTTTGCCTAGGGTTGATATTATATGGTCGATCTTGAGTAGATGATTCATCTTGATGTACCTCCGAATCTAGTGCACTTTCCTTCCTTGAAGATGGTAAACCCTAGACCTTGCATATGTGTGTGTGATTTCCATGTTGCTCACCAATGTTTTGAGCCCATGATTGGTCTCCAAGATTTTGAAGACATGATTTTGATGAGGTTTTGGATTCCATGATGGTCACCAAGGCTTGGAATTATGTTAGTCACCAAATATTCTAATCTTATGTGGTTGCCAAGATTTGTTTCAATGTGGTCGATGAGATTTGATTCAAGGTGGTCACCAAGTTTTTGAACTTGATGCTCGCCAAGATTTTTTACTCTAAGTGGTCGATGAGATTTGAAATTTGTTGGTCACCAAGTTTTGTATCTTTGATGGTCGCTAAGTTTTGACTCCATGTTATTCGATGATTTTTTGGTGGTCACTAACTTTTCTGACTTTTGATGGTCGCTAAGGTTTTCTAACCCTAGCGGCCACCAAGATTGGTAACCCTAGTGGTTGCCAAGATTGGAAACCCTAGTGGCTGCTAAGGATTTTAGTCAATGGATTTTTCTAATCCTATGAGTATGGATTAAGAGTTTTGGGTTGTACAAAATTTGATTTCTATGTGTTGACCTTATGCATTCATGATCTGATGGAAATGCTAAGAATTAGGGTCTATCCTTGAGTGTTATTTTGTAACTTCAACCCAACTTATCTTATTGACACTAGCCCTAATAAAAATAGGTGATGATGGATAATCATACCTAGCTTCCTTGTATGATTGGTATTATGAGAAATACTCTCTCTCGATATTGTTATGACCCTAACATGTTACTATATGAACATCATAAGCTCTTAAATGTAATGTTATGTCAAACTTACTTGTCACATGTATAGTGATGGTTTGTTGAGACTCTGGTAAGGCATGGAAAGATAATGATGTGCTTATAGGGAATGATGTGATAGTCTTAATGACCTTTGGGCATGGTTGATCCCTTGTTGAGGTGTTATCCTCTTCATGACATGACAAGGATTGGTATCATGTGCTGACTTGATAAGAATAATATTTCATATGTTTTATATCTTCTAGAGTTGTAATAGACCCATGTTTTTGTAGAATGCTTTTAGGGTTTGTATGTAACTTGATAAATGCAACCTTAACTCACCCAAATGGCATTAAATAATCAAGTGAAACCCTAATCATGTAGTACCATGTGCCATATATCCATTCTAGTGTCAGGATTTACTAGATGGTGAAATGAGTATTCCTCTAGTGAAAGCTCAGAGTCATATACTGTTGAGTGTATGCATGATCATTGAGGATGGTTGTGGTTATACCTTAGTAAGAGAATGGCTAAGGTCGTATCTCATATGATTATGATTCAATATACATGATGTGATTGAGGACAATAATGGTTGTAGCTCAGGTGATAGGGGTTTTATACCCTAGTTATTAGTGTCGTGACCTACATACCAAGGATGGACTAGACTATTATGTAGCTAGACTATAGATGCCATTGTGAATGACTCATACTAATGAACGGTGGATGAGATCTTAGGATTATATCTCTCCTAGATCTTATACAAAACTAATTTTGACTTTGTAGTGGTCAATTGGAGTCTGAATGGCATAACTCAAACTCCCCATGGCTTAATAGAAGACATAATCCATTCGTGTAACATATTTGTTTAGGGTGAAAAATGGTTCACATGGTTTGCAAACCCTTTCATTGTTTCTTATAATGTTTATTTGATGTATAATGCGGTAAGAGAAATTAAATGTTAAAAGATGATAGATTTATTTGTTCCTCTATATACCTTACTAATCATGCTTAACTTATTTTAGTTGTTTAGTATGCTATACCTACTTAAATATGTTTAATTGGTTTAACTTGTTTAATAATGTATCTTATTGTAATGAATAACCGTTGTTGAGAGTTATATATCTGACTGGGAGGTGGTATCACCTTGTGGGTCACCACATCTATTTAGGTGATTGTTAGCGACGTCGTCAGGATCATGGTTGTGAAGAAGAGCAACTGGGAAAGCAGTAGGAACAGAAGGTTGGATAGTAGTTAGTAGTGACCTAGAGTCATCCATGTACTCTCAAGTTCGGGTAGGGGATATTTTGTAGATGATATGTACATCAACTCAAGTTTTTGGCTGTGTGCTGATGTTTGTATATGGCATGTATATGTGGAAAAATATCTTTTATGTATAGGTTTTGGCTGAGACCTATGGACATACATGAATACCTGATATGGTACATGTTTATATGCAAGTTTTTGGACCTTTATGTAATATATCTAAACAAGGGGATATTGTTTAAATCGATATTAATTTACCCTTTTTTCTAGTTATGTGGTTAATTAGTAGTTGATAGTGCATTTTGCTTTGAGTAATATCATTTTGCATGATGGGGTGTCACAATTTGGTTGGTATAAGAGCTTTGGGTTCACTGAGTCTATAAGCACATAGGATTTAGGTTTGTGTATGTTCTTACATAATCCAACATATTTGATCATAGATCATGCTTATGTAGATATTTTTGGAAGATACAGGCACAAAATAAGGTAGCGGAAACAATTTTTTTAAAAAACTATATTCCCATAATAGCAAGATCGTGCCAACTACTATGAAATACAAAGGATGGTTTAATGAGTTTATACCTGATCCTAGAGCAATTCTAGCGTCAACAACTCGTTTCAATGCAACTATCTTCTAGTAGCTCTTGGATGATGTATGTGCAGCTCTTGGTCTTCACTACAGATGACAGACTAGACAACTTCTGTAGTGTCTCCTGTGGTCTTTCCACAGATTGCAAACTGATGTTGCCCTCCTACAAGAAGCTAAAGGAATCCTATCTCTAGAGTAGTCCACACGGATCAACAAGAAGTCTTTTCATTCAACTAGAACTGACAGGATGGTGTTTTCCCTCCTATTGGTGTACTAGTCACCAACTTTCTCTCACAAAAAAATGATCCCCAATTGATCTCTTCCTCGCTATCCCTCCCTAGTCGAGTAGGACTTTCTTGGGCTCTCTTTGTTACCACAACTAGAGTGGACAACAATTTTTAAAGAAACTGATTCTCAATTGTGTGTGTTGGGAAGCCCCGAATACCCTCTATTTATAGGAGGCGTTAGGGTCAGGTTTCTTGATTGAAGTAGGAGTGGAAGGGATTGGAAGATCTTGAATTTTCACAACCTGTGAATCCTGAAATGGTCATTTCAAAACTAAAATGATGATTTTGCAACCTAAACGGTTGTTTCACAACCGAAATAGTCATCTCACATGCGAGTTGATTGGTTCATGACTCAAATTGTTCGTTTTACATGTTTCCTAATCACACATGAATTTGGCAAAATTGTTTCTAATTAATTAAAACATAAATTATTTTTTCAAATCAAATTGAACAAGTGAAACAAGTAATCCTTTTTACAAATTTCAAAAAGCTACTAGAACCTTCATTTAGACAAACTGAGTTGATCGTTTCACCAGGTGAACCTTTCATCTCACTTAGCTAAGCTGATCATTTCACCCAGTGAGCCAATCGGTTGGTGCCTTATCCGTGCAGAACTCCAACCATTTCAGTTCGAATCACCCTAACACTCCAAACGACCGTCTCAACACTCGAGCCGATTGTTTAGCACTCCAAACATCCATCTCACCTGATTAGTCGATCAGTTGGCAGTGCAATCAGCTAATCTATTGTGTGAATTGGGAAACCACACACTTTAATAATCAATCCAATCATCATTCGAGATTCAACTTGTACCAACCCCCTCCCTCAGTTATCCCCTATTCAGGAAGACTGGGAGGGAAAGGGCAATTATCAATAATACATGATCTTAAGTTTAACAATGAACCATAAATACTTAATAAATTTCACTAACACAGAGGAGTTTGGTACAAGACTGATATTACACAATCTGGAATATCTAAAAATGCAACATGAAATAAAATCTAACTAACTATAACATCCATGTTTACATTAATGTTTCTTCATCTTGTGCCTTCTTTATGGATATCTAGTTTCATCATATTTGTAGAATGACAATTTAACCTTAAATGCTGACAAACAAAATGTCGGTCATTATAACGAGTTATATTAGTATGTGGGGGAACAAAATATTGCATCTAGTGTAACAACATAATCACAACAATTATTGATACAAAAACAAAATTATCATCTTCTTCATAACTCCTCGACCTTTTTTTTACTCAACATCTGGGATACCCTTTTAGGGTCTTGTCCCTACAGTGGATGAAAAGTTTGCCTTTTCAATCTAGAGCCTAGGTGCCACATTGGTCTTCCCAATCTTGGGCCTGACCTCAACTCTCATATGACCTTCCCAATCTGGGTCCTGGTCCTAACCTAATATGACCTTCCCAATCTGGGGCATGGTCTAACCTAATATGACCCTCCCAATCTGGGGCCTGGTCTAACCTAATATGACCCTCCCAATCTGAGTCCTGGTCTTTAATCATCGCCATTTCCTTCTATTCAAACCTCCAGAGTTGGTATGTGGGGTTCGAGCAAGTTATAAGCTTACTATTGTGATGGACATAATCACTTTATAGATTGTAGGAAATAAAGTTCATCCAAACATTTAAATTTCAAGAGAACTGGTAAAACCTCAGAAAATGTCGGGAAACTAAACCGATTAGTCATAGGTGTAACCACATACCTTGATCAAGAGTCTAAATGTCCAAGCAAGAAGAAGTAATTAATCAACCAAGCCAAGTTTCCCAAAAAGTTAATGCAATACACCCATGTACTATTATTAATGTCCAAATCATCATCAAGACTGACTTGGGTCTCAATTTAGGGTTTCTAGGTTTATTAGGGTTTTGGCTTCCCAAACCCTTGTTTCCACTTTTTATGCCCATTGGATTTACAAACCCTAATTCATCATTAATTATACCTTTTATTTCAAGGAAACCCTAATTTATCAAATTATGGGTTGCTAAGATCATATAATTTTCAAGTTTCTCTTTTTATTGATAAAAGGTCAATATTTGATCATCAAAATCAATTAGACATAATATAATCATCAAATCTCAGAAATTAGCGTTCTAGTTCATTTAACACATCAAAGATGCCAACTTTAGACACTTTTCAAACTAGTAGAAAAACTAATCTTTGATTATATTTTTATTGGATTATAAGGATTTTACTGAGAAAAAACAATATATTATTTGTTCCCCTTGGATACTCCTACAATTAGTTATGATTTTTCTAAATAAATTATTTTTCAACCAATATAGAAGAGCCATGTCACCGTTAGTTGCTATTACCTTGTTTTCCAGGTGGGTCCGACTCTGTGGGTGGGTCTTGGCTGTGTGGCGGATCATTCCATGCAAGCGAGGTGTTGAGTCAGGGATGAAATACACGTCTAACCCCGAGTGCCTCCAAGCATGGACTAATTGAGTGAGGGTAAAGTGGTGATTCTCCCTTCCTTTTGTCTTCCTCCTCTGGCTGCCTCACAAGCACCCGGGCCGAGTCAACCAGAAAGTTGACTCTGGGTTCCACTCCTCTCCAACGATCACTGAGGGTACCCTAACCTTTATCTAGTCTCCCCGATCTCACTAAGGGCTTCAATTTCCCTAAAGATGGCTGGAGTATCCCTGTCAGAGTACCGATAGTTCCATCAGGCTCTAGGGTAGATTGGAGGTGAAGTATGATGCCTATGCTTGAATTGGATGCAAGGGTGTGATCTGGGAGATGAGTGTAGTCTCACAAGGAGTTGGTGGCTTCACTGGGGGTTGCTCACCCTCCTTTTATAGGTGGGATCTTTGGGGTTGGTCCCTACCGCAATGGCAGTTTTGGGCAAAACTTCTAGGGCTTCCCAAACTAGATCAAACATAGGATATATTTGTTCGTTTCATGCTCTTGAAAACATTGGTATGATTTCTAGATCAATTCCTTCAAATAATCGCAAGTAAATCACTTTGGAAAGTGGCTTGAACTGGCCATTGTTTCCTTTCTTGGCTGAAGGTAGGTGATGAAGGTGCTTCCATCGGATCACAGATCCAATGGTCCACATCACACAAACCGATTAAAGGCTAATAAAAGAATTCTAATATGAATAAAAATTGTGACATATAATGATATTCCATTCACTATAGGGATTTTTCAAAAATCCATATATCTCAAACCATGCATCCTTTTAATCCCAAATTTTAAGGAAAAGTCTTTAATGACTTAAACTACTCATGTGCAAAGTTTAGAACCAAAACTAGAAAATAAAAGAGACTTTTCTTCATATGAAAATCATCCACTTATAAGGCATATATTATGCATTAAAATTCACCTTTTTCTCTTTCTTTCTTTTCTATTTTCTTTATTTTGATTTCTTTTCTTATTATAAGCCAAGTGGAACTAAAAACTAATGAATAATGATCATCCATACAACTTTCTAGAGAATTCTACACAATTCTCACCTATGCACATAATTAGCTTCCTTTTCCTATTTCCTTGTACTTATTATGGGATTTCTTTTATCCTTTTTCCTTTTTATCCATCGCTGGATTTATTAAAATATTATAAACCACAAAATCACACATCCAAGAGAAATTTGCAAAGGAATCCATTCTTTAAAAACAAAGCATACCAATTTTCATTCAAGTCTCTTTTACTTGCATAATTTCATTTCAATTTATTTAAAAACAATCAAAATTGGAGGTTATAACATCCTTTCCGTCTTTTAGGAATTTTTCCCTCAATATTCGACTAATCAAAAAACAACTCAGGGTAAGACTTTTCCACGTCCATCTTTAGCTCCCATGTGGCTTCATCCTCTCCATGGTGCTTCCAAAGAACCTTTACCATCTCTATTTTTTACTCTTAAGCTCCTTCACCTTGATATCTAGTACCCTCACAGGTGACTCATGGTATGTCAACATCCCTTGGAGTTCAATAGGTTCAATGCTCAACACATGGCTCGGGTCGTTCACATAGCGCTTCAGATTGGACACATGGTACACATCATGCATCATATGATACTGAAGGGGTAAGGCTAAATGATAAGCAGCTTCACCAATCCATTCTAAAATCTCAAACAGACCCACGTATCTAGGACTTAATTTTCTTTTTTTCTTAAGCTCAGAGGAGTTGGATTCTTAGAAACACATGTTCACCCATAGTGAAGTGCAAATTAGTCCATTTTGCATCATCATATGACTTCTGTCAATCCTGGGCTCTCTTCAGCCTTACTCAGTCAAAGCAACTTTATTAGTAGACAACTATAGTTCCTCTGACCTCAATATGGTCCTGTCACTGACATCATCCCAGTGAAGAAATGACCGACATGGACTCCCATAAAGAGCTTCATATGGAGGCATCCCGATACTAGTTTGGCAAGTATTATTATAAGAAACTCAGCTTAGGACAAGTACTTCTCCCATGACACATGCTCTCAACAGATCCTCTAATGTCTGGATTGTTCTTCTTGACTGTCCATCAGTCTGGGGGTGATAAGTTGTACTAAAATTCAATCTAGTTCCGAGTTCTTCATGCACCTGCCTCACAACTTGGAGGAGAACTTGGGGTCACAATCGAAAATAATTGAACTCAGAACACCATGCAGTGGAACTATCTCTCTAATATATAGTTCATCTAGGTCTGTGACTTTGGCAGTGATCTTCAAGGAGAAGTACTACCTTGGTAAGGCGGTCGACCACAACCCATAATGCACCATGACCTTTCTTTATCTTGGGGAGACCCACCACAAAGTCTATGGTGAACTATTACCATTCCCACTCGAGGATCTCCAACCGGTCTATAGCATTCAGTCTCCTCTATCTAGCATGTGAGGCAACTAGCTACATATACTACTATGTCCTCCTCCATTCTAGGTTTCTAGAAATATCACAATAAGTTTTTAAACATCTTCATGGTACCAAGGTGTATTGTATACTTATAATCATGAGCCTCTTGCATGATATGAGTCTTTTGAGAGGAAATCCTCAAGAACTCAAAAGTAGGTTTCATATTGGATTCTATTATTCACACTCATCGAGGGATGTATCTGAGGAATATCCATGAAACCCCACATCTTAACTAACCTGGATCACCTGCTGGGTTGTTTAAGCTTGGTCAAGAAGTTAGGCTTGGTCTACCTTTTTTGGTACCTCAATTTCTTGCATCTAGATTCAAATCTTATACCTATAGGATTCAAATTTTTCTAGATAATTATATCCTCATTTGAAACCTTAATTAGGTAATTACCTTGCTCACTCCAACTTCCAAATCATTAATCCAACATTCTCTCCTAAGAGTGTGGTAATTCCTCCAATCCTCTATTATCATAAAAAGATTTCTAATTAAGTATTTATTCCTCATATTACTTCTAGTACTAGTAGGGCATGCATTTTTCCCATCACTCACACTCATAACAAGATGAAATAAGCATGTGGCTGCATCTCATATACAAAGGTCATCCCGTTCTAAGAGTAGAGATGGAATATCACACATCACCATTTTATTTTCAAGTCTAAGTCGAATCATCCCCCATATGACTCCAAACCATGAATACCACCATCATCTTGATTCCATGTATACATATAGGAAAACCTTTTCTCATAACCTTTGAGTCCTATCACAACTCCTATTTATGATCCTTAGTCATTTCCTCAAGGTCTCTAGGGTGCCAGTACTTTTGGAGTGATCTCATCCTTATGAATCTAGAGAGTGCCTCTCACATTTACCCCTTGGTCCACATGAACTCACGAAGGTTTCCAACCTCCTAACCCATGGGCTTTGGGCAAACATAGTCATTACCTCCTGACCCTATGGTCTTGTGCATTTAGGAAACAATAAAATCCTACTCCCATCAATCTCATACCTTCCTGTCCTTAGGATTGACTCAGTGTCCTATTGGGATGTCATAATTTTTAGTTTATTTCAACCCATATTTTTTCTTGCGGTTTATCTAAAAATATCCAAGCACATTATACCCTGGGGAACTCTTCCACTCGAATTTCCTTCATCTCTTAGGGCACACATAGTTTTCCTTATGTCCCTTCATGGGAATCATGGCGACCTGCCCACCTGGGCTTGGCTCTATTCTACAATCACTTCCATATTGACCTTTCTTCATGTCCCTTAGAGATGGCAGTCATACTTGGGTCTAAAGAATCATTCTCAATCTATGTGCTTTTGTGCTTCATGCACTTAACCTCTCAAGTTTTTGTGTGACCTTTAATGTTATCATAATTCACAGCTAATTTATGAACTCACTCCTTTAGGAAAGGTCCTTCCCCAAGATGGGATATAACTAATACTTAGTGGTATTAAGGATCATACAAAAAGCATACTTGAATCCAAGGTAGGTATACATCCTATCATGCATCGAGAGATACTATACGATGTGGATCATCATTTAAGATTTGAATTACTATCAAAAGTTTCATTTCTAGTTACAAGATTTGATACTTCACATTTCTCATGCTTAGGACTATATTATTTTACTGAGTCGTACATTCTCTACTACAAGGGGTACTATTACTTTTTAGGGATGACTATGTCCTTAAAGTTAGCCTTCATTGGCCTAAGTTCCCTTATCATTAGTGTCACCAACTTGGACCTTGTTGGCATCCTTTATTAAGTGGGAGTGCCTTGTGTGGTGCTGTAGTCGTTGTCAGAGTTGTTACTACACTTGGACAGTCATCCTGAATTTTTCCTTCTTGCTAACAGAGGTAGCACACCCTCTTCTTGAAATGGCACTTGCTCTGATGTGTCTTCTCATAGTTGCGGCACCTTGGGGGTGATGCTTGGTGTGGATTTTTCCCTTTCCTTTATTCCTATCCTGGCCGTGTTGGTGACCCTGGGTTCTCCTATTATATTACTTGGCCCAACGCTGTCTTTAGTGGAAACAAGATATCCTTTGGGTGAGTGTTGAGTAGACATAACTGTCTTCTTCATTTTGTAGGTGAAATGAGCTGAGAGGATGGTATAGAAGTCCTTCTATGCCATTAGTTCTACGATTAAATCTCAGTCAGTGACGTAATCTTCCCACTATTGTAGTTCCCTCAACTAGGTGAGTTGCAAAGAGAACCTTCATGTTGGGTGGCACTCCTAGAATATGAAAACCATTTTCCACTACATGAAGCCAGGGTTCCACCTCGGAGCTTTCTTTGGCACATAATTTTCTGTGCTCAACTTAAAGAATTCAAGGATGGTGACTTCATGGAGAGGGTGAATAGGTAAGGGTTCTCCATCCTCATTTCTGTCAACACCTTCGGGTGGAAGGGCACTAACTGTCTCTGTGAGTTCCTTTTGTTTCCCTAGCTAGAGATCGTCAGAGGTAGTAACTATCCTGTGTGTGGGTTTAGAACAGGTAGCATGACCAAGGTCATCCCTGGACTCATCTTGCACCATAAGTTTGCACGTAGGGTATGAATTATCTCTAGGGTTTAGGGTGTCAGAGGGGGTAACTTTGGGCTCGAGGCCTTCCTTAGCGGTGGCCTCTTCTGGCCTGTTCCATTTCTCAGTAGTCTCATCTTCCATCATTTCTCTTAAGACATACTCTCCTACTAGGAGGGCCTTCCCCTTGGTGGTTAAGAATGACAGTGATCCCGGTGCGAGCCATGCTAATCCATATAAGCTAATTTTATTAACCTCAGTTCCATACTTGAGATTTAAAGTGTCATAAAAAGTTGGTTCATGACATGTTGATTACATGCTTTTTATCATTTGGTGGAGAATGCTTGAACTCCTCATTATCAAAACCCTAGTACTAAAAAAGAGAAGCAGAGAGTAGATATAGATGCCTAGGGTTTTATGAGTGAAGGTGGTAAATAGATGATGAAGATAGATGAGAAATCCTAGTGGTATGTTATTTTGAGTAAAGTCCTCAGACTTTGGCCAGGGTAGAAGAACAAGTCCAAGAGTCCTCGTAAGTGGACTAGTGGTGCAGAGGAAAATATTGCCAACCCCTAGATTGTAGTCCTTTATAGAAACCATTGTTTTTGGAAAACACTCTAATAATTTCTCTTTGGGCTCTACAAACTTTGTAAAATTTAATAAAAGAGTAAACCCTTCTCTGATACCAAATGTAATGACGTCCTCCCCTGGTTATCCCCTATTTAGGCAGACTCAGAGGGAAATGACCATTATCAATAATACAAGATCATAGGTTTAACAATTACCTAGAAAAATTAATAAATTTAACTAACACAGAGGAGTTTGGTACAAGACTAATATTACATGATCTGGAATATCTAAAGTTGCAACATGAAATAAAATCTGACCAACTATAACGTCCATGTTTACATTAATGATTCTTCATCTTGTGCCTTCTTTTTGGATATCCGGTTTCATCATATTTGCAAAATGACAAACAAAACATCGGCCAGTATAACAAGTTATACTAGTATATCGTGGTAATAAAATATTGTACATAGTGTAACAACATAAATGCAGAAACAAAATTATCATCTTCTTCATAACTCCTCAACCCATTTTTACTCAACCTATAGGATAACCTTTCTGGATCCTATCCCTACAGTGGAAGAAAAAGCAACCTTCTCAATCTGGAGCCCAGGTGCCATGTTGGTCCTCCCAATCTCAGGCCTGACCTCAACTCTTATATGACTTCCCAATCTGGGGCATGGTCCTGACCTAATATGACCTTCCCAATCTGGGGCATGATATGACTAATATGACCTTCCCAATTTGGGGCCTGGTCTTTAATCATCGCCATGACTTTTCTTTTCCTTCTATTCAAACCTCCAGAGTTGGTATGCAAGGTTCAAGCAATATATAAGCTTACTATCGTGATAGCCATAGTCACTTTATAGATTGCAGTAAATAAAGTTCATCCAAGCATTTAATTTCAAGCAATCTGGTAAAACCTCAGAAAACTCTAGGAAACTAAAGGGATTAGTCATAGGCGTAACGACATACCTTGATCAAGAGTCTAGATGTCGAAGCAAGAGTAAGCAATCAATCAACCAAGCCAAGTTACCTTGAAAGTTAATGCAATACATCCATGTATTATTATTGTCCAAATCATCCTTAAGACTGACTTGGATCTCAAGTTAGGGTTTCTCGGTCAACATTAGGGTTTTGTTAGGGTTTTGGTTTCCTAAACCCTAGTTTCCACTTTTTATGCCCATTGGATTTACAAACCCTAATTCATCATTAATTACACATTTTATTTCAAGGAAACCCTAATTTATCAAATTATAGGTTGCTAAGATCATATAACTTTCAAGTTGCTCTTTCTATTAAAAAAAGGTAAATCTTTAATCATCAAAATCAGTTGGGAATAATATAATCAACAAATCTCAGAAATTAGGGTTCTAGTTCATTTAACACATTAAAGATGCCAACTTTAGGGACTTATCGATCAAACACCAAAGTGTGGCCAACATGCTAAAATAGGGTGCATAGATGACAAAGGCCATATTAGTATTACATTATAATATAGAAACCAATGGTAAAATAGGAAACTAGTCTTCTGACATTTCCTGATTAACTCCTAAAGAAGTAAGGAAAGATGGTGATTGAATCCTCAATGAAAATCTTAGAGAATCCAATATCACCTGGGAAACAACAACAACCTTTGAATCCCATGACTCCTAAAAAAATGATAGAGATAAGGTAGCAGTCCTAAGATAGTGCAGAGCCTAAGAACCTATTATCACCATTGAAGAAGATGAAGGTACAACATAGGGTTCCCATTGAAGGCCACCTCAAGAGAAAGCAACAATCTGAGGAACTTCACAATAATTTTTCTTAACCCTTCCTAGAGAGACATTAGGAAACCTAAATCAGAAACTAGTGACAACATATACATATGATAAATTATAAAACCAAAGTTAAAGAGGGGAAATAAAGAGATACTGCCAGTCTTGTCATATGGTCACCATAGTAAGCATTGCTAAACATGATGGGGTGATTACATGCTATCTTTGGTCTGCTCAATGGTTAGAATACTTATACCCGATCCTAGATTTCCGGAGGCAATGGACATTGCAGGGGAAACATGGTGGGGAACAAGATAAGTAGAACTAATACTAATGATCAGAACTAGGGAGTTTAGAATAGGTTAGATTTAGTATTCCTATAAGTCTAAAGGCTTAGAATGAAGAGGAGAAGGAAAGCTGGGGTTAACATGGGAAGGATAGAGGATGATAGAGACAATATGCAGACCATATGGCATGTCTCTCAAATATAAATAGGATCAATTGGGTTTGTGTTATGGTTTTGTAGGTGGGGAAAGTCATCAGAGTAAAAAGAGGAAGGAAGGTGGATATAGGATGAGGATAAGAGGAAGAATCATAAGGAGGCATAGTGCATATAGTGTAGACTTGCCAAAGGTGGGATATGACATAGAAAGCATCTAATTCTAGATCAGACTATTTGAAATGATAAAAAATTGATAAAGGAAACTTCAAAAAGTACTAAAACATGACACATAAGCAATATTTGGGAGAGCAGTTTAATGTGTGTGACACTAACAAATTTGGAAACATAGTGTAAAGGCCTTATTTTCTAGTATCCCGCTATTAAAAAGGATCTTAAAGTCAAGATCCATTACCAAAAACTTCCAAGATCCAAATTAAAAAATAACAAATAGTAGCAAATAATTCCCATTTGTTCACAAATAATGTTTACAAATATTATGATGATGCTCCTCTAGGGAAGTTCATAAACTTTCAGCATGAGAACTATTACATATGATAAGATACATCTAGCTAATTATCCTTAGCTTTAATATCTTGAATAGATTTCATCTGATTCACCATTTCCTCATATCTTGATATATTGCAGTTACTTATAATTCCAACAATCCAAAACACGATCAACATATTTCTATATTGTGCACGTGGTGCAACCAAAATTTGTTCTTGTAGGTGTTACAACATAACAACCATATCAACAATTATCATCAAATAATCAAACACACATTTTTTCTTATAATTTTGAAACCATAATTTCTCAATCTCGATGGTATACCCTCTCACTGGGGGTAATCCTTATGGCATACCCTCTAGTTGGGGGTAATATCTATGGTGTATATCTTGTTGGGGGTTAATTCTATGGTATACCCTCTCATTGGGGGTTTTGTCCCTATAGTAGACTCTCATGACCTTCATTTTCTGGGGTTTGGTACCATGTTAGCCTTCTCTTTCGATCTTGACCAATTAGTCACATTCCCTTATGGGGTTTTTTAGCAGTCATCTCCATAATGACTTTCTTACTATACATACAACCCTCCAGAGATGGAGTCTTGGGTGTGAGAAAGTTATGTTCATGTAAGGTGATACACATAGTGCCTTATAATTTACAGGAAGTAAATAAACAACCAAGAAGGTTAATTGCAACACATATGTGAAACTTTAGAAAACATCAAAATTCGATAAGAGTGGTTATTCATAAGTAAACATGTACCTGTTTTCCATGCAGAAACCATGAAACATGCACTTCAAGCATGTGTCCAAACATCCAAGCATTCAACATAATCAACCAGCATTACCTGCATGTATGTATACTTTAAAGTGTCATTTTACATATTCAAAACATACTAATCTAACATATGTCCTAAATTAGGGTTTAGGACTGTATCAGGTTTGGATAAGGAATACAGGTACAACCCTAATTCCATCACTCCATAATTCCTAAGGATTATAAACACGTATTAGACATTAGGTGAAACCCTAATTATAATATCTATCATATCATTATTTTATAAACACCTAGATTAGATTGTGTGCACTAATAACATAGCAATTGTGATTTTTGGTTTCAAAACCCTAATTCCTCATATGTTTGATTATTGGTCTAGAAACCAAAATTATTCATCATCATTTCCATCATCATCTTGGATTTACAAAATATTCTACAATATCATATTATATCTTAGAATAAGGGGATTCAATATATTCATCATGCTAATCACAAATTCTAAGGTTGGAATCTATAAACCATTTACTAATCATGTATAAAATTCTATTCTTTTCATGATTGATTTGATATATTCTTTTTCTATAAATTGATCTACCAATAAATATCAAGAATTAGCAAAATAAATGTTTATTGACTAATAAATAGACACCATGTCAGCAAAAGGTCTATTATCCAAAACCCACATGGTCACGATCCCATCCAATTGACTCTGGACAAATTAGCTAATATCTTCTAGCGTGGCATGCCTTAGATCTAGAAAAGAGGACCCTAATGCCCCTTACATTGTCATCGGGGTTGATCGCGTTGGTGGGGACATTGGAGTAAAATCCCCAAGGAGATTGATCATCCTCTCTAGGGTGTCATTGTTGTTATTCTCAACCATGGTAAGGTCAACCTAGGATTTGACTCTCCCACCCAAGGCTCTACAGCCATGAATGAAGGAAGAAACACCTTCCGTAGGTTCTCACAAACTCTAGGAGCCCCCTGGTTGAGCCAGAGCAAAGCTGGAACATAGATCTTATGTTTGAGCTCTATGGCTGAGGCATGGAGAACAAGCACCGGAAGACATGGGAAACTTACCTCAATTCTCAGGAAAACTAGGGTCTAAGAAGAACCTTGGTGACTCGTTGTCACCTTCTTACCACTCATGCCAATGTGATGCTTTGTGAGTGTTACTCTAGCAAGTGTCCTCAAGAAAGTGGAACTGGTTCACGGGGAAGTGATCATGGGCTTCCTTGAATAATACCAAGGATTCAGATCCCTTCTTGGTGGTCTAGAAATGCTCCAGAGCTGAGAAATTGGTTGGAACCCCTCGAGGGTGTTAGGTCCATGTCGAGATCAATGAAGGAAGAGGTGGAGTTTGGCAATGGGTTTCAAGGATTTTTTTTGTGAGTAATTGAGAGGAGAGTTGTGGGTTCTAGGGTGCACTATCCATTGCCTTGTATATTCTTGGGTGGTAGGATACAAGGGTTTCAATAATGCCCTAGAGTCTCGACTCAACATGGATTTGGGTACTTTCCATCACTAGTACGGAAATGACCTATAGCATCAGTTATTTTAGGCATATCTCGTTAGTTATAAACTGATGAGTAAGTGGGTAGCACAACAACTCATGACATATGTACTCAATTCTTTTGGAAAATCCAAACCAATGACATATACATATATTGTTGGTTACACTGTATAGGCAAATTGAGGAAATAACACACAACATGTGAGAAAGTGTGATTCCTATTGGGAGTTCCTCGTCAGTTATTCCAAGTAGAACCAACGAAGCAATGCATAATCTGTTGTCATTTTATAAGGAAATGATGTGGTAATACATAATTTGTAGTCCATTTCTTATGTAATAACTGACAAGGTTTCAACAAATAAACAGTGAAAGTAAGGGATTTGTCGTTGGTTTAATTCACAAAATTGACAAATTATGTATATGTAGTCAATTTATACATATGTCTTTGTTTTTTATATAGTAGATCTACAAACCTACTATCTAGCTGCTAGCCTATCTAGAGCCTAAAGTCTACATCTCTATAAGCATCACAGCTTAACAATAGGCCAACAAACCTGCAAGAAGAAATAAATATGTATACAAGCTCAATTGATTCAGTTTAATAGTTTATCCACTTTCAATTCAATGCACACACATATGCATGAACTCACAACTCAATTGATTCAATTATCAGCCACACATTCAATTTCAAATGTATGCATAGATACACATCAGAAAGTGGACTCAATAACATCCAATCCTCCTCATGCTCTTTACATTCAACTCATACACATATGCATGAACACATATACACATTTGATGCCAGATAATTTAAGTCCACATGTATAATATATAAAACAAAATATTTAACATTCTAATTTGAATACAAATATTAATCAACCATCCCAATTAGGTGACAAGTCCACATGCTTGATGAAGTAGTTTTCCCACTCTTCATGTAGGTCATTCTGTCACTCTAATGTATAGAGTTTAGTAGGGTCAAAAGCCTACAAAGAGAATGAGATGTTATTCTAATTAGATTTGAATATTTGTATTATCAAATTATACTACTTTGATGTTTATGACCCAATACTAATAGCTATACCTTCACTATAAATTTGATATCTAGTAATATGTACCTGACAATGTTGTCCATGTACATCATCATGTAATATCTACATTCCCAATCATTGTCTAATACAAGGAACTATAGATTTACAATTATGTTAATAAATGTAATTAAGTAGATTTGGTAATATATATTCATTAGAGTGAGAAGACTATATACATCAATACTCCTCCAAGATACTGATTATTTTTTGTATCTACTTTCACTCCAGCGCTACGGAACACTTTCATACCCCTATATGTTAAATTAACATATATGATGCATTATTAAACTGCCATGTGATGTAAACATTAACAAATATGTTGAGCATGGAAAAAATATACTCACGCACGAGTCAACATTTTCATTAGGTGTCCCTCATTTGGTGTTAGTTTTATACCTAAAGGATCAAATAAAAATACAATACCGATCTTGGGACCAATCACTAACAACTGCCAATGCTTATTTCTGAGTGAATAGGAAAATCAAATAAAAATTAAATTCCATGACAATCTATAGACTCATAATTTAGAAATACAAACAACACGCTTAAAAATTACAAAATGTAGAAAGGATCTATGATCACGGTGTTGGAAGCACCAAAAACCTTCATCACATTATTCACATAATCAGTGACACCACTCAGATCTCTCTCTACATCTTTAATCATTAATGGCATTAGAAATGGTACATTTGATAATCCGAACTTAGCAGATATGTAATACATATGATTGAACATATGTATGCAATAATCTGTTAATATATAAGAAATAACACTACTACATAAACAACATTCAATGTCGCTTTTCTGGGCGTCGGTTATTTAAAAAAACCGACACCTATAACATCCCACGTCAGTTATTTAGGAAATCTGACGTCTATATTCGAAGACCAGCCAGACACGGGTATCGCTTTGTATTCAGCGTCGACTGGGTAAAAACAAACTGAGGCCTAAAATCGCCCGCAAAATCCAATTTTTGAGCGAAAAAATTGGCCCCAAAGTGTCACATACAACGTCGGGTTTTTAACTACTAACCGACGCCTATATAAGATCAAAATTTGCACGAAAAGTTCCAATTTCAGGTTATCCTTTGATAACCGACGCTGATAATGGTTCCCGCCAAATAATTTAGGGCAAAGATTGTCTAATTGGACGTCGGTTTTTTACTATCAACCGACACTTAAGAGTAAAAGGTGTCAGTTTTGTAGATAATCGACGCCATTGATAAACTTAATAGACCCGTATCACCCGAGTCTTCCCCTTTCTTTTGTTTCATCGCGATAATTTTCTCTACTGCTTGCCGCTCGCCTAAAATCGCCCGACGACCCCCGCTGCTTCTCGCTGCCGCTGCTGCTGGTGCACCTCTGCTCGCCGCCACTGCCACATCCTCTTTCTTCTTCTGCCACCGCTCGCCGCCACTGTTGTTTGCCGCTCTGCTCTGCTCTGCTCTTCTCCGGGTGCCGTTCTGCTCGCTGTCGTTCTACTCGTCACTTGCCGCCTCCTTCTCTGCTCGTTGCTCTCACACCGCCGCCGCCGCTCTTCTCCACACTAGCTCTAGGTAGCCCTAGCCTCTTTTCTTCGTTCTCCCTAGCTCCTTACCAACAGAAAGTGCGACTGTGGCTGTGTTTGCCTACCATGGCCTTGCTGGCCAGCACGACCATGGTAGGCCAACACAACCACGACCGTGCTTGCTGTTGGTAAGGATATGAACAAATTTGTATGTAATTCTTTATGTAAATCCTAGGATACGAACAAATCTTTTTCTTGCATATATTTGTGCTTCTAATCCTAATGCTTGACCTAATTAGGTAAATTTTGATGCATGTTGAAATAAGATTTAAACTTGTCCATTCTAGCATCCTAATTTGATTTGATTAAACCCTAACATTGATGAAACCCTAACATCAATTGTGATGAAACCCTAACATGTACATATCTATTATTGTGTTTGTTGGCCTAGAAACCCATCCAAGATTTACTCATTAGGAGTAAATCTTAGATAGTCCCCGGTTTGGGACTGTTCTTGAACACCTAATCTCACTTAGGATGTAAGTGTATAATGTGTATTGGGTTTTTGAGAAAACTTCAGCAGCATTTCCCCATTTTTTCTCTAAGTACATATGTACTTAGTGAACAACGGTGAAATGCTGCCGAAATTTTCTCAAAAACCCAATACACATTATACACTTACTAGTGAGATTAGGTGTTCAAGGATGGGATAGGTGGTACACATTTATTATATATAAGAATGACATCACATGTGTTTGTTGGGCTAGAAACCCATCCAAGACCCTAGTCTTGTCCTAATATATACTTGTTTTCTCTTTGATCATAGAATGGATAGATCATGAATGTCCATTCGCAATCGCTGCACCCCAGAGTTTATATCTGGTCTTGATCAGTTTATTAAATTTGCTGAGGAAAATAGGAAAGAACCTGGAGATAGGTTCTACTGTCCATGTAGGCATTGCGGTAACAACTTGAAAGTCAGCACTGGTGACGAAACCAAAAGTCATGTCACGTGCAACGGGATTGTACAAGGCTATACTGAATGGCACTGACATGGAGAGATTTCAAACTCAAAACCAGTGGATGTCGATAGTAGTGCTTGGGTGGAAGAAGAAATTGCCTCCGATGATGTAGATGTGAACGAACCAGTTCCAGTAGACATTGTTGATGCGATGCTGGATAGTTGTAGGGTAGAGCACACCGATCCACCTCCTATCTTTAGAAACATTATGCATGATGCTGAGATACTATTATACACAGGCTGTGCTAAGTTTACGAAGCTTAGCGTTGTGTTGAGAGTGTATAAGTTGAACGCTAACAATAGATGGAGCGACAAAAGCTTCACTTCATTGTTGACTTTGTTGAAAGAAATGCTTCCTGAAGGAAATGAGCTGCCAATCTCAACATATCGGGTAAAGAAATTGTTGTGCCCAATGGGAATGGAGGCCAAGAAGATACACGCATGCCCGAATGATTGTGTATTATTTCAAAAGGACTATGTGGATTTGTAAGATTATCCAAAATGTGGTGCGTCACGGTATAAATTGACGACTTCGGGGGAGTCCAAAACTGGTTCTCCTGCCAAGGTGATGTGGTATCTACCTATAATATCACAGTTTCAACACTTGTTTGCAAATCTGAAAGATGCGAAGAATTTGAGGTGGCATGTAGATGTTAAGAAAAATAATGATGGGATCCTACGACATGCGTCTGATTCCCCACAGTGGAAGAAGATTGATCTATTGTACCCCAAATTTGGTGAAGAAGATAGGAATCTAAGACTTGGGCTTTGTACAGATGGGATGAATCCATACGGGACATTGAGCAGCCAACATAGCACTTGGCCAGTCATGCTTGTTATATACAATCTTCCTCCCTGGTTGTGTATGAAAAATAAGTACGTTATGCTGTCGTTGTTGATATCAGGCCCTAAACAACCCATAAATGATATCGATGTTTATCTTGAACCTCTGATTGATGACTTAAAGAAACTTTGGGCTGAAGGTGTGATGACCTATGATGCTTCAATAAGAGAGAAATTTCGTTTGCACGCTATGTTGTTTTGCACTATTAATGACTTTCCAGCATACGAGAATTTTTCTGGATATAGTGTCAAAGGAGCTAAAGCGTCTCCTATATGTGAAGAAAACACTAATTCAATAAGACTAAAACATGGCGGCAAGACTGTATATCTTGGTCATCGAAGGTTTCTTTCAAAATTCCATCCGTATCGTAGGAAGCACAAAGCATTCAATGGATGGAATGATGGACAGAGTGCACCTAAACCTATACCATCGGATGTTGTTTATGAAAGAGTAAAAGACATTGTCAATGAATTTGGTAAGAAATCACAATGTACTTTGGCCACACGGAGTGACAATTCTTCATTCAAGAAGAAGTCAATATTTTGGGATCTTCCTTATTGGAGTTCTTTGATAGTCAGGCATTGTATCGATGTAATGCACGTTGAGAAAAATATCTGTGATAGCGTCATTGGTACTCTGTTAAATATTCCAGGTAAGACTAAAGATGGGATAAAATCCAGACTGGACCTACGTGAAATGGGAATAAGGTCAGAATTAACAGAATTACATGAAATGGGTAATAAAAGAATATACTTACCTTCATCTTGTTACACGTTGTCTAGAAAGGAGAAGGAAGCTTTTTGTGAATGCTTGGTAAATGTTAAGGTGCCACAGTGTTACTCATCCAACATCCATAGATTGGTATCAATGAAATATCTGAAGTCGATAGGTCTTAAATCTCATGATTGTCACACTCTAATGCAACAAATACTTCCCATGGCAATTCGATCTATATTGCCGAAGCATGTAAGGTTTGCAATCACCTGACTTTATTTCTTTTTCAACAATCTATGTAGAAAAGTTATTGATCCTGATATTCTCGATAATTTGCAAAGAGAAGTGGTTGTTACCCTATGTCAGCTTGAGATGTATTTCCCTCCTTCATTCTTTGATATCATGGTACATCTTGTTGTCCACTTGACTAGGGAAGTGAAAATGTTGGGACCAGTTTTCTTGCTTGGATGTATCCCTTTGAACAATACATGAGCATTTTTATAGGTGATGTTCAAAACCGTTATCGGCCTGAAGGGAGTATTATTGATGGTTATGTGGCAAGAGAGGTTATGGATTTTTTCAATGACTTTCTGAGTGGTAATAACACTCCTGTTAATGACAAGAATATTGAGGAGGGCAAAGGAATTTTGGGATCACGGGTGAAAGTAATCAGCCGTGAGCAGTTGGAACAAGGTCACTTGTATATTTTACACAACATGGATGAAGTGAGTGTTTATATCGAGGAACATACCAATTTCATCAAGAGACAATAATTCCTCGCCTTTAAACCAAAACTGAATGTTATGTCTTATGAAGGGTTTGACATTAATGGGTTCACATATTACACAAAGCGCCAAGATGATAAGAGTGTCGTCCAAAATAGTGGGGTCACTCTTCAAGCGTCGACTATGTATTTTGCAAGTGCAAAGGATAAGAGTCCATCTGAAGCTAAAATGTCATATTACGGTGTCATTGTGACATATGGGAGTTTGACTACATAGATTTCAGAATTCCGCTCTTTAAATGTAATTGGGTTGATAATACCAAAGGCGTTATAGTGGATGAATTGGGTTTCACTTTAGTGAACTTTGAAAAGATTGGCGAGAAGGGTGAACCATTCATATTGGCATCACAGGCGAAACAAGTATTCTATATCGATGATCCTACAAATGATAAATGGTCGGTTGTTCTTCATGGTAAAAGGCAATTCATTGAAGATCCTATAGATGAAGAAGAGTACTATGATAAGTATGATGACTCCAGTCCATTCTCAGTTGGGTTGCCAACTCCACAAAATATTGAAGCTAATTATGACTTATATGTGCACAGAGATCACAATGAAGGATTGTTAATTGATAAAAGATCACAATTTTAGAGGCATGCATGTTTATATTTTTTATTGAAGTTAAATGTTTGCTTTTTTAATATCAATATCATTTTTAGATTTGATGTTTCATTATCTTCTAGTTAATACAAATGCTAAATGTTTGCCATTTTAATGACATTTTCAGATGGTTGACCATGATGAGCATGAAGTCTATGATGAGCATGCTGTCCATGATGAGCATGGCAAGGATACCAATGTAAGTTCTAAAAACATATCTTGTATTTCTATAAAATTCATTATCTTCTAGTTATGTCATATATCCTACATTTCTATATTGGGCTAAGTCAGTGTGTTTATTTTTGTCAAATTTTAGGTTGATGATGCACATATACCCACTGAAGCACTGGAGGAACTTGATGCGCATCACCAAAAACATAACAAGAAAAGGGTCGTCACTCTGTTGAAGAAGTTAATAGCACTAAATGGCAGTGGATCCAGATTGGCTGTGGAGTTTGATAATTGAGGAAATGCAATTGGAGTGAACTACAATAATTTTGTAAACTATCTTGGGGTTGTCACTCGAAGCCATTGTGGTGTTAAGTATGATAATTGGCATAAAGTTCCTCAGGCGAAGAAAGACATGATATGGAAGGATTTATGCGTGAGTTATTATTATTTGCAATTCTATTTTGTAGATTACAAATTCTATTATTTGCAATTCTATTTTTGGATACTAGTTAATAGCAATTCTATTTTACAAAATCTGTTTGCATTGGATGAGAAGCTGCATCGTAAAAGCATGATGCAACACACTAGAAAGATGCTAAGGAACTATAGGACAAATCTCAACAGAGAATACATAAAAGATGGTGATAAGAAGAAGAAGTCATCCCTTGAATAGTGGAACTTCTTGGACAAAGAAGATTGGGACACATTTGTTGCTTCAAGAAAATATGAAGAATTCAAGGTATTAAGTGAGGCGCAAAAAGCAAGGCGTGCACTGAATGTGCATGACTACACTATGGGTCCAAAGGGCTATGCAAGCGTTCGCCAAAGACTACAGGCAGAGTCTACTGCTACTCAGGAGTCCTCTACTACATGTTCCACACCCATGCCTCACCATGATGTCTGGATAGCTGGGAGGCAAAACAAGAAGGGTGAAATAAAGAAGCCCGTAACTGTTGAGGCGGCTGTGAAAATGGTAAAATACAACTCTTAGAGCAATCGTTTGAATATTGATTATTTGTGGTGTTAACTTACCCATTTCTGTTGATGGTGATTAGCGGGAGCTGCACGAGCAGAGGAAACAAGGCACGTTCATCCCTCAGGGCACAAGGGATGAATTGATAGTTGCTCTGGGTAACCCAGAGCATCCTGGACGTGTTAGGGGTGCATGCACTGGTGTGGGCATCAAAGCATTCTTTGGGCCATCCCAGCGCAAACCCAGAGTGGGACTTTCACAAGAAGAGGTAATCTATTCTTTTTTTAGAATGTTACTGCAAAAGGGAATTCAATAATAAGAGGCTAATGTTTCTTTTATCCATGTATAAGAGAATAAAAGAGTCGAGGATATAGTTGCTAAGAAGGTCAAGGAAGAAATGTTGCGGTGGCAGACATCTCAGGCTTCCAATCAGCCTATGGAGACCCACTCTTTTCCTGATACACAGACTGAGAGCAATCGTGTAGACCCACCGCCTAACACATATGTTGTAAGTATTGTTTATGACATTGTAGCTAGTCCTTTCTAGATGATACATTTTCAAGATGATATGTATATATGTATAAAATTCTTTACGTAAATTTGTAGGCGTTGAAGCCATGCCGCTTAAGAATACAAGACTATGTTGTTGCAGAGGTGTAGGCTTACCCGTCCCTTCCTGGGGCAATGTTTCATGGGACTCTAATGCCACAGGGCTACGTTCGTGTGAGCCCGATATGTGTATTCCCCAATTGGAGGGAAGCTACATTGCCATATGCCCACCCGGATATTGATACACTTGCTGAGGCAGAATGCGGGGTGGTATTGTGGCCCAAAGAAGATGTTGTCTACACTACTGAAATTATAAGATAAATTTACATTACTTTAGATTGTTAATGTGTATATATGAGGTCAATTGATCTAAAATTATATATACAGGTTAAAAAGAAGACACCCAGAGCATCTAGGCCTCCACCTCCACTTCTTGCATTACCAAGTTGGGTTCCAACTGACCTAAAATACCCATTAGGTCCTGCTTGTAGGGGAATGTCATGTTGTCTACGGGCACATAATATACATTACCCTATAATTGTTTCTTTAGAAGCGAATTATGCAGGTCAATCATACGAAAGCTATTTATTTATACAAGATATTATTGAGCTGTTTATATATGATTGGCTGAATACATCAATGATAGAGACATGGATAAGGTGAGATCTTGTTTATACATCCATATACCTTGTGTAAGATCTGGTGATCTGGTTTCTTATATATAAATGCATACGTAATACATGTTTTGCAGCTACTTAGTCGAAAATCAATGTAAACAATTTGCATTTGACCATGTGGGATTTTTGATTCCATCATTGATTAGTATGGTAGCTGAAGACCCTGATAGTGTTCAACAATACTGTATAGATGCTTTTACAATTTTCAGTCAACAAAAGAAGACGATAATAATAGCTCCATTCAATGTCAAGTAAGTTTACTTTACTTATAATTTGGACTTAAGAAAATTACATTTTTATTGTGGATTTTGAGTTATTAATTTTTAACCTTTTTACCTCTAGCAGTAGTCATTTGGAGTTACTAGTTATTCTCCCCAGGACATTCACGGTTTATAATCTAGATCCTGTGGGGAGTACATTGAATACTAAAATTGGACACGTAATGGGAATGCCATTATTCTGGTGAGAAATATTTTATTTTTATATTCGTTAACATCTATTATTACATTACTATTTAATTATGCAATTTACTGTGTTACATTAACATGTAGAGGTTTAGATGCATTCAAAAAGGCTGGAGGAAAGGTCCCCAGGAAAAAGAACCAGCCAATGATTTGGGAGAACGTGAAAGTAAGTTCCCGAATCCAATGTATATATTATTTATGTGAACTGTGCTTAGTTGTATTTTTTAATATTTTGTATGTTTCAATTTATAGTGCACTATACAAGACAACGGCTGGGCATGCACATATTATGTGATGCGATTTATGCAGATGATTATCCAATATGCCGCATTAGACATCGATACCATACATGAGGTATTATATATAGTCTCATTAGTTAGTATGAAATATATCAATCTTATTTTTATATTATTACTTATATATATACATCATTCTCTTTGCCAATGTTTAAAACTAACCACACTATAGGTAAACACTTAAAAGATGTACATTCTCCATATACGATGGAAGTATTAAATGGAGTAAGAGAAGAATGGGTAAGAGCCATACAAGCAGTGGGGACTGTAAAATATAATTGGGATGTTGATAGCGATGTTGAATGATATTTTGTAAATGAATATTTCTGAATATATATACATGGTTGAATGTTTCTACATGTATTTGAATGTTTCTACATGTGTGAATGTGAGAATTGAAAAGTATATTTGTTGATTTTGCAGGTTTGTGGCCTGTTTGTTGGATGATATCAATGGATGTTGTAAACCTGCAGTTCAAAACTGAACTGTAGGTTCTCATCCTGCTGACCAGCCACAACAGGCCTGCAAACTTATAAGAAAAAAAATTAAAGCATATGCGTCAGTTATTTATAGAAAACCATCATCAAAGGCTTACAATGTCAATTATTGGATAAAAACTGCCGCCTAATGTGACAAACAACCCGACCGTGCAGGAAAGCACGACCGTGGTGGGAAATAACATCGGTTAGTAGTATAAAACCGATGCCTATAGTACTAAACACAGTCGTGCAGGGAAGAACGGTCGTGGCGTCTGGGAATATGGAATCGTATTTTTAGTTGCAAACTTACGCAGATAGTGTCCTAGATGGCACCCTTTTTGTGGCGTGAAGCCTATTGGCATCGGCTTACCATAAATCACTGACGCCTATCGATGCCCTGTTGGTGCATTTTCGGTGGCGCGAAACCTTTTGGCATCGGTTATAAAACTGACGTCGAAGAGTTTGACCTTTAGCGACGCCCACATAGGCGTTGCTTTAGAACCGTCACTAAAAGTACATAAACAACCGACGCCAAAGGCCTGTTCTGTAGTAGTGTAATATAATGGAAAAACCTTTATTTGATATGTTAAAGAAGTCAAATGTGCTCTCTTTTGTAGGACAAGAGAGTAAGGAAGAACCAGAACTAGGCAATATGGGATAAAAGAGAAGGTAAATACAACACAGGTCTTACACACATATCTAAAACACACAACACAAGATAACAAAACACACAACACATGAAAACACACAATGCATATAATACTAGTACTTCCCTCAAGCTGGACCATTATTGTCAATCATGCCCATCTTGTTCACTGGTGTAGCAAAGTGAGTGTTGGGAAGTATCTTGGTACAGTTGTTAGCAACTTGATCTTTTGTCTGAAGATAAGGAGTACAAATATGTCCAAAAAGAACTACTTCTCAGACAAAGTGGAAATCCACTTTGATGTGCTTTGTGCACTCATGGAAAGTGAGATTGCTGACAATAAAGGTGGCAACTTTTTTATCACAATGCATACAAATAGGAGCATAGTAAAAAAATATCAAATTCCTTGAGGAGTCCTTGGACTCACACTAGTCACAAGAAATGTGAGCCATAGCCCTATATTTTGCTTTAGCACTTGACTAGGAAGCCATGGTCTTCTTTTTACTGTGACATGTTACCAGATTTCTGCCAACAAAAGAATAGTAACCAAGAGTAGATTTTTGGCCACATCGACTACCAACATAATCAAAGTTAGAATATCTAGTAAGGTTGCAATGCCCATGTATGCAATATAGTAAACATTTTTGGGGAGAAGATTTTAGATATTTAAGAATGTGAAAAACAACATCCCGATGACATTTTTGAGGTTTGTCCAAATACCTACTGACAAGTCCAACAACAGTAGGAATATTGGCTCTCATCACAATGACATAGATAAGCTTACCAACCATTCATCAATATTGATGGTTAATAGAGTACGGAGGTGAAGATTCATCATCCCAATTGTAACTATGATCCAGAGGAGTAATAGCAAGTCTAGTCCCAAACATTCCTACTTTTGTCAGAAGGTCCACCACATATCTATGTTGTAAGAGACAGACACCAGATTATGATCAGGAAACTTCAATTCCCAAGAAGTATCTAAGTTTACTCAGAGCTTTAGTAATAAAATGTTGTTCTAGATATTGTTTGATAGATGCAATACGAACATAATAATTACCACACATAATGATATTGTCCACATAAATAATAAACACAACAAGTACCGAGCTAGTTTTGTTAATAAAAATAAAATGATCAGAATGTGAGTTCCTAAATTGAAACTAGAGAAATATTTGACTTAATTTATCAAGCCACATATGTTGGATTTGTTTTAGTCCATATGTCTCCTTCCTGAGTCTGGAGACTTTGAAACACCCCTTGACTATTAAAACTAGGTGGTTGCTCCATATAAACTTCCTCATGTAGGTCACCATACAAGAAGGCATTTTTGACATCAAGTTGATAAATGGGTCAATCTTTATTGATAGCTATAGATATAAGTACTCTCACAGAGTTGAGACGGTCCATGGGAGAGAAAGTTTCAAATTAGTCCACTCCTAGGTCTGAGTGTAACATATTGCTACAAAGTGAGACTTCAGTCGTTCAATAGAACCATCTAGTTGATATTTGATAGTAAAAACCCACTGACATCCAACTATCATAACATTTTCAAGATGATCAACAAGATCCCAGGTCTTGTGATCTCATAGGGAAAATATTTTAGTTTCATTAGCTTGATTCCAGGTAGGATGTTGAAGGGCTTGTGTGTCATTCTTCACCAAAAAAGAGTAGAAAGAGTAGTAGTGAAACATGCAAAGCTAGCACCAAGATTAGTTGTAGAGAAGAAAGTTGTAACGACCCCACCTTCTAGTAACCCCCAATTAAGGGAGACCAGGAGGTTAGAGCCGTTATCCCAATTTTCCTGATCAAAGGTTTGACAAATAAACATTAATAATTATCAAACTTTACCAGACTACACTGAAAAGCTGTAATAAATAAAATATTGCATACCTTTAAAAAGTTTGTATTTCTAAACTTCTATCCATGTATGAATTTTAGTCTAACTAATCCTCCTTACAACTTTAATTCATGTATTCACAATATGACAATTTACTATTTGTCCTTTTGGGTTTGTACCTAAAACGCCGACAAATAAAACGTCGGTCAGCAAAAAGCTAGTATGTTGGGGAAACAATAATCGTGCAATTAATAACAACATCTTGTAGTCAATTACAGTTCAACAAGAAACTTTATGTTTTAAACATGACTGCTCAATCCATACATACCCTAGCCTCTGCGCTGTCCCTACAGTGAACCTGGATGCTACCTTACTTATGGTAGATCCCCATTAAACCCTGCATGATCCTACCTAATAGGTAAATCAATATCTAGGGTTGAGTCACATGGCACTACCCATAGGTAGCCCAATCCCTAACTCATGGTGTGCTAACGAGTCGCATGGCACTACCCATAGGTAGCCCAATCCCTAACTCATGGTGTGCTAAAGTGTCGCATGGCACTACCCATAGGTAGCCCAATCCCTAACTCTTGATAATCTGATGGTCTCACTTATCAGGTTGACCCTTTACCAGATTACCCTTTTCATCATTAGCAAAGCCACAGAGGAGGACCAGGATCTGGGCCAGTCATGTACACATATTTATGGTGATAATTATAGTCACTTTATAGTTGCATGAAATAAAAGTCATCCAAGCAGTTATTTTCAGGCAATCGATAAAAACATTCAGGAATCGTCGTGAAACTAAAGCAATTATTCATAAACGTAACCACATACCTATGATTGTAGATTTTGAGACATAATCATCCAATTAAAGTAATCTCAACCAAGCAACCAATTATGCATAGAAATCCTGAAATAAATATACAAATTTCCTTTTATCAAGATTTAACAAAACTCATCTTATTTCTTAGGATTTCTATTCCATTTTAGGGTTTCCTTTGAAATTAGGGTTTTGCTTCCACTTTTAACATTATGAATCCTAATTTAGAAAAAATACATAAAAACCCTAAATTTCTCATCTTACTACTTCTAACAGACTTAGGATCATTATTTAGTAACTTATTTCCTTAATCTGAAATCAACAAAGTTTTTCTCTTCTTTTTCCCTAAATTAGGGTTTCCAAATGTATTATCCTTCATATAAATATTAAAACCCTAAATTATCCAACTTTGCATTCAAAATGGATGAAAACTCTATCTTAATAATCAATAGGTTAATACTCTTCAAATTAACCTATTAATTCACAAAGATTCCCCCTTTATATACAATTAGGGTTTCTAATTACCCTTTTAATAACTTTTTCTATCAAATTAATGTACTTTTGTGAAACGAGATAGAATCCGGTTATGAAACCATTTTATCTTTTTTCTTGTATTTTTCTAAGTAACTTTCATATATAAAGTTTTCTCATCGGAGTTTTCTATCATTAGATATGATTTTTCTAACAAAATGCATTTTACTGGAATTTTGTTTAGAGAAGGGAATTACCCGAATATTTGTGATCATTTGATTGATGCGTCACTGGTTCACTGATTACATCTAATGCTCCACGTCGATCCACTCCACTTAATCGAGTAAGTTAGGCGTGCTGGTCTAGGGATCATTGGATCCCCCGCAAGTCCACGCTGGACCCTGATCTGAGGGCTACTGCTCCTCGTCTTCCTCCTTTTCTTTAGTTGAACAACGCATTGGTACCGCGACTGGACCTCATCGGAGCAAGAGGAATCAAGAGAGGGAGAGGGTACATGGACTCAGGAAGATGCTGTTGGAGTTCGTGAGGGTGAGAGGAAGTGTGTGAGGGCCTATTTATAGGATATGGGGGTCCCTTTTAGGGTTCCTGATCCCTGTCGTAACATGCTTCCTAGCCCAATTGGGTGTTTTTCTTAGACGCTTCCAGAGACTAACAAATTGGGGTTGTGATGGTTTGGGATACTCTCCCAGACTCAATGGAATAATTTCCATGCTCGCACATCCACTAATTTGATCAGAAATCAAAGGGGAAAGTCCCCCCTGTACACGCCTACAGTCCGTGTCACGCTAGGACTTTGACGATGAGCGGTTCCTATTGGATTAAGATCCAACGACCCACATTCGTTTCTCTCAAACAAAAGGGAAAGGATTTTCCTAATTTTCCAAGATAATCCTATTTTGATGATAATTTAAAAAGCAATAACTCCCAATTTATAACTCCTTTTTATTTCAAATTTTAAGGGAACCTCATTTATGATTTTATCTCTCATCAACCTAAAATTGGGATCATTATCTAAAGAAAACGAGTCCTTTTCTTTAGTTGCAAGTTAACACTTAATTATTCATATTTTCCACCTATTTTCGCTTTCCCTAGCCTTTATATTATTATCCTGAGTTCCTTGAACTTCAAGGAACCTTAATATTTCAAAATTCCATCTTGGAAAATATTCCTTAGCCTTTTATTCTTCTTTTATCTATTTTATTGTTTATTCCTTTATCCACAAAGATTCCTTTTCCTTTTCTTTTTCTTTTTCTTTCAATTGGGCTTAATAGCCAATAAGGCCCATTAAGAAAACATACAAGGCTATTATACATGAAATTCATTCAAATCAAACCATTAAATCAACCATCAATTTCATTTATCTTTTAAAAGGAGATTTACAATCTCATTACATGATTTAGAAAAGTGGGGTTATAACATCCTCCCCTCCTTATAGGAATTTTGCCCTCAAAATTCAACAATCATACAAGCAAATTAGGATATTCTTTTTCCATGTCCGTCTTCAACTCCCATGTGGCTTCATCCTCTCCATGGTGCTTCCAAAGAACCTTTACCATCTCTATATTCTTATTTCTGAGCTCTTTCACCTTGGTATCTAGAATCCGCAAAGGTAACTCAGGATAAGTTAGCTTCCCTTGAAGCTCAATGTGTTCAATGCTCAGCACATTGCTCAGATCTTGCACATATCACTTCAGATTGGACACGTGAAACACATCATGCATCATATTATATTGAGGGGGTAACGCCAAATGATATGCGGCTTCACCAACCCATTCTAACACTTCAAATGGACCCACATATCGGGGACTCAACTTTCCTCTATTCTTAGCTATAGCTCAGAGCAGTCGGATTTTCAGAAAAATGTGTTCTCCCATAGAGAAATGCACATCAGTCCACCTCACATCAGCATATGACTTCTATCGATCTTGGGCTCTCTTTAGCCTTTTCCTGATTAAAGCGACTTTATCAACATATACTTGGAGTTCATCTGACCTCAAAAAGGTCCTTTCACTAACATCATCCCAGTGAAGTGGTGACCGACACAGACTCCCATATAGAGCTTCATACGGAGGCATCCCAATACTGGCTTGGTAATTGTTGTTATAGGCAAACTCAGCTAATGGTAAGTATTTCTCCCATGATCCACCCCAATCGAGCACACAAGCTCTCAGCAGATCCTCTAAGGTCTAGATTGTCCTTTCTGACTGACCATCTGTCTGGGCATGATATGCGGTACTAAATCTCAACCTTGTACCTAGTTCCTCTTGAACTTGCTTCCACAGCTTGGAAGTAAACTTTGGGTCTCTATCAGAGATAATGGAATCGGGTACGGCATGCAAATGCACTATCTCTCTGATATACAACTCAGCTAAATCAAACACTTTGGCAGTGGTCTTCAGGGCAAGGAAGTGTGCTGACTTGGTAAGGTGATCTACCACAACCCATATAGCATCATGACCTTTCTTAGTACGAGGTAGACCCACCACAAAATCCATGGTGATCTGCTCCCATTTCCATTCTAGAATCTCTATAGACTGTTATAGTCCACCGGGTCGTTGGTGTTCAGCCTTCACCATTTGGCATGTAAGACAGCTGGCCACATATGCTGCAATATCTCTCTTCATTCCTGGCCACCAGAAAAACCTCTACATGTCCTTAAACATCTTGGTTGTTCCCGGGTGCACCGTGTACTTAGAACCATGAGCCTCTTGTAGGATACGTTTCTAAAATGGTGAGTCATTAGGAACCCATATGTGATTCTCAAATCTGACCCCTATGTCTATTTCCAATGAAAGACGGGTCTGAGGCTTCTTCATCAAGCCCTTCATCTTATCAAGTTCTCCACTAGCCAACTGTGCTTCTACAATCTCAACCAACAATTCCGACTATATCTGGATGTTGGACAATCGAACTCGATCATCAAACGGTTGAAGAGACCATTCTACTAGCTCTTCTAAACTCTTCACTGACTGGACAAAACAACTACACACCTGAGTTGTTTCTGACTCAAAGCATCTGCTACGACATTCACCTTTCCTGGATGATATGCGATGATGAAGTTGTAATCCTTAATGTACTCCATCCATCGTCACTGTCGTAGGTTCATGTCTTTTTGTGTCAAGAGGTATTTCAGGCTCTTATGGTCAGTGAGAATCTCAAAAGTAGCACCATACAGGTAATGCCACCAAATCTTCAATGCATGGATGATAGCAGCCAGTTCTAAGTCATGCGTCGGGTAATTCACCTCGTTGGGCTTGAGTTGTCGAGAGGCATATGCAACCACATGCCGATTTTGTTGTAACACACAACCAAGTCCCATCTTTCATGCATCAGTGAAAATCATGAAACCTCATTGCCTGATGGTAGAGTCAAAATTGGTGCAGTGGTCAGCTTCTCTTTCAGCTCTTGGAAACAAGCCTCACACACATCGGGCCATACAAACTTCACATCCTTCTGAGTCAACATGGTTAAAGGCAAGGCGGTCTTTGAGAAATCCTTGATGAAGCACTGATAGTATCCTGCTAACCCCAAGAAGCTTCAAATCTTAGAGGGGTTCTTCGGTGCAGGCCAGTCTCGTACTGCCGACACTTTAGCTAGATCTACGTCGATCGTTCCTCCTGAGATGATGTGTCTGAGGAACATGACCCGGTCTATCCAAAACTCACATTTGGAGAATTAACCATAGAATTTCTGCTTTCTCAAGATATCAAGGACTTTACTTAGGTGGTCTAGGTGTTGATCTAAGTCATCTGAATAAACTAGTATGTCATCTATGCATACTATGAAAAATGAGTCAAGGAAGGGTTGAAACACACTATTCATAAGGTTCATGAAAACACTAGGTGCATTGGACAACCCAAAAGGCATAACCACAAACTCATAGTGGCCATAACATGTTCTAAAAGCTATTTTTGCGATGTCCTCATTCTTGACTCTCAACTAGTGGTAACCTGATCTCAAGTCGATCTTGGAAAAGACTCGAGCTGACTTCAATTGGTCAAACAAGTCTTCTATCTGGGGTAAAGGGTGTTTTTTCTTAATGGTAGCCTGGTTGATCATCTGATAATATATGCACATTCAGAGTGAACCATCCTTTTGCTTTACAAAAAGAACCGATGCTCCCCATAGTGATGTGCTAGGGTGGATAAAACCCTTGTCTATCAATTCTTGCAATTATTTCTTCAACTCGAGCAACTCTGTAGGGGCCATTCTATAAGGTGCTCATGAAATAGGGTTTGTCCAAGGATCTAGCTCTATGGAAAAATTTACCTCTCTCTCGGGAGGAATCCCAGGTAGATCATCCGGAAAACATCTGCATAGCTCCTAACTACCTCTATTTCCTCTAAGGGTTGCACCCTGGGTTCTGGCTCGGTAACTAATGCCAGGAAAGCTCGACAACCTTTACTCATCATCCGCTCTGCTTTCAAGGATGACACATATAGGATGGCGGTGGCATCCTTCCTACCCCTAATGATAAAAGGTGGGTGACTTGGTTTCTTAATGATTACTTTTTTCTCCTTACAGTCAATATTGGCCCTATAAGTATAAAGCCAGTTCATATCAATGATCACATCAAAGTCATTCATATCAAGAAGGATAAAGTCTGTAGGAAACTCATGATCTCGATACTTCATAGGTATCTCCAGAGTTTTCAAAAGATATGTAAAGATCTGACCACTTGGGGTTGTAACATCTAAGACATACCCTAAATCCTTGATATCCAAACAAAGCATAGTTGCGAGATTTCTTGAAATGAAAGTATTAGTAGATCTAGAGTCAAACAAAGCTTTTACATTGTGTCCCATAACTTCAAGCATGCCTACATTGTTTTTCCCCATACATTAGGCCATTACATGCTTATCTTAAAACATAAAAGAAAACTTTAAGGGTTATTACCCTCGATCAACTGATTATCTTTTGCTTGAGCCTCCTCATTGTCAATGGCAAACACTCGAGCTTGTCTTCTCTCTCCAGTAGGTGGGGCTGCAGCTATAGGTGGAGCTGCCACAGGTGGAGCTGCTACTGGTGGGGATGCTACCTGTCCTAGTCCTCTTGGATCGGGTAGAGGACAAAAAGTTTGGATGTGTCCTTCTTGGTGGCATCGGTAGCATGTCTTCTTCTTGTTGCGGCACTCACTGGTGTGCCATCTCCCGCAGGTGCATCATTGATGTCGGTTGTTATCTTGACAGGGTTTCCCTTTTCCTCCATATCTTCCTTTATCATGATGATTCCCTTGACCTTTCTTGTGGTTGTGTTTCTGGCCTTGGGTTCCTTCAGTGAAGCCCAAATATCCCTTGGGTGGATTCTGAACTAGCATCACTGTCCTCTCCATGTCTAAAGCAGTGTTGTAAGCTTTGGTGAAGGTTTTAGGTTTACTTACCATCACATGGGGCTTGATGGTAGGGTGAAGATGCTCTATGAAGTGATCCACCCTTCTTTCCTCATCCATCATATGCCCGAAATGCTCCAAGATTTGACACTTGTGCCCAAAGTCTGCCACAGATGAGTTTCCTTGAGTCATGCTGGTGAACTCCCTTTCCTTTTCCTTCTTAGCTGAAATAGGGATGAATTTGGCGGTGAAGATTGTCTTGAAGTCAGCCCATGCCATTGGTTCCTAAGTTAGATATCGGCCTAAGATGTGTGTCTCCCACCATATCCTGGCTGCTCCTTCCAGGAGGTGAGCAGCAAAGAGGACCTTCTTGCTCGACTGTACCTCAAGCATGCATAATCCATTCTCGACTGCAAGCAGCCAAGCTTTTGCCTTGTCGACAACCTCTGACTTATCTTCTCCCTAGAACTTCTCAATGTTAAGCTTGACGAAGTCCAAGATGGTTGTTCCCTGTAGAGAATGAACAGGAAGTGGCTCACCATTTTCACCTCTAGCTAAGTCTTAGAGTGCCAAAACACTAATGGCCTCTGTCAGCTTCTTCTATTATTCCATCCACAAAGCATCATGGGTGTGGATTATCATGGTTGGTTTGGGACCAACAACTTGGTCCTCTTCCATCTCGGCCACCTCCTCGTACTCATGTTGCTCCTCGTACCCATGGTCTTCTTCTTGATCAAGATTGCTAAAGGGTATCGGGTCATGACTAGGGACCTCGTGAGTGGTTTCTTCAGGTCTCTTCCTATTCTTGGAGGAATCTCCACCGTGGTTCCTCTTCCTCTTCTCAGAAGACACCTTTCCCTTACGTGAAGGTCCACCACCATTGGTGGCGTCCAGGACAACCACTGTCTTCATGCGAGCCATCTGCATAGGCATACACATAGCCTCTTTAGTCTATACCTTTAAGCTAATTATACTTATGTTGATGATGTCTTATTACGTATCTTTTATTAATTTGATGGAGGATTCCTTAATCCTTAACTTACTTACCCATACCACATGAGAAGAGAGAGAAAAACCCAAATTCCTAAAATCCTTATTAGAATGGGTGATGAGAAGGGATGAATAAGATGAGAGAATCCTAAAGGTATCTTATTTCAAATCATACCCTAAGACTTTGGCCAGTCAGTTACACGGATCCAGGAGTCCTCATATTTCGACTAGTGGTGCGGAGGAAAATATTGTCAGCCCCTAGTCGTGATCCTTTTCTAGACACCTCTATCTTTCAGATAATCCTCTAATAACTCCCTTGGGTTCTATAGAGTTTGTAAAATTTAATAATTATTAATGGTTAAGTGAGGAACCTTGGCTCTGATACCAAATGTAACGACCCCACCTTCCAGTAATCCCCAATTAAAGGAGACCAGGAGATCAGAGCCGTTATCCAAATTTCCTGATCAAAGGTTTGACAAATAAACATTAATAATTATCAAACTTTATTAGACTATACTGAAAAGCTGTAATAAATAAAATTTTCCATACCTTTAAAAAATATGGATTTCTAAACTTCTATCCACGTATGAATTTTAGTCTAACTAATCCTTCTTGCAACTTTAATTCATGTATTCACAATATGACAATTTACTATTTTTCCTTTTGGGCTTGTACCTAAAACGTCGAAAAATAAAACATCGGTCAGCATAAAGTTGGTATGTGGGGGAAACAATAATCATGCAATTAATAACAACATCTTGCAGTCAATTACAGTTCAACAAGCAACTTTACGTTTTAAACATGATTGCTCAATCCATACATACCCTAGTCTCTACGCTGTCCCTGTAGTGGACCTGGATGCTACCTTCCTTATGGTAGATCCCAATTAAACCCTGCATGATCCTACCTAATAGGTAGATCACTATCTAGGGTTGAGTCGCATGGCACTACCCATATGTTGTCCAATCCCTAACTCATGGTGTGCTAAAGAGTCGCATGTCACTACCCATAGGTAGTTGAATCCCTAACTCTTGATAATATGATGGTCTCACTTATCAGGTCGACCCTTTACCAGATTACCCTTTTCATCATTAGGAAAGCCACAGAGGAGGACCACGATCTAGGCCAGTCATGTACACATATTTATTATGATAATCATAGTCACTTTATAGGTGCATGAAATAAAAGTCATCCAAGTAGTTATTTTCAGGCAACCGATAAAAACGTTCAGGAATCACCGTGAAACTAAAGAGATTATTCATAAACGTAACCACATACCTATGATTGTAGATTTTGAGACAGAATCAACCAATTAAAGTAATCTCCACCAAGCAACCAATTATGCACAGAAATCCTAAAATGAATATACAAATTTCCTTTTATCAAGATTTAACCAAACTCATCTTATTTCTTAGGATTTCTATTCCAATTTTAGGGTTTCCATTGAAATTAAGGTTTTGCCTCCACTTTTAACATTATGAATCCTAATTTATCAAAACTACATAAAAACCCTAAATTTCTCATCGTACTACTCCTAACAGACTTAGGATAATTATTTAGTAACTTATTTCCTTAATCCAAAATCAACAAAGTTGTTCTCTTCTTTTTCCCTAAATTAGGGTTTCCAAATGTATTATCCTTCATATAAATATTAAAACCGTAAATTACCCAACTTTGCATTAAAAATGGATGAAAACTCTATCTTAATAATCAACAGGTTAATACTCTTCAAATTAACCTATTAATTCACAAAGATTCCCCCTTTGTATACAATTAGGATTTCTAATTACCCTTTTAATACCTTTTTCTATCAAATTAATGTAATTTTGCAAAACGAGATAGAATTAGGTTATCAAACCATTTTTATCTTGTTCCTTGTACTTTTCTAAGCAACTTTCATATATAAAGTTTTCTCATCGGGGTTTACTATCATCAGATATGATTTTTCTAAGAAAATGCATTTTACTGGAATTTTGTTTAGAGAAGGGAATTACCCGAATATTTGTGATCGTTGGATTGGTGCGCCACTGGTCCACTGATTAGATCTGACGCTCCACGTCGATCCACTCCACTTACTAGAGTAATTTAGGCACGCTAGTCCAGGGGTCGTTGGATCCCCCTCAAGTCAACGCTGGACCCTGATCTGAGGGCTACTGCTCCTTGTCTTCCTCCTTTTCTTCACTCAAACAATGTGGCAGTGCCATGACTAGACCTTGTCGTAGCAAGATGAATCGAGAGAGGGAGAGGGTACAGGGACTCAGGAAGATGCCGTCGGAGTTTGCGAGGGTGAGAGGAAGTGTGTGAGGGCCTATTTATAGGATATGGGGGGTCCCTTTTAGGGTTGCTGATCCCCGTCGTAACCTGCTTCCTAGCCTAGTTGGGCATTTTGCGTAGACACTTTTAGAGACCAACAAATCGGGGTTGTGATGGTTCGGGATACTCTCCTGGACTCAATGGAAGAATTTCCATGCTTGCACATCCACTGATTTGATCGGAAATCAAAGGGGAAAGTCCCCCCTGTACACGCCTATAGTCCGTGTCCTGCTGGGACTTTGATGATGAGTGGTTCCTGTTGGATTAAGATCCAACGGCCCACATCCGTTGCTCTCAAACAAAAGGGAAATGATTTTTGTAATTTTCCAAGATAAATCCTATTTTGTAGATAATGTGAAAAAGCAATAACTCCCAATTTAATAACTCCTTTTTATCTCAAATTTTAAGGGAACCTCATTTATGATTTTATCTCTCACAATGCAAAAATTGGGATCATTATCTAAAGAAAACGAGTCCTTTTCTTCAGTTCCAAGTTAACACTTAATTATTCATATTTTCCAACTATTTTCTCTTTCCCTAGCCTTTATATTATTATCCTGAGTTCCTTGAACCTCAAGGAACCTTAATATTTCAAAATTCCATCTTGGAAAATATTCCTTAGCCTTTTATTCTTCTTTTATCTATTTTCTTGTTTATTCCTTTATCCAAAAAGATTCCTTTTCCTTGTCTTTTTCTTTTTCTTTTAATTGGGATTAATAGCCAATAAGGCCCATTAAGAAAACATACAAGGCTATTATACACGAAATTCATTCAAATCAAACCATTAAATCAACCATTGATTTCATTTATCTTTTAAAAGGAGATTTACAATCGCATTACATGATTTAGAAAAGTGGGGTTATAACAGAAGTACTAATTGGATGTTGGGTATAGGAACAACCACCTTTCCTTTAGTTGATAGGAAGATTTAGGTCAAAGAAAACACGTGGGGTGTTGTGATCTACCGACAAGGGAGGAATTAGTTGTGAGGGGCCAGAGAGAGAACTGTAACTGGGGACACCTCTTTAATTTTGTCACTTGAATCATGTTCTACTACCTCAGGCGTAGGAGTATGATCCACCAAGTCACTAAATAATGTAGATCCTTTGTCAGAGAAGTACATAATATTTTTACAGAACACAACATTGAAACTAACAAATCATTGGCAATTGATAGGATCATAATACCAATATCGTCTCTAAGTTGGGGAATATCTGAGAAAGACACGCTTAATGGAGTGAGGGTCAAGTTTATATATCACAGGGTGGTGATTATTAACAAAATAGGTGGAGCCAAATATGCACAGTGGAACAAAAAACAAAGGTGCATTTGAATAGAGATGGGATAAAGGGACTTGATTATGCAACATGGAACACGACATATAGTAATTAGGTAGCACACTATAGAAATAACTTTAGGGTAGAAATGTTTAGGAACATGATAGTCAAGAAGAATTTTGTCTACTACTTCATGAAGTTGTTGATTCTTCCTTTTTGTCACACCATTTTGTTGTAGTGTGTAAGAGCAGGAAGTCCGATGAATGATACCCTTAGAAATACAAACAAGATCCACATACTTTAGCATAAACTCGAGGGCATTATCAGTTTGCAAGTTTTTAAAAGTAGTTTGGAATTAGGTTTGGATATCAATAAAAAGGGTGGTGATAGTTTCCAAAATAGTACTACAATCCTTTAGGAGTACCAACCAAGTTTTGCTGGAATAATTGTCAATAAAAGCCATAAATAGCGATATCTAGACAAGCTAGAAAGAGAGCAAGGGCCCAAAATATCGGCATGAATAAGATCAAACAATTATTTAGAACAAACTTCTTTCTTTAATGAAAGAAAGCATTAGTTTGTTTACTAAAATGGCATGATTCACACATAAATTGGTATTCATGAATACTAGAAAATAAGCAATTTATATTTGTAGCAAAAGGATGCCCTAGGCGATGGTGCCATTGCAAACTAGTCACAGAAGAAGATTGCAAAGCTACAATAGGTTAAAGCATATTCAGGTAGTATTGTAGTCCATCTGGCCCCTCATGACCTGAACCAATCCTCTTCCTTGTACAAAATCCTAAAACACACAACCCTCAGGGTTAAAAGCAAATGAGCACTGAAGGCTCTTAAAAATTTTACTTATAGGTAGAAGATTTAGAGGAAATTGTGTAACATATAAGATAGATTTCAAGGGTAGATTTTGAGATAGAAATATAGTTCCAATGCGATGGATAGCAGAGTGAGTCCAACCCACAAAAGACATAGGAGGGTCAATCCTAAATAATGTAGTGAAAAGTTTAGGACAAACAAAAATATGGGTAGATGTGCATGAGTCGATGACCCATTCAATTTCACTAGTAGTAGTAGGAGATGCAAGTAAGGTAGAGGAACCTCCTTCAGTAGTAGTTTTTGGTGAGGAAATACACGCTCGGAGAAGTTTTTCAAACTCTAAGAAAATCCACTCAACCATGGGTTGAGTAGAACTTGAGGAAACATCAGTTGATTCATCACAGACATCAAAAGAGACTTGGTTCACTCAGGCAGGTGCATCATGCTATTTCTAATAGTGAGCCTCATTGTGCTTTGTGCATCTATAGAAGTTGTAGAAGCAATTGGCAAGAGTGGGTTGAGTTTGATCTCATCCAGGGCCCAGTAGGAGGGCCACTTCTAGGATCACTTCCACCATGGCCTCAACCACCACCCTATCCTTGACCAGAATTAGAGTGTGGACTACAAGGATCGAGTTATCAAAAGAAGTAGTAGGTAGAGAGTCCACTAAAGGAAGACATTGAGCGCGCTTGAGAACATCCCTTAGTGTAGGTACATAATCACTTGATAAGATTTTGTCTATAATTAATGCAAAGGAATGAGGCAAACCAGCCAAAAATTGAACAAGCTGAAGTTTGTCTTTTTGTCATTGAACTTCTTTCATATCAACAGTGAGTGGATGATATACTTCAAATTTAGTCCAAAGTGCCAGACACCAGTTGTATTAGTCCTCTATATAATAGTCTATGTAATACTCCATTTTATCCAAGTTATTGAAGATCTAGATGAAGTTCTTTGGGTTTTGCTAATGGAAGTACACATGGTATAGTTGATCCCACATGGTTTTGGCATTTTATAAGAAATAAAAGAGACTGGATGATCTTTGGTTCAACACTATTCACCATCCACGTCATGATGCTGAAATCATCTTTGGCCCATTGGTTATAGGACTGTTTGGCTTTGTCATCTATCAAGACATCATGAGAATCCTTTGAATAGAATAGATATGAGAGTAACACCCTTAGGCTTTGACATATAGAATGAATGATGTGGCCCAAATATGGTAATTTGTTCCATCAAGTCTCATGATCATAACATACAAGTTCTATGAAGGATTTCTAGTCACCATGGAAGACAGAGAGATGACACACACAAAAAAATGTAGTACAAGTAGTACAAAAAGGCATATCTAGATGAGGAGATCTAAAAAATTCATAGTGGGGTAGCAACAAGAGAACAAGAGTAGAAGAAAATAGCAACAAAATATTAGATTTAAACTACCCACATGGGGGAAAAGATTAGCCTGGTCTAAATAGATCTAACAACCCCGCATATGGGAAGAAGATGGCTGCAAGAGATCTGGATCAACATATCTAAGAAACCCACATAGAGGCAGTAGATAGAAACAATAGATCTGGATCAATAGATCTGAGAAACCCACATAGGGGCAAAATAGAGAAAAAAAGACCTACACCTCCATGGTATGAGATTCACTCCATGTGGCATAGGCAGGAAGAGAGGTAATACTTTTAGGTTTTCAACTTGTTTTTTCTAAGACTAAATGGAAGAGTAAATGATGGAATGCAGGCCGATGGGATGGAGGTAGATGGGTTATAGGTCGATGGTGTGGAGGTTGATGGGGGTGGAATGAGGTGGAAGGTTTATGGGGGTAGAGTTTTATGGGTTATAGGTTGATGGTGGTGAAGGAAGGTGAAGGGTTTATGGTAGGTTGATGGGTTGATGGGTGGAATGTTGATGGGTGGAAGAAGGGTTGGTCAATGAAGGGTTGATGGGTTTATGGGTGATAGATGACTATGGAAAGATAAAGGGTTGGTTGATTGGTGGAGGATTATGGATGGAAGATGAATGGTTGGTCGATGGGTGGAAGATGATAGGTTGGTCGATGGGTGGAGGTTGATGGGTGGAAGATGAAGGGTTGGTGGATGGGTGGAGGTCAATGGGAAGGTGGTGGTCATGAAAGTTATGGATTGAGGGGATGACTAGGTAATGGGGATGGTGGAGATAATGGAGATGGCCGAGGTAGTAGGGGTCGATGGTAGGGGAGGTGGGGGTCGATGGGATGGTTTAGGGAGGATCAAACACATATGATACCATATAGAACAGAAAAACGTTTATTTGACATATTGGAAAAGGTACAACGTGCTCTGTTTTATAGGATGCGAGAGTAAGGGAGAACCAGAACTAGGCAATATGGGATAATAGAAAAAGTTAAAGACAAGACAAGTCTTGTGCACATAACTAAAACACAGTACAAGATAACAGAACACATAACACATGTCAACACATAAAGCATATATACAAATAGAAAAAATATCAAGCATGTATTTTCACATACAACACAATATTCAGACTCATCATATCCATGTTCTATCATTGTACCTATGACCTCCTCTTGAAGGTTGATCACCATGGTATATGATGGATCTGTATTGTCTAACCATACTATCAATGTCTTGCATTTAGGGCCTAAGAAGTCTAACACACTTGTGGAATAAAATGTGGGGGTGGTGGATTTGGAACCCTAGGGGGCTTCTTTGTCATTGTGGTCTGCATGTATGTATTCCCATTTTAGCTTCTAATTATATATAAATTCAATATATATTACTCATACCTCAATAAATACAATGAGCCATTTGGGCCAGCCAATAAAGCTACCTTCTACACTATGATTGTGTTGGCATCTAGGTGCTTGTATGGGTTTGGTTCTTCTTTCCATGTCGGGTTGAATCGTATGACAGACACACAAACATGATCAATGGGAAGGGGAACTCCATGAACCGTATCAACATATAGAAAAAACTCAACATATTCCACAATGTTGTATGATGGAACATAGATCGCAAGATGGAATTTTTTTGCCACCTACAATTCTATAAAACACAACATTTAAATTGAAACACATATATATTGACTTCAGGGATTTACAACATATAAACACAACATATAAATTGACTTAAATTGAATCTTACCCCTTTTGGGCCACACATGATAGAAGAAGTACTCCAAATAGCCTCCTCAAATGTTTGATGACAGACAAGATTCATGACTACTAGAGGAGCTCATGCCGTGTCAGAAGCCTTAAACCACCTCCTAGGTTTCTTGGATAGGGATTTTTTTGACTTTGTTTTTCCTAACATCTATCCACTCCTAATAGTAAGAAAACCATCCACAAGCATTAGACGAATCAATAGTAGAAGGAGACGACCCTTCCTTGTACTCTTCCTCTTGTTATCGCAACAAGTGGCATTTAATATAACCACCTAAACCCAACTGGTGATTGTGCACATTCTTACCAAGCCTTTTTTGTATATCATGAATGCCCTGATTAATTGAATCATAATATTGTTAACTAATCATAAGAAATCATAAGAATGTAATAAATTCAATACCTTGAACTCATTTGTTTATCTCTACTCAAGAAATTTCTCCAGTTCTTTTTCATCAAGATAGGGCCATTGCATGGTGGGGTCCTTGTCCTTCTTGGATTTACAAAAGTAGTCTTTTGTGAGGATTGTCTGCTAGTCTCTATGTCTTCTCTCGATGAGATACATAACATTCTTGATGTGTGACTCTTCATCAAGCTCATCCAATCCATGAAAAGGTTCAAAATCCACTATATATGAAAAGACTATAAAAATGTAAATGCACATATATCACCTCTAACTCCTTTGAAATGAAATTTTTACTGACCTAATCCATGTGTCTCCAATCTTCAATAAAAATTGGAAGGTTTCTTTGACTAAGGACCCCACTATAGCTGATAAACTCTTTAGTAACTGACGTACTTACTTCATTAAATTCAACAATATACTTCTCCCCTTTACTTGTAGTTGAAGCTTTTTTTATCAAAGTTATATCTCTTGTAGATTAAGCAACGCCTTAATCACCCAAATCAGGAGGCCCAACAAGATATTCACGGTTAGGATAGTTGTGCTCCTTGTCAGATGCCATCTATAACATATCAAAAATTCAGTTCAAAATTGAAAAAATAAACATGTTATGTAATGCAAATATAACATATGAAAAAAGTCAGATCATATGTGAAAAAATAAACATGTTTAATGCATGTATATACCTCAAAACTAATATCCCTTCTATGTGATCTTATGTGTATCATCATCAATGTTAGATTCAACATTTACACATGCTAATCCATCAAATAATGGAGTAGAGTCATCATACTTGTCACAATACTCTTCTTCATCAATAGGATCTCAAATACATTGTATTTTTTGATGAAAAACAACAAACCAATTTTCTTTTGTAGGCTTATCAATATAGAATATCTACTTTGCCTATGATGCCATGTTGAATCGTTCATCCTTCTCACATGATCACTCAAAATTTACTATTTTGAAACTGAGTTCATCAACTATAACTGCTTTTTTGTTTATAACCCATTTACACCTAAATAATGGAACTCAAAAGTCTGTGTAGTCAATTGATCATATATATACAATGACATTGTAATAAAACACATTTCCTTCACGTCGACAATTATCCTTAGAACTAGAAAAATACAATGAAGATGCTTGACCCCACTATTTTGGATAAAACTCTTCTCATCTTGACATTTGTTGAAGTATGAAATCTGTTTATGTCAAACCCTCCATTAGATGTAATGTGTGTCTTTGGCTTATAGGTAAGGATTTGATAGTTTTTATAACAATATTTGGGGTTTGAGATAGTTGACTAAATAATTTCTCTTCAAACCACCTAATAAATGTCCAATTATACTCTCTAGCAAGCCACATTGAACTAGCTCCTGGATATTTTGTCTTGAGCTAGTTGGTGTGTTAGTTGATATAAATACCCACATTGTCAATGTTGTGTAAAACATACAAGTGTGCTTGTTCCCACTGCTCAGGACTAATATCTACCTATTGTTCTCCCAAAGTACCTTTCCCGGCATAAACATCAGAATTCATAGTATAGTAGGAGTTTCATTGCAACTCAAGAAGTCATAGAAAAACTCCATAACCTCCCTAGAAACATAGACCTCAATGATACTCCCTTTGGCCCAACAATAGTTTCGAAGATCACAAATAAAAACACTCAGTATCGCTCAAAAGGATACATACAATGTAAGAAAATTGGACACAACATTTTCACTTCTCTAGTCAAACGGACAACCATATGTACCATGATATGAAAGAATGAAGGGAAAAAATACTGCTCAAATTGGCACATGGTAATGACCACTTGTCTTTGCAACTTATCTAGATTCTTAGAATCAATTAGTTTGTTGAATAGAGTGTTGAATAAGATGCAAATCCTAGTGATTACAAACCTTCCATGATTAGGAAGGATAGATCGAATAGCCACATGAAATGAATGTTGCATTGGAGTGTGACAATTATGAGATTAAAGACCTTCTAGATTTAGATACTTCATCGATACCAATCTAAAAATATTGGCTAAGTATCCATGTTGTACCTTAACATTAAGCAAGCACTCGCAAAAAATTATCTTCTGCTATGTAGAGAAGGTGTAACAAGCTGGAATATAATATGTGAGGAGACCCTGGGTAACTTCCTTTGTTAATTATTTCCTTATACCCATTTCACATAGGTCCATTTTGTATTTGATGTTATATTTATTCTAATCTTTATATTCAACAAAGTTCTAATATTTCTATCACAAACATTTTTTTTCTCAAAATGCATGCCATCAATACAATGTCGAACTATCAAATAACTCCAATAAGGAATATATCGCTCTATTTTTTAATAAAGACATTTCACATATAAAAGTACTACATAAACTGTTAACAAAATTATTTACAATGTTGTTTACTCTTGCATAAAAATCCACCTCTAACATAGGTTTAGGGGTACTTTTTTCCTTAATTGATCCATTGAATGTTTTGTGCATCTTTAGGTAAGGACACACCTTTGGCATAAGCCTTTTAGTGACCACGATATAAAATCTTACCACCAAATTTGTATTGAATTAGTATTTTCCTCACGTACATGACATGCCTTGGTTCCTTTGACGTTGAAACCAGACAAGTTCTCACAAGCTAAAAGCCATTAATAGTGCAAAACAACATAGCACGTAAATCAAACATCACTTTGCACAAAGCATCATAAATCATCACACCTTCTCTATAGAATTTCTTTAGGTCATAAATCTGAGGTTCAAGGTAAACATCAATATCATTGGTAGGTTGTTTGGGTCTGATATCAGCAAGGACAACATGATGTATTTATTCTTCATACACAACCATGGAGGAAGATTGTATATAACAATTGTAACACACCAAGTGCTATGTTGGATACTTAATATTCATATGGATTCATCCCGTTGGTAAAAAAATCCAAGTCTCAAATGCCTAGCTTCTTCACCAAATTTAGGGTACAGTAAATTAATCTTCTTCTATTGTGGTGAATTAGACGCATGTCATAGAATACCATCTTATTTCTTTACCTCTGTATTCCAAGAAAAGTTTTGTGCATCTTTAGTAATAGAGAATAAGTGTTGAAATTATGATATTACAGGTAGATACGACATCATCTTGGCAGGAGAGTCAGTTTTGGTCTTAGCTGATGTCGTCCTTTTGTACCTAGATGCCCCACATCTCTAACATTCTTTTAGATCGATATAACCCTATTGAAATGACTCACGGTCATTTGGGCATGCATATATCTTCTTACCCTCCATTCCCATTATGCACAACATCTATTTGTTTCCTATATTGAGATTGGAACCTTATTGCCTTCAGAGAGAATTTCTTGAAACAAAGACAATAAGAAGTGAAGCTTTTGCCACTCCATCTATTTTTAGCCTTTATAGTATACAAATACAACACAACGTTCAAATTCATAAACTTATTACAAACTAAGTATAATGGTTTCTTAGCATCATGCATGATGTTTCTAACTAAGGTAGGTAAATGTGTAACATTTACCCTGCAACTATCTAGCATCGCATCAACCATGTCTATTGGAATTGGTTCATTCACATCAATACTGCCAACCATTTCTTCTTCAACACAAATACCACTACTGACATCTTTTGATCTCATTCTAGGAATATCTCTATGTCGGTGCCATTTTGTGTAGCCCATACCATCCCATTGTACATGACATGATCTTAGATCATGAGTGTCAACTTGCAAGTTGTTACTACAATTCCTACAGAGGCAACAGAACCTATCTCTGGGTTGCTTGTTATGCTTGTCTACTAATCATACAAACTGATCAACACCATTAATGAACTCCGTAGTGCAACAATTTGGATCATACACCCATGATGATCTATTCTATGATTATATGGGAGATGAGTATATCATCAGGTGTTAGCTAATAAGACAATTTCAGAAGAAAAAAAATATTTTTGAATTGAGACCTAATCATATATTAGCATTCATATTGATGAATGTGTACCACCTACCCATTCTTGAGCACTTCATCTCACTAACAAGTGCATAATGTGTGTTCAATTTCAATAAATTTTGGCAACATTTCCCCGTAGTTCTCCAAGTACCCCGATGTAGATGGGAAAATATCCACCTACATATGTACCTAGAGAATAAAATGGGAAATTCTATTAAAATCAAACACACATTATACACTTACATCCTAAGTGAGATGAAGTGCTCAAGAACTATCCCAGATCATTGGATATCCAAGGTTTACTCCTAATGAGTAAATCTCAGACGGTCTGTAGGCCAACAGACTATAGCAGTTAGGGTTTACAAATGATAGTTTACTTTTTAGAAGTTTAGGGTTTACGGTTAATTAGGTAAATTTATATCAATTTTAATGTTAATCAAGTTAATTTAGATTAATTCATATCAATTTTAGTGTATAATTCCTAGAAGTGATCATTTATCCATACTAACGTTTAATTGCTAACATTTGATGTGAGTAGGAAGCACAACATATTGAAGTAAGATACTTTCTAAAGCAAACCATTATGAGAAATGTTTAAATAGTTGCATGTCTACTTCATCTCCAAAAATATATAGTGCATAATGTATATAGAATGGTCAACACCCACTATGTAGAATAAAAAGGTCATAACCTAAAACACAAAAATGTGCATGATTATGTGTACATGACATCCGTTTTTAGAATGGCTGATATTGCACCAAATACCATTGCTTTGTAGTTAAATCGGTCATAGTAAACATTATTTGACATTGATTGGAAAGGCAGACATGGTACAAATATTTCACATAATTTGTACAAAAAACATTTACCTTACAACATTTATACCATAGAACAACATATAATGTGACCTAAAACATGCTAAAATCCCCAATTCCCAATCAATGCCTTATAGCATAAGAAAATCATACATGAAATTCCAAAATTCCCAATGGAAATACCTAAATGCACAATCCACAATATCACACATAAATATCCAAACCTAGTGGATGAAGGGGGCAAAACTATACTTCGCTGGACAATGGAATGAAGTAGGGGATGAAGAGCAATGTTAGAGCTAGTGGTGGCAGAGGTAGAAACAACAAAGATGAAGGGAGGAGCCAGTGACCAAGCTGAGGCTGATGGAGGAGTGAGAAGAAGTAGAGGGGCTAGGGTAGATTCAGCAATGGCAATAGAAATAGAGAGGAGGAAAAGCTCATCGATGCTAGAGCTAGAGGAGGTCGGTAGAGAAGTGAGTAGCACCAGTGAGCATTAGCCAGTGGAGGAGTGGTGGTCGAATTCCACATCTAAGAGGAGGCTAGAAAAGGAGCTAGAGGTGTTAGTGAGGGCTATTGAGCACCAGTGCACAGAGGGGCTAGGGGCGGTGCCAGTGAAAATCACAAGAGGTAAAGAATTTCTCCGCGGGTAGGAGAAAGAGGGGGTTTCTTATGGGGTTTAAGTAAGGCACACTACAAAAAAAAGATGAACTAGCTATAATTGTACGAACTACATATATTTAGTATGTAGTTAAAGATCACTTTTCCTTACATGTGGTAGTAATGTAACAAAAAAGAATGTAGTTGATACAATTACCTACAATATAACTACAAATACCCTCTTTCTAATTTCAAAATGAAAAAAACTCCCTCCCCATCTCCCCAATGTGCCTATTTTCATCCGGCTCCCGCCCATTATTTTGTTTTCTATCGCTGTCATGCTAGTCTCCCCACAAATTTGTCCTCTCCCCTCCCCCTCTAGACCCTCCCCCCGCATTATCTTCTCCCTGATCAGATGTCGTTGGGCTCCCTGAACACGCTTCCCCTCGTACCATTCGTCGATCTATCACCACCCATAGAATGTTCCGCTAAACTCGTTGACCTTCCCCAATCAGATACACTTTCGTTTCGTCTCCCCCTACTTCTTTTTCCAGTACCGCAAAATCCTTCTCCCAATGAGTTGTGCGCCGCCACCACCCCCTGACTGACCTTGGCGCTGCCCTAGCCCTCGCCAATGTGGCACATATGCACTTCTGGAAGGCAGTAACGCTAGTGGGCATCGTAGGCGGTCATCCAGCTGGAAGTGTCGGCAACGAGGAAGTTAAGGATGGTGTGATGTGTTTTGAAGATTGTATGGTAGGTGACAACATCACGTAAGCCAGATTTGTGGCATGTAGGACTGGTTCTCAAAAGTAAAAAATTACATAGTTTCCAGCAATCATTATATTCGGTTTTCTCAACTGTAAACCAAACGAGTTCTACAAATTCCTAATATAAGAAAATCCTCAAATTTGCCAGTTTCTGACTCATTACTATGATTTTCGTCTTGATTTCTTTTATTTTAGTTCTACTATTCGACTCAAATATGTACTAAACTAAAAGTTTACTCCAACTGTAGAAAAGAGGTGGCGGTGTTAGCTGGAGTAATATAACTGAGTGATAACAAGAATGGGAGCATGCTTCTCGTATTTGTATCATGTTCACTAATACATTTTCTTCCTTTTATGCACTGAATCATTCAAACCTGTGGTCGCTCATTATCACATAATAAACTTTTGTAGCTTCTCTAGGTACAATTGTTATGTATACAACTGCGAACTCTAATGTGTTACTCATATTGTTGAGATGAATCTATCTAACTTAATACAGTTTTATAAATTTCATATGCTTGTCGAATTATGTAATTGCATATTTGCATCTCACTAACATGGTTGAAAATGTTTACTGTACTAATAGTTCGATGTAAACTACTTTTCTGTCAAGCCAATACTTCTAGGAGTGCATATGATTTGCAGTTATTTTTATAGACTTTTAGTGATGTTTGCTGAAACAAATGATACTTGATATTTTCATTTCTTAAAAAAACAACTACATAATCGTGTTATGTATAATTGTACTTATGATTCTATAAGAACACGGGAAAAGACACATTTCTTAATTGCAAAATTGTTAGGATTGTACTGTATTCGTATAGGCCAATATTATTAAACCATTATCACCACATACCTTTTGCCGACGGTTAAACTTGTAAGACAAAATGAACGTCATTTAATTGCAGCTGCAATATATTATGGACTTCTATGTAGATGCACTCATATTGCCCTACGACTGATATACACATCTAATTGTTATTGTCTAAATAGAGGCTTAAAATGCAATAACATACAGTCTGGTCCATAGAAACAGGAGAAGGTAGATAGCTGCAATGTATTTTGTATGATGTTGTTTTAGAATTGAATTTTAATTTATTTAAATTATTGATAGTTGTATTTGGTAATAGTTATATTGGAAGTTTTTTTTTTATTATCGAGATAATCGCCCCCGTAGAAGAGTCACTTTTGTGAACCCCCCAGATAGCGTAAAATTCTCGGGCCCCGAGCACCCCGCACACCCGGGAACGAGTTAAAACGCACAGTTGACCGGCCTGCACGACAGGTACCATTTCGGAGGCGGCCGCTGGGTTTCGAACCCGAGTCCCTTCACGAGGGGACACCGTGCCGAACCACCTGAACCACTCCTCCCCGACTTTAATTAGAAGTTGTACATTATCAGTTATATACAAGAATTGACTTTCTTCTTTGAAGAAAAGTGGTATTATAGAAACACTTTGGCATCTCCTGAAAATCTAAGGAAGGTAGCTTGGCTAGAGTGCTTGATTCTTACTTCAAAACTAAAACAAAACAAGTAGATATGGAAATTGATATCCATTATGCCAAAATACATACACCTTTATTACTCCTATAGTTCTCCTGATTTATTACTCTTCTTTTCTATGATTATTTGTATAATTGAGCGATCTCTATAGTTGTCGACAATTTTGACAAGAGAGTTTTCCCCTACTAACAAACGAACTTTTACAAGCACCTTGCTCTTCCTCTAGATAGAAAGATCCATTACGTAATTCTTGATCGTTAATAATGCAGTCATTATATATATTAGTCTAAATACAAAGTATTATTACTTGAATTGTACAATAATAATATCCTTACGAGGGTGAAAAGAAAGAGCATCAACTAGTAAAAAAAGAAATAAATGTGAGTATAATTGCGATGATTTATTATTACGAGAGGATTTTGTGATTGTGCTTGTTGGCAACTATAAAGCCATCCCGATGTTGGTTATCTAATGTGGAAAGATCAAGCCACAAACATGGTTGAATGGGCCGATTTTATAACATTAGATCTTTGTTTTGACCTTCGACCTTCCAATGACCTTGTCGATTTACTTGTTTAGGTTAGATCTACGTACGTTATAAATGTTATCTACTAGTAGAGAATAATTTGTATATAACTAGTGAAGTCGCTACAATCTTGTATTTTACATTCCATAGATGCATTTTTCTCACTTGTTAAGCATCTAAATATACAATTGTCAAATCATGACAGTTTGATTAATCCAACTGAACAAGTTGTATATTTGAAAAATTCTCTACAAGATATTATTATGGTCCTCCAAGTTGTAGGGAGTCAATTTTATATAATTCTAATTTCCTCACACACTCCTAGCTCTTCCCACATCATTTTTATTGTTTATAATACTTGTCCTATCAAACTCATCACCTACCTCGAGCTGCAAATTCTTATCCAAGTAGGAACTAGTACAACCGGTTGTCAAAAGGGCTCTCCCCTCCGCCTCCTCATCTCCGTTGGGATGGGTGACTATAGTTTTATGCTAAATATAATTTGAATTCCTCTTCATGATATAAGAAGTCCACTAGACTTCAAATCTTTGGATGCAGTTCTAATCAGACGATAGTGTTGTCTATATCAATATGATATTATTTTTGCTACGTACCGTATGAGAAGTCTAGGAGTATTGGCTAGTGATTGGCCCTGATTGGTGCTGAATAGGCGCAAACAATCTATTTTCTCGAGTTCTTTAGGCTTTCCCTATTTGATTTATATCACTTCGAGTTCTGATTCAATTCCAAGGATAATTTGTAACTTACGCTAGTTCAGCTGCTAAAACCACATCAACATCAGCTTCATGACCCATTGGATAATTTTCCAGTAGCCGCTGGTTCTACTGCTAACAAGGATGCTCTTTTGAGGAGCTATGCTATAAGGTTTTGACTAAATTATTTAGATCCAAATCATTAAGTTTAGCAAAAAGCGAGTCTCGGATGAGCTTGAGCTGAAACACAAACTCATTTTGTACTTTCCGGATTGTGAAGGAGATGATGATGATATCTATGGTCATAATTAGAGTCAGATGCGACAAGATTGTTCTCACAGTGAGGCACAATAAGTATTAGTTTCAGAATTTTATAAGTAGTACTTTCTAGATTCAGTTGTATATTTTGTAAGTAGTGTTCCTCAGCTTGTGGCTAAGGTTTGAACCTATTGCATTGTTAGTTTGTGCCTTTTCTCATCATTTTTAAATACACGCCTTTACATTTGACACATGTTTTGTTTTATATATGTATTTGCAAGGTGAAGCTACATGTTTCAGTTTTGTATACGTATATTCTGGTGCATATTGACAATACCTTATTTGCGTAGGGGGTGATCAATGATTATATCAGTAGCTATGCTGATGTTTGAAGCCACTGTTACATGATGCCTCTTGAGGTTATGGATAGATACTTCTTCCAGTAGTAATCATCATGTAGAAGACTCTACCATCTATTCAGATGATCACTACCCAGTGATCAATGTTTTAACAATTGGACGATGGGTAAGTAATCGTCATGTAGATATTTGATTGTGATCTGTAGATCAGGCTAGGGGTTTGTTGCTTCTTGTGTGAGTTTTCTCATTATTGTTATAGATTCTCTAATGAAATCTCTCATGTCCCTCCAACTCGACCTACATCCTTCTCAAATTTGATTGCAAGCTAGCATGATGATCTTCATGCTTTAACATGACAACCACCATAAGCTTTCACCACCATTTGTCTCTTTCTCTGCCATCGCCATACTTTTCCATTACCCAATAGGAGCAACATGAAAGCAATGGCACAAGTGACCACCATCAAGCATGGGTTGTTTGCCTACTACTCTAACTGCTAGTCAATTTCTCCAGTTCCAAGCCAGCATCATTGGCAAGCTAAACGTCACATTCTGAATCAATACAAAACCAATGGCAAAAGAATTGATTAAATGTTTAGGGCACTCGATAAAAATATTCAAATTCAATACTGTTTTTAAACCCGTATCTCTGATAAATTCATATACCAGACCTGTCACACTTGTTCAACACATATATCCATATCCATTTAGTCCTTATGAGGTGTTACAAAGAGTATGTCAGGCAGACATGTTGGATGCAAGAAAAGTAGTCAAAAAGTTAACTCAAAACCAGTGAGTGAGCAGAACATGATTTTGCATCTTTTCTCTTTGTTTAGTGGTCACTTTGTGAGCTGCTACCATAGTTTAATAGAGGAAGTGTGCTTGTACTAAACATTGAGAGACTTATTGATAATTATTGTTTGAATGTGAAGCAACATGCCAAGGGACATGGAGTTTCTTAATGCAGTAGAAATAGACTATGTCTATCCTAAGTTATCCAAGAGATTTTGTGAGATATTTGCATATAACAACCAAATGTTTCATAGAAAGAGTTACATTGCTAGAATATTGAAGGGTCAATTTCAATTGTTCACTTCATACATCTAGTGTCATGGTAACATCCTTCATATAGAATGAGTGCAAATATGCAAGCATCTCTATTTATTATGGAAGACGTGTAAAAATATCTACAATAATGAATGAATACTCACAGATCTCCTAGGCTTGATAATTTAAATGGTGTCCTTTTATATTCGTACTTGCTGAAATGACAACAAACTTTTACATTTGTTTTTCTTCATTGGCCTCCATTTGTTTTTTTATTCATCACAGGACTTCAGTAACTGATAATAAATAGCACCCATATTCTAGATTTCAAAACAACAATATGCTAGTATCCATAGTACTCGCCGCATATCCCATCATTCACGACCTGATGAACGATTGATTGCAGGTATCATCTGATGAGCCCTTTCATATTTATTCAGTACCAAAGGAGGTGAAATCTTAGACTCTTAATGAGAAAAAGGCCCCTAGTAAAAAGCAAACTGGTTTGGGGACCACACCTGCTCCGACATCAGCTATTGTTTCAGATGCTACAAAGTTTTGTTCTGATCTGACTACCGCATTTCCACATCATTTTTTGGTAAACAATGATGTCATTATAACTCATATATAGCTATGTTTTGTATAAATTTTGATATGTATAACTTTTAGCAAGGCAACTTGACCAAGCGCTATGACCTTTTTTGCAAGTCAGTTATTTGTGCCAAGAATGATTGTAGAGAAGGCCTTCGTATCACATCTTCATCCTAGAAAAAATAACTCATTGCATGACCTTGATTGGAGTATCATAAACTGGTGTTCATGTACATGTGAAAGGTAAACTATGCAATAATTTCATTGGTTTGTTCCAGTACACGTCATTTTCTAAAATTTAGTGTCATACTCTCTTACTTTCACCCGCATAACACAAATTATGTTAGTGCAGGTTAAGATGCTTCCATATGTCTTGTACAGGAACAACTGCCACATCAAAAGGAAGAGAGCATAAATGAATTATCCAATATACAGTCTCAGATTCACAAAATATGTGTTGAGATATATGGAAACCTCAAACTTGGGGACTGGGTGGAACTGCCAGTTGTTGATGAGAATAATTTGTCTTTCAAGAATCTCCATCAATCAATATCAACTACAGGAGCTTCCTATGGCCAATCAGAAGCAGATCACGTAAATGGAGAAGTTCTCTATTTTTAATCAAGAAGAGTAATAGCTTAGCACTCTTTCTCTTCTTATGAGTTTATCAATGTTATCATATTCGTTGACGATACAAGTGGCAAAATTAATACAAAAGAAAAATCAAGATAGAAGAAGATGCACATGATCATGTGGTATATAGAGTCTGTAGTGGATAGAGACAGTCAGAAGAAGATATTGTATACATGTATCTTTTTTCCATGCATATTATAAAACAGGGGCCAGGTTAATGTCCTCCCCATGTGTACTCATTGTTCAAAATAAATAAAAGTATCATTGTTGACATTGTAAGCACAACTCGATCTTGATTAACAGTCATCTTTTTTCTTTTTGAAAATCCCTCTATATTGGCAAGTGACTGACTAGATACATAATGTCTCTCACTACATGTGTATGTGTAGTAAATGGTGTCTTTCACTACATACTAGCTATAATTATATGTGTAGCAAGTGCTAATTTTTGCTATAAATGAACTACATATACAAATTGTAACCAATGTCATCTCTCTCTACATATCATAGCTACAAATTGAATTGTAGTCATATATTTAGCTACAATGGAAACTACATTTTTATGTGTAAGGACATTTTTTACCTACAATTAGGGTTACATATGAATTTGTAGCCAGAGGAATAACTAACTACAACTTTGAAAAATATAGCCTAAACAATTAGCTACACAGGTATTAGCTTCATATTCTAAATGTAAGGATAAATGTAGCCAAAGCTTTTACCCACAAATTTTGGGGGTTTCACTACAAATTTTTTTTGTAGTTAAAGACCATATTTTTCGTAGTGACATACTGATAAATGTATATTTATCCCTTTATTTCCATCTTTTAGATATCTTTCTAAAATTGTTTTGTTATTTATCTTCTTCATTTTGTTATTAATTATATTAGTTTGGAATTTTCTATTTATTTATAGTTTTAAATATATTTGCTTATTTTTTGTTGGAAAATAGCTCATGAGTAAATTCTCCTAGAAGATATTTTTGCACAAATTCCCGCAGTGTCTGACTTCAGTATATACCTTTCACCGAAATTAGTATAACTCCCACATCCTAAGGCAGAATATAATGTGTAAGTATGCATTGGAAAGAGAATTTAATTATGTACAGGAAAAACATATTTTCGGACCACTTATGAATTTATGACTATCCCAAAAATATGATCGAAATTGCTGTTGTGGGAAATTACTGCAAAAGGAATGCAAAGCAATCAATTGTTTCCTCTATTGACTAGATCCAGAAAGTTAGCAGCTTCCGCTGGCCATTTCATTTTCTCTAAACCTAATATATACCCCCTCCTTCTCCTATAAAAGGAGGGGCACTTCCTCCTCCTTGGGCATCTGGGTTTTCTCTTTTATTAGCATTCTGGAAAAAAAATTCTTGTATTCTTCTAGTTATGAAATAAAGTAGCCTTGCATTTTTGTTACATGTTAATTTTAATTCCATTATTCCATTGTGTTTAGATCTAGTACTTTCTTTTCTCTTCGTCCCCTCTCTTGAGCAATCAATCAAGGTAGGAAGAGGCAACCATCTTCATTGTCTCTAATCGAGGATCAGTAGTCGTAAGACTCGAAGATGGCTAGATCACTTTCTTCTTCCATCTCTCTTTGCTCCTTCTCCATGAGTGAGTAGTTCTTTATCGAGGCAAGGGGAATAACCCCTTAGCCATGGATTTATAGACTTTTCCTTAAAAATGATTCTAGATGGCTTTTGGGTTTGATAACTAATCGATCTATCAAAATAATTAATTGATTTGATCAAAAGTTAATCTGGATGGATATGACCGTGGAAGTTCAGATTTAGAACAATAATCCCAATCACATATGAGTTTTGAAACGACCGTGAATCTTCTTATTTTAGGATGATGAACTAAGAAGCATGAGCACCAGGACCAATGGGCTCATGTGGAGTCCATCTTTAGTGGATTTTTATTAATTCACTTGCCTTCATCAAATCCATCATTTTTAAAGGATTAGTTTATTTTTGCCTAGGCTAAGGTGGTGAAAACCCCTAAAGCCTCGATTCTCATCTCTTGATCTAATCACCACTTTCTTTTGCTTTCTTTAATCTATAGTCTTTTCATTCATAATAGTTTTTCTTGTGTTAACAACAATCTTAATTTTCCTTGTGACATGGCAAATTTACATTCTTGTTAAGTGCATTTACATTATTGCATTTCTTTCCTTAGTGTTAATCACCAACCCCCAAAACTCAACTTTTACTTTCTGTTCCAAATCTGAAAAACACCAAAAACATATAATAAGTTCTTCAAACAATTGGGATAAAAAGAAACAATCTTAAAAAGTTGTCTTGTGGGATCGACCCTTTCTATACTAGCCTTAATCGGAAAGTTGAAAAAGGAATAAACTTTAGGATAATTATCTTAGTGATTGTAAGGGCTAAACGACGCATTAACACACACCTCATTGGTTATTTGCAAAAATTGTTGCCAAAACTTGTATCCCCATGAACCCATAGCTTCGATCATCTATGACAAGCCAACGAAAAAACTGATGCATCCCAGGTACACCTATGCCATCAGTTTAGGTAGTGAAAATTGACTAGATAATCCTATTTGAAGGGGAAAAATAAAGGGAATTTTGGCGAGTATCCCTTTCTCATTGGTTAGTGTAGGAAAAACTGACGTGGTAGACACTAAGGGTTATGCTTTTTATTGTGTCGGTTGTTATAAGTAAAATCAATGAAATAGTGTTTTAAGAGGCAAATGAAATGCCTCCAAAAATTTTGCATGAAATTGTATTTTCGTGGGAAAACTATGTTATTGGTTTCTTGTGAAAAAACCGATTAGATAAATAAAGCGTAGCCCATGTTTTGTCAGTTTGAAAACTGTTGTGGTTTTTTTTTATGTTGATAAATATAGTGATGCTCCTATAAGGAGTTACATAAACTTCAACATGATAACTGTTACATATCATAAATAGAATTTACCTAAAATACTGACAATCCAAAATGCAGTCAGCATATTTCTATAATGTGTATGTGGTGCGACCAAAATATGTGCATGTAGGTGTAACAACATAACAACCATATCAAAAATTACCATTAAATAATTAGACATCCATTTTCTATTATAACTTTTCAACCTATAATTTCCCAAATATATGTGGTATACTCTCTCACTGGGGATAATCTCAATGGCATACCCTCTCATTGGGGGTAATCTCTATGACATACCCTCTAACTGGGGGTAATTTATATGGTATACCTTCTCACTGGAGGTGTTTTCAATGCAGTGGACTCTCATGACCTTCCCTCTCTCGGGCTAGTTATCATGTTGGCTTTCCCTTTAGGGCTTGTCCTATTAGTAACCTTCCCTTCTGGGCTTAGGCAACAACCATCTCCATTATGACTTTCTTTTAATACATCCAACCCTCTAGAGATAGCATCTTCAGTTTGACCAAGTTACGTTCATATAAGTGATACACATAGCACCTTATAGTTTGTAGGAAGCATTAAAAACCAAGCAGGCTAATGTCAACATATCTGTGAAACTTTGGAAAACAACAAAATTTGGTAAGAGTAGTTACTCATGAGTAAAAACTTACTTCTTTTCCATGCAGAAACCATGCAACATGTTCGTCAAGCATATATCTAAACATCATAGAATTCAACTTTATCGACCAACATTATATGCATATATGTATACATAATGTGTCACAATAGATATTCAAAACATACTAATCTAGCATATGCCCTAAAATAGGGTTTAGGGTTGTCACAGGGTTTGGATAAGGAATAAGGGTACAAACCATAATTCAATCGCACCATAATGTATTATGATTATAAATCATATTAGACATTAGGTGAAACTATAATGAACTCACGTTTCAACATCCCCCAATTAAGGAAAGAGCCAAAAAGATGAGTGCAATTACCTAAATTCCAAAGGATATATTTTAAACCAAATAACAAATAATAGCAAATAATTTCCATTCATTCAAATTTTGTTTTCAAGATGCTCCTCTAAGGAGTTATATGAATTTCTTGCACAAGAATTGAATAGATGCAAAGAAGTATCTATCCAATCCTTCTTACAAGTTAACTTTGATATCTTCAAGTGGTTTGATCCGTCCAACATATCTTGATATCCTCATATTTAGCATGTACCTAAAATTCTATGAAACCAAAAGCATGGATCAATATATAAAATATATTGTGTATGTGGGATGCATGCAAAAGTGTACAAGTGCATAACAACATATATTCAATCATTTACTTGCAAAGTGTCACCAATCATATTACTCAAGATAAACCTACTCGGTACTATTCTAGGGTTTAGGGTTTGGGTAAGAAATAAGGGTACAAACCCTGATTCCAATGCACAATATTTTATTAAAGTTATCAATCCACATTATACATTATGTGCAACTATGATAACCATGTTAGGCCTTTTATGTCAACTATGTTATATTATGCATATTAAGATCCTAATGATAGATAAGATTAGGTCCTAAACCCTGATCATTAGATTTATCATATACTTCCATTAAGTACACTTAGATCTCATTAAGTTCATTGACAACATTGCAAAATATGACATGTAATCCTAATTATTCATATGCACAGTTATTAACATTAGAAACTCTAATTATTATTATAATGTTCATAATAATTTTAAATGACCAATATATACTACATTATCAGATTACACCATAAAGGAACATATCTAACGTGATTAACAATCTATTCCTAAAAAAGAAGGGTTTATGTGCATTAATCACCACTTTACCCCATATTAGCATTACTTTTGAAATAAGAAGCATAAATAGTCTCAACTCTATTTTATTTGTGTTCCTCTAGTTTTCTCTATCATTTTGATATATAATATCGCTATTTTTGGCTAATCCTAGCATTTCCTATGATTTTTGGAAGATAAATATACCAACCTCTACTATGGGGTGATGTGGCAGCGTTTAATTGGTCCATGAGCTTCCACGTTGGACAAGTGGGTCTCCCACCTTTGTGGACCCTAAATCTTTGGCCAAGAAGGGTTGGGTCAAAAGAGGTGGCCAAGAAGGGTTGGGTCAGAAGGGTTTCTAATTCACTTTTAGGGTTTCTATTGTGTTAAATTAGGGTTTAAAATAGTAAAAGATGAAGGGAAACCCCAATTGCAAAAGAAACCCTAAAAGTGAATTAGAAACCCTAGGAAGCAAGCTAGGTTTAATGGATCTTGATGACATGAACAATGAAAAGGGAATTACATGATTATTTCAGGATCTTATTGAAAATGCTTGCTTGCTTGGATTCTTATTTGCATGGATATTTCTGTTCAAATCATCAGATCAGGTATGTGGTTAATTATGAATAACCGCCTTAGTTTCCCGAGGATTTTTTGGATGATTAATCGCATGGAATGCAAATTATCAGTTTGGATGTTCATACTTGCAAACTATAAAGTCACTATGATTATCACATTAATAATAGAAGTATGGATTCTCGCACTTACATGCCATCTGATGGATGATGCCAAAGGTCAGGCCCAGATGGGTAGACCAATGGACACCTTGAGTGGTGACCCCATGCACCAAACTCGGGAATGAGAAGGTGGCCTATGATATTGCATGACTAGTGGGCACCATGAGTGGTGACCCCCAGGCACCAAGCTTGGGATTGAGAAGGTGGCCTTAAGTCATTGGCAACGGAAACCCTAAGGTGGGTATGCTAGGGTTAGGGCAAAAGAGGTGGAGAATGTCATACTGAAAAAGTGTAAATTGGCTTGTTAATTAACTTCACTGTGATAATTAGATTGTTATCCTTATGTGAAAATTTTTGGTTGTCCCCACATACCAGTATATTTCGCTATACTGACCGACGTTTTGTTTGTCGGCGTTTTAGGAAAAACAATTGAAAGAACAAAAAGTAAAGTGACACATTGTGGAAATAAGAAATAAAGTGCAAGGAGGATTAGATAGAATAATTCAAGCTCTGGATAGATAGATTTCCAAAGTTTTCAAAGGTAAGTAAAGTTTTAATTTTATACCAAATTCCAGTTAGTTAGTAGAATTTCATAATTATTATTGATTATTTGTTGAACCTTTGATCCTGTTAATTGAATAACAGCTTTGACCTTTGGGTCTCCCTTAATTGGGGGTTACCAGGAGGCAGGGTTGTTACATTATACATCATGTGCAACCATGATTACCAAGTTATGCCTTTTATGTCAACTATGTTAGATTGTGCATCTTAAGATCCTATTGATAGAGACGATTAGGTCCTAAACCCATTTTATTATATTTATCTTATCCTTCCATTAAGTACACTTAGATCACATTAAGTTCATTTACAACATAGGAAAATATGACTTTTAACCCTAATTATTCATATTCATGATTATTCACATTAGCAACTCTAATTATCTTTATTATGGTCATAATCGTGTTAAATCACCATCATATACCACATTATCAGATTACATCGTAAAGAAACATATTTAACATGATTAACAACCTATTCATCGAATAGGGTTTATGTGTATTAATCACAACTTTACCCCATATTAGCATTACTTTCAGAATATGAAGCATAAGTCATCTCAACTCTATTTTATTTGTGTTCCACTTGCTTTACTGGTAATTTTAATATGTAATATGACTATTTTTGTCCAATCCTAGCATTTACTATGATTTTTTAAAGATAAATATGCTAACCTCTACTATCAGATAATGTGGTTTCTTTTGATTGGTCCATGAGCTTTCACGCTGGACAAGTGGATCTCACTCCTTTGTGGACCTTGAATCTACAGCTAGGTCGGGTTGAGTCAGGTTTGGTTTTCTTAGAACTGGCCCTTCTCCCAGAACCACCATGCGGCCCTCCTCGTCCTTGTGTGTGGATTCTCCCAGGCATGCCTTAGCCGTTGGATCACGATTTTGCATCGGTTGCATGATGTTTTTGGGGAAAAAGGCCATTAAGTCAATGCAGCAAAACACCTTGTCAGAGAAGGGGGAACTAGTGAAGGAGGTCACTGGGGAATGTATAAGACTATCAGGCATCTCCCTCATTGCCCTGTGAATCCAATTGCATTCATAGATTCAATTGAGATGTCTTGGGGTGAATTCCCTTTTGCAGTAGAGTTAGGATAGCCAAAAGTGGAGGATGGAGGAGTCAGGAAACTAGTAGCACTAGACAACACCTAAGGAGGGTTTGATCACATCTAGGGATGATATAAATGAGATCTAGTGAGTGTTTTATAGTCTAAGGTGGGACATCTTTAGGGGTTTTGGTTTCTGGTATCATGAGTTGAGATCCATGATGGTAGGTTCATCCTTGCTTGGTTTCCAAGGCACCAAGTACCATTAAATCGCCGATGAAACAACCTAACTTTGTGAGAGGAAGGCTTGGGAGTAGTTCTTGGAATGAGAGAGATACTACAAAATGAGAGTACGAGTTGGAGAGAGAGGGGGAAGGCAGGCGTCTATTTCCCTTTTTTATTAGAGTTAGGTGAGGACCTATAGTCTCTGAATTTTGAGACTGAGGGTCACACCAAGTGTGACAAATAAAGGGGGTGAGATTTTTCCTCACAAAAGTTCTAGTCACCATTAGATGTGGGCACATTATAATTATCAAGAATCAAGAACTTCCTATATGGAAACTTACAAAATCCTTATCTCTTTCATTCCTACTTCAATTCATACCAAATTTGGATATGTTCCTCACCAAACCATAATCTCAAGTCTAGACAAGTTTGGTGTCAAAAGTATGCTTCTAGATATCCTTTTCCTCTCTCTTCAAATAAGGGACATAATTCAAATAATTCAAGTAGGTCCCTCTCTCTTTACAAATTTTCCTAGGTCTCAAGTAACCTCCTTTTTCTATGAAACATGGAGGGCAACCCATTAAATTCGTTTCCAACCTATCTATTTTGTGGGATTTGTTGGGACAACGTTTATGTAAGAAACTTGCTTCTTTTGTAAATCCTTAAATTAATTACCTACTCTACATGGAGAGTCCTTACAACTCCATTCTCTTCTTTCCATTATTATTTCAAATATACCAAAAGTCAGATTGAGATAATACTATTTGTTGCCTAAAACATTGTGTTGCAAATAATGGCTAGATAAATACTCTTTTAATTATCAAACACATCACATATCTCATTTTCTTACATATTATCTCATATTTTATTAACAAATAATAAACAAAGTCAGTATCCTTTGTTTATGCATGAAATCTCTTATTCTTGTGTCTTATACCACAAGGAATTATTTGCAAAGCAAATAGCCTTATGGGCCTCACTTGGGCTATGGGTTGCACCCATGCCTCAAAGTGGTCACCATTGTTATTCTATCAAATATAATTAGAAATTTGCTCATCCAATCAATTCTTATATTTATGTATTTCAAATTTTCCAAAATTTGAAGATATTACATAAACCCCAATCATAAGATACATCATATCATTGTGTTATGAACACCTAGATTTTATTATGTGTATTAATAAATAGCAATTTATGATCTTTGGTTTCAAAGCCCTAATTTGTCATATGTATGATTATTGGTCTAGAAACCCAAATTATGCATTATCATTTCAATCATCGTCTTGAGTTCTCATTATATACATCAATATCATATTATATTGCAAAATAAAGGAATTCAATATATTCATCATGCTAATAACTATTCTAGGGATCACATGTATAAATCATTGATTAATCATGTAACCCCTATAATTTTTGAACTACGATAAGATCAGGCCTCGATTATATTTTATTAGGATTCTATTTGTTTTCCTAATAAATTTGATATATACTTTTTCTATAAACCTATTTACCAAAAAATATTTAGAATTATTACAAGATGGACATTTATTGACTAATTAGAAGACAATGTCAATAAGAGGCATATTATACAAAACCTATGCAGGCTCGGTCTTAGCCAATTAGCTATGGACAACTCAGCTAAGCACTTCCAACATCACCTACCTTAGATCCGATCAAAAGGAACCTAATGCCCCTGACACTGTGATCAGGGTTGATCATGCAAGTGGAGACACTTGGGTAAAATCCCCAAGGTGATTAATCATCCCCTCTGTGGTTTCATTACTATTGTCCTCATCCATGGTGAGTTCAACCAGAGAGCTTAGTCTCACACCCCTATCTCAACAACCACTATTGATGGTAGAGACACATTTTGTATGTCCTTGCAAACTATGGGAGCCCCATGGTTGAGCCGGAGCAAAGATGGAAGGTAGGTCCTATGTTCGAGTTCTACAACTAAGATACATAAAAGAAGAACCAAAAGACATGGGAAAATTACCTCAATTCTTGGGAAGGGTCTAGGAAGAACCCTGGTGTCTCTTTGTTACCTTCCCATAACTCACACCATGTTGCAATTCTCTGCGAGCATTACTACAATGAGCATCCTCAAGAGAGTGGAACTAGTTCAAAGGGAAATTATCATGGGCTTCCTTGAATGATGAAAAGGATTTGGATCCCTTCTCGGTGGTCTAGAAATGCTCCCAAGCCAAGCAATTGGTAGGAACCCCTCCATGGTGTTGGGTCTGTGTCAAGATCGTCAGAGGAAGAGGCATAGTTTGGCAGAGGGTTTTAGGAATTTTTTGCGAGAAATTAAGAAAAGAGGAGAGCCATGGGGGTCAAGGGTTCACTATCCATTACCTTATGTATGCATAGGTAGTTGGCTATAAGGGTTTTCGATAATTCCCTAGAGTCCCTAATCAACAAGATTTGGGTACCTTCCATCTATCACAATACACTAGCTATGATTTGGGTCATTATCTTTGTTTCTTTATCCCAAATCCAATGGAGAAGGAATTAGAGAAAAATGTGTATTGGGGAGAGAGTGATGTGAGGGGAAATTGCGATGTTTGTTGGCCTAGATTCCCTTTCTATTGTGAGGTAGGAGATAATAAAGCAGTTGTTGATCTCAAATCCAATAGTTCTAATGAGTGTGACGTATCAAGAGGGGCATGATTAACCAACGATAAAGTCAGATCATTACATCAACTTCCAATTCTAGAAACAAAAGTATTTATTGCAATTAATTCTCCCTTTCTACTTGATTTTCAATAGGTCACTGAAGCCTCCTTTTGCTATGAAATGTGGATAGTTACTCACTAATACCTTTCCCAACATATATATAATTTTTGGGATAACTCCCATAGCTTTTAGGTCTCTGATACCACATGTGAAGACCTCACCTTTTAATGTCCCCCCAATTAACAATGAATCTCAAAGTCAAGATTCATTACTTATAACTTCCAGAATCTAGATTTAACAAAGAACAAATAATTTCAAATAGTTTCCATTATTTCAAAAATATTTTTTACAAAAAGTATAATGATGCTCCTCTAAGGAGTAAAATAAACTTTAAACATGAGAACTAATACATATGAAAAGAAATATCTATCTAATCTACCTTAGCTTTCATACCTTGAATTGATTTCATCTGATTCATCATTTCCTCATATTTTATATATGATAGTTACCTAAAACGACATCAATCCAAAATGCGTCAACATATTTCTATATTGTTTACTTAGTGCAACCAAAATATGTGCATGAAGTGTAACAAGATAACAACCCTATCAACTATTATCATTAAATAGTTGAACATGCATTTTCTATAATTACTTCTCAACCCATAATTTCTCAATCTATGATGTATAACCTCTCATGGGGGTGATCTCTATGGCATACCCTCCCACTGGGGGTAGTTTCTATGGTATACCTTCTCGATGGGGTTTTGCCCCTACAACCAACTTTCATTGAATTCCCTCTCCTGGACTTGGTATCATGTTGACCTTCCCTTTTGGGCTTGGCATATTATTGGCCTTCCCTTTTAGGATTGGTTAGATGTCATCTCTCCATACATCCAAACCTCCATGGAGAGCATCTTTGTGACACACTTTCCACCCAAAAGAGAGATTACTCAAAACAAAGTGCGGAACTAACACTAAACATGTAGATTACGACAAAATAGGATAAATTAAAACCAATTCCAGATAACCACAAAATTAAAAACATATTATATCTGAGTCCACAAAACTCCACATGGATCATATATCATGCCAAAAGATATTGCATATCACTGTCCAATGGATAGCATGCCACAAACATGTTACATATGATAACATGATCACATATACAAACCATATTTGTACAACAATGGCATACTGCCAAAAACTTGTATCGATATATAACGTCTACAAAACACCTCTAAGGACTTGAGAGTACAGGGATGACACATAGGAATCTACTAAAAAACACTAGAAGCATATCTAACCTTCAAATATGTACTGATCCTCTTATTGCTCAGCCTCAACCACATGATCTCTACCTCGTCATGCACGACCACCTAAAAGATGTGGAAACCCACAGAGTGAGACCAACGTCCCAATGGGAGGTATAAACCTTCACCAAAAACTACTATAAGCACATATAAATAAAAGCATAAACATAACATTGTTATTAGGATGAGCATATTTAGCTAAATGATATGAGTAAAGTGGTTTAACACATGTTAGGCAATTTAAGCATCTACAACTGAGTAGTAGAATATCTATACTTTTAGAAGGAATATGAAGAACATTTATAACCATTATCAGCTAAACAACATAAGAAACAAGGCAAGGGGTCATCCAATATGAATCATGTTCGACCCTAAGCAAATACACTACATGGATGTATTACGTCTTTTATTTGCCCTGAGGACTTGAGTCGTACCAACCAAATCCAACTAACCATTACTAAGCCAAAATCAGTTCCATACAAGATCTATGGAAGAGTCGGACTCCATGAACTCCCTATACTACTTGATCAGTTGGAGTCTACACTGTAGTGACATATCATTCAAACTACAAAACAATAACTTATAGTCAAAGCTATAGTCTTGTAAATACCTAACCCACCTTGGTACACGTCACGATGCTAGAAACAAAGGGTATATAAACCAATCACTAAGGTACAACCACAGTTGTCCTCTAACACATCATATCCCATTTTCACCATCATCAAGACCCAACCGCAGTCATTCTCAAAACACTTGGGATCAAGATGTGAAGGACACATAGTCACTTGCACCTCTCATACTCAACAATATACGCTTTGGGATTCCCATGGGAATACCCGCTTCACCATCCAGCAAAGTTCTAAATTTGGAATGGATCTATGGCATAGACCACTGCATGAGTAGGGTTTCACTTGATTAGATATGCCAATTGGGTACCTTTTAAAACATCAATCAAGTTACAATGTATAAACCCAAAACAATTTCTAAAAAAGTAGGGGTAAAAGTACAACTCCAGAAGATATAAAACATATGAGGGATGAACTTGTCCCATAATCACTTGATACCACTACCATACAAGGCCATTACCATTATCACATCATTAGGGGATAATAATCCCTCATCTCATCACTAGAGGATACCACCTCCAATTAGGCATTGAGCCTCTACTAGGTCATAAGACTGAATCACACTATCCTTGTACATCATCATTATCTCATCACGCCTCTTAAAGGCTTATAATCATCACCATGTGCCATGTCAAATACACCATAACAATCACTAGCTATGATATTCATTCCACCGGCAAGGTTAGGGTTACACAAGTAGGAGAGAGAAAACATCATCTCATGCTATTCATTCAAGCAAGCTCAACAATTACATCATACTCTTGAAATTAGGGTTCAGGATTTCTCATATAGCCGACTAGGGTTTCCATTTTAATATTTGTAATTGAATCTTATGTCATTTCCCATATTCTTGGAGAAGATTAGGGTTAAGCATCATAGTTATGATCAATCAACCATTCCAAACCGCACTGTGTATCAACCATTCAAGAGCCAAGATGTAATGACCATCACTCACTTACACATGTGTAGCGACCTACTGGGTCAATACATTGTAGAGACCATAGTGTCAACCCCATAGGTAGCAACCATAGGAGGTTAACACCTTGTTGCGACGAAGATAGGTATGTGTAGTGACCAATCAAACAAAATCATGTGTTGCGACCACAAGAAGACCACGTGTAGAAACCATTGTAGTGACCAAACCAAGTCAAGAGCTATAGTGACCACCCACTTAGGGTTAGGGTTTGTTACGCTTGCAACATCCCATCAAGCATGTAGCAAACTCAAGCATCATGGTGAGTGTAGCAACCACAAGGTCAGGTCACTTCAACCAACACATAACTGACCTCAAAATAGAGAAACACCTCAATCAAAATAGATGATAAAGATCAAGGAAACTAAGCATCATCTAGGGGAAAGCCCCATGCAAATATGGACATCAAAATCCCAAAACCAACCATCACCAAGATAAACAATGAAGCCATGCCAAGAGGGATAAAGACAAATGTCCAACACATGTATACTAGAGTCAAAAAAATTTCATCCAACACATGATAACCAAACCATAAGAATGGCGATAAAACCATCAATCGAACATGCATGTAAGTGGCAATTCCTCCATCACTAGGGTTTCAGGTAAAATAATTAGGGTTTAGGATAAAGAGTAATGTATGCAAGAATACTTCAAAATCTTAAACCCTAGATCAAGATAACATCATCTAGCATACTATGATCACATTCTAGAGATTAACTAGTAGCATGAAAGAAAGAATATGGTGCAGCAATAGAAGAGGGGAAAGTTATATAACCCTCCTTAAGATGAAAATCAAGCTCTGAAGACACGAGATCCAAGAGAGAAAATGAAGCTTGTAAAATCCCAAATTTCAGTATATAATTTGAAAGTCTTAATGGAGTTTTTAGGGTAAAGGTTAAACTATCTACTTAATGGAAATATCCAAAATTGATAAAAAGTATGATTGATTAATCTCAAATAATACACCGTGTTCCTTTAAGCATTAAATAACTTTGCATTATCCTAATATGAAAAGAAATGAGTGATAAATCTTTCTCTCTCTCTTAAAATGATCCCTTAATTTATGCCTTAAAGATAATATGAATTCCTTAAATAGGTGTACACTATCAATCTCGAAATTTAACTCATCTAGTTTGCTTAAAGAAAGGATAATTCACCTTATTTTGTACTTTAATACATATATAGTAAGATAATGAGATATAAAAAATTCATGGACATAAGATCATCAAAACCTAAATCTAATCATATAGGAAGATGCTAGACTTCTTAATCCCCCGATAGTCCAAAATTGAAGTCATTAAGACTTTGTTTGACCCCTTAAACCTAATTTGAAAGGATTCTATATGGTTCTTAATTGAATTTAATTGAAATACCATCAATTTGTCAACTTAACACAAAGTTTTGATGTTTGATATATGTCACACGGAAAAAGTTCAAAATGGGTCAAACTCCAACTAGTGGAGTCATATGTGACTTGGGAGAGCCTCTCCCCCACCCGAGTCCCTAGTGTTCGGGACTCTACAGTCCTTATTTTCCTTTTCTTCACAATCCCTCTCTCTGATCAACACCACCAGAAAATGATCATTAATAACCATCCTCAGATCATTCCAATAAGATCCAACCCCATATTTATAGGGTTTTGAGCCCTAGAACTCCCAACCAATGAGGGATCTTTTAGTCCCATGTTTATAAAACTCCTCTCGCCTCTCAAGGAATCTTAGACCCTGCCCCTATATATTTAATCCTTCAAATTCAATCCCCAGGCATCCCAAAGCTAGGAACAATATACATCTTTTTCCCTGATTGCATCCCTCTCTTCTTAACTGTGAAAATCATCTCGTTGTTTCCCAACATGCTCCTTGACCCAGCATCCCTGATGTACTCAAACCCATGAGACATTGACGGTGGATTCAAGTAGTCTCCACGAAGCTTCCTTGGTCATCAATTTCTTCTGTTAGTACATGTGACATGTTTTCCCCTTTAATCATACCTCCTTCTGGGGGTTCCATCTATATTGAAATTTCTACTTAAGAGTCTCCCTTCTTGTTTCTCCTTGCTTTCTTCACCTTGTACAAGGTGCCAAGAAATTGTTTGTATGATCAGTATGCTTCTAGGATGGGTCTGTATAGTGACCCACATGACCACCTCCTCCATGCTCTATGGATGAGCAAGGTCTTCTTCACCTCTGGTTATTGTTGGTCCCAATTCAGGGGTCTTTGCGACTGAACTAATCCTATGAAGCAATTTCAATGGTCGCAAACTCAAGCATTTGCCTTGATTTCTTGTTTTGCATTCTGCGATCACACTTGGGATCCAATTCTTTGGAACCATGACCTTTGCTCCTAAAGAATGAAGATTTCAGATGATGTTTTCTTGGTTTCACCCTTGATTGGTCATTCCTTTTGTCACTCCATTTAGGGGCATGATTACCCTTTGATTTTATTTTGGAAAGTGATCTCCATGATTACCCTTTGAAGTTAAATATAAGTTTGTGAAAGATGGGTCATGCTTCCAAAGAGGCGTCAACCCATTGGGCCAGCTCATAGTGGACCCCAACACCTGGATAAGGTTTTATACATTCAATGATTAAATAATTTAGTTTCTTCAATTTATAATAGGTCAATCATTTAGAAATTTCATAGTAATTCAACCATTGATCAGAAAAATATGAATAAATAGTTGTTAGAAAGATTTTTTGATAAGGAATCCGATCTAATGGTTTTCAAACCCTAATTTGATAATGTCATACCATGTTTTCCTAATGACCTATAATTAGGGTTTAGGATGTATTATTGATGATAATTAATAGAAATATTGTAATTTCAGGGAATATAGGATTTGATCAAGACCAGAGGAACTAAGTTAGGATCTACCTTACTCTAGGTAAGCGGGTCATGCCACTATGCTAAGTATTTTGGATGAATTGCATGTTAAGTATGATTTTAAGATTATGCTTTGAATTTCCAAGTTCATGAATGAAATCAATATAATGATGATGTCTCATATTTTAATTTTGCATGTTGTTTGCTATAATCATGAAGTCCTGTTCTTATCACTAATGTTCATTAATTTAATGATATGACCATGTAATGATTAAGAAATTGAAGAAAGACTCATGCAAATCATGTAGTGATAACTACAAGACTAAGTGGGAGAAATCCCATGATGATTAGGATAATGTACTTAAGTTGTGAATTGTTCCTCTTTATGTTTTTTTTCTTTATGGCATTGATGAGCACTTTGGTGCAATGAAGATGAGCCTTAACCGACCTGATGAGCACTTTGGTGCAATTAAGATGAGCCTTAACCGACCTGATGAGCACTTTGGTGCAATTATTGGATGAGTACAATTTTCCTTGATGGCAAGATAAAAACAATGATCTTAATGTTTAAGATAAGAGAATCAAGTAACTTATTATATGTTTCTCCCAATGATGGACCTTTATAGTCGTTATGGGCTTCTTATCAATGATGGGATTTCCAAGCATGATGTGCCCCATGTGAGCAATGATGGAGAGAACACATATAGTAATGTTTCTTAATTCATTGATGTAATGATAGATAAAGTGTAATGATAATTCATAATGTTAAGACATATCATGTTTATTTAAGTTCAAGTATATATGCTTACTTTTAGGTTCTTATAACATGCATAGTATTTCTTACTTATGTTGTTGCTTTGTTTTGCATGGTTGGGGTATGAGATGTCCATATATCAAGGAGCAAGAGGGATTTAAAGCAAGCCCTTCAAGTGTAGCTGACATCAAGTAGACTTTATCTTGGTGGGCTTCCATCTACCACTTCATAGATTATCTAGTCTAGTTTATTTCATGCTTTAGATTTGCTTAGTCTACATGTATTAGGTTGTGAGACTAACATGAGATATTTATGTTTTCCCTTTCAAGGAACAATGTATGAATTTGTATTTTGAGTTAATGCATGGTGTTTCATTATCTTATTTCTATTGAATATCATTTTTGCAATGTTCCTCCAAGCCAAGTGACCCGTGTTATGGACAACATAGGGTTTGCTTCCACTGACATATATGTTCTTGGAGGGGCGTTACAAAGCACCAAATAAGATCAACTCCATGAAAAACAAGGTCATCTCAAGAAGAGAAGAAAACACCAAGGTCAAAGGAAATATCAAGAAGAAGAAAGCTCGACCCTAGGCCAAACAAGAGAGAAGAAAGAATAAAGGAGAAATCTTCATCTCACTTAGGTACTACTATGGTCAAATCATGGCCTTGAACTCTACATAGATAAGTTCCTCAAGATATCCACCATGGAAGAACCATAGTCTCACGGTCAATAGGGGAAAAGAAGAGCATTCAAGAAAATGAGATCAAGGTGTAGAACCACTTACTAAGATCAAGGATCACCACAAGAGAGATGATCAATCTCAATATCACCACATTCAAGAGAAGATCGTCCACTAAAGCTCCAAGATCAGTACATTCTCTAGCTCCACCAAGCTCAATGTTGAACACAAGGGGAAAGAGAGGAAGAAGAGAGCTAAAAGAGATACTTGAATGCGAAAGAAGGAGCTTATATACTCAAGGGCAGGATATATGTAAGGATCATGAGGTGTCAAGATATTAGAGCACCAAAGAACACATGTCCACAAAGTCATGGCATGCAAGCACTCTAGACATGCACACAACAAAGGGTGATAAAAAAAAGGTAGTGCAGTGACTAATTAGGTCCACTATACCCTTAGATTCTAACAATACCAAGTGAAACGCCATGTAGCGACTGCTACAAGTTGTCTCTCAACAAAATAGGTCACAACACCTCTCAACTCAGCAAACTCTAGTGACCAAATCTAAGGGTAAGACACCTAGGTTGCAACAAACATCAACCAAGGGAATGTAGCGGTTGCAACACCTCAAAAATCAACATACTAGGTCAAATCACTATCAAACTCAAGTAGCCATGCAAAGCCATGCAAACCCTAATATCATCTCATGATGCCACCTCATCAACCAAGGCCCAACAAGGTGCCCCTAAGCATCATTCTCTCTCTCATGATGCTAAGTTACAAAAGGCAAAACCTATATGTGACAATTTGTAAGATTAACCCTCGACATGGGTAAATTGCAACTTGGTCCAAAACAAGCATAACTAGATCAAACATCAACCAAATAGGACCAAACAAAAAACATAAGCATGTCAAATGTTATTAAGGTGCATCATATGATCATATTAAGGTTAACATGTCTTATTAAGAAAATCATACATAATCAAGCACTAAGCTAGGTTAAGGGTCTTACAACCATAAACCCCTAACAAGGGTTTTGTCCTTGATATCCTATGTGAAAAGAGATGGATACTTCCTACGCATCTTGCCCTCAAGCTCCCATGTGGCTTCCTCAATACCATGTTGATTCCATGAAACCTTATCCAAAATGATATCCTTCTTCTTCAACTTCTTCACCCTTCTATCAAGGATAAAAAATGACCCTCCACATATGACACATCATCATCCAACTCAAACTCCACTGGCTGCAAAACCAACTTAGTGTTAGGGTCATACTTCCTCAACATTGAAACATGGAACATTGGATGCAACATGTCCAACTCAGGTGGCAACTCCTACTTATAAAGCACTCTTCCAACACGTGCCACCACAGGGAAAGGTCCCATATACCTAGGAGCCCACTTACCCTTATTCCCAAACCTCAAAATTCCTTTACAAGGAGAGACCTTGATATACACCATGTCTCCCACTTGGAACTCCAACGGCCTACGATAGTTATCAACATAACACTTCTGCCTATCCTAGGTTGATATCACATACTCAATTTTGAGTAATAATTTATTGTAATCATATATCAACTAATTATCCATATTCTTCTAAAAGCATTATATATATTTATTTGAATATGTTCAAACCATAAACGAACAACTTAAATTTATAAAATAATTTAATGTTTAACATGTGTTTCGAGCTATTATCCATTTACACCTTAAAAGTTATGTTTAAAATGACATTTGAACCTCTAATGTAAGTCCCAAATATCCGAAAATAATTAAATCCCAATGTATTTAGGTGAGATAACATATAATATGCCCTCTCCTTCAATTTTAGCAGTCAATATATTTATATACAATTAATAACATAACATGTGACTCATTTACACCCTTTCTTTAAATCTTACCGGTTAATTTTTTACTTGCTAAAACTATAACTTAAATGACTTCAAAATAATATGTGGAGTTATACACCTTAAATATCAGTTTTTGATATCTTGCTAAAGAGTAGATAGGTCGTTACACCCTTTCTTTGCCATAAAATAATTATTAAAACCCGACACTAATTAATAGTCTAATATAACAAAAAATGTAAACATTTATTCAGATGCTTCTAGACCTACTATACCACTTGTCTAATTTTTTATTCCTTTCTGACTTTGTTTGAATAGTCATTTAATTCCTTAAAATCCTCCTGATAACTTCCATTTAATTACATTGAAATGCCATTTTCATATCTAATTAACAAACAATGGCACCTTTTCCTTTCCCTTTGGGTGTACGTTGTGCGTTTTCGCACCCTGTAGAACGTAATAGCCCAGTCCATTTTTTCTCCATGGTAGTTTCTTCCCTATCCCCACCCATCTCCTATTCTTCTCCTCCACCTCCTCTTCTTGTCCATACTATCTCCTGCTTTTCCTTTTTCTCCTCTCCTTCTCTTCCTCTTCTTCCCAATCCACTTCATGTCCTTGAAAAATGCAACAGGCTGTCATCCCATCTTGACAGTTTGGAACGTCGCCGGACTTGCTCCGCGATAAGGTATATCCCATGAATACTCTTTCTAAATACACTGTTGTCGACGAGATCATATTTCAGGTTGTGTGAATTTTTTTTTGTTGCTTCCGCCACACATGTTTTCTCAACAAAACCCAACACTATAGGACAAGATATATCACCTCCTTAAACTAGTGATCCATTACTACCACCAAAATTCTCTACCAAGCTACTATCTCCCTCCTCCTCAATCTTCTTCATCCTTTCCTTCAACTACCCTAACAGAGATTGTCACCTAAAAGTTTGTCTAGGCTTCTCTAGCAACAATGGTGCATGCTCTCGATGCCATCATGGACACCATCACAATTGAATCTAACTTTAGGTACCTTTGACACTACCTACAATACTGAAGCCGAGCAACATGTTCATCCCAGCCATCCTTTGTCTGTACCATTGTCTTCTTCTTCCTCCTGACCTCCCATGTACAAATGTTGTCATAGGGCACATTAGATGTTGGTGAGGCCTCCCCTCCTTACCTTTACGATGCCTACAGTCTCTTATGGCCAGAAAATTCTTAGTAGCAAGAGCGCCTTCTCTGCATTGTCATAGCTTCCCAACACCACAAAATCCAAATCTTTGCACTCGACAACCATGATAGGGAACCTACAGTCGTCCCCTATTTGGCTGCCTATAGATCCTCTGACGAGGATGTTATCTTTATCGATAGAATAGCAAGAAGTCTTCTTCCTCCAACAATACTTCTTTGTGCCACCACCACTACCTAGATGGAGGAGTTACCTGGGCCAGTACAATGCTGAAACACCACACAACCATCCCCACTTGCATATCGATGTACATGTCTTGAACACAATAACTCCTTCAGCAACAAGCACATGTCAATTGCTTCTGTGGTAGTGACGCCTAGAGTTGAGTCCCAGATTTGTCCCCATTCATCCTTTTTAATTTTGAATGATGGTCATGAAGGCAGGCAATATTCTCCTTCAACCTTGCCTCTCTTTGATGTGTAATATCCATAAAGCATCAAGTATATGGAACACATCTTATAACGACACTAGTAAATCCACTCTAAAAATGTCTAATCTCGATTTATAAGGATAAGTTCCTTGTGACTTTTTTATAGATTACATCATGGAGATCACATTATTATATGTAATAATTCTAGGATATAATACATTTATAATATTTGGAATATATCTAAAACCAAGCATGATTTAATCGAGTACTAATGTTATGTCAAAGAACACATGAGACTTCCTATATTATGAAGCTAATCATAATAGTAATACAATTTAAGTAGTCAATGAAACCTAGATTCTCTATCATATTAATGGTCTATTTGTACACCAATATTAATTGAGTAGTAATCTATGATTTAATAACTAATAATGAGAACAACTCTAAATATTCACATTAACTATGTTTGAAAAACTAAGATGCTAGAGATTTATCAACATTCTGGGAAATATGATAGTTATAATATTTCCCTTGGATCTAAATGTGTATACTTTATTTAAGTTCTTATCGTAAAGAATAACATTATGAATACATTCATATTTTAAAATATAATCTAGATTAGAACTCATATTGAATACTCCACAAATGAACATGGTAGATTTCAACATATAGAGAGAAAGATAATGTTTACGAATAACATATAACTAATTACATTAAAGATGGTTATTACAAATGAACCTCAACTATGAATATGATCATTAACAAATAATAAATTGAAATATCAATACATAATCTTATGAATCATGGCATATATATGAGGTGTTTTTGAGGTTTAAAAATCCTAACTCGAAATTGAACAACTAATCCTAGACTTATATCTACTTTCAATATTATTGGGCGACATTGGATTAATTTTGGTACAAAATAATGATAGCTTGAGAAGGATGAATGGTGAATTTCCAACCCTTGAAAAGTGGTTAGTCATGAAGATCAGGTATGTACTCCTCACTTCAGATGTTTGGGATTTCACATCCTTTTTATACCTTTTCTCTTGCATTCTTTTGAATGAGGCATAGTTAGTTGATTTTTCTAATTGAAGTGATCATTTGAAATTACCCTTATTTGTTCATATTGGTATGGAAATCATTTTTGATATTGTTGAACTCTTGTTCATATTATGATTTAATTACTACTTGCCAAACTCTATTAGAAAAGCAATAGTGACACACACCAAGTATAGCTTAACATATGAGGGGTTATTAGGCCTTAGTTGCACATATTCCTTGGTCTTAGTCCCTAAATTAGGGGTGTTTGGCCTTAGTTGCACACATTCCTTGAGCATGTCTCTAAATCAGGGGTATTTGGCCATGGTTGCACATACTCCTTGGGTTTTAGTCCCTAAATTGGTAATCTGTGGTGGTGCACCTACTACTGTCCATATTGTTGGATGTTACTAGTCTGGTTGTTCACAATAAATTGCATGTTCCATATTTATGTATTGTTGGAATTTTATTATTGGCAAGTTAAAGTAATTTATTACTTGAAATCCATTAACTACTTGAAATCCTCTTGAGATGCCTCATAATAAGTATTTTATAAATCCTCATTATATGTCTTTTTGCACTCTATTTGTTCTTATTTAAATTTTATACTACTTGGATCTTGCCTTTTCTTCTACCTTCTCCTTCCTATTGCCCAAATAACATTTGTAGTTCATATTAGTGTTTGTTGATTTCTCTTTATTTTCATTATTTATATTGGGTATATTCTTATACCCAGTTCAGGTTACTTCATGGACTATATAGATGCAAATTGGACCTAAAGACATCATGCTTTGGACTCTCAGATTTGAGACTTAGATGAGATAGTCAGGTGTTGTCATCTACAACATACATTGAATGGTGTAATCAACAAATTTGTAAATTCTATGTATTTGATACATTATGTATATAGTGATGTTACCATTTATGACTTATAATTGTTGATGGTTTTGATGATACCTCTGATTATCCTTCTACTTTGTATTTCTCTAAATCCCTTAGGATCAAATTTTTAACAGGATTAAATAAAAAAATTAAATAAATTAAGTAAAAAATAATTAATGGGATTTCAGTGCTTTGCATTACAATAAAGTAGGGGACCCCAGAAACCCCATCTTTACAAGTTGATATCAGAGCCAACACAGTCGGCACATCAGACTTTGTCAATGCATAAAATTCCTACTTTTAGATATCCATTAGAATGATCTTTTAGCCATGAATCATGTGTGATCATATCTAGTAGAACTACATCTTTAAACCATAAGCCCCTATTTGGGAATGGACTGGGTCCGGATTAGGCGTTATCCTTTTGTGCCACATCTGCAAAACCCAGACCAGATTGGGCGTCAAAGGCGTTTGGTAGGCAAGCGGTTCGGAACCCCATTTTGGGATTATGGAATCCCGTTATCCAGTTTAAGCCAGTCCCGCTCTAGGCAGGATTAGGAATATCAGTCTGATTTGACCTCGACACCAGCCTCCCCACCGACCTCGATCTCTCACGTGCCCCTCTCTCCCTCTCGCCCTAACCTTCCTCTCCCTTGTGATACGATGCTACAGTCGTACATCTTCCCTACTATTGATCCGTGAGAGAAGTAAAGGTGAAGGCGGCGAAGGCTGCTACCTCGAGCAGGTCGTGGATCATGGATGGACGGATGGCATGTGTCATCGGGCGAAGCATCCATGTGAAGAATCAATGTTGCTGTCTACCACCGCTAGTGTACTTGGGTGGCTACCTCCCTCAAAAGCAAGGTACCCATGCCCTGGCCTGCTCTGCTCTTCTGTATTACCTTCCGTGACCTTGATTTGTCTTGTCGATGCACAACAGATGCCCTAGGTCAGCCAAGTCAAGAAGAAACCCTACCAAGTTTCTGTGTCTGTGTGCGTTCTTATTCCTGTCATTCTTCTGCGAGGTTCTCCACTTCCACATTCACTTGTTGGAGGAGTTGTTAGTGGAAGTTGTGCCTCATCCATTGCTAAAGTCCAGCAGTTCTCCTCCCTGGCGCTCCAGCGGCGCTACACAGAGCCAGGATTCCGCAGTGCTTTGTCTTTGTCGCCCCTTCCTACTAAGGTTGGTCATGAAATTGGGTAGTTGACACTTTGTTTGGGATGTCGATTAGGGTAGACATTTCTGAGGTGGATTGGTCATTAATTTGTGTATTTATTCAGCCGACATTGGTTCCAAACAAGTTATTCGTTGTGTATGACAGTCACATTTTATCAGTCGATGAATCTCGCATAGTTTAAGCAATGTTTGTCATGGATATGAGCAAATTAGATATTTGATTTAATAGCGGTGGTGACATGTTTTCTGGAGTAAATACAAATTTACTATCCAACATGTCGATAACATAAACCATATAGTTGATAACCTTGATTATTTTTCTATAGAGACATGTGAGAGATCCCAGGGAATAATACAACCTTGATCTATGATTAAACAACCATGATCTATCATTGACATTAGGTCACTTGAAAACAAAACTTGTTGAGAAATATATCCATCTCATTATTCATGTTTGAATACGGTTAGAGAGGAGGCCAGGGAATAATACAACCTTTTTGCTTTATATCTACCCCAAAGTTCCTTCTTCCTCTCCCGTTCTTATGCTTTTTTCATTTCCTGTTGCTTTCTATATGGGGATAATTTGGACTAGGAAGAGATAATATTTATTTAGTTCCCACAAGTATCCCAAAATGATTTTATTGTTGAAAAATTAACTGTAATAAATGATTATGTGCATCTAGGGAATAATAAAATGATAAAGAGTACTTATAACTAGCTTTAGTTATACATTACTTGTAGTATTATTGGTATACGTACCATGTTTCATGATTTATAACTTTTAAATGCTATGATAATATTTCTTTTGCTTGAAACTCATAAAATAAATATGTTTGGATTATCCTATCATGGGTTCTTATTGAGTTTCCATGCACTGAACCTGTAAATTACACTGAAATAGAACAATTTTTTACATACATGTGCAATTTAGTAGTGTTTCTGTTATAGAATACCTAGGTCTGTAAAAAATGGAATCAATTTCGATTAGGAAGAGATAATCTTTCAATAAATGATTATTATTTTGGATTCTATACAATGATTGAATTACATTGAGTCTAATTGATCACCATAATTTATTTCTGACATATGATTTGTAATTGAAAGACACATCTTTTGATGATTTTCTTGCATAAGCATAGGTTCACTAGTGCACTAAAAAAGCCTAGTTCATGTGATGTCTAGTTTGATTGAACTAGATAAGTTTGTGAAAGTAGGAATTTTCTTAAGTAGATACAATGTTGTGGTTTAGAATGGCATTTTACTCAAATACATGAATTACTCAATCTATTAATATGATACAACATTAGACAATTCCTCAGTTTAAGCATCATTTAACTTAAATCCAAATTAAACATTTTGTCGACCTACTTGATTATTATAAGTAGTAATAGTTTTTAGTGACCCAACTTCCTCTGTTTCAACAACTTGCAGTTCAAATCTCTTTCTTACTTGACGACCGCATACTTGCTTTACATTTGTGATATTAATATATAATCATACTCTTTCTTACCATGTTTCACGATTTATAACTTTTAAATGCTATAATAATATTTCTTTTGCTTGAAACTCATGAAACAAATATGTTTGTATTATCCTGTCATGGGTTCTTGTTGAGTTTCCGTGCACTGAACCTGTAGATTACACTGAAATAGAACAACTTTTTTAGATACATGTGCAATTTAGCAGTGTTTCTGTTACATAATAACTAGATATGTAAAAAATTGAATCAATTTAATCTACTGATGAGTATTGCAGTATTATAGGTCAAAAATGAGTACTAATAACTACCTGTATTTATACATTACTTTTAGTATTCTTGGTATACCTACCATGTGTCACGATTTAGAACATTGAAATGATATGATAATATTTCTTTTACTTGAAAGTCATCAAACAAATATGCTTAGATTATCCTATCATGGCTTGTTGGTGACTTTCCATGCACTGAACCTTTACATTACACTAAAATAGAACAATTTTTTATAGACATGTGCAATTTAGCAGTGATTCTTTTACATAATACCTAGGTCTATAAAAATGGAATCAATTTTGGTGTATAGAGTAAGTTTGGTTACAGAATACTTCCAGGACACACCAATAGAGCAGTAGTTGGTGTATAGAGTAATTTGGGTGTAATTGCAACTCAGCCATCACCATTCAAGTACATGCTTTCGTTGGCATAGCAAGTAATGCAAGACAGAGATCTTATCATCAAACAAAACACATCTTTAAATATAGCTAACGCGTACAATTTGAGATGAATCAGATGGCACGAATCAAATTCCACTGTAGTAAATATACTGAGTGGGAACTCATCTATTTATTGTAAAATGTACCACATGTGCTGAAAATAGTGTGTTGTCACTACTTTTCTATTGTTTCTACTGTACTTATATTCACATACATCCATTGATTTTACTATATACAGAGAAAATATTACTATATATAGAGAAAATATATGCAACAGATGCACAAGGTTATTTCATAGTGTAATTGCAGCTTAGACGCCACTATCTAAGTACATACTTTCTCTGAAAAGATATAATGCAAGGATGAGATAAGCAAAAAAACTCTCCATAGTGTAATTATATATATATATATATATATATATATATATATATATATATATATATATATATATATATATATATATGAGTCAGGCTAGAATACATTTGAGTGTATCTGGAGCAGAATACACTCAAGTAGTTTTTCATGATGTAATATTTTTTTTGAAAATCTAATCTGTTGATCTTCTTAAACATCTCATGAACAACTCATACGTAAAATTTGAGCACATTTGGATATGTATAGCTCATGTTATGAAGACTGCAAAAATTATACATTTCAAATTAGTTGCGCACGTCGATCTTGTTGCCCTTGGATGAGTGACTTACACTCATCCAAATGGGCTCAAAACTTGTATGTAGCCTAGTTATAGTATGACGGTGAATATCAATGGTTTACATTTTGCAAAAAATAGTCTCAATATACAAACACACTTGAGTGTATTCGTGTGATCCGTACACTCGAGTGTATTCTAGCCTGACTCTCTCTCTCTCTCTCTCTCTCTATATATATATATATATATATATATATATATATATATATATATATATATATATATATATATATATATATATATATATATATATATATATATATATATATATATATATATATATATATATATATATATATATATATATGAAATTGATGACATGCACATTTGTCCATCAAGACCTAGCTCTGTTAGTGTTATATCAACTTCACCATATGCACATTTGTCCATCAAGATAGATGTAATATGATGCTATGTGTTTAGTGCTCCAATATGTGTTTGTGTCTCTACTGTATGATGGTTGTTTATTGTATGTACTACAATATAATATTTTCTTGTTAGCATAACGTTTTGTGTATTGTGATGGGATGTGCCCCTTACAAATCAAACATGTTATATAGTAATTATCATTGTAGCCACTCCTCACTGTCATAATATATTGCAGCACCTACGGGGGTATGTATTCCGCTGACTCCAAGTTTCGTATTGTTTGGTCAAGAGAGTCTGATGTCATTCTAGTATCATCATTGCACAGACAATATGGCATAGGCAGGTGTGTCGATGGTCATTTTTCTAGGGAGGCTTGGAGGGAGGTAACTATGGAAATGCAAAATAGGATGGGGAAGATGGCCTGCAATATAGACCAGCTCAAAACTCAGTGGAAGAACTTGAGGAGGGACTATGCCACTTTGAAGCTTGTGACGAATAAGAGTGGTGTTGGATGGGATGACACTATGCATAAGACCACATTGTCTGACACCCCTGAGTGGAGGGAGAGCCTTGCGGTATATCCAATAACCAACCTCTTAATCGAAAAAAGTAATGTCCTATATTTACACATAAATTTCCTAATTCAATTTTTTTGTATACTTAGGCAAACAAGGACCTTGCTAGGTTGCTTAAGCGGTCGTTTCCCCACTACTATGACATCAAGATGATGGCAGGGAGGAACATTGCTAGAGGACATCATGCAATCTCTTCAACGTACACACAAATCCCTTCTGACGTTGCCTCCGAGGATGATGTCACTATCGACTTAGATGGGTCAGAGACACCCATGAACACTGGAAGCCAATCAGGGGAATCGAACATGGCCGCATATGGGATGCAAAGTGAGGGAGACACTGGGGGAGGAAGAACAGATACACCGAGTGTTGGCGGGAGGCCTCCTATCATTAGGTACAAGAAGTGGCCATCAATGGCTCAAGACCGATGTGGGCTTTCAAATGAAGTGTTATCTGAATTCACATAGGTTTATGAAAAGGTTCATGAGTTAGGCACTGGTGTGGCAACCAGAGCCTTTGAAAATAAAGAGTTTGCAACCATCTTACAACATTTCCATGAAACTTACCCCTATACCCCCACTGTTGTGTTTACAACACTTGTGAACGCCATCAAGGACTCAACAAACCACAACATCTATTTCAGCCTTATAGACACACCTCAAAAGATAACCATATGGTTGTAAGACCTCTGGGAAAGGTCCCAAGCCGCCAATACAACACCAACACCTTCAATTCCATCCTCGTTTTTGTCATCTCACCATGCATTTTTCCCTCAATCTCCAACACCCAACTTCAGCAACAGACCAAGTATGCCATTGTCATTTATGCCATCTCACCATGCATTTTTTTCCTCCGTCCAATGATGCTGGCCCTTCCGGATCATAAGGGGGAACATCAGTTTGATTAAAAGCCAGACATTTAACTCAAAAAATCAGTAGAAAGTTCTTTCATTGTTGTAATAATCTATTTCCCGTCCAAACATTTTCTTTCTGCAGAAACTAATTTGTTGAATTGTTGTAATATTTTTATTCCCATCCAGACATTATTTTACCACACAAACTAAATTGATTAATTGTTGTAATATTTTATTTCCCTACCATGCTTTTATTTTGTGTTCAATCTAATTCGCTATGTATCCTACAAGCTATTATTTTACATGTCCACTGTTACATATGATTTTCGAGTAGTTATTTTTTCCTTGTCGTTGCCATGACAACCTTGCTATGATTCCACTTGTAGGAATCATGTCAACCAGTGACCAAACAGAAACACTTGACCTCCTCACACACATTCCACATACATTGTATGGTCTAGCTAATCACATTGCTGATACAATAGTTGAGTCCATAGCAAACTCCATCATCGATGACATTTTTGACATACCACCTACAATACCTAGGTCAATTAACATTAGGAGTGGCCACCAAAAGGTCTTAGAAATATTAAATAGTCATGAACAAAGGGCTTATGACCTATACCGAATGAGACCACATACTATATTGGCCCTTGTGGACAAGATTGAGAGTCGGGCCTTGTTACGAAGTACTAGAGGTGTCACTTCAGTTGAGGTTGTATGCTACTTCCTACAAATGGTTGGCCATGGACATACAAATCCTGCTTTGGCTGAGAACTATATTCAATCTGGTGAGACCATCAGTAGAAAGTTCAACGAAGTCTTGGACGTTGTGTGTTCATTGTCCAATGACTATATTGTCATCCAAACTGCAAAAACATGCATGGAAACACATTCTCATATATTGGAGACCCCAAGGTTCTACCTGTACTTCAAGGTAATAGTTAGCCCCTACAATCTTTAATCATTTGTAAATATTTAGTATGTTTACAACCTATTTTGGTGTTATAGAATGCCATTGGGGCAATTGACGGAACACACATCCCAGTCTTGGTTAAACGAGATAAGCAAAATTGCTACCGAGATAGAAAAGGGAATGTATCTCTTAATGCATTGGTTGTAGTTGACTTCTCCATGAAGTTTACATATGTTCTAACTGGGTGGGAGGGATCGGCTGCTGACCAACAGGTCCTACAGTTAGCGACAACCACAGGCGGGTTTAAAGTTCCGTCGGAGAAGTTTTACCTAGTTGATGCAGGGTATGTCAACACTCGGCGATTCCTTGCACCGTATCACAACACAACTTATCATATTTATGAATACCGAGGAAACAAACATGCTTATACCAGCAATAAGGAGATGTTCAACCACTGCCACACACAATTATTTTATGTTGTAGAAAGAGCATTCAGGGTGCTGAAGTGGTGGTTTGCCTACCTTAAAAAGGGGCGACATATCCCATACATTCGCAGTGTCGCCTCGTAATGGCTTGTTGTATCCTTCACAATTTCATATGCTGCCAACATGATGGCGACAATATCATGGATGAACTCCCAGATGACATTTCAACATCTATTGTTCACCCTTCTGGGGTTGACCTAAGTTCCCTCCAACAAACAAGTCAGGTCGATTCATGGGAGGGCGATCGTTTATGTGAATCCATTTCTAATTTGCTATGGGATGCCCATTGACCTACAGTTGTATTTGTAATAGTCTTTGACATTATTTGATAAATCATCCACCACATAACTTTGTAGCCTTTAGTTGTTTATTTTATGAAATTTTTATTGGATCCTAATAATATACATGACATAATGTTTCAGTAGGTTGTCTTGAAATGGAGAATGGAATGCCTTCTTGTACATGCGGCCTTCAATGCACTGTACGCGTGTATATGGATGTCGCAGACGTGACAAATGGACATTTTTTAAACAAAACCCCCCACAGACCGTATTTTACATGTGGTAGGGGTCTTGTTTCGAACATAAGTCAGATGATATTGCCCGCACAACGTGTACCACCCACAGTTGCCACACTCACTATAGTTAGGGATGCTATGCTAACACCACTTTCATATGCATGCAACGAACACAAGCTATGGTCTGAACAATGTGACTTTGTCTGTTCGACAAGAGCAGACACCGATAGGCTCCAATAAGATACTTCCACTCTACGGGAGAGGTGCCAATATCTTCACCAATGACTTCACATCACGAGCAATAATGACTCTTCAAACGAGGACAGATACAATACATCATAGATGTAGAACACACTTTTGTACTAAATTTGCTTTTATGTTTGAACAAGCAGTTCAGCCTATTTTATGTTCAAAAATTTTTATTTGAAATCTATGTTCAGAACCCAACATTATTTTTCTAATCATCAATCATTTTTTAGATGTTGATGAATCCATTTGAAGTTCTGAGGTGTGATTGTAGGTTAGATGCAGCCTTGCGGCTTAACACAGAGGATGCAAGGTTGTATGATTTTGGCATTCTGAGTGAAAGGCCAGGCGAAATGTATTACATATGTCCTTCTCATGAGGTGCGCTAGTAAATACATACATAATAGGTTGCCCTTGTGTACGCTGCACATTCTTTGTCATTCACTTAAACTTGATAATACATTTTAGGGAAAAGTTTTGTGTAGATACTTTCGTTGGACAGTCGATCTCCCCCCAACAATTGATTCTTTGAAAGCTGAGATTAAGTTATTAACTGTCGAATGTAAGTCATTGTGGGGCCAGACAATGAACATGAAGGACTTTGTTGAAATTCATCACAACTAAAATGATATATACACCCAAAAAAAGTATGAGCATGAGGTTCTCGAACGCTACGTTTCCAGTCTGGAGGAAGATTTTAGTCTTCTTTTGGACATTCCTTCACCCATGGTGACGCCATAACGTTGAATGGAAGAGCTACATTTAGTTTGTCTTCTCGATTTACATTGACTACCATTTGACGTTTTTAACATTAAATCTTTCTTAATTCATCTGTTGTATTACATTAACAGTCTTTTATTATTTATCATAATGTTGGTGTATGTTTAATGGAGGGTGTATGTTTTTTCATCGTGATGTTGTTGAATGTTAGTTAGCACTGAATATGCATATTATATTCCCTTAATTGTGCCATACACCCTTACGTATGAAATATATTACTTACAGAATCTGTAATATGGCTGGGCCTCCAACGATGACTTATTTTATGTGGTGTACGGAGCTTGATATGGTTCTTAGAGGTATGATGAGAAACCAATATGAGTTGCGAAGATGTGTTAATGGAGTATATACTACATAGGCTTGGATGGAGGCATGGCATGACTTCCGAAACATAACTGGGGGGGGGCTTATATATCTTTGACTGAGTTGCAGATGAGATGGAAAAACATAAGGAGAGAGTTCATAAGAGACAATCTTTTTATTTTGGGAGATTTATTGCCTCCCCCACCATCGGTCGTGCATTGCCATTTCGTGATGACTCATTGCATTTACCCACCTGGGGTTGCTGAATACCTTAACACCGATGAGTGAATCAAACAACCACGTTAGACGGCGAAAGTAACACATGAACTTGTACTATATTTCCACACCATTGTAGTTGTGTGTGTTTACTTCACAACATTTAGTTGCAAAACTTATGTGTTGCATTGTTTTGTTTGAACCATCACTTGAAAAAGTTATACTTTATTGTTATGTATTGAAGGCATACATCACATTCTTACTTGTTTGTAGCTAAGTTTGGTGGAAGCATTTATTTGTATTCAATATTGTCACTGTTACCTTACTATTATTGATATTTGCTAATACTTATATTTATTTATTAACTACTGATGTCAACATCACGGTCAAAGGCAATGACAAAGTTTGAAAAATTTTTGATGTCTCCATCAAAGATTCAAAAATATATAGAATAAAACCTTATTTGCAAGAAACAATGTTGTGAGTCTACATGTGATGAGGGCACAAATGGGAGCCACGAACAAGCCAAGGGTGTTACTCTTCCTATTTACCATCTGTCGTTTCTATTTCAGTGACCAAAAGACACCATCAAACAGGAAACCAATCAGTTGTTGAACGAAGCCTATCCTATTTCATAGGACGAGTATGACGAGGCCATGACGTTGGCTGACTGGGACGTTCCTACATGGGATCAAAATAAATCTTACTCCACATCAAAGTCTGTCCCCCATAGTGGCTGCTCACCATCTTAGATTGTGTATCGGTGTCTATGTCTAGGTCCAGGGTAGACCTCTCCTTTGTGTCCCTTAGTTTGTATGTTAGAGATGTATTCGCCCGGGAACCAATAAGTTATTATCTATTTTTTATGTGGTATTAAGTTCTGCTGCAGACATGCTATTCTCTTTTCTACGCACATTTGTTACCATTGAATTTAAATACATAAATTATGCATTTTCTATATTATTTATTTGTTATTTATTGTATAATACATTCTTTATACAATTATCTTTGAATGTTATCTTTCATTGAAACAACAACAATATCAAGGTTTTATACACATTACTTGACAATTAAAAGAGAACGAACTGATTAAAATTTGTTATTTATTATATAATACATTACTTGACATATCGCAATTTTATTTGCATCCGTATTAATATTCACATTAATTTAATGTACAATTAAAAGAGAACTAACTGATTAAAATTTAGAAAATTAGAGTAGTCCACAAAGATTAAACAATATAATTTTGAGTTAGAGCCCACAGATAGGATATATTTGCTAAGTCGCACTCATCACTTAAGAAAGCACACACAATGCTAGAATAACACACACACAAACGTGATACCTTCTCTTATTTATAGGTATATAACAAGATAACAGGACAATTTCAATAATCTTTTCATTTTACATTTCTTGGATCAAATATGTAAAATACTACCTATTTACAACATACACAATAATCGAAGATAATAATACAATTGGTTTATTTTAAATCATCATGTACTTATGACCATACTCATATATTATGTTTAGTTTTCCTAAGTACAAAACTGACATTCACAAAATCTACATTGATTTTTAAAAAAAATTCCCTTCTGCTTAAGCGACATCACAACTACACATTCCTTACTCTTGTTAAAACAGTTCTACAACATCAGGAAAGAATCAGCAGATACTGACTATGTTGCCAAACAAAAGCATATTGAATCTAGCCTAGTAGCCAAATAGAATCAGACTGCAATCAGACTCAAATCAAACCAGCTGACCAGAATCAGACTGGGATGCCAAACAGAATCAGGCTGGGTTGCCAAACAGAATCAGACTAAATCCTGACTAACCCCGTCTAATCCAGTCCAGACTATGAAATCCCAGTCTGTTGCCAAATAGGGGCTAAGATGTTGTACCTATGATCCAATATGATACTAGAACATAAATGTTTTGAATATTTTGGTGAGAGAATTTTAGGATGACTAGTCTTTACCTATATTCCTCTCACTCCTTATAGTTTTTAAGTTCATAGTTCTCTTTCAAGACCCCTTTCCATTTCCATAATCATTTGGATTTTTATCTAATATCTCCCATTGTGGGCGACATCTTTATGGATGTAATTAAACTGAATGGTAGATTGAAAATCAAATATTTGTGGCTACACTCAATGTTTGTCTCTTTATCTTGGAAGAATTCTTGTGTAGTCTTATGAACCTAGATAAAATTGACTTTGATCTTATACTCAATATCAGTTGGTGAAGCCTCTTAAAAAATCCTTACAAACTAATGCCTCACCTTATGAACCATAATCACTTACACAATAGTCATGGACCCATGGAAAATTCCAGATTTTACCATATATTAAAGTAGTAAATTGTTGTAGGTCTTGTTGGAGTACCCAACAAAGGTAGATGTGATTGTAAATATAAGGGGAACCTCAAAATCCCTACGAGATGTATTGTCTAGCTCTTGTGGGAATTTTATAGAAGACTTTGTTGGTATGTATGACCAGAGAGCCAATCATATGGTGATTAGGATGTGGCAGTAGATACCTAATTTGATAATAATAAAGGCAAGCTTCCAATTCATTTGTTTCTCTCATTTATGAGATAATGAGGATACAAAGTGAATGTCTAGAGAATTATATTACTCAATGATGTATGTTTTCAAGTTACTATCCTTGTGGATGAGATGATACGAATATTAATAGTACATATACATATTCTCATTATGTCCCTGATCGGTTTTTATTGTGGAAAGTTGATAGACAACAATAAAATATAAGATCAATGTGTGAGTTGGTTTATGACTAAATTTCATTAGTCATGATATGGAAATATCAAACCAAGCACACAGATACATGTTAGAGAACAGTGTATCGGACAGACCCAATGTGAGACTGACACATGGAAATCATCATCATGGAAGTCATAGTCAACTCTCACAGTGATTGTGGTAGTTGTGGTTCTTAGACATGAAATCACTACACTCATCACATGTTGTTGGGTACACTTTGACATCATCAAATGCAATCTTGAAACATGAGTTGTTATAATGGTGATGATTGGGTGAATTTCACACATGGGGACTAATTGTGAGTGATAGGTATGGGATTTTTCTCTCCCACATGATTATGATATCCATGGCTTCTTAATTGGCAAGACTGAGAAAAGTGTAGCCATACGCATGTGAGTCAATATGTGATATTGAGCTTACATATATCTCATGTAGTCTGCCCTGGTTCAAGGAACAAGATTGAATAATAATGAGGATGACTATTCCATGCCTCTAGTTTGATCTGGATATCAGTGACAAAGTAACTATACAAATGTCATAACACCATACACATATTGTAGGTTTAAGTTGCTCCTCAACTTTGCATTCACTTGGGTAGCAATGATGTGCGACTAGGCACCACTCTTTTCTTGTGATTTCATAACCTAGTTATGGACATTCACTGCTGATGTATGCATAAATTGTCATTATTTTGATATCTAATTTGGTTATTTTCTTTGTCATTTGTGCTTAATTGAATATCTTTTTAATAAATATTTTACCAAATTAGTAAAAATCACTTGTGCATCATTTCTTATATTTTTACATGTATTTTACATATTTTAATTATTATAATAATTATTTGATTTTATTCATTGATTATTTTATTACAGATAATTATTTTTTACTGGAGCAAAGTCGATACCATCGACTTGCAACTAGATGGTAGTGACATGGCATCAGAGTACAAATATTTTTTGTTCCAGATTGAAAAGGAAAAGGACGTTTTACTGTGAAGAAGTCAATACCATCGAATTCCAACTCGATACCATCGACTCAGACGCTGCAGACCAAATTTTAATGTGTTAAATCTAACACATATTATATTAAAAAATACATTTTAGAACCACATGTACGACGACTATAAAAGACACCATTAGAACCACAATTGGGAGATCTATCACGGGGGGACGATACGACAGCCGAACGGAGGGAGAAAAGTAGAGGAACCCTACACGGAAGACCTCAGAGGTATTTTGGTGGCGGAAATGATGGCAAATTCTCTCCATCTTCTCCAGATCCACTCTTTAACCCTTTCTCCAATTTACTGTATCTCGAAATTCATGTTTTACATCTTTTCGACTTACTGTGATACCATGTCGTCTATTTTCGGCTAAAAACCGTAATTCTTTAGGACTGGGAGTAGCCCGGGTAATCGTTGTATGATACTTTTTGCATAGTTTATCATAATTTGTCTCTCAAATCCATAGTATGATGTCATTTTCTCCATTATATCATTATGATTGATCACCCTAATGATAATCTAATACCTTTAATTACTTTGAAAGAAGAATTAACGGTTGAAAAGAGACGATAATCACATTAACTAATAAATCCTTTGAATAAGGCGATGTACAGTTAATGGTGGAAACCCAAAGTATGATCTTCATGCACCTAGTTTAGGGTATAGGTTACTACTACCGTGGAACCGACCTAGATTTAGGTAGTGAATTGTATCGCGAAAGCGAGCAATTTTGACTACAAGCCACTACCCAGAATAGGAGACAAGTTAGGATAATTGTGTAGGAATTAGTACAACGAGAACCTGCGGTGAAACCACAATCCTAAGGATTCCATTTTTAATTGATTAAACCAACCATTTAATCAATTGTTTTGTTTTGTTTTATTTTTATTTTCTTTTTCAATCAACTCTTGTTTTTGGCTTAGCTGATCAATCTTAATTAGTAATAGTCTTTAACCTCACAACTCCCTGTGTTCGATAACTCGGGACTCATAATCCCATATTACTTCGACACGTACACTTGCGTATTACACACACATTATACACGTGTCAAGTTTTTGGCGCCGTTGCCGGGGAGTTGGCATGGTTAACACTATAAAAAGTTAGGATCGACCACTCTAGGCCATTGTATTTACTTTCCTTGTTTTTATATTCTTCCTATTTTTCATTACATACAACTTTATTGTTAGTTTAGGCATTGTATATATTCATCTAAGTATTTCTTTGTAGTTAGTCTTTTTTTCATTTAAAAAAAAAGTAAAAAAAAGCACATGGTGCCTATTTTTTTTGACTGTGGAAATGCACATGTAGGTTATAGATGTTTGAGTCCACCTTCATTACATCATGAGAAAACCTCAAAGGAAATTCATCGTGAGCATATTAGAATTATGGTTCAATATGTTTTAAATCACAGAGGTCCTATTTCTAATGGAGGATGGGGTAGAATAGAGAAAATGGAAGAAGTTGAGATTGAGGATAAGGAATTAGAGAGTGAGGATAACATACTGGAAGAAGTTTTAGAATCACCTCTATCATGTCCTTCCATTGAGCCCACACCCACACCCTTGACTCCTAGGATTGATCTCGAATATGATTGGGGATCTGATGAGGAAGATGAGGAGAATGATGCAAATAAGGTGGAAGACAATTTTGATACATGTGTTTGGGATATGAGTGAAGGAGAGGAGGATCTAGAAGGTGCTTTATTTGATAGTGATCTTAGAGAGGAGGAAGAGAATGAGGAAGAGGATATTGAGAGTGAAAATGTGGAGGAATTTCCCATTACCCATCACATAATTCCTTCACCACAAGACCCATCTCTTCATTTCCTTATTGAGGATCCTATATGGGATATATATCCAGATGATAATTTTGAAAGTTTTTGTGAGGATATTAAATGTGGGGGAATTAAATTACTAGAAGAGGAGGCACAAAAATTCACCTTTGATATAACCCCACCATTATGTGTAGATAAGAGTGATCCATTGGGGATGGTCATAGAAATTAAGGATCAATCATCATTATACCTTTCACCTCATGGCTATCTATTTATGCATGTGCTCCCACATCAAGACTTGATTGTGAATCATGTTCATGTTCATGTTCATTGGAATGATAATTTACTGTTGAAATGGAATGTCCACCATACATGTTGGTCTTCTAACTATTATTTATTTTTTCTCATTGTTGCAAGGAACTAAAAGTTTAGAAGGAAGAGGCAGAGAGAGCTTTACCCTCCTCCACAACCACCTGATTATTGTTGATTGACATGTGTCCATCCTAGGACGTTAAACAAGGAAGCTTGTGGGAGGCAACCCTACAATTAGTGTGCATGTACGCATTGAGTCGGTACCACTGACTTCACTGTCGGTAGTACTAAGTTCTCATCAGTGACATCTTACAAGCTGAGCAAGCATCGACACTTCACCGAGCTCGAGTGCTTATTGGAGGGCATGTCTTCATGTGGATCCCTCCCACCTATCTTTTGCCCCGAATCTCACCTCACATATCGGTACAATCATTCCATGTATCTTCCTTTGCTTTTGACATTGAGGACAATGTCATATTCAAGCTTAGGGGGAGGAATGGAACGATGCTTCTATCTTTACCTCTTGCATCTTTTCTTTTTATCATACATCTACATATTTTTGTTTCATAAAAAATAGATTTTTTTTGTTTTTAGAGTCCACTTCTATCTAGTGTAATTTTGGACAAAATATAAAATTTTGGTTAGGATTAGCCGTTTGTTTCCTCTTCCTATTTGATGTCATATTTTCCTACAATGGTATCAGAGCCACATCAATTAATTATATTTTGGGATAACTGATATGATCATATTTTAAGTTTTATCATATTTATTTAGTTCATGCATAACAAATATTTAAACTGGTTGATGTTCACGTCCATATAAGTCACCACATAAAGAACCCAAACGAAATATATATATATATATATATATATATATATATATGCAATTTACACGTGTCGCCATAAAATTGATTTTGATGGTGGATGTGAAGCATGGTTATGGTCAAAACCCATGATCTGTGTGTGCATGATTATGGTTTTTATTCTTGTTGATAGTCGATTTGTGTAACGAGCCTCTCTCTCCTTTATACATGTAAATTAATGCTCTTCTTCCTATTTCCCCTCAAATGTAACTTGAGGTTTTCCCATATACAATGTAATAAGAAATAGGATAGTTTTTAATATATGTTATGACGTTAGATGATGATTTACACAAAGGCAAAACGATCGGCTCGTGATATGACCCGATCAATTGGAGGGTTGAGGAATCCAAACGGTAGGAAGATGAACTAATAGGCTGGTGGCCCAACTGACCAGCTGGAGGTGTCCAGATGTAGCTTGGACCTGAGAACTAGATGATTGTCTCAAAAAAGCCCAACCGAGAAACCAGGAGGCAAGCTGACCGGTTCAAGAGTTCAATCATTCAACCCGGCTTGGTTTGAGCACAAGATCTTCACCAACAACAGGTTTCATATGATGTGCACAATAAGTGGTAGTAATTTCTTATGGCTCTAAGGAATTACATTGGTATGGCCTTAACCATTGCTTTTGCATTTTATTTATTTCATGTTCTCGTTTGTGGTTATAGCATGTATATGATACACACTATATATGTGGTGATTGGATAAAATATATTTATTTATACAAACTCCCTCAACTTAAATATTAAGTCTAAGATGCCTTCCATTAGCAATATACATGAAAAGCTTGATCGACCAAGCGTAGATTTGCACAAAGCATGTGCACCGTCTATCTCATGGAAATTTGATGGTAGATATGTAGATTGGCACAAAGCATGGTGCATATCTATTGTATTGGCTATTGGGCCAGGCTTAACTGGTGACTTGGAGAGACCAAGCCTAGAGGCATGCAGATGATCATGGAAAAGAGTTGTGCATATCATCTATCCAAGAGTTGCATGTGATGCAATTGGCGTGATGACCTACCTAAATAGTCAAGTTGTAGGCGATCTGCAAAATCCGACTCATGGCTTGATGAAATACAAATCTTAGCCCACTAGAATAATATTGTAAGCTGTAATATTCTAAATTGATATTGAGGGATATTAATCTGAATAAAATAGTAAGACTGATAGTTAACTAAAGACCTAATTAATATCATCAATTTTATCAATTCAAATCAAATCAAATCAAAAAATGTTTTGAAAAGTCGCAATATATTTTTGTAGAATCGAATGTCAAATAGAAACACGTTCAAATTGTGATCAGTCCTTAAGAAGGACATAATGGGATAAAGTTCCACAATTGGTTAAGGACTTCAAGAAATGTTCTCATCAATGAGAAAAAGCACTATGTCCTTGATAGACCAATGCCAGAGGAACCTACTCCAAATGCGCCTAAGGATAAATGGATGCTTATTGGAAGCATTCCAGTGATGCCATAGACATTTTGAATAGCTAATGCTATGTTGTATGAACTATGAATTGCATGAACAACACAAATACATGGACATTCTTGAGATGGTAACACATCGTAAGAATCATGTAAAGCAAAGAAGTTATAATGTCTTTAAAGCACTTATTTGAGTGCAAACTAACAAAGGGAGGTCCAGTAGTACCCCATGTGTTCAATGTGATTGGACATGTGGGATGACTAGTATTTCTCTTAGGTTAAGAGTTGACCATGAATATTATTATGCAAGTGTTGCATGAATCATATATTTAGTTTATCAAATGCTTGGCATGTTGTACCAAAGAAAGGAAGAATAAGGACACATCCATGATGGTGATCAATGTAAGTGAGTCCTAGGGTAAATGTGTAACATACTAGATCTCGGACCCTACCCTGGAAGTTGACATTTTAGACTTAGCCAAACAAGGATGAAGGTTAGACCTAAATAGATGTTTAGTATAACCCCAATGAGATAATGCATGTATATATCACCTTAATATAATCTAATGTTCTAACATTAATCTTAGGTTTATAATGGATACATAAAATATGTCACATAACTCATTTTGGGGGTAATATGAAGATAAGGAACTTAATTCGATGAATAATTTAGATAATGGGTTGTTAATGGGCCATATGACATGTCTCATAAAAAAAAGTCTCAAAAGTGGAAACGAACTTCAAATTTGAAATCTACATATCAAAATTAGCCTACGTGTCAAATTTTATCTAATTTGGACAACCTTGAAAAATATTAGGATACGTTTAGGAGAGAGAAAATGAGTAAAAGTAATGAATAATGTGATTATATAACTTTAAAATAGGTAACTAATGACAAATTCATATTCAACACATTAAACATAACTTGTGGATGAATTCTGGTCTAATTTGGATGTTGTTTGTGCAAGTTATGCAATTTTAGGTACATTCTGGACTTTTCTGCAATTTACCCAATTGGGAGGTTTTCTTTGTAAATTGTCACATGCATTATAATCCTTATATATCCCCTTACCATTCTATAGTTCTTGAACCATGGGGCACCTAGTTTCACCTTGGCTAGAAGGTGTTTCTTTCCGAGGGCATGTTAGGGATTACTCTCTTTATAAATGAGCTTATCTTTAGAAGCTATCAACCAATGTGGTTATTTCTTTGATTGGAGGTCGGTTGCGATGGCCTATAAGTTTCCATAAACAAACATTTGATATTCAAGAATCCTCTATGAGATGTCCTCTTACATGGCCATGAAATCCCTAGGCTAAGGACACAAGGAAAACTCCATGGACACCTCATGCTTGACTTCTTCCTTATCCATAGAGGTTTGCATGTTCATAGGCACCCATAGCATTGGACACATGGAAAGTAACTTTACACCTCATGATTGTCTTCTTCTTTATCGATAAATACTTGCATGTCCATGGACACCCTTATACATGACACATGGAAAGTCTAATAGACACCTCATACTTGATCTCTTTCCTTATATAGCCATATCTACCCCTTCCCAACTCCCAATTCAAAAACTCTTGCTCTACTTTATTAACTCTAGATTAGAGCATCATTCCTACTCTATTTTTCCACAAAGGTGCTGTCCCAAGGTAAAAGGAGGTGCCTACCTTGGTGAAGAAGGTTCCTAGGGTTCCAAATTTCTCTATTTAGGATTTCTTAAGCTCCTCCTTGGTGATTTTGACCAAAACTAGTAAGTATCCTCCTTTCTTTCCCTATTTTCATGTTTTTAGTCTTCCTTCCACCTTCCTCTAGGTCAGAACCATGGCCTTCCATGGTGAAAACCCACCTAGAACCCATAAACATCTCATCTCCATGTTCTTTTGTTAGGGTTTTTCACCTCTAAAGTGGAGAAGGTGCTTCTTGCTCGAGATAGGAGCTTTGTTGGAGAAACCAGCCTCACTAAGCTTGGGAATACTTATTGGACCTGTCCACCTTCCCTAGAGGTTATTTGGAGGCTTAGGCTTGGATCTAGGACTGACTTGGACTGTTTAGACTCTGAAGTTGAGGTATGATGTATCCCCTATTTTTCTATGTTGAGCAATTCACCTATGCTTATTCATTCTCTTTGTCCTATGGACATTAGCCTATACATAATGTCTTTTCTTTTGAAAATCATGGTTCATGTGAACTACCTTATTTGATATTGATCATGTGATCATGGATATTCTTTTGAACACTTATCTTATGCTTTTTTCATGATGGAACTCTAAAAGATGATATGTGATGCCTTTTTCCCACTTATGAGGTGGATGTATATGTTGGTCACTTATGTGGTGACTAGTTTACATATTCTGACTATACTTTCGACTTGCCTCTACATTTAACATGCTATGTGATTCAGTAGCACTAGAGTAGTGTAATTACATTAGTTTTTATGGCAGATGTGTTATTTCCTACCGAGTAGATGTGATATTTTCTGCTCTTTTGGGATGGAAAGGAACCTCATAGCCAGGGCAAGATGTGTGATTCCTGGCCCATGTTTTATATATTTAGGAGATTGGTAGTATTCCTTTGTCTATTAGGTTTCAAGTTTATGGGACTTGGCCGCCTTTGTGTTTATTTTGTTCTAGGGATATGTTTATCTCATATGCATGCAGGTTGATGATATGGGGTTTGTGCCCTAATTCTTTACATGTGCTTGTGTGGAACAATATTTATATTTTATTAATGGCAAGTATTATTTTTTTATCATATGGTTTCAATTCCTTTTCTCTTGATACCCATTTGGGTGGTCCTTATCCTTTCTATGGGAAGCCTATTATATTTGATGTCCTTTATTCCATATATTGCTCAATTTCCTATTTAGTATGCGCATACCATCCTTAGTTGATGTCATCTATTTTCTCTTCTTTCTGGGGTATGCTTCCAACCTTAGGTGAAGGACTTGTATGATAAGGCATGAAGTTTTGGACTAGCTTAAGGAGTTAAAGCTTGGATACAAAGTTGTTATGGTTTAGATTTCCCTCTACTTAGATCCTTATGTTGTATCATACATGTAAACCCTTATGGGATATTATGATGTACTTTTGTAATCTTTTGTGAATATTGAATATAGTCATTATTTTTATTCTGTTGCTATACTTTGGTTATTTTGAATATCGTTTATTGAAGTTTGAAAATTTTGTGCCTATTATAGAATACCTTTGAGTGTGTTTGGAATGAATGTTTTATTCTTCAATCAAATCTTTAGTAAGGGGGTGACCCCACCTCCTTACAGCATGGTATCAGATCCTATAGTAGTCAGAATCTGACTATTTCAATTTTGCCTCCCTAGTTAGAATCCTTGCCTTACCTTTAAGTTTCATGTTTTCCCTAGAGTTGATCAATAGATGATGAAGGGTTGATTTAGGATCATATAGTTTCACATTAGAATAATGATGAATAGATCCTTAAAACACTTACAAGTAAAAGATGCATAAGTAACCGTAGTAACTTGAGGTTGTTTAACTTGTCCTTTAGGCAGCTACTAGGACATGAAATTGAAAGAAAAGGTGTCTAGAAAGGATCAGGGTTCAGGGGTTGGCAAGATTTTCCTCCGCACCACTAGCTTAGCTTACAAGGACTCCCGAATCCATATGATATCGGCCTGGCCTAAGCTGATATGAATTATTAAAATGCTTTTAGGCAATAGTAGCCCTAGACATCTATATGATTTATCTTTAGGGACCCTAATATGTTGAACTAGTCTTCCAGGTGTAAAGACTTGTTTGAGGATGGATAAGAGAAAGTTAACCCATAGTTCATAGTTAGTCTTTATAAGTTACATTTCTTTTTTTTTGCATGATTCTTATGTAGTTGGATGTAAGGAAGTGTAGTTGAACCTTTTGTACCTAAAGAATAGTTTTGACTTAATAAGATGAATCCTTTAAGGGGCGGTGAATAAGTTTTTTTTCTTATATGTGGATGTTTTGATTTTGAGGACAAAATCCCTTTAAGGGGTGGTGTGATGTAACATACTAGATCTCGAACCCTACCCTAGAAGTTGACATTTTGGACTTAGCCAAACAAGGTTGAAGGTTAGACCTAAATAAATTTTTAGTATAACCTCAATGAGCTAATGCATGTATAGATCACCTTAATATTACCTAATGTTCTAACATTAATCTTAGGTTTATAATGGATACATAAAATATGCCACATAATTCATTTTGGTGGTAATATGAAGATAAGGAACTTAATTGGATGAATAATTTAGATAATGGGCCATATGACATATATAATAAAAATAAGTCTCAAAATTGGAAATAAACTTCAAATTCTAAATCTACATATCAAAATTAGCCTACATGTCAAATTTCATCTAATTTGGACAACCTTGAAATATTAGGATAAGTTTAGGAGAGAGAAAATGGGTAAAAGACATAAGTAATGAATAATGTGATTATATAACTTCAAAATATTTAAATAATGGCAAATTAATATTCAACACATCAAATATAATTTTTGGATGAAGTTTGGTCCAATTTGGATGTTGTTTGTGCAAGTTATGCAATTTTAGGTACATTTTGGACTTTTCTGCAATTTACCCAATTTGGAGGTTTCTTTGCAAATTATCACATTCATTGTAATACTTACACATTCCCTTACCATGCTATAATTTTTGAACCATGGGGCACCTAGTTGCACCTTGGTTTGAAGGCATTTCTTTCTAAGGGCATTTTAGGGATTACTCTCTTTATAAATGAGCTTATCTTTAGAAGCTATCAACCAATGGGGTTATTACTTTTATTGGAGGTCTGTTGGGATGGCCTATATGTTTCCATAAACTGATATTTGATATTCAACAAGTCTCTATGAGCTGTCCTCTTACATGGCCATGAAATCCCTAAGCTAAAGACACATGGAAAGCTCCATGGACACCTCATGCTTGACTTCTTCCTTATCCATAGAGGTTTTCATGTCCATAGGCACCCTTAGCATTGGACACATGAAATGAAACTTTACACCTCATGCTTGACTTATTCCTTATCCATAAATTTTTGCATGTCCATGGACACCCTTATACATGACACATGGAAAGTCTCATAGACACCTCATACTTGACCTCTTTCTTTATGTAGCCATATCTACCCCTTCCCAACTCCCAATTCAAAAAATATTTCTCTCCTTTATTTCCTATATATTTTAGCATAATTCCTACTCTATTTTTCATGAAGGTGGTATCCCAAGGTAAAATGAGGTGCCTACCTTGGTGAAGAAAGCTCCTAGGGTTCCAAATTTCTCTATTTGGGATTTTCTTAAGCTCCTCCTTGGTGATTTGGACCAAAACTAGTAAGTATCCTCCTTTGCTTCCCTATTTTTATGTTGTTAGTCTTCCTTTCACCTTATTATAGGTCGGAACCATGCCCTTCCATGGTGAAACCCCACCTAGAACCCATAAACACCTCATCTCCATGTTCTTTTGTTAGGGTTTTTCACCTCTAAAGTTGAGAAGGTACTTCTTGCTCGAGATAGGAGCTTTGTTGGAGAAACCAACCTATCTAAGCTTGGTAACCTTACTTATTGGAAATTTTCACCATCCCTAGAGGTTCTTTGGAGGCTTACGCTTAGATCTAGGACTGACTTGGACTATATAGACTCTGAAGTTGAGGTATGATGTATCCCATATTCTTCTATGTTGAGCAATTCACCTATGCTTATTCATTCTCTTTGTCCTATGGACATTAGCCTATACACAATGCCTTTTCTTTTGAAAATCATGGTTCAAGTAAACTACCTTATTTGATATTGATCATGTGATCATGGATATTCTTTTGCACACTTATCTTATGCTTTGTTCATGATGGAACTCTATAAGATGACATGTGATGTCTTTTGCCCAGTTGGTCACTTATGTGGTGACTAGTTTATATATTCTAACTATACTTTCTACTTGACTCTACATTTAACATGCTATGTGATTTAGTAGAACAAGAGTAGTGTAATTGCATTGGTTTTTATGGCATATGTGTTATTTCCTACCGAGCAGATGTGATGTTTCCTACTCTTTTGGGATGGAAAGGAACCTCATACCCAGGGCAAGATGTGTGATTCTTGGCCCATGTTTTATATATTTGGGAGAATGGAAATATTCCTTTCTCTATAAGGTTTCAAGTTTATGAGACTTGTCCGCCTTTGTGTTTATATTGATCTAGGGCTATGTTTATCTCACATGCATGCATGTTGATGATATGGGGTCTGTGCCCTAATTCTTTACATGTACTTGTGTGGCACAATCTCTATGTTTTATTAATGGTAAGTATTCTTTTTTATCATATGATTTCAATTCCTTTTCTCTTGATACCCATTTGGGTGGTCCTTATCCTTTATATGGGAAGCCTTTTATATTTGATGTCCTTTATTCCATATATTGCTCAATTTCCTATTTAATATGCACATGCCATCCTTTGTTGATGTCATCTATTTTCTCTTCTTTCAGGGGTATGCTTCCAACCTTAGGTGAAGGACTTGGATGATAAGGCATGAAGTTTTGGACTAGCTTAATGAGTTAAAGCTTGGAGACAAAGTTGTTATGGTTTAGATTTCCCTCTACTTAGATCCTTATGTTGTATCATACATGTAAACCCTTATAGTATATTATGATATACTTTTGTAATCTTTTGTGAAAATTGAATATAGTCATTATTTTTATTCCGCTGCTATACTTTGGTTGTTTTAAATATAATTTATTGAAGTTTGAAAATTGTACACCTATTCTAGCATACCTTTGAATGTGTTTGGAATGGATATTTTATTCTTCAATCAAATCTTTAGTAAGGGGGTGATCCTGCCTCCTTACAAAAGGCAAGGCCAAGAAGTATTCTAAGGCTAATGTTAAGTCCAAATCTTCTACACTCATATAATGGAGAAGGATAAGTGTAAAAGGAATCTATCCTTTTCACTTAAAGGAGAAATAAAACAAAGTGCCACCTTTGTCACTTGTTTGGACATTGGAAAGGAATTATCCTCTTCATAGAGGATCTTAGGAAGAAGATAGAGATAGAGATATCTACTTTAAGACCTAAGACGAAGTAAGCTAGAATTATATGGCGCAAGGGTTTCTGCTACTATAGTTAAAGGTTGTCATTCATGGGCACATAATAGAATTGGTATTTTTCTATTGTGTACTTGCCAAACATCATATGTTTTGTATGACAAGAACATTATGATATTTTATGGTGATGCCCTATATCTCAAAAACTATACTTGATAGTTGTAAAGGCAAATGTGTATATTGAATGACTTGATAACTCAAACATTGAATACCTATAACACTGTCATCCAGAGCGCATAAATGAGAAATGCATTTCTAGAATTCATATGATGGTTATCTAGACTCTTTTGGTTATTGAATAATAGAGACATGCATGTCTTATTTGTTGTGCAATATGACAAAAGCATCTTCACTAAATGTAGTGGGAGATCGACTATTCCATTAGGACTAGTACATACTGATGTACATAGACCTTCTTGGATGAATGCTAAAGGTAGTTACAAGTATCTCATTATATTTACTGATACGATCAGTAGATATTGAAATTTGTATTTAATGATATACAAATTTGGATCTCTTGAAGTGTTCAAGGAGATCATATATGAAGTACATAACTAAATTGGTAAAAGTATTTAGAAATATTGATTTGATCAATGTTGAAATGTTTTTAACCAATAGTTTGAGGACCTTCTGGAGAGATCGTGGTAGTGTATCCCAAAGTACTCCACCTGAAACATAATGATGTGTCAGAAAAAATGTGTCACACCTTGTTAATTCATGGTGAGATTATCAATAAAATCTAGCTAATCTTACGAATTTTTTTTGGCACATGCTTTACACTAAACAATGTACCATATAAATTGGTTCAAGAGATACCATATGAGATATGGCATGGGAATTATCCTGATCAGTCTTTTGTAGTGATTGGGATTGAAAGCTTATATAAGAAAATAGTTTCTTAAAGGTATTTATCCAAAAATCACATGAATGTTATCTTGTTGAATACTACTTATATTACATCCTGACAACAAAGTGTTTGTTGCTAGGATGACTGAATTCCTAAAGGGAACTTAGTTTCAAAGGAATCAGTGGGAGTAAAAGTATAACTCGAAATATTTGAGACAAACAAGAAAACATTGAACCTAAAGAGGTACAACAAAGAACAAGGAGAAGCACAAACTATTGAGGAATCTCAAGTTCCTTATGTTAACACAGATCTCATAGATATAGTAAAACACCTTGACTTTGAAAGATTGTGATATATTATAACTCAATATGGTGGTAAGTTGATCATAGCAATGAGTCAACTACCTACCTAGAAACTATTGAGGAACCATATTCTGAAAAAATGGCTCGAGGCCATGAGATCTATGATGGACTCCATACAAACCAACAAGGTATGACCTTGGTGGATCCACATGAAGGGTAAATCCCATAAGGTGCACTTGGGTCTCTATAAGAAGATCAACATGGAAGGGTAGACCAGTTGCAAGGAGTTTCAAACTAGTTCAAATTGTTGAACGCGATGAATCCTTTCACCAGTTATCATGGTTAAATCCATCTGGATCATGCTTGTTGTTACAACTTATTATGATTGTGAAATTTGGCATGTGGATGTTAAAACTTTATTACTTAATTGGAATAATTAAGAGGATGTGTATGTGACACAACCTAATGGTTCTATATATCCATTAATGCAAATAAAGTCTATAAGCTACAAAGGTCAATTTGAGGATTGAAGCAAGCATCTCAAAATTGGAATCTTTGATTTGACAAGACAGTCAAAGGGTTTGACTTGAGTCAAAATGAAGATGGAATATGCGATTACAAAATACTTAGCAGGAGCATATTGATATTCTACATAATGATGTAGAATAACGTCCCTATCCTATAAATGTGAAAACTTAGCAAAGAAAGTACCTTCTATACTAAGGGTTTAGGTGAAGCATCCTATGTGATAGTGATCGAGGTCTATAGAGATAGATCTAGAAAGCTTCTTGACCTAAGTAAAAGCACATACATTGGCAAGATGTTGAAGGGTTCAGCATGCAAGACTTAGTGAGAGAAAACTTGTCCATGTTCCATGGAGTTACTCTTCCATGAGCCTAGTGTCCCAATTCCTATGAAGAATAGGGACACACGGATAGATGCCATTGGATCTGTCTTGAATGTAATGCTATGTACTTATCCTGTTATCTCGTATGTATTGGACATGACCAGAAGATATCTAGTAATCTCGTATGTGTTGGACATGATGAGAGGATATCCAGTCATCTGATATGTATTGACACGATGAGAGGACGTATATATACCTACCTAGGAATCTCATATGTATTGACTGGACTACCATAATGAACATCCTTACGTTCTTGTGAAGCACTTAAAGGATTGGTACCTTGGTTATGGTAATAAGGAAGAGTTGTATGTAAAGGGTTACACCCATGCAAGCTTCCAAACTGACAAAATAATCACAATCTAAATTTACATATGACAACAAACAAGAACTGTAAGCTAGAAAGAGTTCTGAGCTAAATATAGTTGTTCAAATCTACAAAATAAGTCGAGTATCTCTGTGTTATGAAAACAACAGAGGATATTGTATGGATCAGTAAGTTTGTACGGATGAAATTGTGTGAGGTTCCAAACCATTGATGACATAGTAGAAATATTGATGACAACAATGGAGCTATTAGTTAGGCTAGGAATCTCAAATAGCATACTATGGTGCTTCCATCTCATATGAGTAGCGTACATCAAAGAGATGTGAGAATTCCAAAATGCCGACTTAAAGCAAATTTTGCTAAACCCGCTTTAAAAGCACTTACGCAGCAGAAGCATGATGGTCATGTTAGGTCACTCAGGATGAGATCTATGGGTGATTGGCTCTAAGTGCAAGTAGGAGTCTGATGGTATGTATGCCCAGAGAGCCAATCATATGATGATTGGGATGTGGAAGTAGATACCTGATTTGGTAATAATAAAGGCAAGCTTCCAATACATCTATTTCACTCAGTTATGAGCTGATGAGGATACAAAGTGAATGTCTAGATAATTATATTACTCAATGACATATGTTTTCAAGTTACTATCCTTATAGATGAGATCATACAGATGTTAAGAGTATATATACATATTCTCATTATGTCCCTGATCGGTTGTTATTGTGGAAGGTTGATAGACAACAATAACACATAAGATCATAGTGTGAGTTGGTTGATGACTAAATCTCATTAGTCATGATATGACAATATCAAATCAAGCACACAGATACATGTTAGAGAATAGTGTATCGGATAGACCCACTGTGAGACTGAAACATGGAAGTCATAGTCAGCTCTCACAATCATGGTGGTGGTTGTGATTCTTAGACCTAAAATCACTGCACTCATCACATGTCACTGGGTACACTTTGACATCATCAAATGCAATCTTGAAACATGGGTTGTTATAACGATGATGATTGGATAACTTTGACACATGGGGACTGACTGTGAGTGATAGATATGGGATTTGTCCCTATAATAGGAGTATGATATCCAAGGCCTCTTGATTTGTGAGACTGAGAAAAGTATGTCCATATGCATGTGAGTCAATATGTGATATTGAAATTACATATATCTCATGCAGTCTGCTTTGGTTCAAAGAACAAGATCGAATGATGATGAGGATGACTGCTCCATGCCTCTAGTTCAATCTAGATATCAGTGACAAAGGAACTGTGCAAACAATATAACACCATACACAGGTTGTAGGTTGAAGTTGCTCCTCAACCTTCCATTCACTTGGGTAGCAATGATGTACGACTAGGCACCACTCTTTGCTTGTGATGTCATAAGCTAGTTATGGACATTCACTGCCAATGTGATATGGGACCTATAGGGTCACACACACACGAACTCAATTAGAAGAGAAGTTTGATTTTGAATGATAATTGAATCAAGTACTAAAGTATTTAGGTACTCAATTCACGCAATAGATCGACAGATTGGCTGACTGAACTATCAAACGACAATCTCACTAGGTGAGACGGCTATTTGGGAAGCCAGATGGGCGTCTCAAGTGTTGAGACGGCCGTTTGGGTTGTCCGGCACATTAAAAATTTAATTGGCTTAGTTCTACCCTATGAACTGCCCGGTTCAAGCTGTTGAACCGATCGACTCGACTCAAACTCACCAGACGGTTGTCTGGGTGAGTGAGACTGGCATCTCGCTTGTCAGAGACGGCTCGGTTGGGACAAACAAAAGATCTCGAGTTTTCTCGAACTCATCTTAATTGCACATACTTGGGGTGCAAGTAAATAAATGTATGATATTAATTAGGAAACGATTTGCCAATTCACATCTGACTGGAAAAGCACGAAACAACCGTCTCACATCCCAGACGACCGTTTCACTTAGCGAAATGACCATCTCGTGTGCGAGAAAACCGTTTCGTCGCACGCAGGTTGCAAAACTTTTAAAAAAGTTGCGAAAATTCAAGATCTACTTGTCCTTTCCACTCCTGCTTTAGTCCCCATTGGATGGGGACTGGGAACCCTGACCCTAATGCCTCCTATATATAGATGGTATTGAGGGCTTCCCTGAGCACAACTATTAGACAGACAATTGAGAATCAGTTGCCCTGACAAGTGTTGTCCAATATGATTTTGGTAACCACGAGAGCCTAGGCAAGTCTTACCCGACTAGGGAGGGATAACCATGGGAGAGCAACAACTGAGGATCATTGTTGTGGGAGAGCATGTTGGTGACTAGTACACCAATGGGAGGGACAACTCCTTCCAATCTATTCCTGTAGGATGATAGGAGTTCTAGTTGGTCCGTGTGGACTACTCTAGAGGCAAGAGTGTGTTGGCTGCTTCTAGGAGGGAAGCGTAAACTCACAGTCTATGGTGAGATCTGAGGAGCCACTACAATATTTTTTCGAGTCCGATGTCTATGGAGGAGTAGTCAGACGAGTCTGAATGTGACTAGGAGTTGCATAACCACCATCCAATACAGAGTGCACATCTACATCGATGAGGATTGTCGTTAGACTTACTCCAGGATCAAGTATATCTTCGTAAAACCATCCTTCACATTACATAGTTATTGACGCAATCTGCTAGTTAATGGGAAATATGTCAGTAAATTTTTTATTTCCGCTTCCTATCTGATGTCGTATTTCCCTACAGACTTTACATAGATGACTCTCCCCTACTCACAAAGCTTATTGGACCAACTAAGTAGTTTGGGTGGTTGTCTCCTTGTGAAGAAAGATTTTATAAGCAAGCTTATCTCTAAACTAATCTTAGGATTTCATGTTAAAAAAACTACATAATATACAATAATATACCCAGACAAGATTTGGGGTTGTCTTCTTTTCCAAGAAGGAAGAGTCACCACACGTTCATGACTAATGAAGTTCAATGAAGGAATTATCACGTGCATGACTTGGAGTTATTGTGCCTCTTAGTAGAAAATTTGTTGTCTACTATACAGTCGACTCATCCATAGATTTAGATGCCCTAAAATCATCTCTCTATACTTAAGGTGAAGTTATCTCATCGATACGTATAAGGTTGAGTTGAAGATTGGATAAGATAAAACTAGTTTAAACCATGAAAGTTTCATCCTGTGAAATGTTTATTGACGTTTGTATCGCTTTGATACCTCACAACGTTTTTGTTAAAAAATAATATTTTCTTATATAATTATAAGTAAAAAAATATTGATTTCTGTCAAAGGTTTTCAAACCAAGTCATAACTTTTCACATGTATAAATTTGTAATATTAACTCTAAGTGGTGAGAACCCTACGTTTCTTCTTGGCTTATACCATTAGGACACAGTAATATTGGTGACAATGAATTTTGTACAGGTAAAACAAAAAAAAAACATGTGATTATTATCATATGAAAAACATTCCCCTTCTAGTTCTGACTTCAAATGTTTTAGAGGATACAAAAAAAAATTCTTTTAAGGACTAGAGCTTGGTAATGAATACATATAAAAAATGATCTTTTCAAGGCTGAAGTATTGAGATATGATAAATCGCAAACATATTCATAATGGTGAGCAAAAGAATTGTTATAAAAGAAACTATGGTAGATGTTGGAAAATACCTTCTTAGGATTGTATTAGATGGGTAAGCTACAATTCTATATATGAACCTCATTAATAAATAGTCAATCAACTTGGTTTATTAACATTAAGTCGTAAATAAGGACTTTATGGTCCCAATTTAATTGAATAAATAAAGTGGTCTGGAGAAACTCCGAGACAAATTCTATCAATGTAACTCTTTAAAAAGCATGATTAAAGAGTCACGGCGAAACATCAAATGCCTCTAACACATTTAGTAAAAAAAATAGCACCACCGCAATTAAGACATAAAGTTTTCAAATATTAGGATATATTTATCGCCAATGGATTAGACTTTGGACAAAAAAAGCAATACATTGCAGTTGACTTTGATACTAATGTTGAGATGTAAATAAAAATAAATATATTAGGAAATTAGATTTCTGAAATGATATAATAAAATTTTCATAGAATATGATGTTAACTAATTGTGATTTAAATCTAAAAAATTATTTGTTTGGTTGACTTACTTATATTTATAACCAATGCTATATGTGAACCTAAATACTCAACAAATTTATATTAGAAGTAAAAAAATAGTTTGAAGAACACCCAGTAATTAACATACTGGATTTTGAATAATAATGTACTATAATTAAATATCAAGTAATTATCCATATTCTTCTAAAAACATTATATACATTTAGTTGAATATGTTCAAACCATAAATGAACAACTTAACTTCATATAATAATTTAATGTTTAACATGTATTTGGAGTAATAATCCATATACACCTTAAAAGTTATGTTTAAAATGACATTTGAACCTCTAATGTAGCAAAGAGTCCTAAATATCCTAAAATAATCAAATACCAATGTATTTAGGTGACATAACATATAATATGCCTTCTCCTTCAATTTCAACCGTCAATATATTCATAGACAATTAATAACGTAACACGCGACTCATTACACCCTTTTTATAAATCTTGACGGTTAATTTGTTAATTGCTAAAAAAATGACTTAAACGCTTTCAAAATAATTACGTGGATTTATACACCTTAAATATCAGTTTTTGATATCTTACTAAAGAGTAGATAGGTCCTTACGTCCTTTCTTAGCAATAAAATGCTTATTAAAGCCTGACACTAATTAATAGTCTAATTTAACCAAAAAATATGTAAAAATTTATCTGGATGCTTCTAGACCTAGCATACCACTGTCTAAGTTTTTATTCCTTTCTGACTTTGTTTGAATAGTCATTTAATTCCTTAAAATTCTCCTAATAACTTCCATTGAATTACATTAAAATGCCATTGTCATTTCTAATTAACAAACAGCGGCACCTTTCCCTTTCTCTTTGGGTGCATGCTGTGCGTTTCCACACCGTGCGGAAGGTAACAGCTAGCCCAGTCCTTTTCTTCTCCCCTCTTCCTCCACGGCAGTTTCTACCCTATCTCCCACCCGTCTCCTCTTCTTCTTCTCCACCTCCTCTTCTTCTCCTTCTTCTCCCCTTCTTTTCCTTTCCCTCCTCTTCTTCTCTTCCTCTTCTTCCCAATCCACTTCATGTCCTAGAAAAATCCTACAGACCGTCCTCCCACCTTGACAGTTTGGAACACCCCGACGATGTTTCGTTGGCCGCTGGTGGTGCCCTTTGCCACTATAGGCCAGGATATATCGCCTCCTTCAACTAGTGATCGACTACTACCACCAAAATTCTCTACCAGGCCACTGTCTCCCTCCTCCTCAGCCTTCTTCATCCTTGCCTTCAACTACCCTAACGGAGAGTGCCGCCTACAAGTCTGTCGAGGCTTCTCTAGCAACAATGGCGCATACTCTCGATGCCATCATGGCCACCATCACCATTGGATCTAACTTTAGTTACCTTTGACGCCACCTACAATACTGAATCCGAGCAACAAGTTCATCTCAGCCATCCTCTGGCCTTACCATTGTCATCTTCTTCCTCCTGACCTGCCCATGTGCAAATGTCGTCGCAGGGCACATTAGCCTGCGACATTAGATGTTAGCGAGGCCTCCCCTCCTTTCCTTTATGCCGCCTACAGTCTCTTATGGTGCCTTCTCTGCACCGTCATAGCTGCCCAACACCATGGAATCCAACTCTTTGCACCCGGCTGCCATGATAGTGCCATCCCCGGTTTGGACGCCTATAGATCCTCTGATGACGATGTTATCTTCACCGATACAACAGCAAAAAGTCTTCTTCCTCCAACAATACTCCTTTTGCCACCACCACTGCCTGGCTGGAGGAGTTACCTGGGCCAGTACAATGCTGGAAACATCACACAGCCATCCCCACTTGCATATCGGTGTACATGTCTTGAACAAAATAACTCCTTCAGCAACAAGTACAAGTCAATTGCTTCTGTGGTAGCGACGCCTAGAGTTGAGTCCCAGATCTTCCCCGATCATCATTTTTAAATTTGAATGACGGTTGGGAAGGCCGGTAATATTCTCCTTCAACCTTTTCTCTCTTCTATGTGTAATATCCATAAAGCATCAAGTATAAGGAACACATCTTATAACCACACTAGTAAATCCACTCTAAAAATGTCTAATCTCGATTCATAAGGGCAAGTTCTTTATGACTTTGTTAATAGATTACATCATGGAAGTAGCGTTATTATATGTAATAATTCTAAGATGTAGTACATTTATAAAATTTGGAATATATCTAAACCCAAGCATGATTTAATCGTGTAATAATGGTATGCCAAAAAACACATGAGACTTCCTGTATTATGAAGCTAATCATATTAGTAATACAATTTAACTAGTCAATGAAACCTGGATTCTATGTCAAATTAATGTCTATTAGTGCCCCAATATTAATTGAATAGTAATCTACGATTTAATAACTAATAAGGAGAACGACTCTAAATATTCACATTAACTATGTTTGAAAACTAAGACGCTAGAGATTCTTCAACACTGTGGGAAATATAATAGTTATAATGTTTCCCTTGCATCCAAATGTGTATACTTTATTTAAGATCTTATCATAAAGAACAATATTATGAATACATTCATATTTTAAAGTATAATCTACATTAGAACTCATATTGAATACTCCAAAAATGACCATGGTATACTTCAAGATATAGAGAGAAAGACAATGTTTAGAAATAACACATAACTAACTACATTAAATATGGTTATTGCCAAGAACTTCGACTATGAATGATCATTGACAAATAATAAATTGAAATATCAATACATAATCTTATGAAATAGGGCATATATGTGAGGTATTGTTGAAGTTTAAAAATCCTAGCTCAAAATTGAACAACAAATCCTAGACTTATATCTACTTTCAATATGATTTGGTGATATTAGATTAATTTTTGTACAAACTAACGATAGGTTGAGAAGGATGAATGGTGAATTTCCACCCCTAAAAAGTAGTTAGTCATGAAGATCATGTATGTACTTCTCACTTGGGATGTTTGGGATTTCACCTCCTTTTGAAACATTTTCTCTTGCATTCATTTCAATGAGACATAGTCAGTTGTTTTTTCTAATTGAAGTGATCATTTGAAATTATCCTTATTTGTTCATATTTGTATGGAAATCATTTTTGATATTGTTGAATTGTTGTTCATATTATGACTTAATTACTATTTGCCAAACTCTATTATAAAAGCAATAGTGACACATGCCTAGTATAATTTAACATATGAGTGGCTATTAGGCCTTAGTTACACATATCCCATGGGCTTAGTCCCAAAATCACGGGTTTTTGGCCTTAGTTGCACACATTCCTTGAGCATAGTCTCTAAATCAGGGATATTTGGCCATGGTTGCACATACTCCTTGGGTTTTAGTCCCTAAATTGGTAGTCTGTGGTGGTGCAGCTACTTCTATCCATATTGTTAGATGTTACTAGTCTGGTTGTTCACATTATATTGCTTATTTAATATTTATGTATTGTTGTAATTTAATAATTGGAAAGTTAAACTAATTTATTACTTGGAATCCATTGATTACTTGAAATCCTATTGAGATGCCTCATAATAAGTTTTTCATAAATCCTTATTATATCTCTTTTTGGACTTATTTTTTCTTATTTAAATTTTATACTACTTGGATCTGGCCTTTTCTTCTACCTTCTCCTTCCTATTGCCCAAATAACACCTTTAGTGCATACTAGCATTTGTTGATGTCTCTTTAATTTCTTTGTTTATATTGGTTATATTCTTATACCCAGTCTAGGTTACTTCAAGGACAATATAGATGCAAACTAGACCTAAAGACATCATACTTTGGACTCTAGGGTTTGATACTTAGATGAGATAGTCAAGTGTTGTCCTTCGCAACATACATAGAATGGTGTAATCAACAAATTTGTAAGTTCTATGTATTTGATACATAATGTATATACTGATGTTGCCATTTATGACTTATGATTGTTGATGGTTTTTTATGATACTTCTGATTATCCTTCTGTTGCATATTTCTCTAAATCCCTTAGGATCAAATTATTAACATGATTAAATAAAAAATTTAAATAAACTAAATAAAAAAAATTAATTAGTGGGATTTCAATGCTTTATCGCCTTACAGTAAAGTAGGGGACCCTAGAAACCCCATTTTTACAGCTGCCGTCAACTATTGTTGTAACAAGCTCAGGACCCAGAAGCTGATATGAGCTGGTCTCATACCAACACAACAGAGATCTGCAACTTCTCTCATATAAAGCCTTGTTTGGTGCCATGTTGATACATGCTCCGATAGTTGTTGTAGGAAAACTCTATAAAATTGAGGTGTGCATCCCAACATCCCAAAAACTACAGACACAAGCTCTCAATAAATTTTCCAAAGTCTATATAGTCCTTTCAGACTATCCATCTATCTGCGGGTGAGAAGTTTTACTGAACATCAACTATGTACCCATGGCTGTATGCAGATGCTCCCAAAAGTGAATGGTGAATTGAGGACCTCTCTCAGACACAATGGTAGTTGGGATACCATAAAAATGAACGATCTTATCAATATAAACATGTGCAAGCTTCTCTACGATATATGTTGTCTTCATGGGAAGGAAATACACTGACTTGGTAAACCTGTCAATGATCACCCAAATGGAATCATGGCCTTTGGTTGTTCTAGGAATTCCTACCACAAAGTCCATCATGATATGATCCCTTTTCCACTTTTATATAAGTAACGACTGCAAAGCCCCTACAGGTCTCTGATGATCTGCCTTAACCTACTGACACACAAGGCACTTTGCCACAAACTCAGCTATGTCTCACTTCAAGCCAGGCCACCAATACAAATATGTCAGATTTTCATACATCTTGGTGCTACTTGGATGCATATCATACATTGAAGAGTGAGCCTCTTCTAGAACCGACTCCCTTATATCATCTACATCAGGTATCCCAACTCTATCATGATAATATTTTATTCCATCCTTTGACTCCTAGAATCCATCACGCTTCTCACTACCATACTCTGCTCATATCTGTTGAATCATAGTACCACCACTCTATGCATCTATGATATGCTGCCTTAACGTACATGTTACCTGTAACTGGGCCAAGAATCCTGCCAATAAGGAGACTTCCAACTACACATTCATTTGACGCAAGGAGACCAACATGTCACTCTTATGGAACATCAAAGAACACAATTTTGTCTTATCATCCAATGATGAGGAAGAAGACTTCCTGCTCAGAGCATCTGCCACCATGTTCTCCTTCCCTGGATGGTAGTCTATGGTACAGTCATAGTCTTCTATTAACTCCATCCAATGCTATTTCTGCATGTGTAGCTCCTACTTCAAGAAAATGCACTATAGGTTCTTGTGGTCGGTGAAGATCTGACACTTCTCTCCATAAAGGTAGTGTCTCCATATCTTTAAAGCATGAACCACCGTTTCAAGCTCCATATGATGCGTCAAGTAGCTCTCCTCATGTTTCTTAAGTTATCACAAAGAAAAAGAAATCACATTCTTACCTTGCATCAGCACGTAACCCAAACTATTCTTTGAAATTGTAAAAGAGTAAAATCACACCTTTACTAAAGAAATGAAGAATCAAACCGTCATTCCCAACATACTCAAAAGGTATGTTAAAAAGGAGGTTTGATTCTTCAAAATTTTAGTAAAGGGGTGATTTCACTCTTTTACAACATGGTATAAGAGCCCATGGTAGTCAAAATCTAACTATTTCAGTTTTGTTTCCCTAGTTAGAATCCTTAACTTACATAGTTTCTCTTTAAGTTACATGCTTACCTTAGATTTGATATATGTTGATGAAAGATTGATTTAGGATCTTATAGTTACACATTAGAATCATGTTGAGTAAATACCTAACATACTTACAATTGAAAGATGCTTAAGTAATCAAAATAACTTGATGATGTTTAGGTCTGCCTTTAGGAAACTATTAGGGCATGAAGTTGAAGCAAAGGTGTCTAGAAAGGATCAAGTTCTGGTGGCTGGCAATATTGTCCTCCATACCACATGCTTGGTTTACAAGGACTCCCAGATCCATATGATACCGGCCTAGCCTGAGCCGATTTGGATTTTCCAAAATAGTTTTCTTTTAGGAAATAGTAACCTTAGACCTCTATGTTGAACATCTTTGGGAACCCTAGAGTGATGATGACTTGTTTAAGGATGGATACCCTATATAGTTATCTTATGTCCCTTAGGACCACATGTTTGGATAGTTTATTCTTAGAACCTAGACTTTGAACTTTGGAGTTAAGTGACTTATCAGAGTGTGCAGTGGAAGTGTGATGGATTTTGTACATGGTGTAGTAGACACATCCTTTAACTCCTAGTGTAATTTGGCTTGATAGGTCAAATCCTTTTAAGGGGTGGAGTATAGCTGATTTGATGGTGTTTGGGTAGTTCGGTTTTGAGGATGATATAGGGGATGGAACCCAGTGCCATATCGAGATCTAGCTAAGTGACTTTAGAAACCCTAACCCCATAAATAGGAGGTTAGTGTGCTTGGATCCCTTGTTATGACCAAACAAGTTATAGTTGTAACCCTAACATGTTTATTAAAATGTTAGTGAACATATAATGATCATCTGAGGAATAATTTATATGTTCAAGCCCTAATGAATATTCAATGCACATAATAAGAGTAACTCACATATTAATACTAATTTTGGATACACATGATTTTAATAATGTCATGAACCAATAAAACCTAATGATATGATAAGTGTAACCTAATCCTGGACTTAGTGCATGCTAAGAATGAATTAGTGAAATATAACGGTCATGTTGACCTAATCCCTCAGTTGTAATAATCTAACCTTAATATATGCATCTGTAATGCCTTTCATGATACATTAATGATGTTAGGTGTCATAATCAGTTAACATACTTTGATACACATAAATGATATATATAATCATCTGATCACATATTAATCAAGTCATCAATATGAAATGCATGTTACCTTGTTATCTAATACACATGTAATTAGTCACCTAATGTGAATCAATTCATTGATATGTAATATGTCTCACTTTGATCATTAAAATACATATAATGGCTTCAATGTGAATATGAAGTGATTGGATTCACATAAGCGTGCAAAATTAATAATACAAATGAATAAATATGAGAAATGATTAATGATGACATTTATGTGAAACGTAATGTGACAATGTTTAATATACATACAAGTATTCAATGTGACCTAATTCGGATTAATTGTAGAGTTAATAACAAATTGACTAAAATGTCCTATCACATGCAAGATAATTTGTTATAATTAATATAATGATAATATGAGGATTATGAAGTGTAAATCCAAATTATTAATGATCAAATATGAGAAATGATTAATGATAAAATATATTGAGATAATTGAGTAACCTCTAATTGTTCATAATAATGAAATATAATTCTTTTTGGAAACCAAGTGAATATGACATGACATAATTAAAAGAATAAGGGGAGGAGTGCTGTAACATACTGAATCTCATACATTTTGTCTTTTGGCCATCTTTCCCATCTTTTCCTTTCCTTTCTATCCTTTTTGGCCTTGATATTCAATTTGTGGAATTATTGGTGGTTTGGGTGATCTTGATCATCATTTATTCCAACATTTGGGTTTATGCACAAATACCTCAGTAAATATTTTTAATAAGGATCTATATGCAAATTTACCACATATATGAGATAATGATAAAATAATTCATTGTAGATCATTCTTTAGCCTTATGGATCAAGGAAGGGAAAAAGGAATGAATAATAATTCTTTAAACAGGTTAACATGATATCAAATTATTTAATATGAAAAATAGTTTTAATAATGGATAATGGGCTAATTTTTTTTGTAAAAAAGTGAAATCTCCCCTTTACTAAAAATTTGAAGAATCAAACCTCCTTTCCCAACATACTCAAAAGGTATGTTGAAAAGGAGGTTTGATTCTTTAATTTTTGAGTAAAGGGGTGATTTCGCTCTTTTACAACATGGTATCAGAGCCCATGGCCATTGGAATATGACTATTTTGGTTTTGTTTCCCAAGTTAGAATCCTTGTCTTACATAGTTTTCCTTTAAGTTACATGTTTGCCTTAGATTTCATATATGTTGATGAAATGTTGATTTAGGATCTTATAGTTACACATTAGAATCACGTTGAGTAAAAACCTAACATATTTACAATTGAAAGATGCTTAAGTAATCATAATAACTTGATGATGTTTAGGTTTTGCTTTATAAAAATATTAGGGCATGAAGTTGAAGCAAAGGTAACTAAAAAGAATCATGTTCTGGGGGCTGGCAATATTTTTCTCTGCACCACTTGCTTAGTTTACGAGGACTCCCAGATCCATATGATATCGGTCTGGGCAGAGTTGATATAGATTGTCTGAAATAGTTTGCTTTTAGCCAATAGTAACCTTAGACCTCTATGTTGAACATCTTTGGGAACCCTAGAGTGATGATGACTTGTTTAGGGATGGATACACTATATAGTTACCTTATGTCCCTTAGGACTACATGATTGGATAGTTTATCCCTAGAACCTAGACTTTGAAGTTTGGGGTTAAGTGAGTTATCAGAGTGCGCAGTGGAAGTGTGATGGATCTTGTACATGGAGTAGTAGAATCATCCTTTAACCCTAGTGTAGTTTGACTTGATACGTCAAACCCTTTATGGGGTGGAGTATAGTCGGTTTGATGGTGTTTGGGTAGTTAGATTTCGAGGATGAAATCCTCTTATGGGGGATGGAACCCTGTGCCATATCGAGATCGAGCTAAGAGACTTTAGAAACCCTAACTCCATACATAGGATGTTAGTGTTCTTAGATCCCTTGTTCTGACCAAACAAGTTATAGTTGTAACCCTAACATGCTTGTTAAAATGTAATTGAACATATAATGATCATCTGAGGAATAATTTATATGTTCAAGCCCTAATGAATATTCAATGCACATAATAAGAGTAACTCACATATTAATACTAATTATGGATACACATGATGTTAATAATGTCATGAACCAATAAACCTTAATGATATGATAAGTTTAACCTAATCTTGGACTTAGTGCATGCTAAGAATGAATTAGTGAAATATAATGGTCATGTTGACCTAAACCCTAAGTTGTAATAATCTAACCTTAATATATGCATCCTTAATGCCTTTCATGATACATTAATGATGTTAGGTGCCATAATCAGTTAACATACTTTGATACACATAAATGATATATATATATATATATATATATATATATATATATATAAAATCATCTGATCACATATTAATCAAGTCATCAATATGAAATGCATGTTACCTCATTGTCTAATACAGATGTGATTAGTCACCTAATGTGAATCAATTCATTGATATGTAATATGTCTCACTTTAATCATTAAAATGCATATAATGGCTTCAATGTGAATATGATGTGATTGGATTCACATAAGCATGCAAAATCAATAATATAAGTGAATAAATATGAGAAATGATTAACGATGACATTAACGTCAAAGGAAAGTGACAATGTTTAATATAAATACAAGTAATCAATGTGACCTAATTTGGATTAATTGTAGACTTAATAACAAATCGAATAAAATGTCCTATCACATGCAAGATAATTTGTTATAATTAATATAATGATAATATGAGGATAATGAAGTGTAAATCCAAATTATTAATGATCAAATATATTGAGATAATTGAGTAACCTCTAATTGTGCATAATAATGAAATATAATTCTTTTTGGCAACCAAGTGAATATGACATGACATAATTAATAGAATAATAATGATAATGTGATATCCTAATAAGTATAATGCTAATGAGCCAAAAATGTTAATAATGTTAAATCTCATAAAAATAATCTTAATAGTGGAACCTTAGGTGATCCTCGAGAACCTGACCTATGTCGAGATGCTTGTGAAGTATATTTTGATGAGTCATTTGGTGGAATTTATGGTTAGTGGAACAACAAAAGTTTGGTGATGAGATGTTGAACCTTCACCTTCCCTACTTGCTTGTGATTTCGGGGACAAAATCCTCTTTAAGGGGTGGAGTGTTGTAACATATAGAATCCTAGACATTTTGTCTTTTGGCCCTCTTTCCCATCTTTTCCTTTCCTTTCTATCCTTTTTGGCCTTGATATACAATTTGTGGAATTATTAGTGGTTTGGGGTGATTTTGATCACCATTTATGCCAACATTTCGATTTATACACAAATACCTCAATCAATATTTTTAGTAAGGATCTAATATGCTAATTTACCACATATATGAGATAATGATAAAATAATTCATTCTAGATCATTCCTTAGCCTTATGGAGCAAGGAAGAGAAAAATGAATGAACAATAATGTTTTAAACATGTTAATGTGATATTGAATTATTTAATATGAGAAATAGTGGTAATATTGGATAATAGGCTAGAATTCTTAAAAGGAAGACTAATTGGTTAAAGATAACTTTAGATTCATTTACCTTGAGTTAAAGTTTGCTTTAATGACAAGTTTCACAATTTTAGAAAATTAATAATTATCTTTGCATTAATGGGAATTGGAAAATATGAGTTTTTCTCAAAATTATTAAATAAATTATTAGATGACTTCAAATGTGGAAACAAAATACAAATTGTAATCTACATGTCAAAATTATTCTATGTATGAATTTTCATCTGGTTTGGACATTCTTAAATATTTTATTTTATCTAAGAGAGAAAATCATTTAAAGACCAAAAATATTAAATAATATGTTGAAAAAATTAATAAATGTTAAAATTGTGTTCCTCACATTTATTAGTGGTTATAGGCCAAGCTTCATAATTTTAGAAAATTTTTATATGTCTCTAATTAATTAAAAGGCTAAAATAAGTTATAAACTTTAAATGTATTAAATAAAATAATAAAAGTCTTCAAAAAAATAAAATAATGCCAAATTCGTGTTCTATATGTTAAAATATATCTTTGGATGAATTTTGACTCAATTTGGAAAATATTTGATGAGAAGATAAATTTAGGAGAGATAAAGTATGTAAAACCTTAAAATCATTAATTATAATAAAAAACAACACCAACAAATGGAAATAATACAAAATTGGTATCCACCACACTTAATATGACTTGTGGGAGAAGTTTCATTACTTTTGGAGAATCTTAAAGCTATTAATGCATGAGGAAAGAGAAAATATGATTTGATTTATTTAACACATAAAATGTTCTCAAAAAGTAAATCTAATTGCATATTCGGATTTCTCATATTGAAAATAGGCTAGATGTCAAATTTCACTTAATTTGAAGTTTGTTTGTACCCTTTTTTGGCCAAGGAAAGAATTAAATGATTAATACATCCAAAGACTAAGGTTTCTTAATCAAAACTTGTTACATTTAATTTTTGTTTTTTTCTCAGATGGGCGTGTGTTTTTCTATCTATTAGATCTTGATCTAATGAGCAGGAGATCATCTCCTAGCTTGCAACTTAATAGGAAACAACCCACATTTTTGGGTGATCTTAAAACAAGATATCCCGATCGATACTCAATCGTTTTGCGAAATTTTTGGTCTGGTAGATTGTCGGAAAGATTCTGCACCCAAAGATCCCTTGATCGAGGCATATTTCTTCATATTTAAGAAACATGCAAAGCTTGTCTTAGAGCTCTCTCACAGCCAAACCCGATATCGCCCTAGAACGTGGTATATATCAGGGTGATTGTTCTCTTGAGTTCGACTCACTTTTCCACAACCACCCCCTCCGTTAATTTCTTCGCACACCGCCTGCTCGAGCACGCACAGACCGGTTTTCCTCCACGATGTGCGGACCCTCTCATGGGATCATGGTGGTGCCAGCATGCAAATTGACACTTGCGGTGAGTTCGGTCTACCTTACTCTTCGTTTTGGCGCTCTTCATTCGACGAATTGTGGTGGCATCTGGATTCGCCCAAAATCACAGCCAAGCAAGCAACTTTGTTGTTGTTGTCCATGGCGCACGTGGTTTGGAGAAGAAACCCCCACATGTTTTCTCCTTTTTGCCCTTCTTCTCTCTTCTTTCTTTTATTTCTCACGCAAAGGTACGAAGGTCTTTTGGCCTAGTTTTGTTTTATTTTTATACGAGTCAAAGCGGACCATTGACCCGCTGACATGGCGGCCATTGATTGGCCCAAGTCAGCAGGGCCCAGCCCCGCACTCCCTCTCTCTTGCTCAGTTTGATGATGTGACAACTTCTAATTGGCTGGATTTCAATAAAATTAAAAATAAAATATGTTTTAAACTCGTAAAAATGTGCTTTTTCTAATAAAAATATTTCCAAAGGTTGATTTCGAGTTTTGTCGAATGTGATTTTCTAGAAAATGAATTAATTAGTTCAAAATCACCAAAAATGCATCTAAAACTCCATATCTTAAAAATACATAAAATTAGATGTTATTTTGATTAGAAAACCCTATAAGACAGTGGTGATGATTTTAGGACCTAAATCAATGGTTTGTAAAAAAAGTTAGTAACTTTGGGGTTTTTAAGTCTTTAATGAATGTACATAGTTCTAATACATGGATATGATAATGATATTACGAGAAGTGGATTTTGATCTTTATTAGGGATATGAAAAGTGGTTTCCAGGACTATAAGAAAGAGGTATGTAAATTTACACCTTAATTTGGAATATTTGTGCCTTAACCTACTTTTCCCTAATGAGGCTTTATTGAACCCTAATTCCTCTGTTGTTGAATCTTTTTCTATACTTGCCTCATAAATCAATTTTGAAATATTATTCTTGGGTCTTGGTACTCCACTGCCATGTTCTTTTTAAATGATGCTATTACTTGCCATTGATTCTAGCATGATGATTTTATTAGACTAACTAGCTATAGTAGTGGTACTTATGTACAACCACCCATAGTAGGGCATGTGCTCATTCACCCTGGGGAACGTCTTATTCTCCCCCATACACAAAATGTGTGTAGGTGATTGGGAATGTGTTATTATCCCCTCACCTTTTGGTTGAAGGTCTGATAGGTGCCTCAACCCTACTTAGTTAAGGTAGTCAATATTAATCATTCTTGCAATTCATTTATTATACTTTGTTTATGGCAAGCATATATTGAAAGTAGCCTCATTCTGTTGTTATCTTCATCTTATGATGAACCCTAACTTGTTTTTATTTTCTTTACTTATCTTGTTATCCTAGACTAGTTTGTGACACATTTTTTTTCTTCCCTTTCCCTTTTGTTGGGTACCTTCCCAACCACCCAGGTGTTGAGCAAGGTGATGGACAAGACAAGAAGATCTTAGCTTTTGGCTTGGACTTGGTTGATGGAGATGTTGCTTGGAGACAAGATTGTAGTAGTTAGACTTCCCTCTATCTAGATCCTATTTGAGTATCTTGATGTAAACCCTAAAGGGAGAATGATGTATTCTTGTATAATCTTTTATGGAATTGAATATAGTCAGTAATTTTTATTGTGTTTCTTTCTAATGGTCCTTTGTATGCCATATAAATAAAGATTTGAAAATTTTACACCCTTTTCAACATACCTTTTTGAGTATGTTGGGAATGGAGGTTTGATTCTTCAAATTTTTAGTAAACGAGTGATTTCACTCTTTTACAGAAGCATCACCAAAGACAATATAACATTTCCCTTGCTTTGAAAGAATCAACACTAGTGCACTGGTCAGCTTCTCCTTCAAAAGTTGGAAAGAATGTTGACACTGGTCATCCCAAACAAACAACACACCTTTCCTCATCAACTACGTTAGGGGTAACACCACTGTACTGAAGTTCTTGATAAACATCATGTAATAACATGCTAAGCCAAGGAAACTGTGAACTTTTGTCGATGTCTTTGGCTGCTCCCACTCTAATGCAAATTTAACCTTCTTGGGATCCACACACACCTTCAGTAGATATGACGTGCCCAAGGAACAACACCCTCTTTAACCAAAACTCACACTTATTGAACTTAGTGTATAACTTGTGATGTTTCAACATGGTCAACGATTGACATAGATGTTTCTCATGTTGTTGACCATCTCTGGAGTAGATCAAGATTTCATTGATGAACACCACCACAAACTGATCAAGATATAGCAGGAACACCCTATTCATCAGGTCCATGAATTATGTTGATGCATTGGTTATATACCAAATGGCATAACCACAAACTCATAGTGATAATACCTAGTCCTAAAAGTAGACTTGGGTATGTCATCTACCTTAATTCACAACTGATGATATCCTTACCTCAGATCTATTTTTTAGAAAACTATGGCACCTCACAAATAGTCAAACAAATCATCTATAAGCGGTAAAGGATACTTGTTCTTGATCATCACCATGTTTAGTTATCAGTAATTGATGCACAACCTCATGGATCCATATTTTTCTTCACAAATAACAATGGGGCACCCCAAGAGGACGTGCTCAGTCTGATAAAGCCCTTCTTAAGCCATTCCTGAACCTACTTCTTGAACTCATGCATCTCAGTAGGTGCCATCATGTTTGATGTTTGTGCTATTGGTTGTGTACCGGGGACCAGATTCATCACAAAATCAATATCTCTGGGTGGGGAAACACCTGGGAACTCATCAGGAAACACATATTCAAACTCACAGACAACTGGCACCTCCTAGATACTAGGATTCCTCACCTTGGTATCCACCACATGTGACAAGAATTCCTCACAACCATGTCTCATAAACCTCTTTTTCGTCATATCTGACACTAGACACATTGAAAGAATCTTCATATCTCCTTGGAAGATCCATGAAACATCACCATCAATAAACATCGCAACCTTAGAACTATAATCTAATACCACTTGATACTTCTCCATAGTGTCCATTCCAAGGATCACATCGAATCCATGCATGCCAAGTGGTAGGAGATCCACTTGAATGCCCTGTCCTAAAAAATAAATAATGTAAGAAGGACACAGTGCTCGTGCAACTCTACAGAACCAACCAAATGGGTTTCTAGGCAAAGACTATCACAACTATGAGTAACATGCAAAGAACAACTATCTTTTACATCTCTAGTGATAAAAGAGTGTGTCACACCCAGGTCAACCAAAATAGATATAAAGCATGAAGAAGAAAAATTAGAATGAAATAACTCCATCTGTTCTGTTACAACCCTTAGTGTTGATTACTCCCTTTGGCTGATTCATAGCATAGAATCTAGTTGTTTCCTATTTTTGCCCCCATCCTCTGTTGGCTTGCCTAGATGAACCATCTTGGGACGTCTAACCATGTCCTTGGCCTCCACCACTATTGAACTATCACTGTTGCAACCCTTGCTGACTCTGTCTTGGTTGTTGAGTCACCTCTTCATCCTTCACAGGTCAAAACCACTTTCTATGCCTAAAAAGCCCACACTTATAGCAAGTCTTGCTCTTGTACCATGGCCTAGACAACCATTTCATTGACATCGATGTAGCATTGTGGGCCCCTGTCGATGGAAAATTACGGCCTATGCCCTTGCTCGATTACCAATGAGATTGAACTACTAACCTCTGATGTCACTGAGGTGAGGAGGACCTAGGCTTCCTGAAGCCTCCAGAAGACTGTCCCTGATGTTGTGTCATTCTCTTCTTTGCATTATCCTCTTGCTTCTCTATAACACGTCGTTCTACTCTCCTTACTGACTCCACAAATGTGACAAACTATTCCCTATTCTCTAAAGCTAAAATTGGTGTCATCAACTTGGAGCTCAAACCCTTCTTAAAACTCTAGATTCTCTCCTTATCTGTCGCATCCATATGCTTACAAAACCTCAAAAGCTCCATGAACTTTGCCTCATACTCATTTATCATCATAGATCTCTATCGGGTCTTCTCAAATTGCATGATGTTCTCATCCAGATAGGTCTCCTGGAAGTATCGGCTCACAAACTCTCACCAAAAACCTTCCCAATTGATCACAACATCGGGCCTTTTCTCCTCCGCAATGGCCCACAAATGTCCAACACTCCCTTTTAACAGGTACACTGTGTGCTTCACCTTATCCATTTTGGGGATATTGAGGATCTTGAAGACCTTTTCCAGCTTGTTCAACTACATGTCCGCATCAGTTGGGTGTACCTACATACTCCAATGCTCCAACACGTCAAAGCCTCTCAAAGGTCTTCCCAGAACCCTAGGATACCACACTGGGGATTGCTTCCCTTACTTGGTGTACAGGCATTCTATCCATCATATGTGTCATTGTGGCCATAAACTATCCAAACATGGACTAAAAAGTAGGATTGGTCACAATTTTTGGGTTGAAATGATGTACTTCAGGCACTCTATCATCTCTTACCTACCTCCTACCACCACCTCGTGGTGCAACCACCCTTCTCTCTACATGTTCTTCATGTCCTCCAAACATATCTCTTCCCTTCTTCTTCTTATGCATAAGCAGAAGTTACCATTAAATATGTCGGATGACACAAGAATAGACACAAACCCAAGTCATATGTCCTTGCAGACTCAACAAACCTAAAGCTTTGATACCAACCAAATTGTGACACACTTTCCACACAAAAGTGAGATTACTCAAAACAAAGCATGGAACTAACACTCAAATTACCACAAAACATGATAAATAAAAACCAATTCCATATAACCACAAATGTGGAAACATATTATATATGATTCCCCAAAACTATACCACCTAGATCATATATCATGCCAAAGGATATTACATATCATTATTAAGTGGCTAACATGTCACAAACCTATTACATTTGATAACATATTCACATATTCAATCCATATTTTTACAACCATGACATATTTTTAAAAAACTCATATCGAAATATAATGTCTACAAAACAACCCCAAGGACCTGACAGTATAGGGACGACATATAGGACTCTACTACAAAACACTAGAAGCATATCCAACCTTCAAACGGCTACTGATCCTCTTGCTGCTCAGCCTCAACTGCACGATCTCTACCTCATCAAGCACGACCACCTAAAAGATGTGGAAACCCATAGAGTGAGACCAACATCCCAGCGAGAGATATAACTCTCCACCAACAACTATTATAAGTTCAAAAAAATTAAACAGGGAAGATAACATTATTATCTGGATGAGCAGATTCAACTAAATGAAATGAGTAAAGCAGTTAACACTGATTAGGCAATTTAAGCATCTACAACTGAGCAGTAGAACATCGTATACTTTTAGAAGGAATATGAAGAACATGTATAACAGTTATCATCTAAATAGTATAAGAAACAAGGCAAGGAGTCATCCAATGTGAATTGTGCTTGACCCTAAGAAAATACACTACACTGTTGTATTAAGCCTTTTATTTTACCTAAGGATTTGAGTTGTACCACCCAAATCTAACTAACCACTGCTAAGTCAATATCAGTTTCATACACGATATATGGAAGAGCTAGACTCCATGATCTCCCCACACTAATCAGTCAGTTTGAGTCTACACCACAGTGACATAACAGTCAAACTGCAAAACAACAACTTATAGTCAAAGCTATAGTCTTGTAAACATCTAGTCCTCCTTGGTACATGTCACATCGCTAGAAACAAAGGCTATATAACCTAGCCACTGAGGTACAACTACAAATGTTCTCTATCACATCACATCACATTTTCACTATCACCGAGACCCGACCGTAGTCATTCTCAAAACACTTGAGATCAAGATGTCAAGGACAAATAGTCATTTACACCTCGCATACTCAACAATATGCGCTCTGGGTTTCCCGTGGGAATACCTATATCACCATCCAACAAAGTTCTAACTTTGGAATGGATATATGGCACAACACACTACATGATTAGGCTTTCACTTGATTAGTTATGCCAATTGGGTATCTATTAATAAATCAATCAAGTTATAGTGTACAAACCCTAAACAATTTCAAAAAATAGGGGTAAAGGTACAACTCCAAAGGATATAAGATGTATGAGGTGTGAACTTTTTCCACCATCATTTGATACCACTTTCATACAAGGCCATCAACATTATCACATCACTAGGGGATGGCAATCCCTCATATCATCACTGGAGTATACCGCTTCACATTAGGCATTGAGCCTCTACCAGGTCATAAGACTCAATCACACTATCCATGTACATCATCATTATCTCATCATGCCTCATAAAGGCTTATAATCACCACCTTGTGTCATGTCAAATATGACATAGCAATCACTAGCTATGATATTCATTCCACCTATATGGTAAGGCTTATACAAGTAGGAGAAAGAAAACATCAAATCATGCTATTCATTCAAGCAAGCTCAACAAGTACATTGTACACTTGAAATTAGGGTTAGGGATTTCTCATATAGCCGATTAGGGTTTCCATTTTAATACTTGTCATTCAACCCTAGGTACATCATTTCCCATATTCTAGGAGTGCATTAAGATTAATAATCATAGTTATGATCAATCAACCATTCCAAATAGCACTATGTATCGACCATTCAAGAGCCAAGATGTAGCAATATCACTCACTTAGACATGTGTACCGACCTACTGTGTTAATACATTGTAGCGACCATTGTGTCAACCCCATAGGTAGAGACAATAGGAGGTTAACACCTTGTTGCAACCAAGCTAGGTTTGTGTAGTGACCAATCAAATAGAAACATGTGTTGTGACCACAAGAAGACCACATGTAGCAACCATTGTAGCGAAAAAGTGACCAAACCAAGTCAAGAACTGTAGTGACCACCCACTTAGGTTTACGCTTTGTTGCACCCCGCAACATCCCATCAAGCCTGTAGCGACCTCAAGCACCATGGTTAGTGTAGCAACCATAAGGTTAGATCACTCCAAATAGCACATAACTGACCTCAAAATAGAGAAACACCTTGATCAAAGTAGATGATAAACATCAAGGAAACTAAGAATCATCTAGGAGAAAAGCTCCATGCACAAATGGACATAAAAACCCAAAAAAAACCACCACCAAGATCAACAATGAATCCATGCCAAGAGGGATGAAGAAAACTGTCCAACACATGTATACTAGAGTAAAAAACTTCCATCCAACACATGATAACTGAACCATAAGAATGGTGATAAACCATCAATCGAACATCCATATAAAAAGCAACTATTCCACCATCACTAGGGTTTGGGTGCAAGAATTAGGGTTTAGGAGAAAGAGTAATATATGAAAGAATACTTAAAAATCATAAACCCTAGATCAAGGTACCATCATCTATCATACTATGATCGTGTTTTAGAGATAAAATAATAACATGAATGAAAGAATATGGTGCAATAATAGAAGAGGGGAAAGTTATATAACCAGCCTTAAGATAAAGATAAAGCTCCAAGCCATGAGCTACAAGAGAGAAAAGGAAGCTCCAACTAAGATCCACTCCACGGCCAACAAGGTCATCTCAATAAGAGAAGAAAACACCAAGGTCAAAGGAAAGCTCAAGAAGAAGAAATCTCAAACCCTAGGTGATGCATTGGCTTTTATTCTATTTTATAGGTGTATTTTATTAGTTTTTGTGTGCCTATTCGTCATTTACATGACTAATTATGTAGGAAATATTATCATTATCCTGTTTCACTTAAATGCATCAAAATAATGCAATTCTATTTTTTGGATAGTTTGATATCATCGCAAGCACTTATGTATGTTTTTTTTCCTTTCAGGTACCCCAAGAGTCCGACAGACTCGGTACTACCAACTTCACAAGTTGGTAGTATCAAAATCACATCAGTAAAGACCCAAGGAGTCACACAAACTCGATACTACCAACTTTACAAGTCAGTAGTACCGAAATCATGTCAGAGAGGCGCATGAAAGGAAGCAAGCAATCTCGGTACTACCGAGTGCACTGTGAGTTGGTACTACTGAAATTACATTAGGGAGACAAAGCTTGCTTGAAAAAGTGTCTCATGATACTATTCAGTAGTACCGACAGTACGAGCGTTCATGACCAACCTAAGGACTCAGTACTACTGACTTCATAGTCAGTACTATCGAGTTTGCTCGATCAGGCAATCTGATAGTGACTCTCTAATCTGATGGTTGACGTTACTTCGTAGGCTAAGTGGCTCCAATGACTTAAAGTGAGTGTGGCCGGAACTAATAATTAAGTTATTTTCTATTACATGACACCAGAAAGTGAGGAGAGGAGAGAATTACATCGAAGGCTACGTACGGGACGATTCAAGCACCTCCAGTGGGGTGATTCTGCAGTCGAAAGAGAGTAGATTGCATGCACGTTGAAGGGGATCATTCGAACCAGCTATTCTCCAGGGTTTACTTTAGATTTCTAATGTTTCCCACATTTTTCTTCTTCTTTTCTATGTATTCGTCTATGGAAATCATGTAGGCTAATCCCCTTGATTCCTTAGGATGTGGGAGTAGCATGGATATGCATTGTACCTAACTTTTATACATTAATATAGATTTTGCTCCTAATTTTTGGATATAAACCCATGAGATTGCTATGTTCTATTTGTGCTTGATCACCATAGATATATAACTAGATCCTTAATTGTTTGAAAGAAGGGTCAAGGGTTAGAAAAGCATATGTTTACCCATTTATTGAGCCGTTTGAGAAAGGTGGAGTATAAACGGGAGGAAAAACCCATTGTTTAACATAAATCACCTAACTAATCAACCAATTGATATCTCTCATTAACGTGTGTGTAGGAGGCCTGGTGGATGATATCTCCTCATGGATAGCTGGTTATATTGCTCTTAATATCCCTTTATGCATTTGGAGAGTGAGGTGCTCGAATCGTTTTGACGGGGTTAGTAGACCGGTGGAGCACGAGTGGGGTAGCTTGATTAGCGGCATCCACATGATGATTAAGAAGAAGGTATTCCCGATTACAAACGACCCTAGCCTTTTCTCCAGGATGCACGATGCTAGAATTCTGGAACCGAGATTGAAGATGAAGAAGGTGCGTCTTATTAGGTGAACAACCCCGGACATGTTTAATCTGAAGCTCAACGTGACTATAGGGAGGGATTTCGATGAGCATTAGGCTAAGCGCAGATGGGCGGTGGGCATTATTCGCAATCACAATGCTGACACTTGCTTAATTTTCCGTGCTTGGCTCAAGAAAGACGATTTTAAGCTGGCATATATACAGGCTTGCATCATCGGTTTGAAATTGGCGGGTGATCAGATGATTCATATTTCTTCTATTGAGGTGGATGATAGAGTTGTCTATAACATCCTTTGGAAGGATGCTCTGGTGCCTTGGAGATCGATAACCTACATTAAGGAGCTTAGAGATGAGATGCAGATGGCTAGTATCAATGGTAGCTGTGTGCACAAGATGGTTAATGCCATTCCGAGGGAGATAGGAAGGATGGGAAGAAGATCTTCTAGCATCTTTGTGGCTACGGACTCTGGTAGATTCCCTAACAAGATTCGCGGGATGATCATATTAGAGAAGAGAAAGACCCCCTACGTCATTGTCGAGCATACTCTGGTTGATGATTGATCATCTGTTGTCTTTGTTCTACGGTGTTATTTTTTCTTTTCCTTTTCTTGTGGGCTTTGGGGAAGATACCTGAGGTTTTAGATCGGGAGATGTATTTTTTTGATGATTTAGCCCACAAGAGGGGTGTGGGATGAATAAGAGCGACCCCTGGCTTAACCAAAAAAAAAAAGAATAGGTAGTGCTCTATGTTGTCAGAATGGGTAGTTCTTGCTACAGGCTCTTAATCTAGGGGTAGGAGTGATGTATGTTAGTGTTTAGAGGTTAGTTGTCATTTTGTCTGTGGTGAAAAGTCTTGCAATTCATTCTACTATGATTCATTTATTCACTAATCTTGTTTCTCTTTTGTGATTTCTTTTATTTAATCAAAACCAATTTCAACCATTTTTACCGACCTAGCTAATTAGATCATAGCTAGTAGTAGTCTTTGGATTTTGTTTCCCTATGATCGACTTCGGGCTCACAAGGCCTATATTACTCGATACATTCACTTGTGTTTAACGTACGATATTTTTGTGTCAAGTTTTTGGCATTGTTGTGTAGCAAATGACAACATCTAGCACTATAAGTGATGTGGTTGGCCATTCTAGGCAAAACCTTTTAAATTTTGTTATTTATGATATCATCCAAAGCAGAATTATAATATCTCTATTGTTTCTACTACCAGTAATGTGTTCTTACAGCTATTTTACTACATTCAGGCACTAGTGCATGGTGGATACCTGAGCCCACAATTATAGAGAACTATCTTCACTGGGTTTAGATCAAACAAAACTCCTTCACAAAGAATAGGAGTAGGGAAGATATGTGGACAGATTCAACTGAACCCCACCACCAACATCTCTGCCTGAAGGACATGTGCTACTTGAGGAACTTGAACCAGTGGCAATGGGTGACTAAGAAGAAGAGTGGACGATTTGGAAAAGGATCAAGACTACTTCTTCTACTTCTCAAAAAGGGCCAATCAAAAGGCAAGAAATCAATGTCGATAGCTAGTAGATTGATCTAGGATTGGTCTCATTAGTCAAATCACTAGCCTTTCATGGCCACAGTTCTGAAGACCCTATGATGCACATCAGTAACTTCATCAAAAGTTGTGATATGATCAAGATAGATAGGGTATCAACAACTATCATATACTTGAAGTTGTTCGCATCATCTTTTGGCAGACAATGCTAAGTTTTGGTTTTACAACCTTGATGATGAGTGAATTGAGATGTGGGAGTAAATGATTGATGCCTTTTTTTAGCACTACTTTCCTCCAAAAAAGACAAATGACATGGTAAAGAAGATCTATAACTTTATATAGCAGGCTGATGAGTCATATTCTGAAGCATGGGAGAGATTCCAAAATATTTTGTGAAAGGTCCCTCACACGACCTTGAGTTGTTAGGATGGGCAAAGATTTTCTGTTGCGGTCTACACAAGGGAGAGAGGACTACAATTGATAGTGAAGTAGTAGGTTTGTTCCTCAACAAACCTTCCTGTAGTCATGAGATCTTATAGAACATGTCCAAGCATCAGACATGGGGATATGAGAGAGAGCCCGACAATTCTCAAAAGTGTCGGGGAGTCCAAGGTCATTTTTGCACTAAATCAAAAGCTGGATTTAATTGCAAAAAAGTTGTGTGCTAAGAATGGACATTCTTCATAAGGAGAGGATGAGTAATGCAAATTTCCATGCTAAAAAAATAGTATAGGAACAATGACTATTCTTGGAGGAAGGATCCTAAGTTCTCCTAGAAGGATCCCAACAATTCTCAACAAGACCCATCTCAGGCGCAACAGTCCAAGCCACATCAAGTTAGTGACCAATCACAATATCAATACGACAGGGGTCCCAGTAAGAATGACCATATTGAAGAAATGATTGGGAAGCTAATTAGCCAAAATGAAGTGTTGATCGGTCAAACTCAAAGAGAACTCCAGAACCAAGGGGCACATATCCACATTATTGAAACACAGATTTTTCAAATAGCAATAGAAGTGGTCACATTGAAGCAGCCAAGTCAGCAGGAGTTCCCAGCCAACACCAATGTGCCTTATGGAAATCAACAAGTTAAGGCAGTTTTACTCCGCAGTTGTAACACCCCTGACCTGGGTTATACCTTAACCCTAGGTGTTTTGATTAAGAAAGATGATTAAATGCTTAAACTCATCTTGTGAAAGGTAATTATGGTTCAAGAGGAACTTATATTACAATTCTTATCCTTTTTGAACATTGTTGAAATCAATGTTTTGCCTATTTTGGACTAAAGTGCAAATTACCCAAGTTGAGGGGTTTAAGTGCAAATTGTGCATGATAATATGTTCCTCATGTGTTGAAGCATCATGAGAGTAAAGATGATGCTGAGGTATGGCTTATGGAAGCCTAAATACCAAGAAAGAGCTGATAAAGCAATGTATGTGCATGAAAACCTAGTTTTGGTGTAATGTACAATTTACCCAAAACCCAGGGTGTAATATGTAAATTACCACTTCAATAAGGTCCCTAATGTTTCTTGGCATCAAGTAGAGAAAATAAAATGAGAGGGGCGCCTCATTTGAATTAAGTTGGAGGAGAGAGAATCTTGATATTAAAATAATCAAGATTTAATCCTAATTGAAACCCTAATTCTATTTAGTGTAAAAACAAATATAATAATTGAAGGGCCTTCAACCAAAAACGAGATGGTTGAATTTTCTCAAGTGTGAACACATTTGTGACTTTGCTAGGCCACGAAAATATCTCAAGCAAGTGGATAACCCACTCACCATTATTATAAAGAAAAGCAATATCCACTCAAATTGGAATATTATTATAATATGATCTAAGGTGCTTAATTTTCTTTTCTTTAAATTGATGGATAATGAAGAGGAATAAGAGGCAATGAATATAGCCTCGTCCTTAAGGATTTTGAGGGGAATTTGAGGGGGAAGAGGCGGCCATATTTTTGGAATTTAATGCATTTTAATAATGCATTTTCTCTCTCATCAAGTTTCTTATAAAAGTACCTTTACCAAGCCAAAACAAAGGCTATTTCGGATTCTTTTCTTTCCTCTTGCTTTGAAAACGACTAAGGAGCTGTGGAGGAGCAGGAGGACGACCCCAACCTGTTGGTAAGGTCCTTGACCTTCGTTCTCCTTGATTCCATGGTGGAAATAAAAAATAAATCATTGATTTCTTCTTATTTTGATCTCCTCTTCAACCCTAGGCAACTTTTTCATCCAAAAGCTTGAGGACGAGCTTAGGGGGAGTTGCTAGAGCTTCATCCACCATTAATGGCGTGAGCTTGAAGCTTTGGAGCTCAATTGGAGGCGGGTTTTATAACTCAAACCCTTAATCATTGCTATTGCATCAATCAATTATGCTTTGTTGATTGTTTTCTTCAATTTGATACATACTTGTTTCCTTGCTGCAATTTCCATCAAGAACAGTTGCTGTTCTTGGTTTTTCGAAGGAAGGTGATGATGACATCATCCTATATGCTTATCCAAAGAAAAGTACCAAGCCAAATGGTCTTGATATCTATTCCAAATCGTTTTAAATTGATTGGCTATGCAGTTTCAGAAAACTGTTTTAGGGAAAACGGTTTCAAAACCGTTTGATATGGTTGAACAAGCGTTGACCGTTTGGGAATCTTGTTCCTAATTATTTAGGATAATGAACCTCCAAAATTTAGGGGTTAACTCCAAAGGAATCGTGAGTTGAAGGCCAATCAATTAGATAAATCGAATTGAATTAAATGCTGATTTTCAACCTGATCAACTTGACCTGTTTGGGAAAACGGTTTCAAGACCATTTGAGTGTGTTGACCAAGCATTGACCGTTTGGGATTCCTGTTTATAATGATGTTGGTTAATGACCCTCCAAATTTGAGGGATTAACTCCCAAGGAATCGTGAGTTGAAGCCTAATCAATTAGGGGAACCTAATTGAATTAAGTGCTGATTTTCAATCTGATTTAATTGACCTTTTTGAGTAAACGGTCTCAAGACCGTTTGAATGCATTGACCAAGGGTTGAATGTTTTGGATTACTGTTCCTAATGATGTGGTATAATGACTCACCAAATTTGAGGGATTAACTCCCAAGGAATCGTGAGTTGAAGGCTATTCAATTAAGCAAACCCTAATTGTTTATGGAAGCAATAACTCAGTATACTATGTCAAACATAGTTGTTTGTATTTGATCATATGGTTGATGTAACCAAATCAAGTGGAGAGAATGATAGAAATGAATTCATACATGAGTATGATTCATATGGTGATTTAGGGTAGGATCCTTAGTAAAGAGATCAAGAAACCCTAATTGAGAAGGTTAACGAACCCTAACCCTGATTTAGGGAAATTTTGAGTAAAACCCTAATCTAGGGTAATAGTGTAACCCTAATTAAGGGTAATAGTGTAACCCTAATTAAGGGTAATGACTTGGGTAACTCTAATTTAAGGTAATTAAATACCAAACCCTAATTAGAGGAATAATGAATCCCTAATTTATGGGTAATTGAATGAAACCCTAATTGGGATGATTAGTGAAACCCTAATTGAGGGTGATTCCCTGAGAAACTCTAATTGAGGATGATTCCATGTGAAACCCTAATTGAGGGCGATGTCATATGAAACCTTAAAGCTAACACAGAGTAAAGCTATGTAAAACCCTAAATTTGGGCTATAGTGCATGGAATTCTAATCATGGGCAATATGGTGATAAATCATAACCCTAATGTCTGGGTAATGATATGAGTAAACCTTAATGATGAAATAATGAGTAATACCCTATAATGATGAAATATCTTAAGTGGTTGACTATAGGCAACCTTATAACAAGCAATGCCTTAATTTGAGATGAGTCCATATCATTGAAGATAGTTGGACAATCCTTGTGTGTGATCTATGCACATCATGGTAAAGGTGATAGGTTGGTGGATGAAAGTATTAAGATGTGAAATTCCTTATTATAAGATAAGTTAATAAACTCATGTAAGATAGAAGTGATGAGGGAAGTGATACATTGAGACATGATAGATATCACATTTAGCATTTCATGGTTGATATACCTTGATGCATCTCAAATCCAATATTTTTAGATAAGATACACAAGGAGAGTGTTATGTAAATTGTCACAATGAAATGTAATGATTTTAACATACTTGATAAGTAAGCTAAAATGAGTATGATGTAATCATACCATGATAATGATGAGAGATAAACTCCTACCTTGTGTTGATGATCATTTAATGATAAATGATAAGAATATTAAATACTTGGAATGTCGATGGATGCTCCTAGATGTATGGAACAATATATTAGGGTTGTATTGATAAAATAAACATGAAACCCTAATTGATGTGAATAGTAAACCCTAACCCTGTGGAGGAAATAGTGGTGTTACTATTATATTACATGAGTTAATATGTTATTGTTGCCTAGTGAGAGGTGACAAGATGTTTAATGGCCTTGTGAGCCATATGGTTAGATGTTACCTGGTAAGAAGTAACAAGATGTTTCATGGGCATGATTGAGCCCTGAATGAGGTGTATTCCTCTTATGTTGATAAGGGTTGATACCCTGTGCTATTGTGAAAAGGATTTATATCCTGTGATAATATGATAATTGGTGTAATATAATGAATGGCAAGTGAATATTACCATGTGATGAAGAGATGAGAAATTATGTTTCATATGTTTTATATCTTTTCAGGTTTTGATATTTATATGCTTGCTAGAAATGAATTAGGGTTTGTATGTCCACTTGTTTGATGCAGCCTTAATTCACCCAATTGGCATAACTAATTAAGTGCAACTCTAATCATGTAGTGCCCTGTGCCGTAGAACCATCTTCAGTGTCAGAACTTGCTGGATGGTGAAACGAGTATTCCTAAGGGAAACTCGGAGCGCATATTGTTGAATATGTGGGGGTGGCAGGTTGAGGATATATATATACTTGTCATCCACAATTGCAGGTTACAGAGGATGGCTATGGTCATGCCTCAAATATTTGATGTGATTGAGGTCAGCTGCGGTTGTACCTCGGATTAGAGGGTTTTGTATACCCTGTTTTCTAGTGTCGTAACTTGTACCAAGTACGGACTAGTTGTTATCAGTTGACTATATGTCACTGTTGGCAGTTTGACTGGTATGTCACTGCAGTTTACTCGTACTGACCGAGGGGAAGAGATCTTAGGATGCCGGTACTCCTAGATCTTGTACGGAACCGAATAGCCCTTCGCAGGGGTCGGTTGGACTTTGAATGGTACGATTCAAATTCCCCAGGGCATAATAAAAGATGTAATACAGCCGTATAGCATATCTGTTTAGGGTTATACATGACGCTTCACATTGAATGGAAACCCATGTTTGTTCTCTTTACATAAAGATGATGCTTAGTGCAACTAAGAGATAGTAATTATACTTACGTTGTGGATATGCATAAGACTGTAATTGTGTACATACAATGGTCATGCTTATGTTGATATCTTACTGCTACTGTTGATTATAATCATGATGCTAGATATCTCATGTTGATAGTTATGTTTCACATGCTATCCATGCCTCTATAATTAGAAATACCTGACAGAGGCTTAATGCCTGTAATTAGGTTTGGTTAAAGTCCAATTCCTGGATGTGTAATCAGGATTGGTATAGTCCAATGCCTGAAATATTTATACCCGATTGATATAGTTTAATGCTTGAATAATACATGATGATTTATATAATCACATGTCTGGCATAAGTGAATACGTGTTTAGCAGATTGGCTAAGGCCAACAAATAGAAACAAGAATGAATCATGGGTGACACATCAGAATAATGAATGACATGAGCAAAGCTTGAGATGTTGAAAATGTATGGTAGATGAATGTTATACATGTTCTTTCTATTTCTTATAAAGAGAATAGATGAATTACTGTTCAATCATAGATATGTGTAATACTTTAAAAGATGAGAATGATCTAAACTGCGTATCCTCTGCTCAGTTTTATATTAATTAAACTACAATAATGATGTTTCTGGCGGAGAGTTATATCTCTCGCTGGGGCAATTTTCAATTGTCTCACCCCCGTGGGAACCAACATTTTTAGGTGGACGAGTGTGAAAGAGACTGATAATATCTTTCGGATGAAGAACATCAGCAGCTACAAGGACAGCAGTGACAACTCAGGTTGAGTGTGCTGTCTATCGTGTTTGGTAGATAGAAGTCCTATGTGTCGTCTCTGTACTCTCAGGTCCTCAGAGTTAGTACTTAGTGCTTTTAATGTATCGTTTTGAGATTTTGGCTTGATGCCTCGAGGTTATTATGTTGTCTGTGTTTAGCTTTTAACAAGGCAGTTGATGTTGTAACCCTTGAAAAGAGATGGTATAAGATATATACTTATGAACCATGATGTAAATGTAATACATTGGTTCTTGTTGAAAGAGTTTTCTTATGATTGGGTCTCTTTGAAAAAGGTTTTAAATTTTTAGTGATTTTCTATAATCCGCTGCTTAGTGAACGCTTCCGCATTAGTTAATTATGTTTTTGTTAGTTGGATGCTACAATTAAGTGGTATCAGAGCTCTAGGTTCGCTGAGTCTACAGAGACATAGGACTAAGGTAGTAGAGTTTGTTCTGGTATCATCTAGTGTATCTGATAATGTCTTCTGCTCATATAAGAGAAGAAGAACTTAAAGATGACTGGGTCACATGAGGAGATTGCTGCTGAGAGCAGCAATATTGCACCAAGAAGAGGTGCATGGGAGCAGGCAAGACAGAGACAATTGCCTAAGAGTCTCCTAGTTGATCCATTTATGATAAGAAAATCTTTCTTTAAGTATTACTGTTGGGTAGATTAGAGCAACAGTAATGCATATAGTGGACTGGATACTAGCTTTACGATCTAGGTTATCAGTCCTTAATACAAAAGTTTGAGCTTTAAAAGAGTTCCTAAATGACTTAGTCATGTTGGAACATAGGAAAGTCATGTGTGTATAATGATATTAAAAGTGAGGAATATGATCGCAAATAAAGTGCATACTACCTAATCTCAGTATTTATATACCCTGGCCAGGTATACAACTATTGATGATAAAGTGAGTATGGAAACTCTTAGATTGTAATCTCTCTGATTGCCCTGATCAAGCAGTCATTCTGATACAATCTAATGAGTATCATGAAATCAGAAATATGGAATGAATAAATGTGTGATATACTAAGTATAAGAAAGAGAAGTCTGAGATAATCTCAAATGAGCATGTTGTATGAGGAACTAAAAGTGTACTCCTCATAAGATAAGGATAAGAATAAGGGAAATGAAACCTGTTCAATAATGATGTAAGTATAATAAATGTATTTTCCCTAACGAAGAAATGGGAAATATGATGAGATCATGAGATGATCATAAACATGCTAAATGGATAATGTCATGTAATCATCCTTATAATTCCTATGCTAAAGGCAAGGAACCTAGGAAGAGCTAAAGAGTAAATGATTCATGAATAGTTAAAAATACATAAATTAATAAGAGGAATATGAATCCTTGTTTTCTTTCCTTTCAGGGACATGACCATCAAGTGGGTCTTAGGACACTTGATGTTCATAAGATAAATGTGTTCATGTGATGGATACTTAGAAAAGTATCAGTTATCTTGGACTTTGGTCCCAAGATGAGGACATATGAAACACATAATGTTCCCAGATGAAAGGAAGAGATATATATGATGTATTTCTAACACATGTGATAGATATCAAGGTGAAAGATTATGGTATCTGAGAGATATCAGATGGGTTAGGTTGGCTACCTGGATTGGTCAACTGTGAAATTAGTCTGATTATAATAATATGAACATCATATGTTAGGGGTTTATGCTCTGCATAAACATGATACTAATAAAGAATGTATGATGCTTCTCTGAATAAGAAAAGTGTTATTTGACACAAAGTTGACTCTATAGTCAATGATGAGGGACAGTGGGGCATGTGCCTTGTGTGTTGATTCTATGAGAATTTTGTATGGAAACACTTGGTGCTGATCAAAGTTTTATGGTGTATCTATAATAAGGAGATGATATGTGAAGACTAGATAGTATGATGAATAATATACATTTGTCTTCCTTTATCTGGATTTCGAGGACGAAATCCTTGTTAGGGGTTTATAATTTGTAACACCCCTGACCTGGGTTATACCTTAACCCTAGGTGTTTTGATTAAGAAAGATGATTAAATGCTTAAACTCATCTTGTGAAAGGTAATTATGGTTCAAGAGGAACTTATATTACAATTCTTATCCTTTTTGAACATTGTTGAAATCAATGTTTTGCCTATTTTGGACTAAAGTGCAAATTACCCAAGTTGAGGGGTTTAAGTGCAAATTGTGCATGATAATATGTTCCTCATGTGTTGAAGCATCATGAGAGTAAAGATGATGCTGAGGTATGGCTTATGGAAGCCTAAATACCAAGAAAGAGCTGATAAAGCAATGTATGTGCATGAAAACCTAGTTTTGGTGTAATGTACAATTTACCCAAAACCCAGGGTGTAATATGTAAATTACCACTTCAATAAGGTCCCTAATGTTTCTTGGCATCAAGTAGAGAAAATAAAATGAGAGGGGCGCCTCATTTGAATTAAGTTGGAGGAGAGAGAATCTTGATATTAAAATAATCAAGATTTAATCCTAATTGAAACCCTAATTCTATTTAGTGTAAAAACAAATATAATAATTGAAGGGCCTTCAACCAAAAACGAGATGGTTGAATTTTCTCAAGTGTGAACACATTTGTGACTTTGCTAGGCCACGAAAATATCTCAAGCAAGTGGATAACCCACTCACCATTATTATAAAGAAAAGCAATATCCACTCAAATTGGAATATTATTATAATATGATCTAAGGTGCTTAATTTTCTTTTCTTTAAATTGATGGATAATGAAGAGGAATAAGAGGCAATGAATATAGCCTCGTCCTTAAGGATTTTGAGGGGAATTTGAGGGGGAAGAGGCGGCCATATTTTTGGAATTTAATGCATTTTAATAATGCATTTTCTCTCTCATCAAGTTTCTTATAAAAGTACCTTTACCAAGCCAAAACAAAGGCTATTTCGGATTCTTTTCTTTCCTCTTGCTTTGAAAACGACTAAGGAGCTGTGGAGGAGCAGGAGGACGACCCCAACCTGTTGGTAAGGTCCTTGACCTTCGTTCTCCTTGATTCCATGGTGGAAATAAAAAATAAATCATTGATTTCTTCTTATTTTGATCTCCTCTTCAACCCTAGGCAACTTTTTCATCCAAAAGCTTGAGGACGAGCTTAGGGGGAGTTGCTAGAGCTTCATCCACCATTAATGGCGTGAGCTTGAAGCTTTGGAGCTCAATTGGAGGCGGGTTTTATAACTCAAACCCTTAATCATTGCTATTGCATCAATCAATTATGCTTTGTTGATTGTTTTCTTCAATTTGATACATACTTGTTTCCTTGCTGCAATTTCCATCAAGAACAGTTGCTGTTCTTGGTTTTTCGAAGGAAGGTGATGATGACATCATCCTATATGCTTATCCAAAGAAAAGTACCAAGCCAAATGGTCTTGATATCTATTCCAAATCGTTTTAAATTGATTGGCTATGCAGTTTCAGAAAACTGTTTTAGGGAAAACGGTTTCAAAACCGTTTGATATGGTTGAACAAGCGTTGACCGTTTGGGAATCTTGTTCCTAATTATTTAGGATAATGAACCTCCAAAATTTAGGGGTTAACTCCAAAGGAATCGTGAGTTGAAGGCCAATCAATTAGATAAATCGAATTGAATTAAATGCTGATTTTCAACCTGATCAACTTGACCTGTTTGGGAAAACGGTTTCAAGACCATTTGAGTGTGTTGACCAAGCATTGACCGTTTGGGATTCCTGTTTATAATGATGTTGGTTAATGACCCTCCAAATTTGAGGGATTAACTCCCAAGGAATCGTGAGTTGAAGCCTAATCAATTAGGGGAACCTAATTGAATTAAGTGCTGATTTTCAATCTGATTTAATTGACCTTTTTGAGTAAACGGTCTCAAGACCGTTTGAATGCATTGACCAAGGGTTGAATGTTTGGGATTACTGTTCCTAATGATGTGGTATAATGACTCACCAAATTTGAGGGATTAACTCCCAAGGAATCGTGAGTTGAAGGCTATTCAATTAAGCAAACCCTAATTGTTTATGGAAGCAATAACTCAGTATACTATGTCAAACATAGTTGTTTGTATTTGATCATATGGTTGATGTAACCAAATCAAGTGGAGAGAATGATAGAAATGAATTCATACATGAGTATGATTCATATGGTGATTTAGGGTAGGATCCTTAGTAAAGAGATCAAGAAACCCTAATTGAGAAGGTTAACGAACCCTAACCCTGATTTAGGGAAATTTTGAGTAAAACCCTAATCTAGGGTAATAGTGTAACCCTAATTAAGGGTAATAGTGTAACCCTAATTAAGGGTAATGACTTGGGTAACTCTAATTTAAGGTAATTAAATACCAAACCCTAATTAGAGGAATAATGAATCCCTAATTTATGGGTAATTGAATGAAACCCTAATTGGGATGATTAGTGAAACCCTAATTGAGGGTGATTCCCTGAGAAACTCTAATTGAGGATGATTCCATGTGAAACCCTAATTGAGGGCGATGTCATATGAAACCTTAAAGCTAACACAGAGTAAAGCTATGTAAAACCCTAAATTTGGGCTATAGTGCATGGAATTCTAATCATGGGCAATATGGTGATAAATCATAACCCTAATGTCTGGGTAATGATATGAGTAAACCTTAATGATGAAATAATGAGTAATACCCTATAATGATGAAATATCTTAAGTGGTTGACTATAGGCAACCTTATAACAAGCAATGCCTTAATTTGAGATGAGTCCATATCATTGAAGATAGTTGGACAATCCTTGTGTGTGATCTATGCACATCATGGTAAAGGTGATAGGTTGGTGGATGAAAGTATTAAGATGTGAAATTCCTTATTATAAGATAAGTTAATAAACTCATGTAAGATAGAAGTGATGAGGGAAGTGATACATTGAGACATGATAGATATCACATTTAGCATTTCATGGTTGATATACCTTGATGCATCTCAAATCCAATATTTTTAGATAAGATACACAAGGAGAGTGTTATGTAAATTGTCACAATGAAATGTAATGATTTTAACATACTTGATAAGTAAGCTAAAATGAGTATGATGTAATCATACCATGATAATGATGAGAGATAAACTCCTACCTTGTGTTGATGATCATTTAATGATAAATGATAAGAATATTAAATACTTGGAATGTCGATGGATGCTCCTAGATGTATGGAACAATATATTAGGGTTGTATTGATAAAATAAACATGAAACCCTAATTGATGTGAATAGTAAACCCTAACCCTGTGGAGGAAATAGTGGTGTTACTATTATATTACATGAGTTAATATGTTATTGTTGCCTAGTGAGAGGTGACAAGATGTTTAATGGCCTTGTGAGCCATATGGTTAGATGTTACCTGGTAAGAAGTAACAAGATGTTTCATGGGCATGATTGAGCCCTGAATGAGGTGTATTCCTCTTATGTTGATAAGGGTTGATACCCTGTGCTATTGTGAAAAGGATTTATATCCTGTGATAATATGATAATTGGTGTAATATAATGAATGGCAAGTGAATATTACCATGTGATGAAGAGATGAGAAATTATGTTTCATATGTTTTATATCTTTTCAGGTTTTGATATTTATATGCTTGCTAGAAATGAATTAGGGTTTGTATGTCCACTTGTTTGATGCAGCCTTAATTCACCCAATTGGCATAACTAATTAAGTGCAACTCTAATCATGTAGTGCCCTGTGCCGTAGAACCATCTTCAGTGTCAGAACTTGCTGGATGGTGAAACGAGTATTCCTAAGGGAAACTCGGAGCGCATATTGTTGAATATGTGGGGGTGGCAGGTTGAGGATATATATATACTTGTCATCCACAATTGCAGGTTACAGAGGATGGCTATGGTCATGCCTCAAATATTTGATGTGATTGAGGTCAGCTGCGGTTGTACCTCGGATTAGAGGGTTTTGTATACCCTGTTTTCTAGTGTCGTAACTTGTACCAAGTACGGACTAGTTGTTATCAGTTGACTATATGTCACTGTTGGCAGTTTGACTGGTATGTCACTGCAGTTTACTCGTACTGACCGAGGGGAAGAGATCTTAGGATGCCGGTACTCCTAGATCTTGTACGGAACCGAATAGCCCTTCGCAGGGGTCGGTTGGACTTTGAATGGTACGATTCAAATTCCCCAGGGCATAATAAAAGATGTAATACAGCCGTATAGCATATCTGTTTAGGGTTATACATGACGCTTCACATTGAATGGAAACCCATGTTTGTTCTCTTTACATAAAGATGATGCTTAGTGCAACTAAGAGATAGTAATTATACTTACGTTGTGGATATGCATAAGACTGTAATTGTGTACATACAATGGTCATGCTTATGTTGATATCTTACTGCTACTGTTGATTATAATCATGATGCTAGATATCTCATGTTGATAGTTATGTTTCACATGCTATCCATGCCTCTATAATTAGAAATACCTGACAGAGGCTTAATGCCTGTAATTAGGTTTGGTTAAAGTCCAATTCCTGGATGTGTAATCAGGATTGGTATAGTCCAATGCCTGAAATATTTATACCCGATTGATATAGTTTAATGCTTGAATAATACATGATGATTTATATAATCACATGTCTGGCATAAGTGAATACGTGTTTAGCAGATTGGCTAAGGCCAACAAATAGAAACAAGAATGAATCATGGGTGACACATCAGAATAATGAATGACATGAGCAAAGCTTGAGATGTTGAAAATGTATGGTAGATGAATGTTATACATGTTCTTTCTATTTCTTATAAAGAGAATAGATGAATTACTGTTCAATCATAGATATGTGTAATACTTTAAAAGATGAGAATGATCTAAACTGCGTATCCTCTGCTCAGTTTTATATTAATTAAACTACAATAATGATGTTTCTGGCGGAGAGTTATATCTCTCGCTGGGGCAATTTTCAATTGTCTCACCCCCGTGGGAACCAACATTTTTAGGTGGACGAGTGTGAAAGAGACTGATAATATCTTTCGGATGAAGAACATCAGCAGCTACAAGGACAGCAGTGACAACTCAGGTTGAGTGTGCTGTCTATCGTGTTTGGTAGATAGAAGTCCTATGTGTCGTCTCTGTACTCTCAGGTCCTCAGAGTTAGTACTTAGTGCTTTTAATGTATCGTTTTGAGATTTTGGCTTGATGCCTCGAGGTTATTATGTTGTCTGTGTTTAGCTTTTAACAAGGCAGTTGATGTTGTAACCCTTGAAAAGAGATGGTATAAGATATATACTTATGAACCATGATGTAAATGTAATACATTGGTTCTTGTTGAAAGAGTTTTCTTATGATTGGGTCTCTTTGAAAAAGGTTTTAAATTTTTAGTGATTTTCTATAATCCGCTGCTTAGTGAACGCTTCCGCATTAGTTAATTATGTTTTTGTTAGTTGGATGCTACAGCAGTGGTAGGAAATTGCTAAATGGTGCACCACCTAGTTTGGATGCAAGTGGAACTACAGGAGCTACAGATAAGGCAGTGACAGTGGATGCAGATGCACCAGATGTTATAGCAGAGGAAAAGATAGCTGAGGAACATGTTGATGATGTAGAGGAAACAAGGAAAAATGCATATATCCCACCTCAACACAGGACACCAGTGACCCTGGTCCTTTTCCAAATATCTTGAAGGTGAATAAAGTGTACGATCAGTTCAAGAAGTTCTTAGATGGTTTTAGAAAATTATCTGTGAACATTCCACTCATTGATGCGATTGAGTAGATACCATCGTATTACAAGTTCTTGAAAGACATAATTACAAGAAGAGGAGGATACCTGATACTGATGTAGTCATGTTGAAGGAACAAGTGAGTGTCATCATTCTGGGATGTTACCGCCAAAAAGACAAGATCCAGGTTGTTTCAACATTACTTGCTTTATAGCGAAGACCAAGTTTGGAGAATCTCTTTGTGATTTAGGGGCAAGCATCAATCTCATGCCCTTGTCGACTTTCAAGAAACTAGGCCTCAAGGAGTCCAGAAAAAGTAGTATGACTATTCAATTAGTAGACAACTCTGTGGTCAAGCCATACATCATTTGTTGGCTAAATTGGACATTATTATAATCCCTTTGTTTCAATGATAACAAACATTTCATTCGTGTGGATCTAACGTGCTACTTGAGTGTTGCAGGAACAAGGTGGATGACAAACCTTTGGAAGATCTATATGATTTAAAATGCCTTAATTTCATGATTGTAATCAAATGTAAACACTTGTACAAGATATATAATGTACAACTACTTAGACATCATGTAAATCAAGCGTTAGATCTTCCCTATCCATTCAAAACACTTAGATAGGGCATCCCCTACAAAAGTGTCACAATTGCACACTCATATACACACTTAGTGCCTAGTTCAAAACATTGAAACAAGGTCATTCTCAATCGACAAACTCCTCGACCGAGACATTCTCGGTCGACAAACTCTTCGACCGAGAATGACCCAGGTAGCCGTTAGACACAGCAGACAAGGTAGTTGGGAGTTGGATCAGAACATTACATACACTTGCTCCAGATAGTCCCTCGGTCGACAAAGACCTCGAACAACTGGGATCTCGGTCGACAATTCCTTGACCGAGAATGTCTCTGTCTGCAATTTTCAAGATTATTAACTAGCCATTGTTAAAGCAACTAATGGATACCTAACGGCTAGTTGAGCACTAAGAACACCCTAGAAAGTGTTTAGAACGTCCTTAAGCATTCATAGGCCATTCCTATAAATAGGACAAGCCTTAGGACACCTAATACACTTGTGCTACACTTGAGCAAAATACTTGCAATTGGCTATTCATTCTTGTGAGCAATTGAGCAACTCCAACATTGGCTATTCATTTCCTTTGCTCCAAATTTGTGTCTTATAGGCTAGCATCTCCTACCCACTACACCTACACTTACATATACATTGGTTAGGAGATCAAAATTCTTGATATAGGAAATCAAGCCTTGTGCTACAAGTGGTATTGTAATTTCTATTTTTCCTTCTTGTTCCTTTTTATCCTTTGTACTCTCCTTGCTACTTCTAGGGTTGGAGGCTGCGGATTGGAGAGGGTTTGGCTTCTCAGGCGGAGAAGGGTCTTCTCTATGGAGAAGGTGGACTTTGGACTACTTCAAGAAGGATGTTTCAACAGGAAGCTACTTCAAGAGGAAGGCTACTTCAAGGGGAGCTTGAGGTTACTTCAAGGAAGGCTGCTTCAAGGTTGGTGAGACTACTTCTAGGTGAAGGTTGTCTGAAGGGTTTGATGAAAGTGTTGTAATTTTATGTAACATCCTTGCGAGGTAATAAAATTAAATACTTTCAAAATCCCGGTTGGGTAAGCAACCGGGTAGTGGATTGACTGCCTTAGTATTTGCTAAGGTTGGAACAACTCTAAATCCTTGTCCCCTTGTCCAATATTTTTGTGGTTGCTTGCTTTGGTTGAATTATTTATAAAATATCCATAAAACCCTATTCACCCCCCTCTAGTGGTTTTTCAATTGGTATCAAAGCAGGCTTCAAGGAGCTCTAATCGAGTCTTAAAGAATGAAGGGTGGTGGTGTCTACAACCGCAAGCAAAGGAAAAACATGGACCAATCTTCAACAAGTTGCAATTGGTGCTTAGGAACAAGGCACACTACACCTAGCTGTCCATGGAGGTCAAAGAAGGAAGATGTGCATAAAGAATGCCTTATTGCTACAATAAGTGAAGAAGAAGAAGAAGAGGTAAGCCTTTTAAATTTACCTAAAGAAGAGCTAATTGCTAGTCTTGAAGAGACACATAATAAGTATATTGAGTGCAAGAAGAAATTAAAGAAATCTAATAAAGCAAATGATGAGTTACATGCTAAACTTCTTGCTCTCACATCTGAAAATGAAGATCTCAAAAAGGTTACTGAAGATCATGATATTAAGCTGAAATCTGTAGAAGCAAATTGCAATCTTCTTTCCCTAGAAACGTTAAACTTGCAAACTCAAGTAAATGATCTTAAAAAACAACATGTGTTGTGTACACATCTAGATTATGATATTATTGTGAAAGAAAGATATTCTTTGTTATCTAATCTAGATCAAGCAAAGTTAGATATCAAGAAGAGAATGGATGAGATTGTTAAGATGCAACAAGAAGTTAGTAGTTTGAGTAACAATGATATCCTTGATAAAATCTTAAATGATTCTTATCATCAAATTGGAAGGAGAGGACTAGGTTATAAGCCTAAAGGAAAATCTTACCAAAAACCTAGTTGGAGAAAGACACAAGTGATAGAGAATCAATCTATGTATGTATTTAGAGGCAAATATCCATATGTACCCAAGAACAACCTAGAACAAAATCATAGAAAGAGATATGAGGTTGATTCTATATGTTGCCATTATTGTTTGCATCTTAGAGATTATTCTTTCTCATGTCCTTATAAGAAAAAGGATGTTGAGTTAGTATGGGTTCCAAAACCCCCAAACTAAATGAACAAAATTAAGTTGAGATATGACCAAAGACTCTAAGTTGTATATCTCTATGTCTGTCTCAACTTAACATAATGAAATAACAAATTGATTCAAGTAATAAAAATTTCTAACTTGAAAATATACATTTTAAACAAATTTGCAGAGACACATCTTTGAAAATTTGTCTTAATTAGGGTCCTCAAAACATAAAGATTTGAATATGATTAGTTGATATTTGATCTAAATGTTACTTTGATATTCATATGTTTTATCTCAACTAAACTGAGTTTTCAAATTGCATAATTGAATTGAAAATGACCTATGATTTACTTGTAAACAATTACTGAAAAATAGTATAGAAACTTTCTTGGTCGAGAAACTGTTCAACCGAGAACACTTTCGGTCGAGAATTAGTCTACCGAGCAGGTTACTGTTTTGAAGTTTGCAACAAATCTGATAAAACTTGTACAAACAACAGCATTCTCGGTCAAGAAAAACATCGACCGAGATAAATTCGGCCGACAAAAAGTTTGACCGAATCAAGTTCTGCTGAACCTGTTTTAATTAATCTAGTTTTCTATCAATTTGTTATTAATGTTTGATTTAATATGAAAATCAAGAGTGAATCTTAGAGACCATCTTAAAATCAAAACATATTGATCTTTTGAATCATGAATTGTTGAAAGAAGGTATAACCTTGTGAATATGAAATTCTTAAACATATTACAAAAGTGATATATGAAAACTGATATTGAACAAACTTTCTTCATTGATTGACAAATATTGTTAAGCATGTTCATTTACATGGTTTATCTTAAATTTGAAAATCCATGAACAATAAATGAGATTATTTTGGTTTATCCTCTACATGGTTTGCTTAAAACTGAAAAATTATGAACTATGTTGGTTTAATCAAGGAAATTACTGTTTTATCATAATCCACATGGTTTTTCCTAAGTATTCCTGGTCTATCTATATAGTTACCATGTGTATTGAAATAAATGATCATAATCATCGTATTTATATGTTTCTATCTTGATCATTGTATTTTGGATATACTTCTACTGTTCTATCATAATTATTGTGCCATGATCATTATGTTTCATTGGTTTGTCTAAAATAATCTTTGATCCATATATACAAACCATGAATGGATATTTTTTTGTGATTCAGCTCATATGAAGATGCCATTTTGCATAAACAATAAAACTTCATGGCACAAATGCATTTTAAATTGAAAATCTACAGAAATTATACTTCACATATAAGTGTTCAAATTGTAAATCTGTAGAAATTGCCTCTTGGTTGAAATCAAGTTTGACCAAGGGGCGCTATGGTCGAAGTCAAGGTCGGCCTAAAATAAGCTTGACAAAATGCTTATTTGTACATCATTTTACTGCACTTAGTATCTTGATTCAAAAGGTATTCATCATATTGAAAACATGATTTTAGTACAAAAGCTCTAATAAAATGTCAAAATCAAATCTTAAAAACCTATTGTGACCTTAGAATCCTTAAATTATCTTGATTAAGGGGGAGCTCACAAAAATCATCTTGACTATAAGATTAAGAAGGAGCTTACAAAATTCTGTGAACATCATAAAGTAAAGTTGAAACATGTTATGACCTTAGCATCCTTAAAAGTAATTTTGGTTATAAAAACAAAGAAATCTATAATATTCATGAATATGACATATATATTGTTCTTAATGGAATTCTCTAAACAAATTAGGGCTTAACATCCCATGTATTTGATTAGAGATACATTCTACTATAAGCTTAAAAGAATCTCATATCATTTTAGGGCATAAAATCCCTTGTAAATGGTTGAAAAACTATTAAATATATTCATGAGCTTAAAGGATTCTCACATCATTTTCAAGGCTTAACATCCCTTGTAAAATGGATGAGAAATCAATAAATGTATCCATCATGAGTTTACAAGGATCTCATATCATTTCCAGGCTTAACATCCTTTGTAAATGAGTGAGAAACAAATTGTGGCTAAATTCGACAATAAATGGGTTACAATTATATTAATCCCTATTTTTAAAATTGAATATCTTAGTTAGGGGGAGCATAGCATAAGATTAAGGGGGACAAATAAAAGTCATACAAAATGATTTTCTTGGATATCTTTTTGAAATGACAAAGGGGGAGAAATAATAGAAAAAAAACATAAAGTAAAATGAGTTTCATAAATCTCGGGCCAGCACACTTGCAAACAAGAGAATGACTACAAAAGGTAAACTTCAGGTATGAAACTCATATGATTTATATTTCCTTATTTTATATTTTGGAAATGTTTGTCATCTTCAAAAAGGGGGAGATTGTTGGATAAATTGGACATTATTATAATCCCTTTATTTCGACGATGGCAAACATTTCATTCTTGTGGATCTAACGTGCTACTTGAGTGTTGCAGGAACAAGGTGGATGACAAATCTTTGGAAGATCTATATGCTTCAAAATGCCTTAATTTCATGATTGTAATCAAATGTAAACACTTGTACAAGATATATAATGTACAAGTACTTAGACATCATGTAATTCAATTGTTAGATCTTCCCTAGCCATTCACAACACTTAGATAGGTCATCCCTACAAAAGTGTCACAACTGCACACTCATATACACACTTAGTTCCTAGTTCAAAACATTAAACAGGGTCATTCTCGATCGACAAACTCCTCGACCGAGACACTCTCAGTTGACAAACTCTTTGACCGAGAATGACCCAGGTAGCCGTTAGACACAGCAGACAAGGTAGTTGGGAGTTGGATCAGAACGTTACATACACTTGCTCCAGACAGTCCCTCGGTCAACAAAGACCTCGACCGACTGGGATCTCGGTCGACAATTCCTCGACCGAGAATGTCTTTGTCTGCAATTTTCAGGATTAATTAACTAGCCATTATTAAAGCAACTAATGGATACCTAACGGCTAGTTGAGCACTAAGAACCCCCTAGAAAGTGTCTAGAACGTCCTTAAGCATTCATAGGCCATTCCTATAAATAGGACAAGACTTAGGACACCTAATACACTTGTGCTACACTTGAGCAAAATACTTGCAATTGGCTATTCATTCTTGTGGGCAATTGAGCAACTCCAACATTGGCTATTCATTTCCTTTTCTCTAAATTCATGTCTTATAGGCTAGCATCTCCTACCCACTACACCTACACTTACATATACATTGGTTAGGAGATCAAAATGCTTGATATAGGAAATCAATCCTTGTGCTACAAGTGGTATTGTAATTTCTATTTTTCCTTCTTGTTCCTTTTTATCCTTTGTACTCTCCTTGCTACTCCTAGGGTTGGAGGATGCGGATTAGAGAGGGTTTGACTTATCAGGTGGAGAAGGGTTTTCTCAATGGAGAAGGTGGACTTTGGACTACTTCAAGAAGGCTGTCTCAACGGGAAGCTACTTCAAGAGGAAGGCTACTTCAAGGGGAGCTTGAGGTTACTTCAAGGAAGACTGCTTCGAGGTTGGTGAGACTACTTCTAGGTGAAGGCTTTCTGAAGGGTTTGGTGAAAGTGTTGTAATTTTATGTAACATCCTTGCGAGGTAATAAAATTAAATACTTTCAAAATCCTAGTTGGGTAAGCAACCAGGTAGTGGATTGACTGCCTTAGTATTTGCTAAGGTTGGAACCACTCTAAATCCTTGTCCCCTTGTCCAATATTTTTATGGTTGCTTGCTTTGGTTGAATTGTTTATAAAATATCCATAAAACCCTATTCACCTCCCCTCTAGTGGTTTTTCATCATTTGTGAAGATGTTCTGGTAAAGGTAGACAAAATTTTTATCCCTACAGACCTCATGGTGATGGAAATGTGGGATGAGCATGGCAACAAACTCTTGCTTGGAAGACAATTCCAAGATACAACTGATATGATTTTGGAGATGAGAAGAGCACGTTTTCCCATGGGTATCAAGGATGACCAGTTTGAGATCAAGATGCATGAGCACTCAAAAACTACAGGGGACAAAGCATAGTGCAACATGATACAATAAGTGGAGGGAAAGATGTCCTTGCTTCTAGGGAAGCCATTTCTTTACATGGCCCATGTGATGCCTAAGATAGACAAGGGCACCCTGGCAGTCGACATCATGGAAAACACCAAGGTGGTTTCATTAGCAAAATTAGTGCACTACCGGGAGGATGATGAAGAAGATTATTGCCCAACTACAATAGAAGAGGTCACTATTGAATCTCTTGTGCAGGCATATCCATAGTTACCTTTAGATGTGTGTTTGATGAATCTCATAGATGACTATAACACATAGACTCTCTTTGGAAGAGTGTGTACTATTGCTAAAAGTTCCACCCTGCTACTATACAAATCATTTTGAAGATCATGGATCACCTCCTCCGCCATTGGTCCCATCCATGTTGAGCCCACCTAATTTTGAGTTGAATCCACTGCTTCCACATTTAAAGTATGTCTTTTTGGCTGCAAAAGAGAAGCTTCCAGTTATTATATCATCATCCTTGATTCTTAAGGAGGAGAAGAAACTACTAGTTGTTATGAAGAACCACCGAGCCGCATTTGGGTGGTCAGTAGAAAACATCAAGGGAATCTCTCCTCGCCTTTGCCAACATAAAATCCAACTAGAAGATGGATCCAAGGCAATAGTTCAACCTCAGAGGTGAGTCAACCCTATCATGACCGAGGTGGTAAAGAAAGAGGTAGTCAAGCTCCTATCGACATGCATAATTTATGCTATTTCTGATTCTATGTGGGTGAGCCCGACTCAAGTAGTTCTTAAGAAAGGAGGGATAAATTTCACAACCAATTATGTGAGTTAGTTAATTTTGACTAGGTTAGTGATGGGGCGGTGTGTATGCATTGATTACATATGATTGAATGTCGTCACTTTAAAGGATCATTTCCCCTTCCATTCATTGACCAGATTTTGGAGAGACTCGTTAGTCTCTCACATTTTTGTTTCCTCGATGGGTATTCTGGTTATAATTAGATTTTGACTGACCCAAAAGATCAGAAGAAGTCTACTTTCACCTACCCTTATGGAACATTTGCATATAGACAAATGTCATTTGGCCTTTGTAATGCACTCACCACCTTCCAACGATGTATACATGCCATTTTTTCTAATATGGTAGAGCAATGCTTGAAGATGTTCATGGACGATTTTTCAGTGTATGGAGAGTCATTTGATGATTGTCTGTATAATCTATAGGGTTTTACAAAGGTTTGAGGACACTCACTTAGTCTTGAACTGGGAGAAATGTCATATGATGGTGAGTGAGGGCATAGTTCTTGGACACAAGGTATCCAATAAGGGCATGGTAGTCGATTTGATTAAAAATAGAGGTCATCTCCAAGCTACCTCCACTGACATCAGTGAAGGGAGTGAGGAGACTAATAGGACATGCTAGGTTTTCGAGTCGGTTTATAAAAGACTTCTCAAAATTTGCAAAACCCCTCTCAGAATTTCTAGAAAAGGACGTCGAGTTTTGTTTTAATGAAAGATACTTGAAAGCTTTCGAGGTGTTAAAGGAGAAGTTGATCTCCACACCCATTATAGTGTCTAGATTTGAGCCAACCATTTGAACTGATGTGTGACGCATCAGATTATGTAGTTAGAGTTGTGTTGGGTCAACACCGAGACAAGGTTCCTACAGTCATATACTATGCATCTAAAACTTTAAATGATGCTCAACTTAATTATACAACCACAGAGAAAGAACTCTTGGTTATTGTTTTTTCATATGAAAAATATCATCAATATCTAATGGGGGCCAAGGTGATTGTGTGGACATATCACACTTCTATCAAATACCTGTTATAGAAAAAAGATGCAAAACCTAGACTAATTAGGTGGATATTATTGTTACAGGAATTTGACATAGAGATTAAGGATAAGGCAGGAGTGGAGAATGTTGTTGTAACATCCCTGACATGGGTTATGCTTTAACCCTAGAGGTTTTTCTTAATAAAGTTAATTATATGCTTTCTCTTATCTTTTGAAAAGTAATTAAGGCCCAAGAGGAACTTTTGTTTCAATTTTAGTCCTTTTAGAATAATGTTGAAATCAATGTTTTGCCTGTTTTGGACTAAAGTGCAAATTACCCAAGTTGAGGGGTTAACTTGCAAATGTTACAATGTAAAATGTTCATCAAGTGTTGAAACATCATAATAACGAAAATGATGCAGAGTTATGACTTGTGATAGCCTGAGTATTAAGAAAGATCTTATTAAGCAATGTTTGTGCATTAAAACCTAGTTTTGGTGTAATGTGCAAATTACCCAAAACCTAGGGTTCAATATGCAAAATACCACTTCTAGAGAGTCCCTAATATTTCTTGGTATTTATTATAAATAAGAAAATCAGAGGGGCATATCATTTGAATCTGTTTGGAGGAGAGAGAATCTTGATATTAAATAATCAAGATTTAAGCATAATTGGAAACATAATTCAATTTGATGCAAAAATAAATATATTAATTGCATTGCTCTTCAACCAAAAATAGGATTGTTTAATTTGCATAAGTGTGGACGTCCTTGTGCCTTGCATAGGCAACTAAATATCTAAAGTGAGTGGAGAGCTTACTCACATTAGTTAAAGAAAAAGTAATATCCACTCAATTTTGGATATTATTATTATAATGTTTAAGGTGCTTAATTGATTTTCCTTTAATTCATGGATAATGAAGAGGAATTCGAAGGTGGGTAAGATGGATTTTCATGCAAGGATTTGAGTGGGAGATGTGGCACTAATTTTGGGAATTAAAAGATTATTATATCACTTTCTGTCTCATTGAAATTTCCTTATAGACATCTCATTTCCAACTCAAATGAAAGGTTTTTTCAACCCTTCTTTCTTTAATTGCTTTGGTTGAACACAAATGATCTTAGGAGAAAAAGGAGGACGTGCCCCAACCTGTAGGTAAGCTCCTTAATCATCTTCAACCTTTATTTCATAGTGGAAATCGAAAATCAATGCTTGATTTCTTCTTTTCTCCATTCAATCTTCAATCCTAGCCCATTCTTTTCACTCAAAAGCTTAAGGAAGGACCTTGGGAGGTTGAGAAAGCTTCATTCACCATTAGAGACGTGGAGCTTCAAGCTTGTTTTCAACATTGAAGGTGGGTTATATAACTTGAACCCTTAAATGTTATTATTACATTCAATTCTTCATCACTTGTTGATCATTTTGTTCTTCTTGAAATTCCTTTGAATAATTGATGAAATTTCCATAAGAATGGCAGTAGATTTTGAAGGTTCAAAGCTTGATGATGATGACATCATCATAAGCACACACCTCAATGAATATCTTGGGCAAACGATTTCACTCTTTGACACTAAACGATCTCAAGATCGTTTGGTGAACAAACGGTCTCAAGACCGTTTGACACCAAATGGTCTCAAGACCGTTTGAGGTCAAACAACCTCAAGACCATTTGAGGTTAGGATATGTAATGGATGGATGATGGTCTAATGTTTCTAATTGATTGACTCGTAATAGGTTCAGTGATGGATAATCCACTGATTACAAACTCCAATCGATTGAATTGATTGAAGCCTTAATTTATGGAATTGATCAAGACTGAATGGGTAAAACCAATCAAGACCGAATGGATAAAATTTATTAAGACCGAATGGGTAAAATCAATCAAGACCGAATGGTTAATAGTGATCAAGACCGAATGGGTAAAATCAATCAAGATCGAATGGGTAAAATCAATCAAGATCAAATGGGTAAAGTTGATCTAGATCGAATGGGTAATTTGATCTTCAAAACCGTTTGGTCATGTTGAGCATTTGGGAGAGTTGACCGAATCGAGGTCAAGAATGTCAAGACCGATTGGAGGTCAAGCACCTCAAGACCGAATGGAGGTCAAGCACCTCAAGACCGTATGGAGGTCAAGTACCCCAAGACCGTTTGAAGGTTCAAAAGTAACAAAACCGTTTGGAAATTTAATAGTTTCAAAGTTATGAAAGACAAATTAATCACTTGATTGTTAAATAGCATATATCTAAGTTAAAACCAATGGTTGTACCTCTAAAGTACTTAGATGATTAGTACCTTTAGAGTGGTTAACCTTTGATGCTTATGGAAGCAATGACTTAATACACTATGCTAACCCTTCATTCAAGTTAATTCAATCTAATCAAGATTAAAGTAATTAACCTCCTAGAGAGGATGAAAGAGAGAGGAACTTATACATGAGTGATAATCATGTAGTGATTAATCCTCAACACTTTCAACATGGATTAAATATGTAATTTAGGGATTGAACCATGATGATGAGATCATGTAACCCCAACCGAGAAGGTTGATTAGCTCTAACCCTAATTTAGGGCAATGCTAGGTGAAACCCTAATCTAGGGAAATGATGTAACCCTAATCAGGGTGATGATATGAGAAATCCCAATTCACCCTAATTTAAGAGGGTGCTTTGTGAAACCCTAATTAAGGGTGATGTCATGTGAAACCCTAATTAAGGGTGATGCCATGTGAAACCCTAATTAAGGGTGATGCCATGTGAAACCCTAATTAAGGGTGATGCCATGTGAAACCCTAATTGAGGGTGATGTCAAGTGAAACCCTAATTGAGGGTGATGTCATGGGAAACCCTAATATAGGGTGATGATATGCGAAACCCCAATATAGGGTGATGCCATGTGAAACCCTAATATAGGGTGATGATATGTAAAACCCGAATTGATAAAGAGGGGAAACCTATTCCTAATAATGGAGTAGTGAATTATATATTGGTAGGTGAAATACCTAAAGTGGTTGATAATGGATAATCTTATATCAATAATGCTTTAACTCGAGATGAGTCCATATTATTGTTAATGGTTGAATATTTTAAATGAATGATTTATGACCAATACATTACTTGTTAGTGTGATGAATAGGTGCATAAAGTATTAGGATGGAAAATATCCTAATACAAGATAAGATGATGAACTTAAGTCAGTCAAAAGTGATGAGGGAAGTGATACATCATGACATGATAGATATCACATCCAATACCTCAAATTTGATACACCTTGATGTACCCTAAATCCAGTATACTTGGATGAATAACACATGAAATGTGCCATGTAAATTGTTACTTTGAGATGTAATGAGCCTAATGTACTTTGATAAGTGTAGGCTAACATACCTTAAGAAAGGGTTAAGCCAAGTTGATAAAGTATGATGTATTTATATTCTGGTAAGGATGAGAGAGAAACTCATACCTTGTGTTGATAATCATTTAATGATAAATGATGAGAGTTGTTGTTGCCTAGTGAGAGGTGACAAGATGTTTAATGGCCTTGTGAGCCATGAGAATAGTTGTTGACTAGTGAGAGGTGACAAGATGTTTAATGGCCTTGTGAGCCATGAGAATAGTTGTTGCCTAGTGAGAGGTGACAAGATGTTTAATGGCCTTGTGAGCCATGAGAGTAGTTGTTACCTAGTGAAAGGTAACAAGAGGTTATAAAGTCTCATGAAAGAAATGATAATAACCAGTGGAGACTTAGTAACATAATAATAATAGCTAATGGATACAATAATAATAATGAAATCTTGATCATACATGCTTCATGTTTATAGCCAAACAAGGTTTATAGTGTTTTGAATAAGCTTAAGGGAGATTTGAGGAATAATTGAATTACATAAAGGATGTGAATAAGTATGATGGCTTGACCAAGGTTTAATACCTAGTAAAGGTGATGTGGTATTCAGTGATGATGCACAGGATTGGTAATAACCCAATACCTAGAATAATGTCACAGGATTGGTTATAACCCAATACCTGGAATAATGTCACAGCATTGGTCATAACCCAATACCTGGAATAATTGCACAGGATTGGTCATAACCCAATACCTGGAATAATGTCACAGGATTGGTAATAACGTAATACCTGGAATAATTGCAAGGGATTGGTAATAACCCAATACCTGGAATAATGTCACAGGATTGGTCATAACCCAATACCTATAATAATGTCATAGGATTGGTAATAACCCAATACCTGGAATAATTGCACAGGATTGGTCATAACCCAATACCTGGAATAATGTCACGGGATTGGTAATAACCCAATACCTGGAATAATTGCACATGATTGGTCATAACGCAATACCTGGAATAATTGCATAGGATTGTCTATAACCTAATACCTGGAATAATTGCATAGGATTGGTCATAACCCAATGCCTAGAATGGTTACACATGATTGGTATAGTCCAATGCCTAGAATGGTTGCACATGATTGGTATAGTCCAATGCCTGGAATGGTTGCAGAGGATTGGTATAGTCCAATGCCTCGAATGTTTGTACATGATTGGCATAGTCCAATGCCTGGAATGGATGCATAGGATTGGCACAGTCCAATGCCTGAATGGAATATGATGATGTATTCTCACATGATTGATACAATTCAATATCTGGTTAGAAGATTGGATGAGTTCAACAGATAGAAATGAGAATGATTCATGGATGACATACCATGATAATGAGTATCATAGGGTAAGCTTGAGATGTTGATATAGTATGATGGATAAATAATATACCTGTTCTTTCTATTCCTTATAAAGAGAATAGATGATTTACTGTCCTATCATAGATATTTGCAATGCTTTAAAAGATGAGAATGTTCTAAATTGCTTATCCTCTGCTCAATTTTATTCTATTAAACTGCAATAATAATGTTTCTGGTGGAGAGTTATATCTCTCACTAGGACAATTTTCAATTGTCTCACCCCCGTGGGATCCCACATTTTAGGTGGACGCGGACAAAGAGGTAGAAATCATACAATAGGAAAAAGGACAGTAGCATAAGGGACAGTAGTAACATCTCAGGTGGAGATACTGACTGTCGTGTCTTGTAGATATGAGTCCTATGTGTCGTTTATGTACTCTTAGGTCCTAGGAGTTAGTACTAAGTGTTTTTATAATCAATTTGAGATATTGGCTTGAATGCCTCGAGGATTTGTGTTGCTCATGTGTAGACTTAACAGAGAAATTGATGTATGTAATCCTCGAGAGGATATGGTACATGGCATGTACATGTGAACCAGAATGTATATGTAATACTTTGGTTCTTGTTGATAAGAGTTTCCTGGAATTGGATCTCTTTACAAAAGATTTTAATTTTTAGTGATTTTTGTTAATCCTTGTTAACAATCGCTTCCGCTTAGCTAATGACATTTTCTTCGAACGGTGTGTCACAATTTAGTGGTATCAGAGCTCTAGGTTCACTGAGTCTACAGAGACATAGGAATAAGGTGTTGAGTCTGTTCTAGTGTCCTCCAGTATATCTTATAGTGGCTTCTGCCTATGCAGAGGATCACGTTGCTGAAAGCAATGTTGTTGCACCAGTAGGAGGTGTAAGGGATCAGGCAAGAGCGGAACCAGTGCCTGAGAATCCCCATTTTGATGAGGCTATGATAGAAAACCCAAATATTCATGCTCTAATTAGGGAATTCATGACCACAATGAGGTATATGGTAGACCGGATGCCAGCACCAGCACCTAGGGCACCAACTCCCAATGAGGGACATGGGTCTGGTAAGACTTTTGAATGACTATGTCATGTAGGTGCTATAGAATATGTTGGGACAACTGACCCAACAGATGCTGATCTATGGCTCACTAAGTTAGAAAAGGCTTTTAAGATCCTTAGTATTCCAGATGTTGACAAAGTCAAACATGTTGTATATCTTTTGAAGAGTAGTGCTGGCCATTGGTGGGCCATAGAAGAAGTAAAAAGGAATGATGAAGAAGTTGGCTGGGAGGAATTTCATCAGGAATTCATCAATAAGTATTTTCCAAGAACATATTTAGATGAAAAGATCTCACATTTTGAGAAGGTTCGGTAGGGAACCATGTCAATAAATGAATATGAGTCTAGGTTTATGGAACTATTACGGTTTTGTCCTCAAATGGCCGCTACTGAGCAGGAGAAGATTTGATGTTTTGAGAAAGGACTGAATGATGAGGTGTCTATCTCGACAGCTGCATTAGAAAGTAGAGAGAAGTTTGCCACATTTGTGGAATCAATTCATAGGATAGAAAGGCCTGTGACAAAGAAACATGAGGCAAGCCTCAAAAGGAGGTCTACACAGTCACAGGAATAGTGGATTGGTGGTACTAAACAACCAAAGTTTTCAGTAACATCGGTTCAACCACAATATAGTACATCAATGCAGTGGTCATCAAGTGAGGGTCACACTTGCCATAAATGTGGACAGATAGGACATTTTAGGCAGCAATGTCCAAGAAGAAATAATGTGGTGACCCAACAGTCAAGGCATAATCTGCAAAATCCACAATGACCCCAGGTTAGTGAAGAAGAAGGTCGAGGACGAAGACAAGTGTCACAGTTTGGTCCATCTACCTCTGGTAGTAGAGGACAAAGGCAATAGCAGATGACAACTGACTCCATGTATTGAGTCAGATAAGATACTAGATAACTCATTAGAGGTAATATGTCAAGATAGAACTTTTCATTCTGAATCATCTTTATTTTTCTACTCTCTGCCTACTAAATATAAGAAATGTAGTTGTTATTGAGTTTCCTTTAATTAATCTTATGAGGACATGAGGAAGAGATAAGAAGGATGAGAACATATATTCAGTCCAATGTTCTCTTATATGTTTTGAAATTTCTCTCTTCGTGATGGAAGGAAAAGATGTAATAGAAACAAAATTCAAGATACTAAGTAGAAAAACTTAAAGAGATGAAACATAATATAAAAACCAATACATACTACCTAACTTCAGTTCTTGAATACCCTTGCAAGGTATTCATCTATTGAAGATAAGGTAAGTATGCCACTCTTAGATTGCTATCTTTCTGATTACTCTAATCAAGTAGTCATTTTGAGACAATCTAAACACTATAATGAGGTAGGAGATGTGGCAAGGATATTTCTACAACATTCTAATTGATATATGAAGGGATCTAAGTGAAATCATAAATCAATTTATAAACAAAAGAGGATGTTTAGTATAATGTATACCCTGGTCCTCAGACCTAGAGGTAATAGTTACCTAAAGAGAGGTAACAATGTTCAATGATGGACTGAGGATTTGAATACCCAAATCTAGTAATCATGATGTGATGTATTTTTGGCACATATAATGGGTACCAAGGTAAAGAATCCTAGTATCCAAGAACTTTCAATGATATAAGAAAATGGGAACATGACTCCTCATAAGAAGTAATGTTTGGTTACCTAGAAGGGCTAACTTTGAAATTTGTTCAGTTACATACTGTAGTATGAATACCATATGTTAGGGGTTTATGCCCCGCATAAACATGACATCAGCAAAGGTGTACTAGTAAAAGAACAATTGTAAAACCATTGTGGGAAAAAGCTTATTAAGCTAAAGATAATTCTTTAAGATACCTTTAAGATAAGTTCTTAATTGATAGGTAACCTTCCCTTATGAAAAGAAATAGTAGAGTATGTGTCTTATGTGACAAGTTCTATGATAACCCTGTATGGAAGGACTTTGTGTTGATCAAAGTTCTATGGCATCTCCATGACATTAAGATGTTATGTGGAGACTTGATGATATGATGAATAAAAAAATATCTACCTTCCTTTACCTGGGATTTTGGGGACGAAATCCTTGTTAGAGGTTTATAAATTGTAACATCCCTGACCTGGGTTATGCTTTAACCCTAGAGGTTTTGCTTAATAAAGTTAATTATATGCTTTCTCTTATCTTTTGAAAAATAATTAAGGCCCAAGAGGAACTTATGTTTCAATTTTAGTCCTTTTTTAATAATGTTGAAAATAATGTTTTGCATGTTTTGAACTAAAGTGCAAATTACCCAAGTTGAGGGGTTAACTTGCAAATGTTACATGGTAAAATGTTCCTCAAGTGTTTAAGCATCATAAGAATGAAAATGATGAACATTTATGGCTTGTGATAGCCTGAGTACCAAGAAAGAGCTTATTAAGCAACGCTTGTGCATTAAGACCTAGTTTCGGTGTAATGTGCAAATTACCCAAAACCTAGGGTTCAATATGCAAAATACCACTTCTAGAGAGTCCCTAATATTTATTGGTATTTATTATAAACAAGAAAATAAGAGTGTAATCTCATTTGAATCTCTTTTGAGGAGAAAGAATCTTGATATTAAAATAATCAAGATTTAAGCATAATTGGAAACATAATTCAATTTGATGCAAAAATAAATATATTAATTGAATTGCCCTTGAACCAAAAATAGGATGGTTGAATTTGCATAAGTGTGGACGTCCTTGTTCCTTGAAAAGCAAACGAAATATCTAAAGTGAGTGGAGAGCCCACTCACATTAGTTAAAGAAAAAGTAATATCCACTCAATTTTGGATATTATTATTATAATGTTTAAGGTGCTTAATTGCTTTTCCTTTAATTCATGGATAATGAAGAGGAATTAGAAGGTGTGGAAGATGTATTTTCATGCAATGATTTGAGGGGGAGATGTGGCACAAATTTTGTGAATTAAAAGATTATTATTTCACTTTCTCTCTCATTGAAATTTCCTTATAAACATCTCATTTCCAACTCAAATGAAAGGCTTTTTCGACCCTTCTTTCTTTCCTTGCTTTGGTTGAACACAAGGGAGCTTAGGAGAAACAGGAGGACGTGTCTCAACCTGTAGGTAAGCTCCTTAATCATCTTCAACCTTGATTTCATGGTGGAAATCGAAAATTAATGCTTGATTTCTTCTTTTCTCCATTCAATCTTCAATCCTAGCCAATTCTTTTCACTCAAAAGCTTGAGGACAGACCTTGGGAGGTTGAGAAAGCTTAATTAACCATTAGAGACGTGGATCTTGAAGCTTGGTTTCAACTTTGAAGGCAAGTTATATAACTTGAACCCTTAAATGTTATTATTACATTCAATTCTTCATCACTTGTTGATCATTTTGTTCTTCTTGAAATTCCTTTGAATAATTAATGAAATTTTGATAAGAATGGCAATAGATTTTGAAGGATCAAAGATTGATGATGATGACTTCATCATAAGCACACACCTCAATGAATATCTTGGACAAACGGTTTCACTCTTTGAGACTAAACGATCTCAAGATCGTTTGGTGAACAAACGGTATCAAGACCGCTTGACACCAAATGATCTCAAGACTGCTAGACACCAAACAGTCTCAAGACCATTTGAGGTCAAACAACCTCAAGACCATTTGAGTTCAGGAGATGTCATGGTTGTATGGTGATATAATGGTTCTAATTTATTGACTCATAATAGGTTCAGTGATGAATAATCCACTTATTACAAACTCCAATCAATTGAATTGATTGAAGCCTTAATTGATGGAATTGATCAAGACCGAATGGGTAAAACCAATCAAGACCGAATGGATAAAATTGATTAAGACTAAATGGGTAAAATCAATCAAGACTGAATGGGTAAAAGTGATCAAGACCAAATGGGTAAAATCAATCAAGATCGAATGGGTAAAATCAATCAAGATCGAATGGGTAAAGTTGATCAAGACTGAATGGGTAATTTGATCTTCAAAACCGTTTGGTCATGTTGACCATTTGGGAGAGTTGACCGAATGGAGGTCAAGCACCTCAAGACCAAATGGAGGTCAAGAACCTCAAGACCGAATGGAGGTCAAGCACCTCAAGACCGTATGGAGGTCAAGTACCCCAAGACCGTTTGAAGGTTCAAAAGTAACAAAACCGTTTGGAAATTTAGTAGTTTCAAAGTTATGAAAGACCAATTAATCCCTTGATTGTTAAATACCATATATCCAAGTTAAATCTAGTGGTTGTACCTCTAAAGTACTTAGATGATTAGTACCTTTATAGTGGTTAACCTTTGATGCTTATGGAAGCAATGACTTAATACACTATGCTAACTCTTCATTCAAGTTAATTCAATCTAATCAAGATTAAAGTAATTAACCTCCTAGAGAGGATGAAAGAGAGAGGAACTTATACATGAGTGATAATCATGTAGCGATTAATCCTCAACACTTTCAACATGGATTAAATATGTAATTTAGGGATTGAACCATGATGATGAGATCATGAAACCCTAATCGAGAGGGTTGATAAGCTCTAACCCTAATTTAGGGAAATGCTAGGTGAAACCCTAATCTAGTTAAATGATGTAACCCTAATCTAGGGTGATGATATGAGAAATCCCAATTCATGATAATATAATGAAAAACCCTAATTTAAGAGGGCGCTTTGTGAAACCCTAATTAAGGGTGATGTCATGTGAAACCCTAACTAAGGGTGATGTCATGTGAAACCCTAATTAAGGGTGATGCCATGTGAAACCCTAATTAAGGGATATGCCATGTGAAACCCTAATTGAGTTTGATGCCATGTGAAACCCTAATTGAGGGTCATTTCATGGAAAACCCTAATATAGGGTGACGATATGAGAAACCCCAATATAGGGTGATTCCATGTGAAACCCTAATATAGGGTCATGATGTGTAAAACCCTAATTGATAAAGAGGGGAAACCTATTCCTAATAATGGAGTAGTGAATTATATATTGGTAGGTGAAATACCTAATGTGGTTGATAATGGATAATCTTATATCAATATTACTTTAACTCGAGATGAGTCCATATTATTGTTAATGGTTGAATAATTGAAATGAATGATTTATGACCAATACATTACCTATTAGTGTGATGAACAGGTGGATAAAGTATTCGGATGGAAAATATCCTAATACAAGATAAGTTAATGAACTTAAGTAAGTCAAAAGTGATGAGGGAAGTGACACATCATGACATGATAGATATCACATCTAGTACCTCAAAGTTGATACACCTTGATGTACCCTAAATCCAGTATACTTGGATGAATAACACATAAAATGTGCCATGTCAATTGTTAGTTTGAGATGTAATGAACCTAATGCACTTTGATAAGTGTAGGCTAACATACCCTAAGAAAGGGTTAAGCCAAGTTGATAAAGTATGATGTATTTATATTCTGGTAAGGATGAGAGAGAAACTCATACCTTGTGTTGATAATGATTTAATGATTAATGATGAGAGTTGTTGTTGCCTAGTGAGAGGTGACAAGATGTTTAATGGCCTTGTGAGCCATGAGAATAGTTGTTGCCTAGTGAGAGGTGACAAGATGTTTAATGGCCTTGTGAGCCATGAGAATAGTTGTTTCCTAGTGAGAGGTGACAAGATGTTTAATGGCCTTGTGAGCCATGAGAGTAGTTGTTTCCTAGTGAAAGGTAATAAGAGGTTATAAAGTCTCATGAAAGAAATGATAATAACCAATGCAAACTTAGTAACATAATAATAATAGCTAATGGATACAATAATAATAATGAAATCTTGATCATACATGCTCCATGTTTATATAAAAATAAGGGCTATAGTGTTTTGAATAAGCTTAAGGGAGATATGAGGAATAATTGAATTACATAAAGGATGTGAATAAGTATGATGGCTTGACCAAGGTTTAATACCTAGTAAAGATGATGTGGTATTAAGTGATGATGCACAAGATTGGTAATAACCCAATACCTAGAATAATGTCACAGGATTGGTCATAACCCAATACCTAGAATAATGTCGCAGGATTGGTCATAACCCAATACCTAGAATAATTGCATAGGATTGGTCATAACCCAATACCTGTAATAATGTCATAGGATTGGTAATAATGTAATTCCTGGAATAATTGCACATGATTGGTAATAACCCAATACCTGGAATAATGTCACAGGATTGGTCATAACCCAATACATGGAATAATGTCACAGGATTGGTTAACCCAATACCTGGAATAATTGCATAGGATTGGTCATAACCCAATACCTGGAATAATGTCACAGGATTGGTAATAACCCAATACCTGGAATAACATTAGTACAGGAATGGTCTGTAGCGTCAGTTTTTTTAAGCTTGCAGTGTCACTTTTTAACCTACGCCTAAGTGGTCATCGCTATAGACTTTGCTCTATAGTGTCGGTTTATTTAACCAGAAAAAACCGACCTTATAGAGTAAACACCGATGCAAAAGGTTGTAAAAAAGCTGACCCATGCGAGAAAAAAGGATCCTGTAAGGTCGGTTATTCCAAAAAAACTGACCCTGTAAACACTCTCGGTCGAGAATATTGTCGACCGAACACATTTTCGGTCGACAATTTTCTCGACCGAGAGAGTTTACAGCATCAGTTTTTTTAGAATAACAGACGCTAAATATTGAATAACCACTTCAGTGCTCCTTCTCGATTGACAAATTTGTCGACCGAGAGAGTTTACAACGTCAATGTTTTTAGAATAACCAACGCTAAATATTGAATAACCACTTCAGTGCTCCTTCTCGGTCGACGAATTTGTCGGCTGAGAGATTATCGGTCGACAAATTCCTCGATCGAGGGAGCTCTAAGGTCGGTTATAAGGAAAAACCGACCTTAAAGGTATTTATACACATGAAATCTGGCTCCTTCTCGGTCGACGAATTTATCAACCGAAAGGTTATCGGTCGACAAATTCGTCGACCGAGAGAGTTTACAGGGTCGGTTTTTTGGAATAACCGACGCTAAAAATTGAAGTAAACATTTCAGTGTACCCCTCGGTCGACAAAATGTTGACCGAGGGGTACACTGAAACGTTCAAACTAAAATAGAAATGAATATTCATATATTTTGGGAGAGGGGAGCATTGATGCTCAACCGTCACCATTCAAAACCACACATTCATGACAAAATGATTCATAATCACATCATAATTTACAAAATGATAGATTGCTTGAAATATAAGGAGGAAAAATTAGTTTGAAATGCTAGAAATATACATCTTTTGAGAGATTAAAAGCTATCCATATGCAAACAAAGTCTATGATTACCACTTCCATCAAAAAAATCATGCACAATATGTAGGGTTCATCTAAGATGATACAAAAAACTATCATACAAGCTCACACCCTAGGTAAAGGTACATATTTATACTTGGATCAATATTTTTAAGGCAAAATCATGTACATGTAACATAAGAGTGAACAATAATCATGGATAAAGTTATATAACTCACCTTAGAGATGATGTAGAAACTCCAAACAACAAGGTAGATTGAAGAAAAATGGGGAAGAAACCCTAGCTTGGGCACTCCTCTTCACCATGTTGGTTCCTTCTCCAAAAAGGAAGCAAACCCTATGTTGAAAAGGTAAGAAGAAGAGAGTGGAAGAAGTTTTCAACCATTATCTCAAGCTCCACCATGGAACGTCATGGATTCAGCCAAGAAGAAGAGAGGGGAAGATAGAACAACAAGAAAAACAAAGAAAAAGAGACATATCTCACTTACCAAGACTAAGAAAGGTGGATCCGAACCCGGAAATGAACTCGGGAACCTTACTTGGAAACAGCGGTGACCTTACTTGGAAACGAAGGCTACCATACTTGGAAATGGCGGCGACCTTTGTGGAGGATGAGACAACCTTCACATAGAGGCGGCGACCTTCATGGAAGTGTGGAGAGGCGGCGACGAAGAGCTCTTTTCACGGAGAGGAGGCAAGGCTTTGGCGGCGCGGAGAGGTGGCAAGAGCTTCACGGGGGAGAAGCAGATAAGGTATCCGCGGCGGAAAAGGTATCCGCACCGCGGGAGAGAAAAAAAGAATGAAATTTTTGTTTCATGGGGGAGAAATACTAGGTTTCAACCATTTTAAAGGAGGGACTCAACCTCTAGCGTCGGTTAAAATAAACAAACCAACGCTAAAGATAAGCGGTGCCCGTGTTTGGTTATTTAAAAATACTCAAACACATTTTCGGTCGACAAATTTTTCGACTGAGAGGTTATCGGTCGACAAATTAGTCGACCGAGGGGATCTCTAGGGTCGGTTAAAAGTACAAAACTGACGCTAGAGGTGCTTATACATGCTTCCCATATATTAGAGGTGAAACCCTAATATAGGGCGATGTGGTGTAAAACCCTAATATGGGATAATGTTATGTGAAACCTTAATATGGGATGATGTTATGTGAAACCCTAATTGATAAAGATTGGAAACTCTAACCCTAATTAGGGAATAGTGATGTTATTTTTGTATTGCATGAGGTGACAACAAGAAGTTGAATATGACTAGTGAGTTATGTGATATTCTTGTGTAACAAGTATCCTGAATACTTTGGTCAGATGACTTGAAGGTAATAGTTACCTGATAAGTGATAACCATGTTTAGTGATGAACTAAGGGTTTGAATACCCAGATCCAACAAATGTGATGATGGTGGTATTGAGGGATGTGAATTCCCAACAATGAGACAAGGGATTGAGATCCCAATGCTTTATAAAGTTTTGAAAAGTCATCCCTCCAATATTGATGTCCCCCTTTTTGGATGCATACACCTTGATGAGCTTGTGGATTAACAAATAACCCACATTTACCCTATAATCATTCAACATAGACTATTAAAGAATTGTTCACTTAGACCTCCAACCCCCTTGATGTTTGTTTTCTTCTGATATAAGACAATACTAATGAGGCAATAAGTTTACTACAAGATGGGGTCATGAAGGTGGAATGCTCAATACAAGATGCATTGTGCTTGTCTTCAGTTGTGATTTTAGGTCCAAAACATGTTTGATGTTGTCTGTGTTGAAAAGTGTGAGGGAAACTCACCATCAATGAGACAAGGGATTGAGATCCCAATGCTTTATAAAGTTTTGAAAAGTCATCCCTCCAATCTTGATGTCCCCCTCTTTGGATGCATACACCTTGATGAGCTTGTGGATTAACAAATAACCCACAACGTGATGATGGTGGTATTGAGGGATGTGAATTCCCAACAATGAGACAAGGGATTGAGATCCCAATGCTTTATAAAGTTTTGAAAAGTACTAAACTGGATCCAAAATTCATGTCGGTCGACAATATTATCGACCGAGGAGCCCTTTAGGGTCGGTTATAAGAAAAAACCGACCCTAGAGGTGAAATCTGGCTCCTTTTCGGTCGACTAATTTGTCGACCGAGAGGTTATCGGTCGATAAATTCGTCGACCGAGGAAGCTCTAAGGTCGGTTATAAGGAAAAACTGACCTTAGAGGTGCTTATACACGTGAAATCTGGCTCCTTTTTGGTTGACTAATTTGTCGACCGAGAGGTTATGCGACTGAGGGAGCTCTAAGGTCGATTATAAGGAAAAACCGACCTCAGAGGTGCTTAAACACGTGAAATCTGGCTCCTTCTCGATCGACGAATTTGTCGACCGAGAGGTTATCGGTCGACAAATTCGTCGACCGAGGGAGCTTTCTAAGGTCAGTTATAAGGAAAAACTGACCTTAGAGGTGCTTACACACGTGAAATCTAGCTCCTTCTCGATCTACGAATTTGTCAACCGAGAGGTTATCGGTCGACAAATTTGTCGATCGAGAAGAGCTCTAGGGTCGGTTAAAAGTAAAAAACCGAAGCTAGAGGTGCTTATACATGTGTGAACTTAACTGGATCCAAAATTAATCTCGGTCGACGAATTTGTCGACCGAGGAGCCCTTTAGGGTCGGTTATTTGGAAAAAATTGACCCTAGAGGTGCTTATACATGTGTGAAGGCAAACTGGATTCAAGATGTCTAACCCGCGTTTTTGTAGACATATAGGGTCGGTTATTTGGAAAAACCGACCCTATAGATCGACGCGCAAATCCAAAATCAAGCAAATTTTTGCCGCGCGAAGACCCAAGAGGTCTTAAGTGGTGCCCGCATTTTTTATAGACATATAAGGTCGGTTATTTGGAAAACCGACCCTATAGTGATTCACTACAAGGTCGGTTATTTTAAGAAAAGTGACCCAAGAGGTCTTAAGTGGTGCCCGCATTTTTTATAGACATATAAGGTCGGTTATTTGGAAAACCGACCTTATAGAGTTACACTACAAGGTCGATTTTTTTAAGAAAACTGACCCAAGAGGTCTTAAGTGGTGCCCGCATTTTTTTTAGACATATAAGGTCGGTTATTTGCAAAAAACTGACCCTACAGGTAGTGACGTTATAACCCATTTCTGTACTAGTGTAATTGCACAGGATTGGTCATAACCCAAGACCTGGAATAATTTCACAGGATTAGTTATAACCCAATACCTGGAATGGTTACACAGGATTGGTATAGTCCAATGCCTGGAATGGTTGCACAGGATTGGTATAGTCCAATGCCTGGAATGGTTGCACAGGATTGGTATAGTCCAATGCCTGGAATGTTTGCATAGGATTAGCATAGTCTAATGCCTGGAATGGATGCACAGGATTGGCATAGTCTAATGCCTAAATGGAATATGATGATGTATACTCACATGATTGATACAATTCAATATCTGTTTAGCAGATTGGCTGAGGCCAACAGATAGAAATGAGAATGATTCATGGATGACATACCATGATAATGAGTATCACAGGGTAAGCTTGAGTTGTTGATATAGTATGATGGATAAATGATATACATGTTGTTTCTATTCCTTATAAAGAGAATAGATGATTTATTGCCCTATCATAGATAGTTGCAATGCTTTAAAAGATGAGAATTTTCTAAATTGCTTATCCTCTGCTCAGTTTTATTCTATTAAACTGTAATAATAATGTTTCTGGTGGAGACTTATATCTCTCACTAGGACAATTTTCAATTGTCTCACCCCTGTGGGATCCAACATTTTTAGGTGGATGCGGACGAAGAGGTAGAAATCATACGGTAGGAAAAAGGACAGCAACATCAGGGACTACAATAACTTCTCAGGTGGAGATACTGACTGTCGTGTCTTGTAGATATGGGTCCTCTGTGTCGTCTATCTACTCTCAGGTCCTAAGAGTCAGTACTTAGTGTTTTTATAATCGATTTGAGATCTTGGCTTGAATGCCTAAAGGATTTGTGTTGCTCATGTGTAGACTTAATAGAGCAATTGATGTATGTAATCCTCGAGAGGATATGGTACATTGCATGTACATGTGAACCAGAATGTATATGTAATACTTTGGTTCTTGTTGATAGGAGTTTCCTGGAATTGGATCTATTTACAAAAGGTTTTAATTTTTAGTGATTTTTGTTAATCTGTTGTTAAAAATCACTTCTGCTTAGCTAATGACGTTTTGTTCGAATGGTGTGCCACAATTTAGTGGTATCATAGCTCTAGGTTCGATGAGTCTACAGAGACAGAGGACTAAGGTGTTGAGTCTGTTCTAGTGTCCTCTAGTATATCTTATAGTTACTTCTTCCTATGCAGAAGAAGGGGGATAGCTTAAAGATGTCTGGAGAACGTGAGGATCACGTTGCTAAAAGCAATGTTTCTACACCAGTAGGAGGTGCAAGGGATCAAGCAAGAGAGGAACTAGTGCCTGAGAATCCCCATTTTGATGAGGCTATGATAGAAAACCCAAATATTCATGCTCTATTTAGGGAATTCATGACCACAATGAGATATATGGCAGACTGGATGCCAACACCAGCACCTAGGGCACCAACTCCCAATGAGGGACATGGGTCTGGTAAGACTTTTGAATGACTATTTCGTGTAGGAGCTATAGAATATGCTGGGACAACTGACCCAGCAGATGTTGATCTATGGCTCACTAAGTTAGAAAAGGCTTTTAAGATCCTTAGTATTCCAGATGTTGACAAAGTCAAACATGTTGTATATCTTTTGAAGGGTAGTGTTGGCCATTGGTGGGCCATAGAAGAAGTAAAAAGGAATGATGAAGAAGTTGGTTGGGAGGAATTTCGTCAGGAATTCATCAATAAGTATTTTCCAAGAACATATTTAGATGAAAAGATCTCATAGTTTGAGAAGGTTCGACAGGGAACCATGTCAATGAACGAATATCAGGCTAGGTTTATGGAACTATTATGGTTTTGTCCTCGAATGGCTGCTACTGAGTAGGAGAAGATTCGACGTTTTGAGAAAGGATTGAATGATGAGGTGTCTATCTCAGTAGCTGCATTAGAAAGTAGAGAGACGTTTACCACATTTGTGGAATCAATTCAGAGGATAGAAAGGTCTGTGATAAAGAAACATGAGGCAAGCTTCAAAATGAGGTCTACACAATCACAGGAACAGTGGATTGGTGGTACTAAACAACCACAGTTTTCAGTAACACTGGTTCAACCACAATATAGTACATCAATGTAGTGGTCATCAAGTGAGGGCCGAACTTGCCATAAATGTGAACAGATAGGACATTTTAGGCAGCAGTGTCTAAGAAGAAATAATGTGGTGACCCAACAGTCAAGGCATAATCTGCAAAATCCACAAGGACCCCAATTTAGTGAAGAAGAAGGTCGAGGATGAAGACAAGTGTCACAGTTTGGTCCATCTACCTCTGGTAGTAGAGGACAAAGGCAAAAGCAGATGACAACTGACTCCATGTATTGAGTCAGATAAGATACTAGATAACTCGTAAGAGGTAATATGTCAAGATAGAACTTTTCATTCTGAATCATCTTTCTTTTTCTACTCTCTGCCTACTAAATATAAGAAAGGTAGTTGTTGTTGAGCTTCCTTTAATTAATCTTATGAGGACAAGAGGAAGAGATAAGAAGAATGAGAACTTATATTCATTCCAATGTTCTCTTATATGTTTTGAAATTTCTCTCTTCGTGATGAAAGGAAGAGATGTAATAGAAACAAAATTCAAGATACTAAGTAGCAAAACTTAAAGAGATGAAACATATTATAAAAACCAATACATACTACCTAATTTCAGTTCTTGAATACCCTGGCCAGGTATTCATCTATTGAAGATAAGGTAAGTATGCCACTGTTAGATTGCTATCTTTCTGTTTACTCTGATTAAGTAGTCATTTTGAGACAATCTAAAGAATATAATGAGGTAGGAGATGTGGCAAGGATATTTCTGCCACATTCTAATTAATATATGAAGGGATCTGAGTGAAATCATAAATCAAATTATAAAAAAAGAGGATGTTTAGTATAATGTATACCCTGATCCTCAGACCTAGAGGTAACAGTTACCTAATGAGAGGTAACAATGTTCAATGATGGACTGAGGATTTGAATACCCAAATCTAGTAATCATGATGTGATGTATTTTTGGCACATATAATGGGTACCAAGGTAAAGAATCCTAGTATCCAAGAACTTTCAACGATATAAGAAAATGGGAACATGACTCCTCATAAGAAGTAATATTTGGTTACCTAGAAGGGCCAACTTTGAAATTTGTTCACTTACATACTGTAGTATGAATACCATATGTTAGGGGTTTATGCCCCTCATAAACATGACATCAGCAAAGGTGTATCAGTCAAAGAACAATTGTAAAATCATTGTGGGAAAAAGCTTATTAAGCTAAATATAATTCTTTAAGATACATTTAAGATAAGTTCTTAATTGATAGGTAACCTTCCCTTATGAAAAGAAATAGTAGAGTATGTGTCCTGTGTGACAAGGTCTATGATAACCCTATATGGAAGGACTTTGTGTTGATCAAAGTTCTATGGCATATCCATGACATTAAGATGTTATGTGGAGACTTGATGATATGATGAATAAAAAATATCTGCCTTCCTTTACCTGGGATTTCGGGGATGAAATCCTTATTAGGGGTTTATAAATTGTAACATCCCTGACCTGGGTTATGCTTTAACCCTAGAGGTTTTGATAATAAAGTTAAATATATGCTTTCTCTTATCTTTTGAAAAGTAATTAATGCCCAAGAGGAACTTATGTTTCAATTTTAGTCCTTTTGAATAATGTTGAAAACAATGTTTTGCCTATTTTTGACTAAAGTGCAAATTACCAAAGTAGAGGGGTTAACTTGCAAATATTACATGGTAAAATGTTCCTCAAGTGTCTAAGCATCATAAGAATGAAAATGATGCAGAGTTATGGCTTGTGATAGCCTGAGTACCAAGAAAGAGCTTATTAAGCAATGTTTGTGCATTAAAACCTAGTTTTGGTGTAATGTGTAAATTACCCAAAACCTAGGGTTTAATATGAAAAATACCACGTCTAGAGAGTCCCTAATATTTCTTAGTATTTATTAGAAACAAGAAAATCAAATGGGTATCTCATTTGAATCTCTTTGGAGGAGAGAGAATCTTGATATTAAAATAATCAAGATTTAAGCATAATTGGAAACATAATTCAATTTGATGCAAAAATAAATATATTAATTGAATTGCCCTTCAACCAAAAATAGGATGGTTGAATTTGAATAAGTGTGGACGTCCTTGTGCCTTGCAAAGGAAACGAAATATCTAAAGTGAGTGGAGAGTCCACTCACATTAGTTAAAGAAAAAGTAATATCCACTCAATTTTGGATATTATTATTATAATGTTTAAGGTGCTTAATTGCTTTTCCTTTAATTCATGGATAATGAAGAGGAATTCGAAGGTGGGGAAGATGGCTTTTCATGCAAGGATTTGAGGGGGAGATGTGGCAACAATTTTGGGAATTAAAAGATTATTATATCACTTTCTCTCCCATTGAAATTTCCTTATAAACATCTCATTTCCAACTCAAATGAAAGACTTTTTCGACCCTTCTTTCTTTCCTTGCTTTGGTTGAACACAAGGGAGCTTAGGAGGAACAGGAGGACGTGACCCAAACTATAGGTAAGCTCCTTAATCATCTTCAACCTTGATTTCATGGTGGAAATCGAAAATCAATGCTTGATTTCTTCTTTTGTCCATTCAATCTTCAATCCTAGCCAATTCTTTTCACTGAAAACCTTGAGGACAGACTTGGGAGGTTGAGAAAGCTTCATTCACCATTAGAGACGTGGAGCTGGAAGCTTGGTTTCAAATTTGAAGGTGGGTTATATAACTTGAACCCTTAAATGTTATTATTACATTCAATTCTTCATCACTTGTTGATCATTTTGTTCTTCTTGAAATTCCTTTGAATAATTGATAAAATTTCCATAAGAATGGCAGTAGATTTTGAAGGATAAAAGCTTGATGATGATGACTTCATCATAAGCACACACCTCAATGAATATCTTGGGCAAACAGTTTCACTCTTTGAGATTAAATGATCTCAAGATCGTTTGGTGAACAAACGGTCTCAAGACCGTTTGAGGTCAAATAACTTCAAGACCATTTGAGGTCAGGAGATGTCATGGTTGGATTATGATCTAATGGTTCTAATTGATTGACTCATAATAGGTTCAGTGATGGATAATCCACTAATTACAAACTCCAATCGATTGAATTGATTGAAGCCTTAATTGATGGAATTGATCAAGACCGAATGGGTAAAACCAATCAAGACTAAATGGATAAAATTGATTAAGAACAAATGGGTAAAATCAATCAAGACTGAATGGGTAAAAGTGATCAAGACCGAATGGGTAAAATCAATCAAGATCGAATGGGTAAAATCAATCAAGATTGAATGGGTAAAGTTGATCAAGATCGAATGGGTAATTTGATCTTCAAAACCATTTCGTCATGTTGACCGTTTGGGAGAGTTGACCGAATGGAGGTCAAGCACCTCAAGAATGAATGGAGGTCAAGCACCTCAGGACCGTATGGAGGTCAAGTACCCCAAGACCATTTGAAGGTTCAAAAGTAACAAAACCATTTGGAAATTTAGTAGTTTCAAAGTTATGAAAGACCAATTAATCCCTTGATTGTTAAATAGCATATATCCAAGTTAAATCTAGTGGTTGTACCTCTAAAGTACTTAGATGATTAGTACCTTTAGAGTGTTTAACCTTTGATGCTTATGGAAGCAATGACTTAATACACAATGCTAACCCTTCATTCAAGTTAATTCAATCTAATCAAGATTAATGTAATTAACCTTCTAGAGAGGATGAAAGAGAGAGGAACTTATACATGAGTGATAATCATGTAGTGATTAATCCTCAACACTTTCAACATGGATTAAATATGTAATTTAGGGATTGAACCATGATGATGAGATCATCAAACCCTAACCGAAAAGGTTGATAAGCTCTAACCCTAATTTAGGGCAATGCTAGGTGAAACCCTAATCTAGGGAAATGATGTAACCCTAATCTAGGGTGATGATATGAGAAATCCCAATTCAGGGTAATATAATGAAAACCATAATTTAAGAGGGTGCTTTGTGAAACCCTAATTAAGGGTGATGTCATGTGAAACCCTATTTAAGGGTGATGTCATGTGAAACCCTAATTAAGGGTGATGCCATGTGAAACCCTAATTAGGGGTGATGCCATGTGAAACCCTAATTGAGGGTGATGTCATGTGAAACTCTAATTGAGGGAGATGTCACGTGAAACCCTAATTGAGGGTGATGTCATGGGAAACCCTAATATAGGGTGATGATATGAGAAACCCCAATATAGGGTGATGTCATGTGAAACCCTAATATAGGGTGATGATATGTAAAACCCTAATTGATAAAGAGGGGAAACCTATTCCTAATAATGGAGTAGTGAATTTTATATTGGTAGGTGAAATACCTAAAGTGGTTGATAATATATAGTCTTATATCAATAATGCTTTAACTCGAGATGAGTCCATATTATTGTTAATGGTTGAATAATTTAAATGAATGATTTATGGCCAAAATATTACCTGTTAGTGTGATGAACATGTGCATAAAGTATTAGGAAGGAAAATATCCTAATACAAGATAAGTTGATGAACTTAAGTAAGTGAAAAGTGATGATGGAAGTGATACATCATGACATGATAGATATCACATCCAGTACCTCAAAGTTGATACACCTTGATGTACCCTAAATCCAGTATACTTGGATGAATAACACATGAAATGTGCCATGTCAATTGTAACTTTGAGATGTAATGAGCCTAATGCACTTTGATAAGTGTAGGCTAACATACCTTAAGAAAGGGTTAAGCCAAGTTGATAAAGTATGATGTATTTATATTCTGGTAAGGATGAGAGAGGAACTCATACCTTGCATTCATAATCATTTAATGATAAATGATGAGAGTTTTTGTTGCCTAGTGAGAGGTGATAAGATGTTTAATGGCCTTGTGAGCCATGACAATAGTTTCTTCCTAGTGAGAGGTGACAATATGTTTAATGGCCTTGTGAGCCATGAGAATAGTTTCTTCCTAGTGAGAGGTAATAAGAGGTTATAAAGTCTCATGAAAGAAATGATAATAACAAATGAAAACTTAGTAACATAATAATAATAGCTAATGGATACATTAATAATAATGAAATCTTGATCATACATGCTTCATGTTTATAGCCAAACTAGGGCTATAGTATTTTAAATAAGCTTAAGGGAGATATGAGGAATATTTGAATTACATAAAGGATGTGAATAAGTATGATGACTTGACTAAGGTTTAATACCTAGTAAAGGTGATGTGGTATTCAGTGAAGATGCACATGATTGGTAATAACCCAATACCTGGAATAATGTCACAGGATTGGTCATAACCCAATACCTGGAATAACGTCACAGAATTGGTCATAACCCAATACCTGGAATAATTTCAAAGGATTGGTCATAACCCAATACCTAGAATAATGTCATATGATTGGTAATAACCCAATACCTGGAATAATTGTACAGGATTGGTAATAACCCAATACCTGAAATAATTTCACAGGATTGGTCATAACCCAATACCTGGAATAATGTCACAGGATTGGTAATAACCCAATACTTGGAATAATTGCACAGGATTGGTCATTACCCAATACCTGGAATAATGTCACAGGATTAGTAATAACCCAATACCTAGAATAATTGCACAGGATTGGTCATAACCCAATACCTAGAATAATTGCACAGGATTGGTTATAACCCAATACCTGGAATAATTGCACAGGATTGGTCATAACCAAATGCATGGAATGGTTACATAGGATTGGTATAGTCCAATGCCTGGAATGGTTGCACATGATTGGTATAGTCCAATTATTGGAATGGTTGCATAGGATTGGCATAGTCTAATGCCTGGAATGTTTGCATAGGATTGGCATAGTCCAATGCCTGGAATGGATGCACAGGATTGGCATAGTCCAATGCCTGAATGGAATATGATGATGTATACTCACGTGATTGATACAATTCAATATCTGGTTAGCAGATTGGCTAAGGCTAATAGATAGAAATGAGAATGATTCATGGATGACATACCATGATAATGAGTATCACATGGTAAGCTTGAGATGTTGATATAATATGATGGATAAATGATATACATGTTCTTTCTATTCCTTATAAAGAGAATAGATAATTTACTGCCCTATCATGGATAGTTGCAATGCTTTAAAAGATGAGAATGTTCCAAATTTCTTATCCTCTGCTCAGTTTTATTCTATTAAACTGCAATAATAATGTTTCTGGCAGAGAGTTTTATCTCTCACTGGGACAGTTTTCAATTTTCTCACCCCCGTGGGATCCAACATTTTTAGGTGGACGCGGACGAAGAGGTAGAGATCATACAGCAGGAAAAAAGACAGCAGCATCAGGGACAGCAGTAACATCTCAGGTAGAGATACTGACTATCGTGTCATGTAGTTATGAGTCTTATGTGTCGTCTCTATACTCTCAGGTCCTAGGAGTCAGTACTTAGTGTTTTTATAATCGATTTGAGATCTTGGCTTGAATGCCTCGAGGATTTGTGTTACTCATGTGTAGACTTAACAGAGCAATTGATGTATGTAATCTTCAAGAGGATATGGTACATGGAATGTACATGTGAACCAAAATGTATATGTAATACTTTGGTTCTTTTTTATAAGAGTTTCCTAGAATTGGATCTCTTTACAAAAGGTTTTAATTTTTAGTGATTTTTGTTAATCCGTTGTTAATAATTGCTTCCGCTTAGCTAATGAAATTTTGTTTGAACGGTGTACCACAATTGTAGCTGACCATCTATCTACACTTGAAAGGGTGGATGAGAAATATTTAGATACCCCGATTGTGGAGGAGTTCCTTGATGAGCAAATTTTTTCTCTAAAAACCAAGGATCATTGGTTTGCAAACATTGTTAATTATTTAGCATGTAAAGAGATGCCTAAGGATTGGGATACCAAGAGAAGAAGAGATTCTTCCATTATTTGATATTTTACATCTAGGATGACCCTATTCTTCTTAAGTAGTGTAGGGACAGAATTTTTAGGAAGTGTGTATCGAAATGTCAGTTTGAGAGCACTTTGTCACATTGTCATTCTCTACCTACAAGGGGCATCACGCTACCTCTAGGATTGTAGATAAAGTCTTAGAGAGTGGTTTTTATTAGACAACATTATTTAAGGATGCATACCACTTTGTTCTTCATTGTGATGCATGTCAACGTGCAAGAAATATATCTAAATGACATAAAATGTCATTGAATGTTTTTAAGAGATTGAAGTGTTTGATTTGTGGGGCATTGATTTTATGGGCCCTTTCATATCTTTGAATTCTAATCTATATATATTGATTTTTTTGATTATGTATCAAACTAGGTGGAAGAAATTCCAACCCACACCAATGATGCACAGGTTGTGTGTCGTTTAGTTAAAGATCACATTTTCTACAGATTCGGTGCCCCTCGATTGATCATTAGTGATGGTGGATCTCATTTCACCAACAAGAAGTTTGGAGATTTGTTCAGTAAGTATGGAGTGAAACACTGAGTGGGTACTTCCAAACACCCACAGACAAATGGACAAGTCGAGGTGTCAAATAGAGAGGTGAAGAAGAAGACGACAGTCTCAACTAACAGGAAAAATTGGAGTATGTTGTTGAATGATGCTCTTTGGGCATATAGGGCAGCCTACAAATCACCTATAGGAACTACGCCATTTATTTTGTTTTATGGGCATGCTTGCCATTTATCGGTGGAACTAGATCATAAAGCCAAATGGGCTTTGAGAAGGCTAAAATTCAGATTGGATGAAGTAGGTAGGAAAAGATTGTTAGAGTTGAATGAGTTGGATGAATTGAGGATGGATGCCCATGAGAGTTCTAAGATTTATAAGGAGATAACTAATAAGATTCATGATTGTCACATCTTCATAGGGTGTTTAATATGGGACAAAAAGTTCTTCTATTCTACTCTAGGCTTAAGCTACATACGGGCAAGTTAAGGTCCAAATGGAATGGACCATTTGAGGTTTTGCAAGTCTGTCCCCATGGGGTTGTAAAGATAGGAGATGGGGTTGGGTCATTCCTTGTTGATGGACATCGATTGTAACATTATGTCAACAATGAAGTGGATAGGAGAATAGAAGAGGTGAATTTCATTGAGATTTCATAGATTCTTTGCTTAATCATGTCTAGCCTAGGACGTAAAATAAGGGCGCTTGTTGATAGGCAACCCAACCTTTATTTCTTTTTGTCTATGCTCTATTTCAAGTTTCATAGTTGTTGTTTTCATTTCTTATGCAAAAAAGGTATCTTGATCCATTTGCTTGAGTGTGCAGGAGCCTACAGGGTCAGTACTACCAAATCCATACTAGGTAGTACCAAAATTACATCAGAGTTGACATCCGTAAAAGAAGTGACAACTCGGTACTACCGACTACAAAGTCGATACTACTGACTTTTTGGGCACTCCCATTTTCAATATAATTAGAGCCTTCTCAGACCTATCGAGCGAAATGACCATCTCGTTACTACTGACTACAAAGTTGGTAGTACCGACTCATGACATCAGCAATCTGCATGCACTTGCATCGATGGCTGAGATGCCCTTCATCAAGTGGTCAGTAGTACTGATCCACACCACAAGTCGGTACTACCAACTTCAAGTTGGTATTACTGACGCTGGAGCAATCTATGCCCATGCCATTGGCTAACATCAGTAGTTGATACTTCCAAGCCATGGATTCATGAAGAAATATCAGTACTACTGACTCCAACTCGGTAGTATTGATTTTGTCGTTGTTGGGAATCTGTAGGCTATATAATGAGGAGTGGCAAGATCATTCTCTTCACACATTCATCCTCACCTCCTCAAGAAACTCTGATAAAATACCAATGGGCACTACAGATCTTCTATGAGCTCCATTTTCTCCATCCCACTTCTCGCATCCTCGCCAAGGCACCAAATAGGGGTGCATCTTCTTTGGAAGAGCAAGGTGAGTTGGTCCCTCAACCAACCCGCATTCAACACCCCACCCCAGAGATCAAGAAGGTAAATGAGAAGCTGATAAAGAGGAAAATGGTACCATCATGATAAAGAGATCGTGCCCTCATAGAGAAATTAGGCTTCATTGACAACATGTGTTGGGTATGTGAGCATCAACTACTAGAGGTGGATGACCCATTTTTCAGTGACTCACCTACCGACCTGAAACTTGTTTGTGAGTTCCTGGCCTTGTTGGATGTCCTCATTTCCCCAGAGAAACAACTAGGAGGAGAATTGAGAGAAGGAAGAGTCAACTTCTACCTCTACAACACCAACTACTCCATCACATTACAAGAATTCAACTGCATCTTCAACTAGATGAATGTTCTGGAATGGTCATCTCTCTCTAACTTTGACCATGACCTTGCATAGGAGCATTTTACTGAAGTGTTAGAAGGCTTCGACATCAGCTGGTATGTCAACTCCATCATCGACATCGAGGATCTATTTGCTCAGATCCTGCATAGCCTCCTCACCAACACCATCTTTGCTGGTTCCAGGCAAGGCCAAGGGAAGGTCAAGAAAATGGATCTCTTCTTCTTTTGTAGGTTGTTGGACGGAGAATTTGTTAGCTTTGGATCCTTCTTTCTCCTTCACATGGTCACAGTTCAGCGAATGGTGCAAAGGAAAGCATCAATTCTTTTTGGGGGACTAATGACCCCCATTGTGATGCACCTCCATCTTCACCTATCCACCCTCACGCCTTTGGTGGCTACAAAGATTTTGGATCTCAAGCATTTCAAGAAGGCGGATCTCCTCAGCATGCACTTTGACACGGTGTACGCATGTTGCACAGTGGGAGGACGGTATAGGGAGCGTCAACTCCCTGATCCTATCTTCAATCTATGAGGAGTCAAGTATCTCAAGTGGTTAGTTGATGCTGAGGAAGAAAATGCTGAAGAAAAGGAAGCATCCCATGTCGACCCTGACTAGTGATGTGATGATTTTGAGTCACATTCATAGACTTGTTTTACTTGTGTTTTATGTGTTTATTGGTCATTTTGGTGGTTAATATTGCATAATTCACTTACTTTAGTCTATGATCCTTCTCAGTGTCAAATCTCTCTTATTTTATTATTTTGAGCATAAATGATTACAATAATAGGTTTTATCTCGGCTGATGTGGTTTTGTTTTGCAATTTCAAGAAAAACACATATCTACAGCTGTCGATACCATCGACAGTAGTCGATACTATCGACACAGCCACAGGCAGGCAGCCGCAAGGAGCAGCGCAGAGTCGATACCATCGACCGGGAAGTCGATGGTAGCGACATACCATCAGGTTGCCAGCGACCAGCCAGTCGATACTATCGATGCCAAAGTCGATACTATCGACACGTGTAGCTTCAGCGATGGAAAAGGGATAAAACCAACGCCTAAGGGTGTTGATACCATCAACCCGCGTCGATGGTATCGAGTCAGCATCAGGCGCAAAGACGAAAAGAAAGGAAGGCTTACCGATATCGTGATGGGTCGATACCATCGACCCGCGTCGATTGGTATCGACACCGTCAGATCAGAGTTTGTTTCAGATCGGCTCTAATCCAACGGTTGTGATATTTTTGCAACCTAAATCGGTGATTATACCTAATGAAGGCGGCCGGGAGGAGGGTATCACGTCATTAGCCACTACACACGTCCTGAGAAGGTGGGGAGAGAAGAATGGAGCCCAGAAGCATGCCCCAGGTGTTCCGGAAGCTGAAGAAGACGTTCTCCACCGCCGAAAGGTTGTAGATTGCGCATTCTATGTCGAGGAACGCTTGGATCTTCTCTGTTCAAGGGTTTCATTACTTATTCACTTTTTTCTCCATGTTTCCCCTTTCTTCAACCATGTTTTGCTCTGAGATGAACATGCGGGGCTAATCCCCTTTATCTTTAGGACCGGGAGTAGCCCGAGGAAGCATTATATGACATTTTTATCATAGTAATTCATAATTTGTCTCTTAAATCCGTGATATGATTTTGTTTTCTCAATTATATTGTTATGCTTGATCACCATAATGATAATCTAATGCCTTTAATTACTTTGAAAGAAGAATTAACGGTTGGAAAGAGACGAAATTCACATTAATTAACAAATCCCTTGAACAAGGTGATGTAAGGTTAATGGTGGAAACCCAGAGGTCGATTCTAATGCACGTAGTTTAGGGTATAGGTTACTAAGACGGTGGAACCGACCTAGACTTAGGTAGTGAATTGTACCAGGACAGTGGACAATTCCAACTGCAGGACACTACCCGAATTGAGAGATGAACATGTTTAACTATGTGGAAATTCATACAATGAAAACCCGTGGTGAAACCACAATCCTAAAGATCTCCATTTGAATTGATTAAACTAAACACTTAATCGATTGCTTTGTTTTATTTTATTTTCTTTTATTGCACAACAACTCTCATAACCTTTTTATTGGTCTAGCTGATTGCGAGTAGTTAGTATTAGTCTACTGATAATTTAGTGTCCATGAGTTCGACTCGGGACTCACAAGGGCCTGTACTACATTGACGCATGCACTTGTGTTACACGCACGGTAAAATCGTGTCAAGTTTTTGGCGTCGTTGCCGGGGAAACGGAAATTGTCGGTACTATGAGTGCTGTGAGCGGCCACTCTAGGCCACATTTTTATTTTATTGTTTTATTATCATTTTTTGAAATTCATAGTTTAACATTCATATTTAGAAATCGTCTACCAAAGGTACTGAACTGAAATTATCCTCTTGCAGGTACTGGTGCATGGTGAGGACGCGTAGCATCGACTACACGTAGAAATCACCATAGGTTCCACTACCGGGACCAGACGACGAGCAAAACTATATTCAAGACCAATCAGAAGAAATAGATTCGGACTCAGAACAAGAAGCCATGGCAGAAGAGAAGACGATATGGGAGAAGATCAAGGTGTCTTCTGCATCTGCATCTAAAGGGTCGATCAAGAGGCAAGCGATCAACATTCCCAACTATAAGATCGATCCATGCCTAATAAATTTGGTCAAATCAAATGCATTTCACGGGCTCAAAAATGAAGACCCGGTGACTCACATTAGCCAGTTCGTGGAGAACTGCGACATGATCAAGATAGATAGGTTTCCACAGGAGACATTGTACTTGAAGCTGTTCCCCAGCTCTCTGGTAGGAAATGCATGAGAATGGCTACATAATCTTGATGATGAATATATGGAATCGTGGGATCATATGGTCGAGGTGTTCTTTGAGAGGTTCTTTCCACCCGAGAAGACCAACGATTTGGTCCGGAAGATCCATAATTTCAGCCAGAAGGCAGGGGAGACTTATTCCGAGACCTGGTAATGGTTTCAGATCATGCTAAGGAGGTGCCCACATCATGGGCTCGACAAGGAGAAGCATGTTAAAATCTTCTATTTTGCTCTTTCTGAGCATGATAGAAGCAACTTAGATTATGTGGGTTCAGGTTTCTTCTTAAACAACACAGGCACGATGTGTTGGGAAATTTTGAAGAACATGGCTAAGAAGCAATCTTGAGGCGATAGAGACGACGTAGAGCATGTTCAGGCTGTAGGTGAGTCAAAGGCCATCAAAGAGCTAAATGAGAAGATGGACCTTCTCGCCAAGAAACTACTTGCAAAAGAAGATACAGAGTCCGAGGATGAAGCTCAAGTGAAATTTATGCTCCAACAGAAGGGGTACAGAAACAACGATTACTCGTGGAGGAAAGACAAGAAATTCTCCTCGAAGGACCCAAATAATTTCTTGCAGGACCCTGATGCAAAACCCCAACCGGCGCCAGAGGATAAGAGCAATGAGTTTCTCAACCAAGTGATCAAGTAGAATCAAGAACTAATGAGCACGTTTGGTCAGTAGATCAAGCAATAAGGGGAATTCATGAATCAATTCGGGCAGACCTTACAGAGTCATGGGGCTCATATGAGGATGATAGAGACATCCTTGGCGCAAATGGTAGCTGAAATAGCAAATTCAAAAAAGCCAGTGCAGCAAGGTTTTCCGGGAAATACAAACATTCCAGGAGGAAACCAACATGCAAAGGCAATTTTGCTACGCAGTGGCAAGAAGATTTTAAACTCCAGGGCCGAGGAACCGAGCACACCCCAGCCAGAAAACACAGGTGAGGCCGCATAGGAGATTCTGACTCCAATCACAGAGCTGGTAGAGGATGTAGTAGAAGATGTCGCAATAGAACCTGTCGTTGCTGAGGAGGAGACGCAGAAGAGGACACCATATGTGCCTCCGCATCAAAGGGCACAGGCTATCCCGGTCCCATATCCAAATAGCGTGAAAGCAAAGAAAGTGGATGCCCAGTTCAAGAATTTTCTAGATAGCTTTAGAAAGCTCTCTGTCAACATTTCATTGTTAGAGGCAATAGAGCATATTCCCTATTACGGCAAGCTTCTGAAAGACATCATTATAAAGAAGAGGAAGATCCCTGATACTGAGGTTGTGGTTCTCAAGGAGCAGGTGAGTGCTTTCATCATGGGCACATTTCCACCTAAAAGGCAGGATCTGGGCTGCTTCAATATTTCATGCTATATTGGTAAAGTGAAATTCAGCAAAGCACTATGTGATTCAGGGGCAAGTATAAATCGGATGCCTCTCTCTACATTCAAGAAGCTGGGACTGAAAGAATCAACGCCAAGCAATATGACAATACAGTTGGCGGATAATTCCGTTGTAAAGCCATATGGCATTTGCGAAGATGTGTTAGTCAAAGTCGATCGGTTTGTGTTTCCAGCAGACTTTGTAGTGATGGAAATGCAAGATGAACAGGGTAATGAGCTACTCCTTGGAAGACCCTTCCAAGCTACTGTTGATATGATACTTGAGATGGGAAGAGGCCGTTTGACCTTGGGTATCGCTGATGATCGGTTTGAAATGGGCATGCCCTCAAGCACAACACAATCTAAAGTAAAGGAGCAATGCCGCATGATGAAGCACTTTGATCAGAATATTTCTATTTGTCTAGGGAAGCCATTTCTAGATATGGATCATGTAATGACTAAGGTGGAGAAGGGGACACTGGCTGTGGACATTATCGAACAAACTAAAGTCATTTCTCTTACCAAGGCTGTGGGTTTTCCCAATGATGAGGAGGAGGACATCCCTCCTTCTACTGAAGATGAGGCCATAGCAAGTTCTATCTTCAATGCATATCCAGAACTACCTCTTGAAGCCTGCTAGTTAATATAACACATGATTGGATGAGAAGCAAGTCACTACAAGAATGCGCCAAGATGCTTCAGGTGCTGCCGTGTTTCTACGCTAGGTACTATGAAGACCTTGGAGAACTCCCACCACCGCTTCAGTCATCCTTGATCAGCCCGCCAGATTTAGAATTGAAGTCACTGCCACCTCATTTGAAATATGCATTTCTAGCTGAGGGTGAGAAGCTGCCATTGATTATTTCGGCATATATGAGTGCCGAGGAGGAGGATCAACTGTTGATCGTGTTGAAGAACCACCGAGGTGCATTCGGGTGGTCGGTCGTGGACATCAAGGGGATTTCCCCTACATTGTGCCAGCACAAGATCCGGCTCGAGGAGGGAGCCAAACCTGTAATTCAGCCATAGCGCCGACTAAATCCTAGCATGATGGAGGTCGTCAAGAAGGAGGTGATCAAGCTCCTTTCTGCAGGTATCATCTATGCTATATCCGACTCGACGTGGGTGAGTCCTACACAGGTAGTCCCTAAAAAGGGGGGAATTACTATTACACATAATTTGTTAAATGAGCCAGTCACGACCCGTCTGGTAACCGGGTGGCGCGTATGAATAGATTACCGTAGATTGAATGCTGCTATGCTTAAGGATCATTTTCCTCTCCCATTCATTGATCATATTTTAGAGCGATTAGCAGGTCGATCTCATTTTTTTTCTCGATGGTTATTCGGGCTACAATCAGATTTCCATTGATCCTAAGGACCAAGAGAAGTCCACCTTCACTTGTCCTTACAGAACATTTGCATACCGCCGTATGCCCTATGGTTTGTGTAACGCACCAGCAACCTTTCAGTGTTGCATGCTTGCCATTTTCTCCGATATGGTGGAACACTGTTTGGAGGTCTTTATGGACGATTTCTCCATCTATGGTGCGTCTTTTGATGAATGTTTATACAATTTGGATAAGGTTTTGCAACGATGTGTGGACACGCATTTGGTTCTCAATTGGGAGAAATGTCATATGATGGTTAGTGAAGGGATCGTGCTTGGACATAAAGTGTCTAGCAAGGGGTTGGAGGTAGATCCGGTGAAGATTGAAGTTATTTTTAAATTGCCCCCACCGAATTCGGTAAAAGGGGTATGGAGTTTTCTAGGTCACGCCAGTTTTTATCGCCACTTTATAAAAGATTTCTCAAAAATCGCCAAACCATTATCTAAGCTTTTGGAGAAAAATGTTGTCTTTGATTTTAACAAAAAGTGTTTACATGCTTTTAATGCGCTTAAAGAGAAATTAATTTCTGCACCGGTTGTGCAAACACCAGATTGGACAAAGCCATTTGAATTGATGTGTGATGCATCAGATTTCGCAGTTGGGGCAGTTTTGGGACAACGGGTGGACAACAAACCCGCTGTGATTTTCTATGCATCCAAAACTTTAAATGAAGCACAACTGAATTACACGACAACTGCAAAAGAGCTTCTCGTCGTAGTTTTTTCTTTTGAAAAATTTCGGCAATATCTTGTAGGATCTAAAGTCATGGTATGGACGGACCACGTCGCCATAAAGTACTTGATGGAAAAGAAAGATGCCAAACCTAGACTGATTAGGTGGATCTTACTGTTACAAGAATTTGATATTGAGATCAAAGATAAGGTGGGAATAGAAAATGTGGTTGCGGACCATTTGTCTAGGTTGGAAAGGGTAGATGAGAAGGACATGCATATACCCATTACCGAGACATTTCCTGATGAACAACTTCTATCTTTGAAATCTAAAGATCCTTGGTTTTCTTATATTGTTAATTATCTTGCCTACAAATTATCCCAGATGATTGGACATACCAAGAGAAGAAGAAATTTTTCCATTCTTTGTGATATTATTTCTGGGATGACCTCATTCTGTTGAAGCAGTGCAGGGATGGTGTGTTGCGCAGGTGTGTACCAGAGGTGGAATATGAAAGTGTCCTTCATCATTGCCATACTCTACCGACTGGTGGCCACCATGCTAGTTATAGAACGGCGGCCAAGGTACTTGATAGCGGCCTTTACTGGCCTACTTTATTCTGGGACGCATATGACTATGTGCGGAAATGCAACTCCTACCAACGGGCAGGTAACATTTCAAAGCGATAGTAGATGCCCCTCAATGTATTTTAAGAGGTCGAGGTGTTCAATCTGTGGGGTATTGATTTTATGGGACTCTTTGTGTCCTCCAACTAACTTGTACATTCTATTAGTTGTTGACTATGTATCGAAGTGGGTAGAGGCAATACCCACTAGGACTAATGATGCCATTGTAGTGTGCAAGTTTGTCAAGGAATACATTTTCTGCAGGTTTGGTGTACCTAGAATGATTATTAGTGATGAAGGTACTCACTTCAGAAATCAGAAGTTCACTGCATTATTGAGAAAGTATGGGGTAAAGCACAAGATTGATACCTTGTACCACCTGCAGACACAGGGGCAAGTGGAAGTCTCCAATAGAGAGATTAAGAAGATCTTGGAGCGCACTGTGGCTTCAACAAGAAAGAACTAGAGTACCTTGCTACCGGATGCTTTATGGGCGTATAGGATGGCGTTTAAGACACCTATAGGCACTACACCTTTTAGGTTGGCTTACGGTCAGGCCTGCCATTTGCCAGTGGAATTGGAGCATAAGGCGCACTGGGCGCTGAGGAAGTTGAATATGAACTATGATGAGGCAGGAAAGAAACATTTGCTAGAGCTAAATGAACTTGACGAGTTGAGGATGAATGCATATGAAAGCTTGCGGATTTACAAGGAGTGAACAAAGCTGATTCACGATCGGCACATTCAGATGTGTTTCTTCAAGAAGGGAGATCGTGTGCTCTTGTTCAACTCAAGGTTGAAGATGCATCCCGGGAAATTGAAATCCCGATGGAGTGGACCCTTCACTGTAGAGGAGGTCAGGCCACATGGAGCAATCATGGTGCGTGATGGTGAGACAAAATTTTTGGTTAATGGACAACGATTAAAGTTGTACTTCGGTGAGGATTACATGAGGAAAGTGCATGAGGTCAAACTCATTGCGCTTACGGATGCATGAGGAACTTGATTTCATCTAGCCTAAGACGTTAAATAAAGGCGCTTGTTGGGAGGCAACCAGCCATTGGTAGTTTTGTTTAGTTTCTTTCACATTTGTACATTAGTTTGATTCCATTTTGTTTTTAGTGTAAACAAGATACCTTGATCATTTGTTCAATGTGAAGGACTGAGGCAGGGTCGATACTATCGACCTTTGTGTCGATGGTATCAACATGGGCACAGTTAGGCGGCTGCAAAGATCTCTCTGAGACAATACTATCGACAGCCTCGTCGATGGTATCGACCTACCATCAAGTTTCTCGCTAGAACGGGCTCAATAGTATCGACATGGCTATCAATACTCGTGAGATCCCTGGAGATATTCAGACGAAATTTGTCTCAGTGAAGTTGATACCATCGACGAGCCTGTCAATGGTATCCACCCAGTTACAGGAAGAAAGCGGCGGCCGGGCCTTGCGAGGGTGTGTGCCCTAAGAAGATTCGATACGATCGACGTGATATGTCACCGATCCGCGAGAGGAAATCAACGACGATCGCTGCATCAAGAGAGTTGATCAATGGTATGGATCGATACCATCGACACCCGTTGATGGTATCGACAAGTCATCGATCTGGGACCCCACATCAGGCTATCGACAATCGTCGATACTAGCAGAAGACGGATCGTGCTACAGGTGTCGATACCATCAACCCGCGTCGATGGTATCGACGGGTGCACAATAGCGCCGACCGTGGTTATAAAAGAGAGGGATGGTTGTCATATGACGTCACACCTTTAGAGCCTTTGCCCTCCACTTGTGTCGTGCGTCTTGTTGTGCGACCGGAGCCCAGCTACGAGCATCCAAGGAGCGCGATCTTCACCGAGCCTTCACTGAGCGGAGATTGTCTTCTCCGACCTTCACCAAGCTCCATCTTCTATTCCTTCTTTCTCGGCGACGATGGTGCATACAACCGGTGCATATTCTTCACAGGTGGATCCTATGGAGATCCCTGAGTTCATTCCTCCACCTACTGCATCGATTCCTTGTCTGAGGATTTTCCATCCTTCTGCAGAGGTCCGGAAGGTCTACGAGGAACTGATGAAGAGAAAGATCGAGCCCACGTGCTATGTTGATCAGGCGATGGTCCGTGAGCTGGGGTTCGTGGCCAACCTCGCCTACGTCTTGAAGGGGCAGGCGAGACACACATCTAGGAGGCCCGACGAGCGGGAGTACCACGCCGACGGCCAGCCATTCTTCGGAAATTGGCCGACTTACAAGGAACTCGTGGCGGAGTTCATGGCATCATTGGATATCAATGTGTTGCCCAATGATTTTATCGCCACTGACAAAGAGTGGAAGAAAGGGTGGGTGTCATTCAGACTCTTCAACAACAACTACAACATTACCCTCGCCCAGTTCAATTCAGTGTACAACTAGTTTCATGATGCTTACCAGCACCAGAGGCCAGACAACAGGACGGACTATGATGATATCTTCGCCCAGCTCGTGACTGCGCCTCCGGGCAAATCCATCAGCTATCACAACACTGCAGTGGCTTATTTCGAGCATCCATTTGTGCGGATTCTGCACCGCATGCTCTGCACCACGCTATTTGCTCGCGGTGACTTGTCTCTCAGCAAGTTTCAAGAGACGGATTTGTTCTTCCTGCACAAATTGCTGAAGCGCGAGGAGTGCAATTGGGGTGCGTTCTTCTTGACACATGTGTTGGCCGTGAGGAGGAGTACGCGAAAGGCTCCAATCCACTTTGGAGGGCTCATCAAACTGCTGGCCCTCTATCTAGGGTTAGATTTCTCCCAGCTTACTCCCCTTTCTAACAGGAGCAAGGTCAACCTCCAGCATCTGCACCGCTCCAACCTCCTCTTGCTCCATGATGGCTTGGCATATGCACATTGCCATGTTAATCACGCATATCAAGAGTGTTCATTTCTAGACCCCATCTTCAATATTGAGGGCGCTCAGTATTTCCGATGGCCTGTCATTGCCATTGACGACTCTAATGAAGATGGTGGTGATGATGACAACAATGACAAAGGCGACGAGCATGAAGAGGAAGAGGAAGCTTTCACTCCTCTTCGGGCATGAGTAGCACCCCAGAAGCGCCCCTGCATGCATCCGGGTGCATCTTCATCTTCACAACCTCCGCCACCTCAGCCCTCTCATCAAGGAGAGGATGCCTACTCCATGCAAGGGATGTACTCGATGATGCAGGAGATTCATCAAACCCAACTGCTGCATACAGCTTCATACGCCGGTATTCAAGATACAACGAACCGGCTGTTAGATAACCAGAGGGCCATTTTCGAGAATGAGCGCCTCCTCCTCGACAACCAACAAAACATCCACGACAGGTTGCACAGGATGGAGATGCAGCAACAGCCCTTCTATGACAATTACTGGAGCCAAAATTATTTTGGGGGGTATCCACAACCTCCACCAATGCCCCAGTACGATCCGAGCTTCCAGGGGCAATACCCATCCTGGGACCCCACGGCTCCACAGTACCCACCTCCTCCTGAAGAATGATCGGTATCATTGTTCCACCTTTTAAGGTTGTTTTTGACTATGAGGTCATAGTCGAATTCAAGCTTAGGGGGGGAGTTGGAACAGCTCTATCCTTTGTTTTTCCCAATTTTTAGTTTTTATTGTTTTGTCTTTTGTCATTTATTTCTTATCATTCTTGGTTTGTTTGTAGGATCCACACTCTATCTAGTGTAATTGTGGATGTCTTAAGTCATGTGTCATCTCGTTGCTTGTACATGGGAATCAGGGGCAAATTTAAATTTTTTTAGTGTTTTTGCAAGCTTGTATTGTTCAACTTTGAGCACATAACTTAAGGAAATAATTGGGTTTGTCAACTCTAAAATAGGAAATCACAACTGTACATTCCTAGGATTCATGAAAAGTGGACGGAACTGGTTGTTTGAGTCTAAACTGACCAAATGATAATGATACCTTAATTTGAAATAAGGGAGAGAAACCTCTTAATTATTACACAGGTCAGCAAGGAGGGACACATAATAATTTCCAAAGGTTCGGTCAATTAGTCTTGTGATCTATCCACCCCATTGTTTTCATACTCCACCTTAAGAACTGGAAGTACATTACGGTTTTAATCTCTTTGATTGCATTCCATGTAGGTAGGTTTTGCATTGCAACTATTTTCACATATTTTGCATGAAAATGAAAAAATAGACTAGTTATACATGCACTTTAACCTTAGGTGCGTGTCATGTAGTTGCATAGCTAGCATGTTCTAGCTGCATTCACATCTTTTGTGCATATAGTACATCATGCATCTTACATCTTCTGAAACGTTAAGGGTGATGAACTTGTTCCATACCTTCTGAATGCTTCAAATGTATAAGTTATGCAGCAATAAGTGAGCCCGACAAATAATTCGATGTCAGCTATGAAAATAAGGGCTTGAAAAAATAATAAATTTGAAAAAAAAATTCGAAAAAAAGAGAGTATTGAGAAGCAAGTAGTAGTGAGAGGGAGAAAGGAACATGTTCTCACTTACATACTAAGAAGAATAAGCACATGGTGTAGTTTCTTAGATATTCCATCTCACTTTGAGACGGAATGATAGTGAATGCATCATTCCACCCAAATGTAGGCATTAAGGCATTTTCACTTGCATATGCATCATTTAGGTCATGATTGTTTTTATGCATTTTTGAACCGTATAATGCTTCCATTTCTTCCACAAGCCACCCATTCCATCCACCCGTTGCTCGAATTGGTAGGCCACCGTGATTTTCTCCTCACTTGTTAATACCAGGAGAGCTGCTTCCATGTAGATGGTAGTTAGGGAGAGCAACGTAGATGGGAGATCACAAGATGCATCGAGTCTAGACTGGAGGATTTTATTATGTTAACTGCCTTATGTGATAGTGTTCATCAATTTTGAGGTATATATCTTTTATGGATGATTATTGTCGCCTTTAGGGTAATTATCATTCCGTGGTTAGTGAGGGCCGGAATATGAATGTCTGGTGGGGATCATATGGTGCAGTTTGTTGTGATAATCTGTTCTTTAGTTGATCCTCGCAATTCTATTCTAGAGTTTTGTTGCTCGAGGATGAGCAATGTTCAAGCTTAGGGGAGTTTGATGCGATGATTTTGAGTTGCATTCATAGACTTGTTTTACTTACATTTTATGTGTTTGTTAGTCATTTTGGTGGTTAATATTACATAATTCACTTACTTTAGTCTATGATCCTTCTCAGTGTCAAATCTCTATTATTTTATTGTTTTGAGCATAAATGATTACAATAATAGGTTTTATCTCAGCTGATATGGTTTTGTTTTGCAATTTTAGGAAAAACACATATGTGCAGTTGTCGATACCATCGACATCAGTCGATACTATCAACACAGCCACAGGCAGGCATCCACAAGGAGCAGCACAGAGTCGATACCATCGACCGGGAAGTCGATGGTAGCGACGTACCATCAGGTTGCCAGCGACCATCCAGTCGATACTATCGATGCCAAAGTCAATACTATCGACACGTGTAGCTTCAGCGACGGAAAAGAGATAAAATTGACGCCTAAGGGTGTCGATACCATCGACCCGCGTCGATGGTATCGAGTCAGCATCAGGCGCAATGACGAAAAGAAAGGAAGGCTTGTCGATATCGTGAGGGGTCGATACCATCGACCTGCGTCAATGTTATCGACACCATCAGATCAGAGTTTGTTTCAGATCGGCTCTAATCCAACGATTGTGATATTTTTGCAACCTAACTCAGTGATTATACCTAATGACGGCGGCTAGGAGGAGGGTATCACGTCATTAGCCGCTGCACACGTCCCGAAGAGGTGTGGAGAGAAGAACGGAGCCCAGAAGCACACCCCAGCCATTTCGGAAGCCGAAGAAGACGTTCTCCACCGCCGAAAGGCTGTAGATCGTGCATTCTATGCCGAGGAATGCTTGGATCTTCTCTGTTCAGGGGTTTCATTTCTTATTCATGTTTTTCTCCAGGTTTCCCCTTTCTTCAACCATGTTTTGCTCTGAGATAAACATGCGGGGCTAATCCCCTTTATCTTTAGGACCGGGAGTAGCTCGGGAAAGCATTGTATGACATTTTTATCATAGTAATTCATAATTTGTCTCTTAAAACCATGGTATGATTTCGTTTTCTCAATTATATTGTTATGCTTGATCACCATAATGATAATCTAATGCCTTTAATCACTTTGAAAGAAGAATTAATGGTTGGAAAGAGATGAAATTCACATTAATTAATAAATCCCTTGAACAAGGTGATGTAAGGTTAATGGTGGAAGCCCAGAGATTGATTCTAATGCACCTAGTTTAGGGTATATGTTACTACGACGGTGGAACCGACCTAGACTTAGATAGTGAATTGTACCACGACAGTGGAAAATTCTGACTACGGGCCACTACCTGGATTGAGAGATGAACGTGTTTAACTATGTGGAAATTCATACAATGAAAACCCACGGTGAAACCGCAATCCTAAAGATCTCCATTTAAATTTATTAAACTAAACACTTAATCGATTGCTTTGTTTTATTTTATTTTCTTTTATTTCACAACAACTCTCATAACCTTTTTATTCGTCTAGCTGATTGCGAGTAGTTAGTAGTAGTCTACCAATAATTTAGTGTCCCTGAGTTTGACTCGGGCCTCACAAGGGCCTGTACTACATTGACGCGTGCACTTGCGTTACATGCACGGTAAAATCGTGTCAACTAGCAATGTGACAATGATGACATTATGGAGGTGGATCCTACCATCCCCATAACCCAAAGATCGGTCATGCACAAGTGTGCATGCACTTATGCTACCTTGAGCTCGTCTGCCCCACAACCATCATAGGAGGAGCATGATCTGTATGACATGGTGGGCATATATGTCATGTTGTAGGATATTCAAAATGGGAAACAACAACATCAAGCGGTGCTAGCAGGAATACAAGATGTCCACAGACGGTTGTACCAGAACCAATAGGGGATCTACAATGATGAACATCTTCTCTTGGACAACCAAGAGAATAAGCATATGTTCCTGTAGCAGATGGAGCAATACCAGCAGCCATTCTTTGACCACTATTGGAACCAGAGATATTTTGGAGGATACCCGCAGCCACCACCGATGACACCATCTGACTTGACCTTTCAGGGGATGTTTCCTCCCCATGACCCCACAATGCCACCTCAGCCATATCCTTCATTCTGATCTTGGTACTTCTATTCCACCTCATAAGTTAGAATGTTGACTATGTGGACATCATCATATTCAAGCTTGGGGGGTGCTGGAACAACCATCTATCTTAGTTTTTCTCTTGCATTTTATTTCAGTTCTATTTTCTAGATTTATGCAATTACGAGATCCACATCTATCTAGTGTAAATGTGGAGCATTAAATGAATGCGTTTCTATACCACATAGAGTGTACTCATAGGTGTGTCTTTGTAATGAAATTTAAAAAGATTTGAAAAGAAATTGTCACATCTTAATACGATGAATTGTAATATCTTTCAGACACAGAACTTGATGAAGTGTATGGGATAGTCATCTTTAGGACATGGAATATGAATGAACATCTCAATTATCCATGGAATGTGAATAAAGATGATGTTGAGCCTAAATTGAAAAAACCTTTAATGAGATCTTAAATTGAAGTTAAGAAAGAACTCCAAAGGTTACCTTGTACACATGTCATTAGAGAGTGACATATGATAGTCCATAAAGTCTTTATCTCTTAGTTATGTGATTTCATCCATGTCACATCCACATCAATCACCACTGTAAGATGATCAAGTAAATTGAATGATTTCCCCTTGATTGCATAGCATAACATAATACATAGCAGTTAGTTTATTTTCTCTTTGCATTAGAAGAATAACAAATTATGAACATGAACAAACAAACTCTTGTGCACATCATGAAGTTGCATAATAACAATTTTACATATAGATTGCATACACATATCATTTATTTATAAATGCATAGCATGATTGTTTCTTTCTCTCTAAAATGAAAATGCAGAGTTATCATCCATACCCTCAAAAAAATTGCAATGAATATGCATAGTAAGCAAATCCCAAGAATAAACTCTGTCACGCTAGTTAATGGGCTTGAGAAAAATGGAAAAAAGGTATTATATGAAATGGAGGGAGAAAGGATGCATTCACTTCTTCATAATCAGATAGGAACATTCATATTATGGAAATTCCTTTGTTCTCATTTTGTTGACGAGATGCTAAATGCATGGATCATCCCAGTCATAATGTTAGGCATTAGGATCATTTTTCATTACCATAATCATATAGGTTCATCATGTTTTAATGATTGCATAAATGATTTAGTTGTTTCTTTTGATTCTTCATCATCCACCCATTCCATGCCACCCATTGCTCTTATTGGTAGGCTACTCACATGATTATTCTCCTAATTCATTTTTATCAGGTGAACAACTTCCACATAGATTGGTAGTTAGGAAAAAGAGCAATGTAGATAGGAAATCACATAATGCACCAAGTGAAGGCCTGATTCGACTATCATATTAACTACTCTTCTGATAGTGTTTCATTGATCTAAGGACGGATATCTTTTATTGATATTTCTAGTCTCTTCATAGTAGTTTTTGGTTCAATGGTCACTAAAGGCCGGTTTGGGATTATTATGTGGGGATGATTAAGATGTGAATTCATGTGTTGTGTCCTTTTGCTGACTTTTCTCAAACAAATCCAAGAGTGAGTTGCTCGAGGATGAGCAATACTCAAGCTTAGGGGAGTTTGATGCATTAGGTATTAGTCACTTTTACAGTCGTATTTTCTATGGTTTTTTGTACCTATTTATCATTTACATGATTAATTATGCATAAAATATTATCATTAGCCCTTTTCACTAAAATGCATCAAAATTATTCAAATTTGCTATTTTGAATAGTTTGAGATCATCACGAGAACTTATGTACATTTTTGTTGCTCTTTCAGGTACCACAAGAGTCCCACATACTCAGTACTACTAAATTCACAACTCGGTAGTATTGAAATCACATTAGTATAAGACCCAAGGAGTTGCACAGACTCGATAATACATACTTCACAAGTCAGTAGTACCAAAATCATGTTAGAGAGGCACATGAAAGGAAGCGAGCAATATCGATACTACCGAGTACACTATGAGTCGATACTACTGAAATTACATCAGGGCGACAAAGTTGGCTCGAAATAGAGACTCAATACTATCAAAACTATTTGATAGTGTCGATAGTTCAAGCGTGTGTGCCCACCCTAAGGACTCAGTACTACTGAATTCATAGTCGGTACTATCAAGTCTACCCGATCAAGAAATCTGACAGCGGTGCTATAATCCAATGGCTGGCATTATTTTGCATGCTAAGTGGCTCCTATGACTTAAACGGAGTGTGGCTAGACCTAATCATTAAGTCAATTTCAATTGCATGACACCAGAGAGTGAGGAGAAGAGAGAACGGCACTGAATGCTACAACCGAGACAATTCAAGCACCTTCGGTGGGTGATTCTATAGCCGAAAAACATCATATCACATGTACGTCGAAGGGGATCATCTGAACCAGCTATTCTCTAGGGGTTACTTTAGATTTCTAATATTTTCCACATTTTTCTTCTTCCGTTCTATATATTCATCTATGGAAACCTTGCGGGGCTAATCCCCTTGATTCCTTAGGATTTGGGATTAGCCCGGATATGCATTGTACCTAATGTTTATGCATTAATATAGATTTTGTTCCTAATTTCAAGATATAAACCTATGAGATAGCTATGTTATATTTGTGCTTGATCACCATAGATAGATAATTAGATCCTTAATCATTTGAAAGAAGGGTTAAGGGTTGGAAAATCATAGGTTTACTCATATACTGCTCTCTTTTAAGAAAGATGGAGCATGAACGGGAGGAGAAACCCATAGTTTATCGTAAAGCACCTAACTAATCAACCAATTGATATGAAAATGGAATTGTCATCAGATTAGGTAGTGAACTATGTTGTGAGAGTGGGTATTCTTGCTACAAGCTCTATATCCAGGGGTACGTGTGATGTATTTTAGTTTTTAGAGGTTAGTTTCTATGTTGTACATGGAGAGACCACTGTCCTAAGGAATCTATTCTTCTCTGATTCACTTATTTGCTAATCTTATTTCGGTTTTGTGTTTTCTTTTATTTAATAAAAACCAATTTCAACCATTTTTACCGATCAAGATGATTAGATCATAGCTAGTAGTAGTCTCTCTTGGTTTCGTTTCCCTATGTTTGACTCAGGCCTCACAAAGCCTATATTAATCGATACATTCACTTGCATTTAACGCATTATATTTTGTATCACTAGGCTGAATAAGAGAGAAGAAAGAAGAAACGAGAAATCTTCATCTCACTTAGGTACTACCATGGTCAAACCATGGTCTCGGCCTATATGGAGAGAAGTTCCTCAAAATAGCCACCATGCAAGAACCATAGTCTCATGCCCAAGAGGGGAAAAGAAGAGGGTTCAAGAAAATGAGATCAAGGTGTAGAATCACTTACCAAGATCAAGGATCACCAAGGATCACCACAATTGTAAAGAAGTGAAAACACCTCCTTACTAAAAATTTGAACAATAAAACCTCCAGTCAAAACATACCTTCAAGGTATCTTGGAGTGGGTGTAAAATTTTCAAATCTTTATGTAATGGTAATCAAAAGACCAATGTATAGCAGCGGAAGAAAAACATGACTATATTCAATTATAAAACAAAGGGTTACAAACTTATATCACAAGGATTCATGTAGAGGAAATCTAAACCACCTCAAGATTGTCTCCAAGCTTCATCATCTCAAGCTAAGTCTAGGTCATCACATCTTGTTATCCAAGTCCTCCACCTAGGGTTGGAAGCATACCCTAGTAAAAGAGAAACAAAAGGAGGAATCAACAAAGGCTGGTATGTGCATACTAAAAAGCAAATTGAGCAATATAAGGAGATAGGGACATCCAATGTAATAAAAGGCTTCCCATGCAAGAGATAAGGACTACCCAATCGGCATAAAAGAAAAGAATCATAAAAAAGAGGATACTTTCCATAATCAAAACAATAAATATTGTGCAATACTGGCACATAAAGAAAGTAGGGTACACACCCCACAATCCACATCAATAACCTGCATGCATGTGAGATAAGCATATCCCTAGAACAATATAAATAACAATGGCGGTCAAGAATCACACATCTTGAACCTGATGGGACATGGGCCAAGAATCACACATCTTGCCCTAACGGTACATGGGCCAGGAATCACACATCCTGCCCTGGCATGGGGAATCACACATCCACCACCCAAATATATATAACATGGGCCAGGAATCACACATCCTGCCTGGGTATGGGGAATCACACATCTTCCATCCCAAAGATATCACAATGTTGCCATGTTGCATAATGAGACAAAACCAATGTAATTACACTACTCTAGTGCTACTGAATCACATAGCATGTTAAATGTAGAGGCAAGTAGAGAAGTATAGTCAGATTTATACAATTGTTTCCATCACATAATGGACAACACAAACATATAAACAAATCCACTTCAAAGTGGGCATATATCACCAAGTAAACTTCCACATCACAGTGGGCATATAGTATCAAAAGTTCACTTGCACCAAGGCAACAAGATAAGATTCTAAGAGAATATCCATGATCACAAGATCAATAACAAAGCAAAGTAGTTCACATGAACCAATATAACAAGAGATTAGAGCAATGTGTATAGGCTATTGTCCATAGGACCAAGAGAAAGACAAAATATAGGTGAATTGCTCAACATAGAATAATAGGGGATGCAACTTACCTCAACTTCAGAGTCAAATAGATCCAAAGTCACATCTAGGTCCAAGCCTAGGCATTCAAAGCACCTATTAGCATATATATGGGATTAGGGTTAGATTTATATTGATTTCATAAACCCTAAAAACACCTTTTTATTATTATATGAATTAGATTTCAAAACCATTCCATATTTTAGATTATATTTTCTTGAGTTCGAAACATATTTTATTATATTTGTTTTACTTATAAATTATTAGTTATGAATCATACAAGTTATTATCTTATTTAATTAGATCCATTAAAATCACCTATATAAAACATCAGATTCTGGCGACAAAACCAAATCCTTTAAAAAGCTTGCATTTTTCTAAATCCAACCAGTATTTATTTGTTATTTTCCAATAAATAATTAATTAGTTATGGATTTTTGAAATTCGGCCAATTAGATAATTAGATGAAGCAATGTAGGCGAGAAATCCATGAAAAGAAAGGAGAAGCAGGTCGGGCCCGCATGACTCGGCCCAATGAACGCCGGCCAAGTCAACGGGTCAATGGCTCGGTTGACTCGCTCCAAAGAAAAGGATGAGAAGGAGGAATGTCGAAATTGCCCCTAGCGATAAAACAAAACAAGAACGGAAACAAAGGGCATGTGGGTGATTTCTCCTAGGGTCATGTTCCCCAAAGTGAGCGCGCCATGGCCGCAAGTAGCCTGACTGCTGCTCGGTGCGAGTTTGGGCGAATCCAAAAGAATAACTCAAACTCAAACCTAAGAGCACGAAAGGCAAGATGAGCTTACCACGAACCTGAAGAGCAAACCAATCAGAGTCGATAAGGTGAGGAGAGAGAGCAGCAAGCTCTGTAAGGACAACCCAAAGAAGCTAATGTCGGTGAGAAAACATGCTTGTCCTTGAGAAATTGATTGGCGCAAAACATTGCACGGGTGCTAGGACACCCCAAGGTACCCTTATATATAGAGGAGGGTGAGGAAAAGTCCAAGTTTGCTTGGAACCAACCTTGCTTGCGGCGCAAGGTTTGGGTTTTCACTATCCGAGATGAAAAAGGAAGGGAAAATAGGGATCAAAAGATGCGGGATCAAACTAGGAATCCAAAGGCGAAGAAAGACCAACTGTAGAGAGAAAAATCGTCGACCGAATATAAAAAAGTTGGCGGGTTACTGTAGCAATCTGAGTCGAGGTTGAAGACAAGCTGAGAGTCGTCTGATTAGGAATCAACGACCAAATCACACGTGGAAATCATAGTCGGACAATGAAATCGATTAAAGTGGTAAATTAATTACCTTCCTTTTTCTCTCTCCTCTTTTGAGGGTGCAAACGAACTCCAAATTAGGTAAAATTTTGCATAGAGGCTAATTAAGGCATGTAGATTCCGATTATGCACTTAGATCTCACTTTTGGAAACTTTAGATGTATTATTTAACATATTCTTTATTTCTCTTTCCTGATGCATTAATGACACATGGATTATCCAAAAATTATAAAACTTGACCCAGAAGTCATATTTAATGTGTTGAATACGAATTTTCCATAAATTTTACATATTGAAGTTGTTTGAATATTTATTTAATATTTTGAAGGTTCTACACACTTTCTCTCTCCTGATTTCACCTTTTAAGCAAACTTTCTCCAAATTGGATGAAAATTCACCCAAAGGCTATATTTATTATGTAGATCACGAATATAAGATTATTTTCCTCTTTTGGAGTCAATTATTATATTTATTTATTTATTACACCTTTTAGGCAATTTCTCTCTCCTAACTTACCATATTATTTCAAGGTAGTCCAAATTAGATGAAAATTGACATGTACGATTATTTTGATGTGTAGATTACGAATTTGGAGTTTATTTCCACTTTTAAGAATTTCTTACATGGGTTTTGTCATCTGGCCCATTAGAGTCCCATTAACATCATTATGCATCCAATTAAGTTATTTATCATCTTATTATCACCAAATGAGTTATATGACATATTAGATTACATTATTCATGCATTTTATTATTAGGATCACTCTAACCTCAAACTTGTTTGGTTAAACTCAAAAGGTCAAACTTCCAGGGTAGGGTTCAAGATCTGGTATGTTACAACACTCCACCTCTTAAAAAGGATTTCGTCCTCGAAATCTATAGATCAAAACATCAACAACTAATTATTCTCCACCCCTTAAAAGGTTCCACCTAAAAAGTCATACTAAACAAATTTTTAGAGCTACCCACATCTCTTAGTTATGAAATTTTTTGGAGATTAATATTTCTCATGTATCCAACTAATAGTCACCATCTAGGGTTGAGTTATAGGTCCTAGTGTCTCTAACCTATCAACCCTACATGAACATCCAAAAGTCACAGGGTAGGTCAACTACACCTTTATATCCATCTTAGTCACAAAATTAGCGTTAGATTCTAATCAACTAGAGTTTCTCTTCATTGTGACTTATTTCAAGAAAACATCGACAAACCTGAGAAAACTTTTGTATGTATAGTAGTATAATGAAAATAATTTTTTGGAGATAAGAAACATTGTGAGGTCAAAACAAATAGTTGGCCAAAATTCAAAGCGAAAACCAAGTCACAACTTTTCCATATTAATACTTCCTCATAACCTAATATTGACCTCAAACCAAACCTTATTGCATAAAAGATCATCATAGATCAAATCTAGGGTCAACATATCACTAAGAGCTATCTAGAAAAGTCAGGGGTTCTATAGGGAGACAAAATTGAAATAGTCGATTTCGACTACCATGGGCTCTGATACCATGCTCTAAAGAAGTGAAAACACCTCCTTACTAAAAATTTGACAATAAAACCTCCAGTCCAAACATATTTTCAAGGTATCTTGGAGTGGATGTAAAATTTTCAAATCTTTATATAATGGTAATCAAAAGACCAATGTATAGCAGCGGAAGAAAAACATGACTATATTCAATTATAAAACAAAGGGTTACAAACTTACATCACAAGGATCCATGTAGAGAAAATCTAAACCACCTCAAGATTGTCTCCAAGCTTCATCATCTCAAGTTAAGTCTAAGTCATCACGTCTTGTCATCCAAGTCCTCCACCTAGGGTTGCAAGCATACCCCAGCAAAAGAGAAACCAAAGGAGGCATCAACAAAGGCTAGTATGTGCATACTAAAAAGCAAATTGAGCAATATAAGGAGATATGGACATCCAATGTAATAAAAGGCTTCCCATGCAATAGATAAGGACTACCCAATCGGCATAAAAGAACACAATCATAAAAAAGAGGATACTTGCCATAATCAAAACAATAAAGATTGTGCAATACTGGCACATAAAGAAAGTAGGGTACGCACCCCACAATCCACATCAATAACCTGCATGCATGTGAGATAAGCATATCCCTAGAACAATATAAATAACAATGGCAGTCAAGAATCACACATCTTGAACCTGGGGGGGACATGGGCCAAGAATCACACATCTTGCCCTAACGGTACATGGGCTAGGAATCAAACATCTTGCCCTAGCATGGGGAATCACACATCCACCACCCAAATATATATAACATGGGCCAGGAATCACACATCCTGCCCGGGTATGGGGAATCACACATCCTCCATCCCAAAGATATCACAATGTTGCCATGTTGCATAATGAGACAAAACCAATGTAATTACACTACTCTAGTGCTACTGAATCACATAGCATGTTAAATGTAGAGGAAAGTAGAGAATTATAGTCAGATTTATACAATTGTTTCCATCACATAATGGACAACACAAACATATAAACAAATCCACTTCAAAGTGGGCATATATCACCAAGTAAACTTCCACATCACAGTGGGCATATAGTATCAAAAGTTCACTTGCACCAAGGCAACAAGATAAGATTCTAAGAGAATATCCATGATCACAAGATCAATAACAAAGCAAAGTAGTTCACATGAACCAATATAACAAGAGATTAGAGCAATGTGTATAGGCTATTGTCCATAGGACCAAGAGAAAGACAAAATATAGGTGAATTGCTCAACATAGAATAATAGGGGATGCAACATACCTCAACTTCAGAGTCAAATAGATCCAAAGTCACATCTAGGTCCAAGCCTAGGCATCCAAAGCATCTATTAGCATATATATGGGATTAGGGTTAGATTTATATTGATTTCATAAACCCTAAAAACACCTTTTTATTATTATATGAATTAGATTTCAAAACCATTCCATATTTTAGATTATATTTTCTTGAGTTCGAAACATATTTTATTATATTTTTTTTACTTATAAATTATTAGTTATGAATTATACAAGTTATTATCTTATTTAATTAGATCCATTAAAATCACCTATATAAAACATCAGATTCCGGCGACAAAACCAAATCCTTTAAAAAGCTTGCATTTTTCTAAATCCAACGAGTATTTATTTGTTATTTTCCAATCAATAATTAATTAGTTATGGATTTTTGAAATTCGGCCAATTAGATAATTAGATGAAGCAATGTAGGCGAGAAATCCATGAAAAGAAAGGAGAAGCAGGTCGGGCCCGCATGACTCGGCCCAATGAACGCCGGCCAAGTCAACGGGTCAATGGCTCGGTTGACTCGCTCCAAAGAAAAGGATGAGAAGGAGGAATGCCGAAATTGCCCCTAGCGATAAAACAAAACAAGAACGGAAACAAAGGGCAGGTGGGTGATTTCTCCTAGGGTCATGTTCCCCAAAGTGAGTGCGCCATGGCCGCAAGTAGCCTGACTGCTGCTCGGTGCGAGTTTGGGCGAATCCAAAAGAATAACTCAAACTCAAACCTAAGAGCACGAAAGGCAAGATGAGCTTACCACGAACCTGAAGAGCAAACCAATCAGAGTCGATAAGGTGAGGAGAGAGAGCAGCAAGCTCTGTAAGGACAACCCAAAGAAGCTAATGTCGGTGAGCAAACATGCTTGTCCTTGAGAAATTGATTGGCGCAAAACATTGCACGGGTGCTAGGACACCCCAAGGTACCCTTATATATAGAGGAGGGTGAGGAAAAGTCCAAGTTTGCTTGGAACCAACCTTGCTTGCGGCGCAAGGTTTGGGTTTTCACTATCCGAGATGAAAAAGGAAGGGAAAATAGGGATCAAAAGATGCGGGATCAAACTAGGAATCCAAAGGCGAAGAAAGACCAACTGTAGAGAGAAAAATCATCGACCGAATATAAAAAAGTTGGCGGGTTACTGTAGCAATCTGAGTCGAGGTTGAAGACAAGCTGAGAGTCGTCTGATTAGGAATCAACGACCAAATCACACGTGGAAATCATAGTCGGACAATGAAATCGATTAAAGTGGTAAATTAATTACCTTCCTTTTTCTCTCTCCTCTTTTGAGGGTGCAAACAAACTCCAAATTAGGTAAAATTTTGTACAGAGGCTAATTAAGGCATGTAGATTCCGATTATGCACTTAGATCTCACTTTTGGAAACTTTAGATGTATTATTTAACATATTCTTTATTTCTCTTTCCTGATGCATTAATGACACATGGATTATCCAAAAATTATAAAACTTGACCCAGAAGTCATATTTAATGTGTTGGATACGAATTTTCCATAAATTTTACATATTGAAGTTGTTTGAATATTTATTTAATATTTTGAAGGTTCTACACACTTTCTCTCTCCTGATTTCACCTTTTAAGCAAACTTTCTCCAAATTGGATGAAAATTCACCCAAAGGCTATATTTATTATGTAGATCACGAATATAAGAGTATTTTCCTCTTTTGGAGTCAATTATTATATTTATTTATTTATTACACCTTTTAGGCAATTTCTCTCTCCTAACTTACCATATTATTTCAAGGTAGTCCAAATTAGATGAAAATTGACATGTACGATTATTTTGATGTGTAGATTACGAATTTGGAGTTTATTTCCACTTTTAAGAATTTCTTACATGGGTTTTGTCATCTGGCCCATTAGAGTCCCATTAACATCATTATGCATCCAATTAAGTTATTTATCATCTTATTATCACCAAATGAGTTATATGACATATTAGATTACATTATTCATGCATTTGATTATTAGGATCACTCTAACCTCAAACTTGTTTGGTTAAACTCAAAAGGTCAAACTTCCAGGGTAGGGTTCAAGATCTGGTATGTTACAATACTCCACCTCTTAAAAAGGATTTCGTCCTCGAAATCTATAGATCAAAACATCAAAAACTAATTATTCTCCACCCCTTAAAAGGTTCCACCTAAAAAGTCATACTAAACAAATTTTTAGAGCTACCCACATCTCTTAGTTATGAAATTTTTTGGAGATTAATATTTCTCATGTATCCAACTAATAGTCACCATCTAGGGTTGAGTTATAGGTCCTAGTGTCTCTAACCTATCAACCCTACATGAACATCCAAAAGTCACAGGGTAGGTCAACTACACCTTTATATCCATCTTAGTCACAAAATTAGCGTTAGATTCTAATCAACTAGAGTTTCTCTTCATTGTGACTTATTTCAAGAAAACATCGACAAACCTGAGAAAACTTTTGTATGTATAGTAGTATAATGAAAATAATTTTTTGGAGATAAGAAACATTGTGAGGTCAAAACAAATAGTTGTCCAAAATTCAAAGTGAAAACCAAGTCACAACTTTTCCATATTAATACTTCCTCATAACCTAATATTGACCTCAAACCAAACCTTATTGCATAAAAGATCATCATAGAACAAATCTAGGGTCAACATATCACTAAGAGCTATCTAGAAAAGTCAGGGGTTCTATAGGGAGACAAAATTGAAATAGTCGATTTTGACTACCATGGGCTCTGATACCATGCTCTAAAGAAGTGAAAACACCTCCTTACTAAAAATTTGAACAATAAAACCTCCAGTCCAAACATACCTTCAAGGTATCTTGGAGTGGATGTAAAATTTTCAAATCTTTATATAATGGTAATCAAAAGACCAATGTATAGCAGCGGAAGAAAAACATGACTATATTCAATTATAAAACAAAGGGTTACAAACTTACATCACAAGGATCCATGTAGAGAAAATCTAAACCACCTCAAGATTGTCTCCAAGCTTCATCATCTCAAGTTAAGTCTAGGTCATCACGTCTTGTCATCTAAGTCCTCCACCTAGGGTTGGAAGCATACCCCAGCAAAAGAGAAACCAAAGGAGGCATCAAGAAAGGCTGGTATGTGCATACTAAAAAGCAAATTGAGCAATATAAGGAGATAGGGACATCCAATGTAATAAAAGGCTTCCCATGCAATAGATAAGGACTACCCAATCGGCATAAAAGAACACAATCATAAAAAAAGAGGATACTTGCCATAATCAAAACAATAAAGATTGTGCAATACTGGCACATAAAGAAAGTAGGGTACGCACCCCACAATCCACATCAATAACCTGCATGCATGTGAGATAAGCATATCCCTAGAACAATATAAATAACAATGGCAGTCAAGAATCACACATCTTGAACCTGGGGGGACATGGGCCAAGAATCACACATCTTGCCCTAACGGTACATGGGCTAGGAATCACACATCCTGCCCTGGCATGGGGAATCACACATCCACCACCCAAATATATATAACATGGGCCAGGAATCACACATCCTGCCCGGGTATGGGGAATCACACATCCTCCATCCCAAAGATATCACAATGTTGCCATGTTGCATAATGAGACAAAACCAATGTAATTACACTACTCTAGTGCTACTGAATCACATAGCATGTTAAATGTAGAGGAAAGTAGAGAAGTATAGTAAGATTTATACAATTGTTTCCATCACATAATGGACAACACAAACATATAAACAAATCCACTTCAAAGGGGGCATATATCACCAAGTAAACTTCCACATCACAGTGGGCATATAGTATCAAAAGTTCACTTGCACCAAGGCAACAAGATAAGATTCCAAGAGAATATCCTTGATCACAAGATCAATAACAAAGCAAAGTAGTTCACATGAACCAATATAACAAGAGATTAGAGCAATGTGTATAGGCTATTGTCCATACGACCACGAGAAATACAAAATATAGGTGAATTGCTCATAATAGAATAATAGGGGATGCAACATACCTCAACTTCAGAGTCAAATAGATCCAAAGTCACATCTAGGTCCAAGCCTAGGCATCCAAAGCACCTATTAGCATATATATGGGATTAGGGTTAGATTTATATTGATTTCATAAACCCTAAAAACACCTTTTTATTATTATATGAATTAGATTTCCAAAACCATTCCATATTTTAGATTATATTTTCCTGAGTTCAAAACATATTTTATTATATTTTTTGACTTATAAATTATTAGTTATGAATTATACAAGTTATTATCTTATTTAATTAGATCCATTAAAATCACCTCTATAAAACATCAGATTCAGGCGACAAAACCAAATCCGTTAGAAATCTTGCATTTTTCTGAATCCAGCGAGTATTTATTTGTTATTTTCCGATCAGTAATTAATTAGTTATGGATTTTTGAAATTTGGCCAATTAGATAATTAGATTAAGCCATGCAGGCGAGAAATCCATGAAAAGAAAGGAGAAGCAGGCCGGGCCCGCATGACTCGGCCCAATGAACGCCGGCCAAGTCAGCGGGTCAATGGCTCGGTTGACTCGCTCCAAAGCAAAGCATGAGAAGGCAGAATGCCGAAATTGCCCCTGGCGATAAAACAAAACAAGAAGGGAAACAAAGGGCAGGCGGGTGATTTCCCCTAGGGTCATGTTCCCCAAAGCGAGCGCACCATGGCCGCAAGTAGCCTGACTGCTGCTCGGTGCGAGTTTGGGCGAATCCAAAAGAATAACTCAAACTCAAACCTAAGAGCACGAAAGGCAAGATGAACTTACAACGAACCTGAAGAGCAAACCAATCATAGCCGATAAGGTGAGGAGAGAGAGCAGCAATCTCTACAAGGACAACCCAAAGAAGCTAATGTCGGCGACCAAACATGCTTGTCCTTGAGAAATTGATCGGCGCAATACATTGCATGGGTGCTAGGACACCCCAAGGTACCCTTATATATAGATGAGGGTGAGGAAAAGTCCAAGTTGGCTTGGAACCAACCTTGCTTGCAGCGCAAGGTTTGGGGTTTCATGATCCGAGAAGAAAAAGGTAGGGAAAATAGGGATCAAAAGATGCGGGATCCAACTAGGAATCCAAAGGCGAAGAAAGCTCGAAGAAAGACCAACTGTAGAGAGAAAAATCGTCGACCGAATATAAGAAAGTTGACAGGTTACTGTAGCAATCCGAGTCGAGGTTGAAGACAAGCTGAGAGTCGTCCGATTAAGAATCAACGACCAAATCACGTCTGACATTATGTAAATCGGAAATCATAGTCGGACAATGAAATCGATTAAAGTGGTAAAATAATTATCTTCCTTTTTCTCTCTACTCTTTTGAGGGTGCAAACGAACTCCAAATTAGGTAAAATTTTGCACAGAGGCTAATTAAGGCATGTAGATTCCGATTATGCACTTAGATATCACTTTTGGAAACTTTAGATGTACTATTTAACATATTCTTTGTTTCTCTTTCCCGATGCATTAATGACACATGGATTATCCAAAAATTATAAAACTTGACCGACAAGTCATATTTAATGTGTTAAATACAAATTTTCCATTAATTTTACATATTGGAGTTGGTTGAATATTTATTTAATATTTTGAAGGTTCTACACACTTTCTCTCTCCTGATTTCACCATTTAAGCAAACTTTCTCCAAATTGGATGAAAATTCACCCAAAGGCTATATTTATTATGTAGATCATGAATATAAGATTATTTTCCTCTTTTGGAGTCAATTATTATATTTATTTATTAATTACACCTTTTAGGCAATTTCTCTCTCCTAACTTACCATATTATTTCAAGGTGGTCCAAATTAGATGAAAATTGACATGTACGATTATTTTGATGTGTAGATTACGAATTTGGAGTTTATTTCCACTTTTAAGAATTTCTTACATGGGTTTTGTCATCTGGCCCATTAGAGGCCTATTAACATCATTATGCATCCAATTAAGTTATTTATCATCTTTTTATCACCAAATGAGTTATATGACATATTAGATTACATTATTCATGCATTTGATTATTAGGATCACTCTAACCTCAAACTTGTTTGTTCAAACTCAAAAGGTCAAACTTCCAGGGTAGGGTTCAAGATCCGGTATGTTACAACAAGAGAGATGATCAAGCTCAAGATCACCACATGCAAGAGAAGATTGAGCACCAAAGCTCCAAAATCAGCACCTTCTCTAGCTCCACCAAGCTCAAGTCCGAACAAAAGGGGAAAGAGAGGAAGAAGAGAGTTAAAAGAGATACTTTCATGTGAAAGAAGGAGCTTATACACTCAAGGGTAGGTAGAGATAAGGATCATTTGGTTTCACGATATTAGAGCACCAAAAGGACGCATGTCCACAAAGCCACAGTCATGCAAGCACTCTAGACATGCATGCAACAAAGGGTGATAAAAACAAGGTAGTGTAGAAAGCACTTAGGTCTCCTACACCCCTAGGTCGCAACAAAACCAAGGGAAACACCAGGTAGAGACCAGTACAAGATGTATCTCAACAAAATAGGTCACAACACCTCTCAACTCAGCAAACCCTAGTGACCAAAACCAAGGGTAAGACACCTAGATTGAAAAACACATCAACCAAGGGATTTTTTTAGTTGCAACACCTCAAAAACTAACATACTAGGTCAAGGCACTATCAAACTCAAGCATCCATGCAAAGCCATGCAAACCCTTACATCATCTCATGATGCCACCTCATCAACCAAAGTCTAACAAGGTGTCCCTGAGCATCATTCTCTCTCTCATGATGCTAAGGCACCAAAGGAACAACCCACATGTGACAAATTGCAAGAGTAACCCTCAACATGGATAAATTGCAACTTGGTCCAAAACAAGCATAACTAGCTCAAGCATAAAGAAAACAAGACCAAACTGAAAACATAAGCATGTCATATGTTATTAAGATGCATCGTATGATCATATCAACATTAATGCATCTTACAAGGCAAACCAAATGTAATCAAGCACTAAGCTAGGTCAGGGGTCATACAGTCTTGGGTTTGAGCAAGTTATGTTCATATAATGTGATATGCATAGGTCCTATAGTTTGTAGGAATCATATTAAAAAGCCAAGAAGGTTAATGTCAACATATCTGTGAAACTTTAGAGAACATTAACATTGATAAGATTGGTTATTCATAAGTAACCACTAACTTATTTTCCATAGACAAACCATGCAACATGTACTTCAAACATATATCCAAACATCTAAGCATTCAACATAATCAACCAATATTATATGCATGTATTTATACTCTAAAGTGTTTCCATAGATATTCAAAACATATACTCTAACATATGTTCTAAACTAGTGTTAGGGTTGTATTTGGTTTGGATAAGGAATAATGGTACAAACCCTAATTTTGTGGCACCATAATTCATTAGGATTATAACCCGTATTAGACCTTAGGTGAAAACCAAATTATCAGATCTATTATATCATTGTGTTATGAACACCTAGATTTGATTATGTGCATTAATAACATAGCAAGTTATGATCTTTGGTTGCAAAACCCTTCTTCATCATATGTATGATTATTGGTCTATAAACCCAAATTATTCATCACCATAACTATCGTCATCTTGAATTCTCACTATATTCAATAATATCAAATTTTATCTCAAAATAAAGGGTTTTAGTATATTCATCATGTTAATCACTAATTCCAAGACTTGCATGTATAAACCATTGATTAATCATGTATGTTCTATACGTGTTGAGCTATATTAGAATCATGTCTCTATTATATTTTATTCGGGTTCTATTCATTTTCTAATCAATTTGATATATACTTTTTCTATAATCTGATCTATTGATAAATATCTAGAATTATTGCAAGATAAAAATTTACTGGCTAATTAGAAGACACCACTTCAGAAAAAGGCTTATTATCCAAAACCTATAGGGGTCTAGTCCCAGCAAATCAGCTTTGGTGAACTCAGCTAAGCGCTTCCAGCGTGGCCCGTCATAGCTTCACTCAAAAGGGCCATAATGCCCCTTATGCTATGATCAGGATTGAACGTGTGGTTATGGACACTAGGGTAAAATCCCCAATGAGATTGATCATCCCCTTTGTGGTTTTATTGTTGTTGTTCTAGCCATGTCAAAGTCAACCTGAGAGTTGATTCTTGCACCCAAGGCTCGACGGCCATGACTAAAGGTAGAAACACCTTTAGTAGGTCCTCATGAACTCTGGGTTCCCCATGGTTGAGTTGGAGCAAAGCTAGAAGCTAGGCCCTATGTTCAGTATCTACAACGGAGTCAAGGAGAAGAAGAACTAGAATATAGGGGAAAGTTACATTGATTTTTAGGAAAACAAGTATCCAAGAAGGACCCTAGTGGCACGTTGTCACCTTCCCACTACTCAAGCCACACTGCAATACTATGCGAGCATTACTCTAGTGAGTGTCATCGAGTGAGAAAAATAAGTTCACCGGGATGTCACCATGGGCTTCCTTGAACAACACCAAGGATTTGGATCCCTTCTTGTTGGTCCAAAAATTCTCAAGAGCTGAGAAATTGGTTGGAACCCCTCCAGGGTGTCAGTCATGTGTCGAACTTGTTGAAGGAAGAGGTGGAGTTTAGCAGAGGTTTTTAAGGATTTTTGTGAGAAATTGAGAGAAGAGGGGAGTCGTGGGAGTCTAGGGTGCACTATCCATTGCCTTATATATACATGGGTGGTAGGGTACAAGGATTCTTTAGAATTCCCTAGCATTCTGACTCAATAGGAATTTGGGTACTTTCCATATAAAATAATACACCAACTTTGATTTGGATTATTATTTTTGTTTATCTCTCCTAAAACTAATGGAATTGGAATTAGAGAAAAATATGTATAGGGGAGATTGAATGATGTGAGGGGTAATCACAGTATTTGTTGGCATGATTTCTCTTTCTATTGTGAGGTAGGAGATAATATAGCAACAGTTGATCTCATATCCAACAGTGTTGACGGGTGTGGCCTATCAAGAGAGGTGCAACTAACCAGTGATAAATTTGGATCATTAAATCGACTTCCAATTCTATAAACAAAATTATTTATAGCAATTAAGTCCCTCTTTATTCTTGATTTCCTGTTTGCCACTAGGAGCCTCCTTTTGCTATGAAATTTGGATGGTAACTCACTAATACCTTTCCCAACAAATATATAATTTTTGTAATTTATTGGGATAACTCTCATACCTGAAACTTGCCTTTCAAGTATTTTAAGGATTTAAATGAAAATTCCTTATCACCTCAAATTCTAGAATTATCTTAGATCTTTAACTAATCTAAATTTCAAACTGAGATATCCTTATTTAATTCCTCAAAACTTATGTTGCAAGTCATGGTTAGTTAATTACTCCATTAATAATTGAAATAACTAATTATTTAGAATCTCTAGGAAACTTACAAATTATTATATTTCGATAATCTAACAAATAATAAAGCCAATATCCTTCATTTATGCATAACTTTCTTTTATTTCTTAGACTTATTCCATGAGGACCTATTTTCAAAGAAAATAGTCTCACAAGCCTCCCTTGGGCCATTAATTGAACCCTTGCCACAAAGTGGACCCAATATGACTTTGTTATTATAATTTGGTTATCAACTCAATCCATATGTTTCTAGAATTCAAATATACCAAAGTTGAGGATCTTACATATACCAGATAAGTATTAATTAGAACCTTCATCAATTTAAGCACATATATTTCCAAATAAATTTGATGGATCAAACACCATTCAATTAAACCACATTTCATCTAGTATAATTAAGATATGAAGAATTCAAATTTATAGTTAATTACCTCAATTAGAGTCATTTAATGTATTATTTATCATTTTGTTTATTCACTCATGTTTTCTTTCATAAATGAAATTAAGTAGTCAATGATTATTTAAAACTCCCAAACTTGACACCCAAGCTAATTGGGACCCAAGGAACACAATTTTGAGATTAGATTTGGGTTTTGAGTTTCCTTTTGTGAGTACTGATACAATTATAGTTTAATTCAATTATCTTAATATAATTATTATATATATCACATTAGTTATCAGTATTTATGACTTAGAGTTCCAATATCAACATATTTCTACCATGAACGTCACATGATAGATGAATTATCATATTTTACTCATTAATCCTATTATGTCCATTAATACCACATTAACCTAAATAATGGCATATTATACATTTTCACATCCATTTATTGTTACATTATATCTATTAATCACCTATTGTCTACATGGATTATTCATTTATATTTATTCGCCTTTGATTAGCAACTATGCACATATAAGTCATTAGTTGCATATTAATGTATAATGGGATGTGTGGTGCATATTTAATGAACCCGTTTACATATTAAGTATTGTTTAGGTTATTGGGTCCATTACATATGTATTATGTGGTTGGGAACCTGATTACTAATGTATTCATGAATTTTACCAAGGATGTATGGGTTAGGGTTAGCCAACTCCACTTAGAGTCTAGGTTTTATATATTCTTTTCATCATTATATGGGGGTTTATAGGCTTAGAGTATGATTATATGTTCATGTAACCTTGTTTAAGGTTTATACATGAATTATAATGTTACATGCTCTATAATATGCATTAAGGTGTAAACTAGTGCATTATGGTTTATATGTATCTTGTTAGGTCAAATTGAAAGATTTAAGCATATAAGCATCACATACGAGGGATTAGGGTTTCTAGAGGTAGGATGCTAGGTTTCAGTATGTTAAACTTTCCCACCCCTTCTAGGTGACATGATTCATGGTTCTCCATTGCCCAATAATGTGGTTCATGTGACTATCAGGCTTGTCTACCCATCTTGGAGACAGATACCACTTCCATATACCCACCCCAATCATACACGATAAGAGATGCAGATGGTGGTGTGGTTGTGTGGCCCCAAGATAGTTTTTCCTATGAAAATGTATGATAAATTTACATGCATTTGTATTTGTGGTTCTTTTCTATTTGTATATATAATTGTCAACTGTTAAGAGAATGCATGCAGATCGTAGTACCTAAGAAGCCACCTATAATTCCTCCTTAATTCCCTGCTTGGAATGCAAATGACTTATTCGAATCACTAGTTCCTAAATGTAGGGTTTGGAACCATGGTTAAACACTTTATATGAAGGGATGACTATGATGGTTTGTATCTAATAGGGTGTTTGAGGTCAAAATCACGATATTAGTGTATTCTTGACATATATTGTGGAGTTCTTTACTTTTGATTGTTTAAAATAAAACCATGACAAAACTTCAGATATGGTGATATCTAATTGCTAAATACCTCATTTTATATATGTATAAAGATATGTTGATTTGTTTTCTTATATATTCAAGCATACATATCTGGTTTGGACATATTTCACAAATCAATATGGCATTTCTAGTTCCATCATCAATTATTTCTATAGATAGAAATCCAACATCAGTTATTAATTATTTCTCTACATCATTCAAATATTTTGGTACTGCGGGAAAGAGTGTGATTATAACTCCTTTTAATGTTAAGTTTAAGGAACTTTGCTTATATTTGGACTTATGGATTACATTTCATTGTGGAATCTTAGTTTTCTTTTGTTTGTGTTTTTTCATTCAGCAATAAGCATTGGGATTTGTTGGTAATTGTCCCGGATATGCTCTCTATGTGTTACCTAGATCCTTTGGGAGACAAAATAGGGAGTGGGGGACACCCAATGAAAATGACATCAGTAGTGTCAGTAAATTTTCTTATCCGTCGAAATATACTAATTCTTTCATCATTATATGACTATTAACTAATTCAATTAAATTCACTTTAACTTATAAGGGTACCATTCAAAAATCCCATAGGAAAGGGAGATAAAAATGTATGAACTTGGAAGCATTTTGAGGTAGTGAATGACTCCAATGCATATATATATATATATATATATATATATATATATATATATATAATTCTTACTTTTATTTATTAACATTTCACATAATTGTAAATTTATAGTTCCATATACAAGATAATAATTGGGCATGTGGATATGATGTGGCATATGGACCTAACAGTCAAACAGTAGACACTAGGCGTCCATTGTATACAAAAGGTATATATAGTTGTGTTCATCATAATTAAATAGACTTATTGGATAATATAAAAAAAGTCAAATCAAACTCTTGGATTATTTCATTCTCTTTGCAATTTTTTCACATGATAGAGACCTATAAAATAAGAGTTGGATGAGATATGTGATGTGTGGGTAGAGTCCTTTATTAAGGAAGTCAACTTTTCATTTTACTAGACTAAATTATGAGTTTTCTAAACTTTGCTGTCATTGTTTCTATATAAATGTGATGGTTATAACTTCTTACAACTTTATTTAATGAAAGTGAACTTTTGATGCATATGTGAATGATGTGTGTTTATATGCATGTGTGTAAATGAATGTGAGGAGGAATGATTACAACGAGATTCCATTTGTACATGTCATGAGAATGAAATTGGATAATGGAATTATTTATGTGTTTTTTGGATTGTGTATGTGCATGAGACTGGGATTAAGCCATGATGAGAATGGAAATGCATGTATGTGAATGAATTTTTGGGATGTGGACTATATGTATGTGTTTGTTATTGCAGATTTTGTAGGTATGTGGGTCTGTTGTTAAGAAGAACATAAGATGAAACCTACAATTTTAATGAACTAGAAGTTATGCATCCTACAAAGCATCTAGGCAGTAGGTTTGCAGACCTATTATTACAAAAATACACCTACAATGGCAGTTGCTATTAAAAAAGCTGACAATATAGATCTACTTCATCCATTTTGTGAAAAAAATCAATGACACAACTATCCTTATCAGTGAAAATAGTCGTGCCACACAACACTATCATGCTACCCAACCCTCACCTTGGATGTGCTACCCAGAATGACTGTGCTACCCAATCTTCAACACAATCGTGCTACACAACATGGTCATTCTACCAAGCCTCAAAATATCTTTTTTGTACTGATCCATCACTTTTTGTAGTTAGTCCTTATAAAACCAATTGATAACACAGAGATTTGTTTTTTTTGTTGAACCAACGACTATAATCTCATAACAATCATATGATAGTTGTGGATATCGCTCGATGTCATCGATTTCAGTTTCCATAGCTACTGACACTGGCTCTGTGTCATATGTTTAGCTTACCCTAGAGATTGACATAGTAGGTACTTAGATATAATGTCGCGGATTTAGGATTCAGTACAAAATTGATGTTATAGGTCTAATTTATTGGATGATATAGGTGGTATTTGTACTAGTGGGGCCAAAAAGCAGTTGATCAATATCAGGATAAGAAGAAGTAGGGGGTGGTCTCCGATGACCTTGATGTATCAAGGAGAAAAATGCATGAATTTCAGATCAAGACAGTTCTAGTAGATATAAAAGAAAGTAGACCAGGAGCTTAGGGTCAAATTGTTGCTTGGAAAATCAATGTCTAGAAAAGGAAGGAAGTGGCTAGTATCATAGGGCTTTTTATTTTGTATGATTAGGGCCTGATAAAACCCCTCATCGGCAGATAAGAGTGAGGAGTGAGTGGTTTATTGATACCATTCAATAGAGTGTCAAACTCGGTCAAGTAAGGTTTGGATGTGATCAAAAGGGTGAGATAGGAAGATTGGGAGGGAAACATGGCCTAAAATGGTTGGGACAAGCCATAGCTACATGACATCCACATTTTCTCCTCCAATAATTTTTGGGAGGTTAAAGATGATGGCATAGCTGCTCAATTTAGGTCTTGAATATGAACTTGCCTAATTAGAGGGATAGAGGTTTCTCAACCCTACTCTAATGATTTGTTGGCATGTTTAACTCAAGAAAAAATGGAATTTGAAATAAAGTTTCTTCAATTAGTCTTTGCAACATCATAGGAAATTGTATGAGTGTCCAAGTAAGATGATATTTGGAACACATGTAGTTAGTATGGTCTAAACATGATACAAAATGTTTGAGAAATAATTCATGTTTTGGATCATGAACTTAATCTAGTCTATTAGTAGCATTAAAATTAAGCTAAATGTTGATGTGATAAAGTGCATATTATTCATATCAAACTTTAGATGTTGAATTTGAGTGTCACAATCGATCAAGGATAAATGAAATGATGAAGAAAAGTCAAGAAAATTCTAAATGAAGGGAAAAGTAGTAAATAATGGTAAGCAAAACTCACTTCATCACACATGGAATCAAGCCCATAGGTCCTTTGTTTGTACTATTTCATATATATTAGTTAGAGACGTGCTACTTTGATTAAGCAATTCTTCTATTATATTTATGTTGATCAGATTACAATGTAGACTACCTTTTATTTAATAGATAGTAGAGAACAAGGTATGGACCAAGAATTATATTGCTTAAGGAGAGGTTGGCAATTGTAGGCCACACTTTACCTCTAACATTTACTTTAGGATTTTGAATCAACATGAATGGATTTGTGTTTTATTAGATAAAATTATGAATATGTACTCATATGAAAAAGAGGAACATAATGTGAGGACGAGGATAAAGAGAGGTGCAACCCCTCCTTTCTATGACCAAGTTGTTCTTGGTTAATTGATCAATCCTAGAGTTTAAGTATTTGTATAAATGTCAAAGGTAGCATGTGTGAGATATATAGAATGATAAATAAAATGAACTATCACCTTAATATGTCCTTAATATGTCAAAGGTAGCATGTGTATAAATGTCAAAGATCGAAATTTTGCATTTATCAGAATCCTTAATATGTCCTTTTAAAGGTCAAACCATCACCAAATAATCACAATCATTTCTGAAAATTTGGCATTCATGACCACTCACAATTATGTCACATTATTTGATGTTTAATGCAATGTGATCACACACATGATTCCTTGAGAAAAAACCCAAATCAACATCATTATTAGTGTTACATTGAAATGTTGAAAATTTATTTTTGACAAACAAGAGGGTACCTGGACAAAAAGGGTTTACAATTGATCCCAAGGTAAAGGTATTCAAATTGATTTCCAAATGAAAAAGTCACCTGTTCTGCTTTATATCACAATTATCCTTGAGAGAACCATCTATGAACACTCTATTTCTTATCACATTGACTGGAACAGTTAAATTTGATTGATAGATGACAAATTTTGAATCACGTATCCAAAATTTTGAGGAAATCTATGTTAGTTAGCACCGTTGAACCAATTGCCACACTCATCAGATCCTACCCAACAATTTTAGCTTCTTTTGTAGTCATTTTGAATGGGATCATGTCTAATATATACCCAATCAACTTTCGACAAATCCATATTTGCAACAATATCTAAGTCATAAATAACTTCCCAAATATAAGATCATTGGGTGTCTCATTTATGAGCACTTACATTTTTTATCCCAACATCAAATTTGATCTTCATGGAGAAATTTTGTAGTGTAATCGAAAAGAATGATAGAGATATGAAGTCATACATGACTCGAAATGACAACAGAACAATACATAACAACTTATAACAACTTGAGGAAAAATTTGTTCTCATCATAAAATCATTAGAAGTTAGAGATCAATGTAGTGAGTATCCTAAATTTATATTATTCTATACATGCATCCTTAAAAATGAATTGCACAAATAACATTTTCTGATCATTCTCTATGGTATTCATGTCTAAAAGACCAACACAACACATGAAAGATATGCACACATACAATTTCTCTTCAAATTTTGAATATCAGGAAAAAGAATTGAGAAAATCCATTTATCTATGAAGTATTTATATAAAAAACATAATACTGACTAATCCTATAGACTAACATCTTCAAATAAGGTCCTAACTTAAACAAGAAAGATATATAATGAAGGAGTTACCTTTAATCACCTGATGTCATTCTTAGTGCCTTAACCACTCAGACTTCTCAGAGGTGTAGCTACTCTCCTTAGTCTTTCTATCATCCTTTGGAATAATAATGATAGAGTATCCATTATCATTTCCATGAAACATTCATGAAAGGTGGGTGACAAATTATTATGTTGAATGTATTTTTTACTTCTCTTTTCAGACTGGTGCAACATGTGGTGTGATGATATGGAAACCCAAATAAACAAGCCTCATTTTGTCCTCTTTTATTTGTTTATTTTTTACATGGTTTCATGATGTTTTTTCTTCTACCCCACACGTGCACAACCTCTTCACTTTCAACTACTTAGATCATCAATGACTCCTCTTGCAATGCTCGCTTACATAGAGGTAAATCTGGTTAGAGTAGCCCGGGTGGTAAGAGTTCGTAATTCCCAATGAAAGACCGGATACAAAATACATTGAAGACACTCTAAACGGCAATCCACACTGATTTGGCGTTGGAGGGGGGTGACCAGACCACACCCTCTCATGCCTCGAGAGTTTACCATATAAAACTCGCATGGGGTAGGTTCTTTCGTACACCGAGAGAAATATCTACATATAGGTGCTAATTATTCTTGGAGAAGTACATCCACTTCCCTCTTTGACCAAATTGTATGTGGTCAATTGACGTGTGCAAACTATTCTTGGAAGTTTGTTCAATTGTTTTATGGGGAGGGAGTGAGCGTGTGAGAGAGAGGGACTGGGAGGATACATAAAATTGAGCTAGTATAGTATGATCGAATTTTTTCGGAGGGGAGAAGACAATTGGGTCACTTTGTCCCATCTCGTATAAAAATCCTTTATATGCTAACTTGTCTAACCCCTCAAGATCAAATGAACTCACTTCATTGCCATTTTTACAGTTGACTTAAATTTTTTTATCTACTTGGTTTAGACTGTATCATTAGCAGAATGAAGAAGAGTCAGCAAGCATTTTTACCCCCAATATTTATAGAATGAAGCTGAATTGCTATAATACAAGGTATTAGACTTATATTTATGAATTGATTTTTCAACATAATGCCGTAATGGTATGCAGAAAAATAAGTGAACACGCGGCATTCGTTTTTCACAAAGCAACTGCAACCTGGTCCGTACCTGGCCTAAGTGGCCTTCGGCATTTTCATCCATGGGCCTGATGAACTGAACTAAATTCTTAGAGTTTGACTTAAAATCCTCAACTACTTCACTTATATTAATTAAATCATCTTCAAAATGAAGAAAAGTACCCAAGATCTTTTCTTCCCAACAATTTTAAAATGAAACATAATTCCTGTTCTGATTCAAGATTTGATTGAATTGAGAAGATAGTTTTTCAACATAATGACAAAACCGGGCCTATGCAAAAAATATTAGTGACAACGAAATAAGAGGGAAAGCTGCTCGTGGCCTCTATCATTCAGATATCTTAAAGGCAACTGCAAGCTGGTCCGTTGCGACCAAAAGAGAAAAACTGCAACCTGGTCCGTGCCAGGTCTCCGGCATTTACACTCGTGGGCCTAATGGGCTGCAAACTAAATGGAGCTGGAAAATGTTTCCCCACTTGTTGAGGCCCTTGTGTGCTCTTGTAGCCTTCTGGCCTACCAGTTGGGTTACGGTTGCTGGTTTTTCAGGTTTCCGGCCCATTGTTCAAAGTATCGCCCTGTTGTCTGTTCACGGACTTCCGTCCCAGTATCTAATTTTCCGGAAAAATTCTAGCAATAGACGGTTATCCCCCCGCTAACCTACTCGGAAGCTGAAAAAAAAAAAATTTAACGCGTGGCACATATGTTCCACCTATAGTAAAAAAAATTATTATTGTGTAAGAAGAAGTCATGCAAATCACATGTAAATATTTTATTCATTTCTTAATTTTATTCATTTCTTAACAAATTACACATGTGATATCCTAATCTACCGCACAATACAAAAATCACTTCAATTTAAATTTTTGTTCACTTTTAATCCCTCCATTCTTTTGAAAAAAATATGTTGCCTCCTGATTTTTAGTAAAAATGAGAAGGTGTACAATACAATACATCCAATACAAGACTCATTTGAAATTTTGTTAGTTATTAAGTTATCTACATATTAATTTTATAATTATAAATCACTATTAAGTTAATTCATTCCGCCATTAATACACTGGGAATCACTACTGTGCAAAGTAATTATCTTAATTCAATACAGTACGTACAGTACATAAGGTACAATACTAGACATACAGAACGAGATGTACAACAATAACATCATTTTTTTTAAATTGTTTAGAAAAAGTACATTACTAACAGATACACTGTACATGAAGTATAGTACTAACCACATACATGTAACTAACATATAGTACCTTTATAAATCACATATAGTACCTTTGAAAATCAAGTATAAAAGAATGTTGATACATACAATATTTACATGAACTAATTTACATTTTACTAAAAGACATATACATGTAACTAACATATTTTTCGGGTAAAGTACATACACATGCTACAGTATCTAAGATATTACACATATTTTATTTTACACATCATTACAATATAAAATGTATAGTACAAGGTACTAATATTCAACGATGGACGAAGAATGTAGCATTTTCAGTCTCGGTATGAACGATGCGCTCTGATATGATTGGCAAGAGTTGAGAATTGGACATACTGTGCTAGTACACGGGAACTTTCATGGGATAGAATGAGATTGAAGAGATGAGTTAATTCGGGACTCTTCGGCTTCTACATGAAGTTAATTTGTGTGGAGTCAAATCCTATCAGATGACTAAAACCAGACTTTCACGGGCTCCTGAAAAAATAGGTGGGATGTCGGGTACAAACCTGACTATATGTAGGGATACTCATTTTCACGCTTCTTCCTAACACTGAATGATCTTAAAGCCCCCCTACAAGAATAGACTATAGACTGGAAACTACACGTGATTCTACCACTTTTGGAAAACGCCCATTATCTAAGCATTGACAATCCGATCCCAACTCATCATCTATCACAAGCAACCATTCTGGATGTGCGCGGCAGCGCGAGCCCTTCACTGTATAATTATTTAAAACCCACAGGAGTACGATATCACAGAAACCATCCGTCAAGTTTCATATTATTTAAAGCCCCACTACCCCATGTGGTTGAACTTTTCCAGGCCTTCTCAGTGTGGACTGAACGACAGGTTCAGATTCAGTATTCAAGCAATTCATTAGTAGGAATAATAGAGTGAGAGAGGGTGATGTGCCTAAAGTTTGGTGGGGGCAAATCTTCTCGTCAACAAGCAACCAACCCAAGCATGCATGCGAGAACGCCTACTCCTCTACTTCATCTCCAGAGACGTGGTGGTGGTGTCTTTATTCTTAAGCATTGACGGACACACACCCCACACCAAAGTTTTGTTCTTTTCTAACAAAATTGCATGGGAGTTGAGGTTAGGGGAAATAAATAATCGGGTCACGTGAGGCCTGCATCCGTTTTGTAGCCCAGTCAAAGTTTGGAACATTCAACACTGCAGGTGGTGAGGATTATACTATTGCCCACCAGCGCGTAAGGTGGGTTGTCTCCACTAAAGGCTTCCCTTCTAGTTTAATGGCACCACTGTACCTTAAACAAATTGTGGTACCCAATGATCACTTCCAAGTGGATTCTCGTTTCAAGTTCATTAGTGTGTGCTCTTTAAATCAAACAAACAAATTGCTTTTAAGGGTCTTAATTAGCCCTATCATTGTAGTTTTCTCCAAGCAAATGTCATGGGTATCGCTTTTAAGGATCTTAATTAGCGCTATCATTGTAATTTTCTCCAAGCAAATGTCATGGGTATACAAAAGGTGAAAAAGGTGTGAGGCATAACGAGGCGTTTTTGTCTTGGCGAGGCGAGGCGTTCGAGGCGTAAGCCTCAAAATGTACCGAGACGTTCCTATATTTATATATATTGATATATTTTTATATATAAGAAAATATATATACAATGTAAGTTATACAATTTGACAATTACATAACAAAATCACATTACACTACCTATTTATAATCTAAATTTGAACAATTGGAAAATAAAAATAGTACAAGTTATACCCAAACAGTAGTATTTTAATGATAATTTGTTTGTTTTTTCGTTTGAATCTAAGGGGCTAGTGGAAAACCCATTGGGCTAGGCCCATATGTAGTCAAAATGGACTAGGAAACCTGTAATTTGGGTTACAGCTTGAGGCTAGCGCCTCACTTGGCCTCAACGCCTCTTGCGCCTCTTTGTGCCTTACAAAAATTGAGGCATCTTCCTCTTGGATCACAGGTGAGGCTTACGCCTCATGGTGTCGTGGGGTGTGCCTCTCCTCGAGGCGTACGCCTCTAGCGCCTCAGGACACTTTTTTTCATGGGTATACATAATCTAAGACATTGTTACTAAGCAGCTTATCCAGAGCAACATTTTTCATCTTTCTTATGCCACAATTTTAATTTACTTTTCCCAACAAAATTCCTTAAAGATATAATAAGTTCACGTCATTTCAATAAAAAATCAAAGAAGATTATAACTAACCAAAATTTCATAATGCTAGATTCCCTCATAGATTAAGCCCTCCATATGCAAGTAGTTATTGTGTATCCTTTGAATGTGTCGATTGATGTGGATATAATTTGTTCAACATTTTAATCTACTTTTTGTACCCAACAATGATTTTGTCTTACACATTACACACAATTTGACAATAGAATTCTAAACAAGTTTTCCATTTGTAACCAACATTGGTATTTGACCGTTTTGAGGTTCCCTTTCAATATCTGTGACATTCTAAAGATATTGGTGGCTTCATATATAGTTGCCAAACATGGTTGTGCTCCATATATAATATGTAGACACCATATATACTACCACAAATTGTATTTGTGTTGCCTTTTTATGATTGCAAATTGAGTGGCAAGGCTCTCTTACCATAACTTGATTCATTCTTATATCATCATTTAGAAAACATGGAGTTGTGTAAATAAAATATGTGTTTCCAACCTAACATAAGGTACTATTAAGCTTAGTGTTTATCTTGTTGCACTATTTAGCATGAGTTTGACATGATCTTGATATGTTGAACAAAGAAAACATATGTGATTAATTCAAGCATATAATGACTTCCTTTATTTACTTAGTAAATCGTAATTATCAATCCTTCACTAAATGTACTTAATCAACTCTAGGATTCTTTCCAAATGATTGTATGGTCATCTAGGTGTATATTCATTTCAATTTTAAATATTTTCCATGAGTTTTGTATCCTTTACATGGCTATATTAAAATCCATTCAAAAAAAATTCAAGACTAAATTCATAGAGCTTGTTTTAGCACAATACAACAACACATCACACATCTGGTCATAGCAAATTACTTTGTTTCTTACAATGCAATGGTTTTATACCCATACTTAGTAAAGTGCATGCATATTTCCTAATTCGTGAATCCTTACACATGCACTATCTTCTTGGAATGCAATAACTACATCGGAACCTAGTTTAGGTTTGGAATTTAGAGCATGTAATTCAAATTTGTAAACAAATCTTACATTTATTTTATATTCACTACTACAGAAGTGCCTTTTAGTGTCGGTTGTTTAACCCCCTTTGGCGTCGGTTTCTGAACGACGCCTATGTGGGCGCCGCTAAAAGGTTGGACACTTCAGCGTCGGTTAAAAAACCGACGCCTATTTAACATAAAGGCGTCGGTTTATTATAAAACACCGACGCCAAAAGGGTTCGCGCCACAGAAAACGGCGTCATCTAGGACGCTTTCTGCGTCGGTTATATACTAAAAAACCGACGCAGAAAAGTGTCCTAGATGACTCCCATTTCCTGTAGCGCGAACACTTGTGGCGTCGGTGTTCAACAAAAAACCGACGCTGTAAGTCTGTGCTGACGGTTATCGGTAAATAACCGACGCCTATATCTATTTTTTTTTTATAAATCTGTTTGCAGGCCTGCTGTGGCTGGTCAGCAGGATGAGAACCTGCAGTTCAGTTTTCTGAACTGCAGGTTTACGACATCCATTGATATCAGCCTATAAACAGGCCACAAACCTGCAAAATTAACATAAAAAGATTCACACAAGTAGATACATTCAGACATCAATTCAATTGTCACGTTCACACATATAGAATCATTCAAATACATGTTTTAACATTCAGAAACATTCATTTACAAAGTATCATTCATCATCACTATCAACATCCCAATTATATCTTACAGTTGCCACTGTTTGTACAACTATTGCCCATTCTTCTCTTACTTCATCTAATGCTTCCCTCGTATATGGAGCATGTACATTTTTTAAGTGTTTGCCTATAGTGTGGTCAGTTTTAAACACCTGCAAAGAGAATGATGTATATAAGTAATAATATAAAAATAAGATTGATATATTTTATACTAACTAATGAGACTATATATAATACCTCATGTATGGTATCGATGTCTTTCTTCGCCTGTGTATGTTATAGAACTCTCCTCCAGTATCTCCCTCACAGACTCCTGTGCGGAGAGGGACATTCCAACTCGAGATATCATCTTCCGTTGCCTCCTCCGCAGCAATATCCTTATCTCTGAACGTTTCTCGTAGGATTCTGAACCCCTCCCTCCCTCTACTACATCGAAGCCATGCCACAGTTGAACCCTTTCACCGAGCCCTACCCGGCCAAACAGACGTCGCCTGAAGTACCACCGTCTTCGTCGTCTCCACCTCCATCGCAACTTGCTGTGCTAGTCCTGGCAGTTTATCACCCCACATGCTTTCCTCACCAGTTCCTGCCGCTAGACGACCACACAATGGAATCCAAGAGGATATGCAGGCGTTCGCCACAGACTATAGGATGAGTATACTCAGCTTATAGTCTTTGGCGAACTCCTGCATATCCTCTTGGATCCATTGTGTGGTCGTCTAGCGGCAGGAACTGGGGAGGAAGGCATGTGGGGTGATAAACTGCCAGGACTAGCACAGCAAGTTGCGATGGAGGTGGAGACGACGACGACAGTGGTGCTTCAGGCGACGCCTACTTGGCCGGGTAGGGCTCGGCGAAAGGGTTCAACTGCAGCATGGCTTCGATGCAGTAGAGGGAAGGAAGGGGTTCAGAATCCTACGAGAAACGTTTAGATATGAGGATATTACTGCGGAGGAGGAGGAAACGGTAGACGATATCTTGAGTTGGAATGTCCCTCTCCGCACATCAAGTTGCTCCAGTGCTTCAGTGGGTACATGTGCATCATCAACCTAAAATTTGACAAAAATAAACACACTAAATTAGCATTTGTATTAAAAAAGCAAACATTACTCTAAACGTTTGTATTTTACCATTTTTGCAGCTGCCTCCGCGCATCAAGTTGCTCAATTGCTCATCATGGACATCATTCTCATAATGGTCAGCCATCTGAAAATGTCATTAAAAAGGCAAACATTTAGCATTTGTATTAACTAGAAAAAGGAAAACATTTAGCATTTGTATAAACTAGAAAAAGGAAAACATTTACCATTTGTATAAACATACATGTCTCTAAAATTGTGATCTTTTGTCAATTAACAATCCTTCATTGTGATCTCCGCGCACATATAAGTCATCATTAGGTTCAATATTTTGTGGAGTTGGCAACCCAACTGAGAATGGACTGGAGTCATCATACTTATCATAGTACTCTTCTTCATCTATAGGATCTTCAATGAACTGTCTTTTACCATGAAGAACAACCGACCATTTATCATTTGCAGGATCATCGATATAGAATATTTGTTTTGCCTGTGATGCCAATATGAATGGTTCAGCCTTCTCGCCAATCATTTCAAAGTTCACCAAAGTGAAACCCAATTCATCCACTATAACTCCTTTGGTGTTATCAACCCAATTACATTTAAAGAGCGGAATATTGAAATCTATGTAGTCAAACTCCCAAATGTCTTCAATGACACCGTAATATGACATTTTAGCTTCACGTGGACTCTTATCCTTTGCACTTGCAAAGTACATAGTTGACGCTTGAAGAGTGACCCCACTATTTTGGACGACACTCTTATCATCTTGGCGCTTTGTGTAATATGTGAATCCATTAATGTCAAACCCTTCATAAGACATAACATTCGGTTTTGGTTTAAAGGCGAGACATTTGATAGTTTCTGTAATATCATTTGGTGTTTGAGATAGTTGATGTAAGACTTTATCTTCAAACCACTTAGTAAAAGTCTTATTATGCTCTCTAGCAAGCCACATTGAACTTGCTCGAGGATGTTGTCTCTTTATGAAATTGGTATGTTCATCGATATAAACACTCACTTCGTCCATATTATGTAAAATATACAAGTGAGCTTGTTCCAACTGCTCACGGCTGATTACTTTCACCCGTGATCCCAAAATTCCTTTGCCCTCCTCAATATTCGTGTCATTATCAGGAGTGTCATTACCACTGAGAAAGTCATTGCAGAAATCCATAACCTCTCTCGCCACATAACCTTCAATAATACTCCCTTCAGGACGATAACGGTTTTGAACATCACCTTTAAAAACGCTCATGTATCGTTCAAAGGGATACATCCAATGCAAGAAAACCGGTCCCAAGATTTTCACTTCCCTAGTCAAGTGGACAACAAGATGTACCATGATATCAAAGAACGAAGGAGGGAAATACATCTCAAGCTGACATAGGGTAACAACCACTTCTCTTTGCAAATTATCGAGAGTATCAGGGTCAATAACTTTGCTGCATAGACTGTTGAAAAAGAAACAAAGTCTGGTAATTGCAAACCTTACATGCTTCGGCAATATAGATCGAATTGCCACGGGCAATATTTGTTGCATTAGAGTGTGACAATCATGAGATTTAAGACCTATCAACTTCAGATCTTTCATTGATACCAATCTACGGATGTTGGATGAGTAACCATGTGGCACCTTAACATTTACCAAGCATTCACAAAAAGTTTTCTTCTCCTTTCTAGACAACGTGTAACAAGCGGGAGGTAAGTATGTTCTTTTATTACCCATTTCACGTAATTCTGTTAATTCTGACCTTATTCCCATTTCACGTAGGTCCAGTCTGGATTTTATCCCATCTTTAGTCTTACCTGGTATATTTAATAGAGTACCAATGATGCTATCACAGACATTTTTCTCAACGTGCATTACATCGATACAATGCCTGACTGACAAAGAACTCCAATAAGGAAGATCCCAAAATATTGACTTCTTTTTGAATGAAGAATTGTCACTCCGTGTGGCCATACTACATTGTGATTTCTTACCAAATTCATTGACAATGTCTTTTACTCTTTCATAAACAACATCCCCTGGTATAGGTTTAGGTGCACTCCGTTCATCATTCCATCCATTGAATGCTTTGCGCTTCCTACGATACGGATGGAATTTTGAAAGAAACCTTCGATGACCAAGATATACAGTCTTGCCGCCATATTTTAGTCTTATTGAATCAGTGTTTTCTTCACATATAGGACACGCTTTAGCTCCTTTGACACTATATCCAGACAAATTCCCATATGCCGGAAAGTCATTAATAGTGCAAAACAACATAGCATGCAAACGAAATGTCTCTCTTGCAGAAGCATCATAGGTCATCACACCTTCAGCCCAAATTTTCTTTAAGTCATCAATCAAAGGTTCAAGATAAACATCGATATCATTTCCGGGTTGTTTAGGGCCCGATATCAACAATGATAACATAACGTACTTATTTTTCATACACAGCCAGGGAGGAAGATTGTATATAACAAGCATGACTGGCCAAGTGCTATGTTGGCTGCTCAATGTCCCGTACGGATTCATCCCGTCTGTACAAAGCCCAAGTCTTAGATTCCTGACTTCTTCACCAAATTCAGGGAACAATACATCAATCTTCTTCCACTGTGGGGAATCAGACGCATGTCGTAGGATCCCATCATTATTTTTCTTAACATCTGCATGCCACCTCAAATTCTTCGCATCTTTCGGATTTGCAAACAAGCGTTGAAACCGTGATGTTATAGGTAGATACCACAACACCTTGGCAGGAGAACCAGTTTTGGACTCCCCCGAAGTCGTCAATTTATATCGTGACGCACCACATTTTGGACAATCTTTCAAATCTACATAGTCCTTTTGAAATAATACACAATCATTCGGGCATGCGTGTATCTTTTTGGCCTCCATTCCCATTGGGCACAACATTTTCTTTACCTGGTATGTTGAGATTGGCAGCTCGTTTCCTTCAGGAAGAATTTCTTTCAACAAAGTCAACAATTCAGTGAAGCTTTTGTCGCTCCATCTATTGTTAGCTTTCAACTTATACAATCTCAGCACAGCGCTAAGCTTCGTAAACTTAGCACAGCCTGTGTATAACGGTATCTCAGCATCATGCACAATGTTTGTAAAGATAGGAGGTGGATCGGTGTGCTCTACCCTACAACTATCCAGCATCACATCAACAATGTCTGCTGGAACTGGTTCGTTCACATTTACGTCATCGGAGGCAATTTCTTCTTCCACCCAAGCACTGCTATTGACATCTACTGGATTCGATTTTGAAATCTCTCCATGCCAGTGCCATTCTGTATAGCCTTGTACAATCCCGTTGCACATGACATGACTTTTGATTTCCTCACCAGTGTTGAGTTTCAAGTTGTTACCGCAATGCCTACATGGACAGTAGAACCAATCTGTAGGTTTTTTCCTATGTTCCTCGGCAAATCTAATAAACTGATCAAGACCGGATATAAACTCTGGGGTGCAACGATTACGAATGGACATCCATGATCTATCCATTCTATGATCAGAGAAAGCAAGTATATATTAGGAAAGCAAGTATATATTAGGAAACAAGTATATAAGCAAGTATGTCGTATTACAGTTCATCATTAAGAAAGATATAAGCAAGTATGTCGTATTAAAATAGACTAAACAATAAAAGAATTTTTTTTTGAGGCAAGACAATATGAGAAAATAGTAGTGTAATCATGTAAATGGGAACATTCATGGGAACACACACTTCAGTTATAAGCATTCATGTAGCAACTTACAGTTCCATTCATGGGAACACACACTTTAGTTATAACAATAACTAAACAAAGGGGTTGGTGTACCCCTAAACATGCGCATAATTAAAAAAACTATTACTACAGACAAGTCTAGATAGATAGACAACTAAATACTACACCAACATGGTCCCGCATGCATCAGTAACTTCTTTTTGATGATGAAGCTGTGTCACGAAGCTCCTCACTGTATTTAGACGAATCTGAACTGATAGGGGCCTCAGATTCAGATTTGTCTGAGCTGATATGCGACGTCGTGCGCTCATACCGCAGAAGATGATCGGGGGTCTCGCAGTTGTTGTTGGTTATCCAAACTTTGATGGAATTATCGCCAACTGGACGGAGAAAAAGCCTATTCCAACGGACCACATGCAGCTCTCCAATCCAATCACGCCAACCGGATTTTGATACAAGATTTCCCGCCAAATCATACTCAACCTCGATTACATGTGAATAATTTCCAAAAGTTAGGGTCACTTTACCAGGCATGTAGTGTCTTCCTTTTAGAAAACGCCAATGTTTGGGTATGACCAATTGGTTTAAGGAACGATCATCTAGGATGATGTCCAATTGTTCTTCAATAGGGAACGTTAACATTGACATAGAGGCCCAATTCATAGTCATTGTTATGGGAAGACAGAGACTGCACAATATTAGTATTAACAAAGTGTAAGTACATATAACGATGTTATATATTTTCAGAAAAAGTTGTATAACATCAGTTAAACTTTTAAACAAGTATATATTAGGAAACAAGTATATATTAGTCAATCTTGGATGGGTTTCTAGGCCAACAAACACATTTGATGTCAATCTTATATATAATAAATGTGTACCACCTATCCCATCCTTGAACACCTAATCTCACTTAGGATGTAAGTGTATAATGTGTATTTGGTTTTCAAGAAAATTTCGGCAGCATTTCCCCGTTGTTCTCTAAGTACATATGTACTTAGAGAACAAACGGGGAAATGCTGCCGAAATTTTCTCGAAAACCCAATACACATTATACACTTACATCCTAAGTGAGATTAGGTGTTCAAGAACAGTCCCAAACTGGGGACTATTCAAGATTTACTCCTACTGAGTAAATCTTGGACGGGTTTCTAGGCCAACAAATACATGTGTTGTCATTCTTATATAAACCCTATAATTCATGAAATCATTCTAATTCAATTTAATATGTTGGGATCACATAATTATATAATGACATCAGAATATATAGAAGAATCATAATTAACATGATTAACAACATGCTCATCAAACTAGGGTTTTCTTGAATATCATCTAATAAATCAAGAATTTCATAGTTTCAAACATGCAATAATTCACAATGCAATGTTATAAACTATAGGCAACATGGATAGATGAAATAAATAAACATCCAGCATCTATCACTTATTCAATCTTCAAGAAACCTTGACAAACATCCAACATCTATCACTTATATAATTTGCATGTATATACACCCTAAAGTGCCACAAATCATATAATAAAACTATCATGTTATGATATTAGGACCACTTAAAGCAGATTAGGCACATTAAGCAAGCAGATTAGGGAGCCAATTTCGTGCAAGCAGATTAGGCAACAGATTAGGTCAGCACATAAAGAACCAATTTCGCGCCTGGGTAGGTCTGCAGGTACCTGGGCAAGAAGAGTAGGGTGAGGTCGAGCTGGTTGAGTACGTGGGTGGCGGCCGACGAGCTCCAGAACCAGCGGCAGTGACTCCGACGAGCAGGAGCGTCAGCCGCAGCAGGCAGGCAGGCGGCCAGGCGGCGGCAGGCAGGCAGCGGCCAGGCGGAGGAGAAGGAGAAGGGGGTACGGCGGTGCCGGTTCTCAGGCGTGGCAGGCAGGTGGGCACCAGGCGTTGCGGCGGCGCCGGTTGTCAGGCGTGGCGGCGGCGCAGGCGGTTGGAGCAGGGGCGCCGGTTGTCAGGCGTGGCGGCGGCGCCGGTTGTCAGGCGTGGCGGCGGCGCAGGGGTGCCAGAGAAGAAACGCGTCGGAGAGGGGCGCCGGAGAGGGGACGCCGGAGATGGGGCACCGGAGAGAAGCGCCGGAGAAAAACTAGTACCAGCAGCAGAGAAATCGTCGGAGAAATCGTCGCAATAGGGAAATAGGGTAGCAATGAAACATAAGAAAGGGGAAGAGTCGGGCGATCGAAGGTTATGAAGTTCCCCAATAGCGTCGGTTGTTTACAACAACCGACGCCTAAACATCTTTACCGTCGGTCGTTCGCAACATCCGACGTCCATTTGGACGATATTTTCGTGAAAATGTTTGGCGGGAACCACATTCAGCGTCGGTTATTAAAGGACGACCGACGCGGAAAAGGACACTTTTCGCGCAAATTTCCATCGCACATAAGCGTCGGTGTTTTAACTACAGACTCGACGCCGAAAGTGACATTATTTTTTTCGCTCGAAAATTGGATGAAATAATGCGTCGGTTTTGTATAAACAATCGATGCTGTATACAAAGCGGTACCCGTGTTTGGCTGGTCTTTGAATATAGACGTCGGTTCTTCTAAATAACCGACGCCTTTAATATAAGGCGTCCGTGTTCCTTAAAAACCGACGCCCAGAAAAGCGACACTGAATGCTATTTCTGTAGTAGTGATTGAACTGACATAAGGCAAGTTTTGGGCCTACGGGTTCAATAGGGACACAAGGACACATACATTCCATTTCAAACTTGAAGTTTTGATGCATGTCTAATGAATTCTTAATGTGTTAATTGGATGCGTTCTTATGTATTGTAATGCATGGAACAATTTCTTTAGTATTGAGTTATAATATTGATGTATACATATTCAGGCCTATGTTCAATTCCAGAATCAAAAAAATTGGTGCATGGTATCAATTGTTGCACATACAAACTTATTTACGTGCCAAGAATGAGGACAGGCCATAAGAAATCAATATGATAGGTAGATGCAATATATCGGGGATGTAGTTGCTACCCCTGCATATGAAGGTGAGCCATGGGACCATTTTCCGTTTCTTTATGCCATCTCCACACGTACTATTTCACCTCATTTTGTTTTATGCTCTCACTCAATAGCTCAGGCTGGCTAGTGGTTTAGGCCAGCCTTGCTAACTGCCGACTGATCAGAAGAAACCAAGTGATGACCGCAATCCGGATTCCAAATCGGGTGTCCTTCAGGAGTGGCAGACCCACTCATCCCCCACCTCAAAATAGCTCACTGGCGGAAGTGGAGGCTACGCTAGCTATCCAGCTGCTAACAACAGCAAATCAACTGGTACAATAATACAATAATATAATGCTTATTGAAACATAATGAATTGCTTCTAATCAGACAAGCATGCATGAGGGGAGGCAAAAAGGCGTAGAGTTGGAGTGAGGTGGGGTGTAATGGGGATGGACGAAAGCCTAGAAACGCGAGTCTCGTGTCGAGTGAAAGACCGCTCAAGGAAAAGATTTTGACCACGCCTTGGCTGATCGTTTTTCATCCTTCTCACCCTCTCAATCCCTCCCTAGTGTTCAGTAATGGCATCGCATTGGCACGCCATTGCCGTTGTCGTTGTCACCCTCCTTGGAACCCGAAACCCTAGTAAGACTGCTGCGCCTCTCTATTATCCTTTTCAGGTGCATCACCCGTCGCCGCCCAATCGTGCTACGGTTCTGCATACTTTTCCGGAACTGCAAAATCATCAGTTGAACTCCTCTCCCCCACTGCTTGCCTCGGAGAGGAGACCATGACAGATCGATCTGCAGGTGTATGACAGAATGCAAGTATGGATGAAACTCATTTGCCACTTCGATCCGACCATCTCCTGCTTCTCAATTACAATATGATCGTTTTTGAGGAGCAAATATAGACGCGTAAACACAGTTTTCCAGTTTTAGCTGTATGCATTCTGTCACATATGCGAAGCAACCATGCATTGCCAAACACACGTGCAGCCGGCAGCTTGGGCGGCGAGCTGCTTCCCTAGCAGCGCGTCGCCTTGCTCCGGCGTCACGCCAAGCAATAAATCACGGACATACATGTATGTATGTTTATGTGTTTGTAATGAATAACGAGGAACTGGATAAACAGCTGAGTGTGAAGAATGGATGAAATCAACATTGGCCATGGGTTCCGAGGTGGTGGTGCAAGCAAGGCAAACTGTGAGCTCCCTGGGAAGAAGAGGAACGTACTACCCGCGCATGCATGGCCGGTCATCGAAGGAAGCTACAGCTACACCTACCAGCTAGCTAGTTAGAGCTATAGCAAACACCAATGGTTCGACGGGACCAACATATGGATAACTACTTGTCTCTAGCTCTCACTACCTAAACCTATAAAGCTAGACAAGCCTACTTCGTGTTATATTAATTGACCGCCACGCTCAGCTCCAGTGGTGGCGCTGGCAGCTGCTCCTGCATGGCAATGGCCGGCGGAGAGAAAAGCCAAGCAAAGAACAGTATCTGTACTCTTCAGTCAACAGCCCTAGAATAGACAACCCCAACCCCACCATCCCCAGTCCATCCTCCAGTCGCCACCTCTCTTCCCGTTTGTGTGGTTGTTTGTTTGCCGGCAGCAGTCAGTGTGGGAATTAAATTTAAAGCAGAAATGGAGGGAGCATCAGTGGACAGGCTAGATTCTAGGGAGTTTTGATGCATATCTGGATTTTATTCGGCTTGGAAATAGGATCAGGATGGGCGCCCAAACGGCGACAAAAAGAAGACAGCAGCACACTTAAAGTAATATCCACAAGTGGCACTTGCACTCCGACTCCAGTCCGGTCAACCTAGCTACAATTCCCAACCTTTTACATGCTCAAATTTTCTGTCTCATGGAGTATGGCAATTGGTTTATACCAGCTTATGTTCATAGTGGAATCCAAACCCAATGTAACAGCAATCGAATCAAAGTGAGTTGTAGAACCAGATATAGAACTGCATAAGCCTTCATAACCAAACTGGAAGCAAACCTAATACAGCAGTTAGTCCCATCCCTACAATGTTTTTCTTGGTGGAGGAAGAATGTTGCATTTAGCGGCAGAATTCACTATCACATGTTGTCTTTTTATTTTTCACAAAATAGACATGAATGGGTGATATGTGAGAGTTCCCTTTTGTTATTATTGATTCTATATTTAGAACAAATTTATTTCTTATCATGATTGACATGCTCGTATTAGAGTTCTAAAGTAGTTGACATTGTCTTATTTTGCCTCCTAGTTCTATTCAAATCTGCAACACCTTGTATGTAGTGCTGTCAGATTTTGTCCGGACCCGTAAATCTGAATCCGTCCAATCCGAAATATTTAATTTTAGTTTCACATTTTATCAATCCGGGTTGGTTTGGGGTTTGAAGATTGATGTCCGAATTGTGGGTAGTAGGTGGTAATCTATTCAATCCGGATTAAATCTAGGTTGGCAAAATTTGGAAAAATAAGTTCTTATCATGTACAAATTACTACTTATCATCCGTAATTAGCAAAGGTATATGATTCAAATTCAATTTTGGGTTATATATTATGAAACCGGGTGCGGTTTTGGACATACCATCATGTAAAAAAATTAGTTCCGGATAAGTTACAAGTTTGTTGTCCAACCCGGAACCGGTTTTTTGACACCCCTACTTATATGGCCTTGATTGTATCCGTCATTTTGATTTCTCACGCTTCCCACCAAACTTTGTTATCTCTGCCTACTTTGGTCAATCGATCGTTGATTTGAGTAATAGTGAACCAAGGAGCGCATTACAATCGAAATATTGTATAGAGATCTTGACTAGTTAGATGTACATAAATTTGTGTGAGGAATGCATTTCTTGTTGAACTTAATTTATATCATCACACTAACTATTACCATAGATCATAGTGTCTCTTTGCAATATCAAATTACCAAGAGGCAATGATGACTAAACTCTTCCGAGGTATTAAATGTTTCTGTACTCATGTCTCTGAATTAGTATTCCACTTTACTTTTAGAGTTCAAATATATTTCCCCTATTCTTTTATACAAAACACATAAATGACACCTAATTTCAAAAATTTGTCATTTCAATTGAATTTGTATCCCTGCAATGTAATAGAAAGATAATCTCATCCCTAGATGTCTTCAAAATATTAGCATAATTGGTCATATAAATGCCTCGTTCAACTTGGTATATCCAATATGGATCACTAACTTTATGTCCTCATACATAAAGGGAATGACTAATCTTGGTAAGATACATATTTTTTAAAACACCATGACATTTTCCTTTAGTGTCCTTACTATTCTCTAGCATTATTATAAAAGAATAATTTTATTATAATTAAGCCCAAATTTCCATTTGTCACATAGTAGTATACTCCTATACATATATGTAGTTATTCCTGTGATAAGAGGTTATCCTAAGAACCCAATTTCACCACATTGTGAGCTCCATAAGCCTACTTTGAATTGATTTTTTGACCTAAAATGTTAGTATACTCTCACTTACGTCAATGTAATCTCATATACATGTCCTTATTCATTATTAAGATTCTATAATATGTTCATGTAATGTATTTTCCAGACTAGACTATGATTTATAGGTGTGTTGTTAATTTGTAAATAAGAAAAACGCATAGGGCTACCACCTATACCATTATAAAATCACAACCATGACTAGCAAAACACATTTGGGACATGTCAAACAAATCCAAACTGCAATATACCTATACTACTATAAAAAGAGCAAGTTCACGCTGAGCTCTCCATGATTCTCTCTCTTCTCACAATTTTTCTCAATTTTTTTTAAATTTGTTCGATTTATATTTTCTCTTTCATGATAAAAGTGCAAAAGGATTATCATTATCCTTTTGGGTAGTTACGAGGATTATCATTATCTTTTTGGAAAGTTTAATTTTTCAAATGTTTAATGTAAGATTAACATGTTTAATGGGGCACGATTACTATTATCTTTTTTGGGAAGTTTTATTTTTTAAATATTTAAAATAAACATGTTCAATGGGGCGCGTGCATATGCACGTGTGGGTTTCTAGTATATATATATATATATAGAGAGAGAGAGATAGGCTAGTGTACAATCGAGTGTACCAGAGACACTGCTGATATTCTTAAATATCTTAAGAACATACTATATAATAAATTTCATCTCATTTGGACACTTATAGGTCATGCATCTAAATGAGACAAAAATTATGCATTTCAAATTAGTTTTGTGTGTCGATTTTGTTGTCCTTAGATGAGTGACTTACACTCATACAAATGAGCTCAAAATTTGTATGTGGCCTATTATTATTGTAACCATGAAGATCAATGGTTTAGATTTTATAAAAACATGGTCTAGATAGGAAAACATCATTGGGGTGTACAGTGTGATATGTACACTCGAGTGTAATCTAGCCTGACTATATATATATATATATATATATATATATATATATATATATATATATATATATATATCATTGGAATATTGGAAATCTAAGGAAAAAGGCAATGTCTTATATTTCCCCTTGATATCCCAAGACTTTAATGTGGTTCCAAATAATCTCCAATAAACCTTCTCTTACGGTATGACACCCATAATAGATCAAGATACTTGTTGGACACATTCAATAGGTAGATATTTCCATATCAAGCATGATGAAGTGTCTTCGTTACGCTCAATAGATATCATAATTTAGGTCAATGTATCCTTTGCATTTTTTTTACACACACTATAGCCTGATATAGCATTCAGTATGGGCCCTGGGAAGAGTCCATTCCAACATACTAACATAGTAGTCACATAGGTGGTCTTCTCTTAGAAAAAGAAACTCCACCATAACGACAAAGGTGTAACCAACTTGGATTAACAACAACCATGAATTTTTTGACTTGAGAGTTATATATTGTCCATATTTTGATAATGGCTTAACCATTCCATTCCTATGTATATAATATGTTTGTTCAAGATTAATTCCAGGCTTTAGGTACATGAAAAGGATCAAATTACACAAGCTCAAGCTTGTTCAAGTTCAAGTCAAAAGCAATGCAAGTGCGCATTTTGGGAAATCACTCCAAATAACCTTAGATTAATTTTGTAATCAACAATATTGATGATATGACTTGTAGCTAAGATGAGAAAAATCAGGGTCACTTAATTCCAACGTTTGGTTGCTCAAAAATCAAATTAAAAAGTTTGTCACAGGCTGCTTATCAGTCGAGTTGGAAACTCAACCGATCTAGTGAAAGATTTTCTTTAGTGGCAAATAGGTTGAGTTGCACATTCACATAAATCTACCGACTGACTCACTAAGAAAAACTAATTTTGACTCATCGGTCGAGTTTCTCAGAACAAACTCGACCGATAGTTTGAAAATTATCTTTGTCACTTAGTGGATCGGTCGAATTAAACTCGACCGAATGTACTGTATGGAAAATGTAGAAAAAGTGATTACAATCGTTGGAGAGTGTTTGAGAATGACAATAGATCTATTGCAAGTTATAAAATAGACAAATTTCGTCCCTAAGTGATCCTACACTCAAGGGAACACCCCCAACTATAAATAGGACCCCTTGGAGTTCATTCTAAGTTTGCTTATTCATGCTATTCTAAGTCCTTACTATAGTTGAGTGTGTTGCAACTCCTTGAGGCCCTTTCTCTCTCTCATTTACAAAGCATTTCATGACTATGAGTGAGTTAGGCCAGTTGTAAGAGAGCTACTTCCTTGTGCTTGTAAAGCTCTCAATCAATTTATTCTTCCCTACCTCCTTTCTCAAAGAAGCAAAGATGAAGCAAACTACTCCAAGTGAAGGTGAAGTTGTTGCTAGTCTTATTCAAGGTTGAAGAAGAGGTGAAGATCTTCTCTAGGAGAAGGATAAGGGCAAGGACAAGATTTAAGAAGAGTGGGAAAATCCCTTCAAGGCCAAAGACTTGCTACAAGTGTGGGTAAACATCTTAATTAAGTGGGTAAGTCCTTGTGTAGGTGGTAGACTCTTGTCTTTAACAGGTAAGTCATTGGATGTTGGTGGTCTCCTTATATCACTTATGAATGGAATATAAGTATACACAGATTGCAAATTTCTAGAGGTTGACCTCTCTAGGTAGTGGATTGACTCTCTCCTAGTTTGGAGACTGGAACCACTCTAGACCACCTTGTCTAAGTACTTGTTTCAATTTCTCTCATCCTTGTTATGTCTGTTTAGTTAGGACTTCAAATTTCTATTAAGCTATTGGTTTTGATTGATATAATTTGAAGGTCTAACTTATCTTGTAAAAATTTTGAAGCTCTAAACACCCCATGTAGAGCCCTAGATCCAACAAATGGTATCAGAGACAATGATCTTCTCCAACAATCTCACACGAGATGAGAAGATAGGTGACAACCTACTTGGTTCACTCAACCTAGAGGGAGGGTTCTACATGCGTCCTCTAGTCTTTGACGACACCAACTTCCTCTATTAGAAGAGGCATATATAGTTCTACATTCAAGGGATGAACTTTGATATGCGTAAGGTGATGGTCACACATACAAGGAGCCAATCGGAGCTATTGCAACATGGAGTGAAGCTGTACTTAAAGAAGTCCAGCTCAATGCCAAAGCCATAAGCATCCTTTATGCAGCCCTTACCCCAGTAGAGTTCAACCGCATCTCATCTTAGGACACCACCTATGAGATTTAGAATAAATTATGCATCACCTATGAGGGAATAAAGCATTTCAAGGAGGCTAAGATCTACATGTTAAACAACCTCTTAGAGAACTTCAAGATGGGAAAGAAAGAAGGGATTGTGGAGATGTACTCTAGGCTCAATGTCATCATCAATGGCCTAGATGCTTTGGGCAACACTTTGGATCGAGGCGTAATCAACTCCAAGATCTCGAGCACTCTACCAAAGAGATGGGAGTCAAAGGTGACCTCCATTGAAGAAGTGAGGATCCTTGGTGGCATCCCAACCGAAGAGCTCATTTACAACCTTCAAGTTCATGAGCCAAGGCTTGACAACCAAGAAGAAGAAGCCAAGAAAGAAGATAAGGAAGCCAAGAAGATCAAAGATAATGCTTTCAAAGCACAAGTGGAGGTGGTTATCCTTCAACGATAGCTTGCTTGTCAGACATCTCCTTCCTCCTCTAGTGAAGATGATGGCCCTAGTGAGCATGAAGACAACTACATCAAGGGCAAGAACTTCAAAGGAAAGCAATACTCCTCCTATACTCCCAGATGCTACAAGTGTGGACAAAAGAGACACTACAAGAGTAAATGTCCCAAATAAAGAAAGACACACCACAAGGGTAGCTCCAATAAGGAGGAAGATCATAAGAAGGAGAGAAAGTACAACAAGAAAGAAAAGAAGGAAAAAAGACACAAGAATACAACTCATGCAGCTTGGGAAGCTTTTCATCAAGCATCTCAAGCTCCGAAGAAGATGGAGAGTGTCACCTTACACTCATGGCCTCTACTAGTGAAGAAATTGGTGAGGTAAGTGAGGTAAGCTTGCATAAGTAATCTAAGTAAGACCTTATTGATATGCTTGTTTCTATCCATTCTTATTTGTCTAAATGTAAATCTAAAAGAAAAAGATTAGGAAAGATTATTAATGATTTGTATGCTATACTTGAAATTCTTGAGTTAAATGAGAAAAACTCATCTTGAGAGCATTGATAACTTGCAAGGCCAGTATCTTGATCTTGAGCTCCAATATAATGTAGTTGAATTAGAGAATTGTGTCTACCTTAAGAACATTAAAACTCTTATGGAAGATAACCAAAAGTGCCTAAAGGATCTTAAAACCCATAATAAACTGAAAATGTAGAATTTAAGCATATTGTCGATGCCCGTAGGGATGAAAGGAATGTATCTTAAGGAAATTTAAGTGTTTAAATCTGAAAATGCTAGGTTTCTTGGTCAAGTTAATGATTTATCTTCTAGACCTATCTTTTCTAGTAATGATATTGAATCTAATTCTCTTGAGAAAGATTCTTATTTGACTAAAGCCCTCTGCTTAGAGTTCGAAATTATTCATGCTAGAGATGATATTGTTAGTTTGTCTTATACTATCATATCTCTTAATGATGATAATAATAGACTTAGGGCCTCTCTATAGAAATTCCTCAAAAGGAAAAACTCCCTTAATGAAATACTTGATCACTCTACCAAACAAAGTGGTACTAGTGGTTTGGGATTTGAAGGGGGAGCCTCTAAGGGTAAGAATAAAGCCAAAGGTAAGAAAAAGAGAAAGGAAACCTCCTTTTCCATTAGAGAGTCTTACAGTACTAAGAATCTTATGATTTGTTCTCATTGCAATTGTGATGATCATTACTCTACTTATTGTCCTTACAAGCCTAAGGGGACCAACTCAAAGATGAAATGGGTCCTCAAGCTAACTCTAGATCCCAAAGTTTGAGTTGGCAACTGACACTCTCCTTTCTTGCAGGAAAAAGTTAGATGGGTTGTTAATAATGGCTGCACTAAGCATATGACATGTGATATAAGTCATTTCAACAACTTCACCAAAAAGAAAGGAGGTTTGGTTACTTTTGGGGACAACAAGAATGGTAAGGTCAAAGGTGAAGGTGATGTAGGTGAATCCTTATGTATAAAGAATGTTCTTTTTGTGGATGGCCTATATCAAAATTTGATTAATGTAAGTCAATTATGTGATAATGGCTACCTTGTTCTATTTAATTCTTTTAAATACTTAATTCTAGATTCCCTCACCTACCAAGTTATATATAAGGGAACTAGAAGCGGTAATATTTATGTAATTGTGCTTGACTCTATTAAGACTATTGTTGGTAGATGCCTAGTAGTAAATTTGAATGATATTTCTCTTTGGCATTGTCGGCTTGGTCATGTGAATATGCATCAGCTGAAGAAGTTGAGCAAAAATAATTTGTCAAGGGACTTACCAAATTGGATTTTGAAAAGGATGAGGAATGCCAACCTTGCACCCAATGAAAGCAAGCTAAGTCCTCCTTCAAATATAAAGGATTCTTTAGCACCAAGAGAGCTCTTGAACTGCTTCACATTATTCTATTTGGACCTATGAGAACTCAGTCACTTTGTGGTTCCAAGTATTGCCTTGTTATTATCGATGATTTCTCTACATATACTTGGACTTTCTTTCTCATTTCCAAGAGTGACACGCTTGATGTTTTCTCGGGTTTTTGCAAATGAGTTGAGAATGAAGCTTCTTGTTGGATCATTTCCATCCGTAGTGATCATGGGGGAGAATTTGAAAATGATCTTTTTGAACATTTTTGTCAAGAATATGTATATGCATACAATTTCTCTTCACCTCAAACACCTCAACAATATGGGGTTTTAGACAGAAAGAATAGGTCATTGCAGGAGATGGTAGGACCATGCTTTTAGAGTATGATACTCCAAAGAAGTTTTGGTTTGAAGCCTTCAGTACCTCATGTTTTGTGCAAAATCGGATTTTTACACATCCTTCCTTAAAGAAAACCCCCTATGAGCTATGGCGTGGAAGATAACCTTCTATTAAGTATTTCCATGTTTTTAGATGTCCTTGTTTTGTTTTGAATGTAAAAGATTCTCTCGACAAGTTTGATTCGAAGTCTTACAAGGCTTTCTTTCTTGTCTGTAGCACTACTAATAAGGCTTATAGAGTATTTAATGTTGATCTTGCTGAAGTAGAAGAATCCATAAATGTTAATTTTATTGAGACTGACCCCTATATTTCTAAAGATATTGTTCTAAATGATGATGTTGCAGGTGAGGTAATTCCTATTCTAAAAGAACTCAATGTCACCCAAAATGGAATAGAGGTGGCAAATCAAGAAGAAGAGAAAGATGAAGAGAAGAAGGATCCAACTCCCTAATTTGTAAAGAATCATCTAAGAGAGTTGAGTTTAGGTGATCCATTTGAAAGAGTGAAGCCGCGGGCTGCATTCAACAAAGAAAAAGCCAACAACGCCTTCATCTCACAACTCGAGCCAAAGAACATCAAGGAAGCTCTTGGGGATGATGAATGGATCCTAGCTATGCAAGAAGAGTTGGAGTAATTTGAAAAGAACAAAGTATGGAACCTAGTGACAAGACCAAGTGATAGATAGATCATTGGGATGAAATGGGTCTACCACAACAAGCTAGATGAAAGTGGCTAAGTGGTAAGGAACAAAGTAAGGTTAGTGGCTGAAGGCTACAATCAACATGAAGGTATACATTTTGATGAAACATATGTACATATAGATAACTTGAGTCCATTCACATGTTTCTTGCCTTTGCTAGTTATAAAGACTTTCTTCTTTATCAAATGGATGTTAAAAGTGCATTTTTTGAATGGTACAATAGAGGAGGAAGTGTATGTTGCACAACCCCCGAGCTTTGAACATGATAGTTTACCTAACCATGTTTATTTGTTGCGAAAAGCTCTCTATGGACTCAAACAAGAACCTAGAGCTTGGTATGAGAAATTGAAGAACTTTTTGTTAGATCATGGGTATATCATGGGAAAAGTAGACTCTACCTTATTTCTAAAGTACACTTCTAACCATTTTCGTATCATTCAAGTATATGTTGATGATATCATTTTTGGCAGACCTAATCTTCATTTTTGTAAGGAGTTTAGTGATCTTAAGTAGAGTGAGTTTGAGATGAGTATGGTGGGTGAGATTACTTTCTTCCTTAGCTTTCAAATTAAGAAAAATAAAAATGGGAACTTCATCAACCAAGGCAAGTACACAAATGAGCTACTTAAGTGCTTTGGGATGGAGAACACCAAGCCGATTAACAAACATATGTCAAATATTGCCAAACTTGATAAAGATGAAGAAGGTGAGAAGGTTGATTAGAATCTCTATAGAGGTATGATTGGAAATTTACTTTACTTAAGTACCTCTAGACCTGATATAATCTTTAGTGTTGGCTTGTGTGCTTGCTTTCAATCAAATCCCAAGAAATCTCATCTTATAGATGTCAAGAGGATTTTAAGGTACTTAGCCAAAACTCCAAATATGGACTATGGTATCCCAAGTCAAGGGACTTTACTCTTATAGCCTATAGTGATGTAGATTACGCATGATGCTTTATTTATAGAAAGTGCAGTAGTGGCACTTTCTTCCTCCTAAGACCATGCTTGGTGTCTTGGTTATCCAAGGAATAGAGCACAATATCATTATCAACCACCTAGGTTGAATAGATTGCAGCTGGGAGTTGATGTGCCCAGGTCCTATGGATGAAGCAAATGCTCCAAGACTTTAACATTTATTTCGATGCTTCTCCTATCTATTGTGATAATACTAGTGCAATTAACTTGTCATATAATCCTATCTTGCATATTAGAGTTAAGAATATAAAAGTTCAACATCATTTCCTTTGTGATCACATTGCTAAAAAGGATGTCTATATCACACATGTGGACACAAAAAATTGGTTGGCGGACATTTTCACTAAACCTCTATCTAGAGAGCAATTTAACTTTATTAGATACAAACTGCTCATAAATTCTTTGAATGAATTTGATTTGTGTTCTAGCTATTTGTCATCTATCCTATATGCTTTGCATATGTTTCGATCTAAATTTCTTGCAAATTTGCTAAAAAGTCAATTTTGATGTTCTTTTTGCCCTATTTTTCTCTTGTTTTTGGGTATTTTCCACAAACGCTTATTTTATTAAAAAATATACCCAATGATGAGTGATATTTGCCTAAGTATGTTTAAAATGCAAAATGGACTTGTAAAAATAAATGTAATTAGCACTCTAATTGCTAGAAATTAAGATTTCTAAAGTTGATTCAGGTGGACCATCGGTCGAGTTGCCAACTCGACCGATCGGAGGCCAAGAGCTTTTGTAAAGAGGCTATCGATCGAGTTTCCAACTCACAGAACTCGAACGATGGCCGAACTGGAGCAAAATTAAGTTAGGTTCGGCCGATTTTTCTCCCTCTCAACTAGAGAAAAGTCGACCAATCCCACCTCTAGCTCCCTCAAGCTCTCAACCCTAGCCCCGACCTTCCTCTCCCTAACCCTAGATCGACCTCCCTTGACCTCCTTCCTATCTACCCTATGTGGTTTCATAGGTTTTGGTGGTGTTTCTCTAGCCTTTTCTCTCTTCTCCCTCTCCATCTCATCTCCATGGCATCCAATAGGAAAAAGAGGGCCACCCCAGCTAGTACACCTTCAATGTCTTCCAACTCTCACTTGTTTCCCTTCGATGACACCTTCTTAGTATCCAATGAGACTCTTAATAGGTACAATGAGATCCTTTCTATGAATCCTTTTCCATTTCACACCCTTTTTGAGCCAACCCCTTGTAGACAAAGGGTCATTGAACAAGTATCTGAGTTGCTTTCTGATCATCACCTATCTACTTTGTGTATTGAACGCGAGTGCTACCACAATTTCATGACTAGCACAAAATTCGTTCATGAATTCTATGCAAACTAGTAATGGAATTATGACACACTCATACCACCACCCAATACTCAAGTAGCCCTCACTTCTATGATCGCCAGGAAGAAATTCCAAGTCACTGAAGATACCTTGAACATCTTCTTTTTGGGTACTGAAGTGACTGACACATGGTGAAAGGACTATCCTGAATATTTTGACCTAGTTACTCCTTAAGCCTTCTACATACAATATTCTCTTACTCTTCTTGATATTAATAAGTTCTTTAAGAATCCTCATTTCCCATATAGGAACAAGAGAACCCTTCCATCATCATCCTTAGACCTCAAGAACTGCATACTTGCCCTAGTTTTTAACTGCAATATTTATCCCAAGAAAAGTCAGATTGAATTTGCAGAGAACACTGTGGTAATTATGTATTGTATCTTGAAGAATATAGGAGTCAAGTGGGAAACATATATTCTCCACCGTATGACCTTCTTTGACTCAGAGAAGAACACATGTGACACCCACCCACCCTACCCAGCCCTGGTATGTGGTCTTGTTCAACTTGCCACTGGCAAATCTCTTTTACATATCTTTTACTACAGACCATCCTAAAAAGGAGTTTGCATAAGTGAGACCGCCCTTCAGAAGTCTGTTCCTATCCCTATCTCTTCCACTCCCAGAGCCTCTACCTCTACCTCCACCCAAGCTCCACTAATACCTCATCCTTCCCGAGCAGCCCGTGCCTCGTTCCATGTGTCAAATGAAACCCTTATGGGCTACATGATGCATCAACAAGCATACAACCTTCCTATTCAAGAGCACATGCATTAGGACCTATATGCCATGATGTCTACTGTAAGGACCCTGACCTGCGTTTAGGGTTTACCCTGTTTGTTTTGCTTAACCATGGTGGTTTGATGCTTGCTAATCACCTTTGAGTGGTGATTAGGGTTTTTGTTGTGCTTTGTTGAGAGTTCGAGGAGCTACTTGCAAATAACCCAAGTCTAGGGTTTTGTGTGTAAGTTTGCCATCATGTGAGATGTTTTCCCCTCTTTGCTTCCTCTAGGGTTGAGAGGAAGGCTTGGGCTTGTTGTTTGAGTTTCTTGGGCCTTGCTTGAGCTTGTTTGGGCTTTGAGGTGCTTTGTTTGGGCTTTCTTGAGCCTTGTGTCGGCCAAGACCAGCTTGTGTCACCCAAGGGAGAGTGTGTGTCGACCTAGAGGTGGTGTGTCGACCTGGAGTAGTGTGTGTCGCCCAACAGAGCTACTAGTTGTGTCGCCCATGTTGCTTGGTCCAACCTTGACCATGTTTGGTGGACACTTGGTATGTATCTTTGACAAGTGTTTCTTGGTGTGCTAGAGTGTTGGCTTGAACCCTAGGACAAGTGTCCCTTGGGTGGACGAAACTTAGCATGGATCTACCTTGGTTTCTCCTCCCCTTCTTTCTATATAGGTAGCTCTTTCCCTCGCCTTAGCTTCCTTTGCTCTTTTGGTCTCTCCTCCACCTTGAGTGCACGATACCCTCCTTCCTTGCTTGTGTCGGCCGAGACACTCTCCTGGAGTTGCAGTGGTGGCTGATACCCTCTCTTAGATCAGCTTTGGTGGATGGCATCCCTTGGAGCTTGAAGTGCATCTTCTTCCTTGGAGCTTGGAGCGTAAGGCGGGTTGCATAACTTCTAACCCTATCTCCTTTACCTCTAGCTATGATCTTGTTGCATGTTAGTAGTTAGCTTAGTTCCTTGCTTTTGTACCTTGCTTGAGTTTCCTTTGGTGGCTGATCCCCCTCTAGGGTTTAGGGTTCCTTTGTGTCCCTTGCTTTCTAGGGTTTGAGTTTCCTTGAGTTGGAGGTAGGTGATGACCCTTGGTTGGGCGACATCCTCTCTTGCCTTGATGATGGGCGATATCGTCCCTTGGTTTGGGTGTGTTGGGCGACACCCTTGTTCTTGTGATGGGCGACAAAGTGGTGTTCTTTGTGTTGGACGATATGGTGACCATGTTGGGCGACATGGTCCTTTGTTCTTGAGTTGGGTGAGACCCTCTCTTGACTTGGTGTTGGGCAAGATGAGTACCTTATGATGGGTGACATGGTGAGTGCTCTTGTGTTGAGTGATAGGTCAAGCTAGTGAGGTGTTGGCCGATATAGATTTGTAAAGCTTGATGGTTGTTGGTGTCGGACGACATGGCCATATGTGGCTTGCCCCCTTATGTTGACCAATAGGACTATGCTTGGTGTGATGGCCGATAGCCCTAATGGCCGATAGCCATGTTGGGCGACAGCCTTGGGTAGTGATGGCCGATAGGGTTGGTGTGTGTGTATCGGCCGATAGGCCATGATAGGTTTTAGTGAGGGTTGATAAGAGTTATGGTGAGAGTCTTGTAATCCTATAGTAATGGTCCTTTGTGTTATGAAAGTGGATGTTTATGCTTAATGATGGGGGTGTCTTGTTAGTGATAACAACAATGAATATGATGTCTTGCAAACAATAATAATGCCAATGATGATGTTGTTGATAGCAATGATATTAATAGTCGTGTGATGATGGTAACACTTTGCTAGTAATGAAAGTAATAACGTTGATTAATGATGGTAATAATGTTGCTAAGTGATAGTTACATTAATAGTTGGCTTAATGATATGGCAATAAAGATAATAGTGGATGATAATGCTGATAATATTAATGATGATAATAGTAGTGATGATAATGAGGAAGGCAACGGTAATAAGATGCATGATGTGATCCTTATGCTTATTTGTTAATAATAAAGAAGATGATAGTAATGATGATCATAATGATGATGACAATAATGATAGTAATGATATGCATGAAGTAATCCTTGTACTTAATTGTTAAATGAGAATGGTGATAGTTACACTAGTAGCTTTCATAATGATAAATAATGATTATAGTGAATAGTGACATAATGGTAGTGGTAACAATAGTACTTGTTCTGTATGTTTGAACACCTTGATTACTTGTATAATCTTGAGACAAGAGTAAGCATGTATATGGCTTGTTGATGTTGTACTTTATACACTTGATCAGCAAATAGTGTAAGAATGATAAGTAGAAGTATCTTGAATAGCATTTCATGATGGTAGCATATTCCTTATGATTGAATCTACGATTATTGCGTACTCTAACCATGCAGGTGATGATTAGCCTTAAAAAGGGCTATGAGACACATGTGATGAGTAACATCACTTGGTAATTACTTTGGTTAATATAATGATATGTATAATGTGTTAAGTTCCATGATGATGATGATGAGAGCCTTGAGAGGCATTGACAGTACATGATGAGGGATTGAGATCCCATGGTATGTGATGATCCTCGAGATGGATCTGGATGGTTGGCAAGAGGCCAAGTGGTAACATGTGATGTGGGATCCTTGTAATGGATCAGGTTGATGTGGTTTCCATAATAAATATAATGTTGTTTACTTTCCATTATATCTTGCATGTTATACAACTTGGTTGAATCTTGCAATCCATCTAAAAGATACTAATTAATCACAGTGAAATATATCATGTAGTTTGCCCTGGCCATAGATCCATCATCGTCAGGACTTGGTGATGGTGAAACAGGTTCTCCTATGGGTTAACCTAGAAGCGCATATTGTTGAATATGTGTAGGTTGCTCCTAGCCTGAAAATGAGGAGGTAAGAGTGTAACTTCGGTTACAGACTCAGATATGTATGAAGAGCATGGTGAACAGGCCCATGGCTCAGGATATGTGATGTGAGGAGCATGAATGCGTTCATGGCTCAGAGCACGGTGAACAAGCCCGTGGCTCAGTTTTACTAGCGCTGAGACCTGTACCAAGGCGGGCTAGAGTGAGGGTAGCCTATGGAGATGACCATGTGGCTTAGACCACTTCAGCATGTGACTGCGGTCCTGCTTGTGTTGTACTCGTGTACTGACCACGAGGTGGGAGGTCGTGGAGTTCGGCTCTTTCATTGACCTTGTATGGCACCGGCTTGGGTTTTGTAACCGAAGGTTGGATTTGAACGGTACGGTTCAAATCCTCAGGGCATAATAATACATAACATATCCGTTTAGTATTTACTACTTAAGATAAACACGTAACATTGGTTGAGGCCTTGATTGTATAATATCTTTGTTATATCTTGCAGGTTATGTGACAATATGTCTTATCTTGATAAGCAGGTTATGTGACATTATATCTTGTTCTGATAATCATGTTACATAGGGATACATATCATCTTGCTAATCATATTCCTTGAGATATATCTGGATATATGCTTTTGTATAGCGGGTAAGCTTGTCAGTAAGAATAATCTGTTTTATATAGACTGCTCTTGTTATACCTGTTATTAGATATCTGCTGTTATAGTATATCTTGTTGAGGTTCTGTAGTTGCGGTGGGGAGTTATGTTTCCCGCTGGGACAATTGTTCAATATTGTCTCACCCCGCTGGTTTAACCCCTTTTTAGGTGGTCGAGGTAGACGTGGTCGTGGTCGTGGTGTTGCGGCCGAGCAGCTTGAGGAGCAGTAGAAGGCAAGCGATGGACATGCTGTTGTTTTGGATGTTTTGTAGTAGAGTCTAGAGTCATCCCTGTACTCTTAGGTCCTTGGCAGTGTTTTGACGATGTTTTACGATGAACGATCGATGACGTTTGTATATCCTGTTGTTGGCCGGATGTGGGCCTTTATGTATGTGAACAGGTGGTGAACTCATGTGATGGATGAGCAGCTGTTTCTGTAAGTTGTAGACACATATCAGATCTCGTGTATGTATATATATATGACATGTTTCTGTGCAGGATGAGGACTAGAAAGTAATAGTTTCATAGTTTATCAGTTTTCCGCAATCGGTATTAATTAACCCATGTTTTCATAATCTGTGGTTATGGTGTTTTCCGCACGTTTTCACGTAACACCTCATTATCTGTATGATAATGGGATGTGTTGCCACATCTACCATGAACCTATCATGTGCACACCCCTACCCTACCTACCATACCTACCCAGGAGGTGACTATGCATACTATGCATAAGATCATTTTTACCCAGCCCCTCTACCTATTGCTTCCGCTGCTACACACTCTGTTGTTGGTAAATCTACCCCTGGTGTGCTGCCTCTTCCTGTTGGCCCCTTGGCCACCCTACTTTCTAGTCTGGGTACCTCTACTCCTTCCTTCCCATAGTCTAGTGAGCTTCATGCTCTTGGCATGTTTGGGGCTGAGTAGAATGCCCATTGGCCTGGTTGTGGGTTTGGCTCTCTTACTGATGAGGAGATGTCAAATCAGGCTGATGAGGATGTTTCTACTGATGAGGAGGCTTCTGATGATGATGATGGTGGTGATGCTTCTAATGATGGCTTTGTTGGTGGTTCTGGTGATGAAGATGTTGTTATCTTTGCTACACCTTCAGATGGAGATGAGGACTATGAGCCTGATGCCTCAAATGTTGTTGTTGATGATGATGATGATGATGATGTTGATGATGTGGACACAAATGACCTAAATGTTTATATTTTTTGTTTTTAGCTTAGATGCTAATCATATATATCTTTCTAGGTTATTTTGTACTCAAAACATCTGTGTACATTTTTTGAGATGTAATATTTTATCATCATGGTTTCATCATTTTATCTTATAGTTGATCTTAAGTACAAGTTCTCTGTGATGTAATCTTAATCATATATACACTTACTCTTTGATTTACTATATCTCATGAGTTGGTGCCATGTTTACCATATTTTTATTATGCCTTAAATTGTATGTTTCTCTCGTCTCTGTTTGATGTATGCTTTGAGATTGCATGTTGTGTATGTGTGTTTGGTTGTGCTTGGAGAAAACCTATTTCTATGCTCTTCTACCCCCTTCCTTTTTGATAATGTTAAAAGGGTGAGAGAAGTTCAATGTTTTGAAGCTCAACCATATTGATTTTATTTGCCTATGTGATCCTTTTCTTGTTCATTATATGCTTTATCATGTGACTTGCTAAAGGACCATATGGTACATATTTTATATTCCTTTGTGTAACTATGCAGGTAAGAGTAAGCATAGATTGAGGGGGAGAAATTCATATTGTTCATATCTTGAATCCCCTTGCAATTCACAAGGCAAAGGTATAATTTTTCATATCCTTTTCAATATGATTGAGGAATGGTTTTTCATTAACAAAAAAGGGGAGAATATTGACTTGAGAGCTATACATTGCCCATATTTTGATAATGACTTAACCGTTACATTCCTATGAATCTAATTTGTTTGTTCAAGATTGATTTTAGGCTTTAGGTACATGAAAAGGATCAAATTACACAAGCCATAGCTTCTTCAAGTTCAAGTCAAAAGTAATGCAAGTGCGTGTTTTGGAAAATCACTCCAAATGACCTTAGATTAATTTTGCAATCACTTGTATTGATGATATGACTTGTAACTAAGATGAGAAAAAATTAGGGTCACTTAATTCTAATGTTTGGTCACTCAAAAGTCAAAATAGAAAATTTGTAACAGGTTGTTTATCGGTCGAGTTGGAAACTCGACCAATGTAGTGATGGATTTTCTAAAGAGACAAATTGGTCGAGTTGCACATTCACATAACTCAACTGATCGACTCACTGAGAAAAAATGATTTTGACTCATTGCTCGAGTTTCCCAGAACAAACTCGACCGGTAGTTTGAAAATTGGTTTTGTCACTTATTGGATCGGTCGAGTTACTTTTATTGAAACTCGACCGAATGTATTGTGCGGAAAATGTAGAAAAACTGATTAAAACCATTGGAGAGTGTTTGAGAACGAAAATAGATCTGTTGCAAGTTATAAAATGGCTATATTTCATCCATAAATGATCCTACACTCAAGGGAACACCCCCAACTATAAATAAAACCCCTTGGAGTTCATTCCAAGTTTGCTCATTCATGCTATTCTAAGTCCTTCCTATAGTTGCACTACTATAGAACCGACCTTTAGTGTCAGTTATTTAAGGTCTTTGGTGTTGGTTAAAAAGTTACACCTATGTGGGCGACACTAAAAGGTGAACCCTTAGGCGTTCGTTTTAAAACCGACGCCTAAATCCTTCGCGCCACCCAAAACGCGCCAACAGGGGCACTATAGGCGTCGGTTATTAATGGAAAAACCGAAGCCAGAACCCTTCGTGCCACAAAAAGGGAAGCAATAGGGGCACCATAGGCGTTAGTTATTAGTGGGAAAATTGACACCCAAACCCATGCGCCACAAAAAGGGTGCCATCTAGGACACCATCGGCGTCAGTTTTGTAGTAATAACGGATGCCATATCACCTCCAAACACGGCCATGCTGGCCACCACGGCCGTGTTGTCTGGTCACATTAGATGGTGGTTTTTTTCTATTAACCGACGTTGTAAGCCTTTGTTGTCAGTTTTCGACTTATAATCGATGCCTATGTTTTGATTTTTTTTTTCTTATCAGTTTGCAGGCCTTCTGTGGCTGGTCACATGATAAAGAAACTTGCACTTTAGTGGAACTAAACTGTAGGTTTACAACATCCATTGATATCAGCCAACAACAAGTCACAAACCTGTAAATTGAACAAGATTCACACACATGTAAGAATAGGCCACAAACCTATAATTCCTTTCATTTTCACATTCACACATGTAGGAATATTTAGACACATGTAGAAAATTCATGTTGCAACATGCAGTTCCTTTCATTTTCAGATTCACACATGCACATGTAGAAACATTCATGTAGAAATCTGCAGTTCTTTCATTTTCATATTCATACATGTATAAACATTCAGACACATATAGAAACATTCACACATATGACAATTCAGAAAAATTCATTTACAAAATATCATTCTTTAGTCATTATCGCTATCAACATCCCAATTATATTTTAAAACCCCCACTACTTGTATGGCTTTTGCCCATTCTTCTCTTACATCATTTAATTCTTCCGTCGTATAGGAAGCATGTACATCTGATAAGGCCTTACTTGTAGTGTGGTCAGTTTTAAACACATGCAAAGAGAATGATGTATAAGCGAATGATGTATATATATAATTAATAATATATAAACAAGATTGATATATTTCATATTATCTAATAAGACTATATATAATACCTCAAGTATGGTATCGATGTCCACTGTGGCATATTTGATAATCATGTGCATAAATCGCATCACATAGTATGCACATGCCCAACTGTTGTCTTGTGTAGCATACTATAAATGGAAACCTACAAAATATTAAAAAATACAGCTAAGCACAGTTCACATAAATAATATATACACTGGAGTCGGGAACTTACTTTCACGTTCTCCCAAATTATTGGCTAGTTTTTTTTTCCGAGCACCTTTCCTCCAGCCTTTTTGAACTCATATAAACCCCTACATGTTAATGTAACATAGTAAATTGCATAATTAAATAGTAATGTAATAACATATGTTAACAAATATAAAAATGAAATATTTCTCACTGGAATAATGTCATTTTTATTATATGTCCATATTTTGGATTCAATTTAGTCCCCTTAGGATCTAGATAATAGACAGTGAACGTCCCGGGGACAATAACTAGTAACTCCCAATGCATACCCCTAGAGGTAAAAAAGTTAAAAATTAATAACTCGAAATCCATAATAAAAATGTAAATATCTTAAGTCCAAATTATAAGCAAAGTAAACTTACTCCACATTGAATGAAGCTATTATCGCAGTCTTCTTATTTTGACCAAAATTTGTAAAAGCATCACAGCAGTATTGTTGAACTAACATAGGGTCTTTAGCTACTAGACTAATTAAAGATGGAATAAAAAATCCTACATGTTCAAATGAAAAATCTGCACATATCTTGTCTAATTAGCTGCAAAACATATATTATGTATGTATTAATATATAAGAAACCAGATCACCAGATCCTACACAAAGTATATGTATGTATAAACAAGATCTCATCTTATCCATAGCTCTATCACAAATTTATTCAGCCAATCATAGAGAAACAACTCCAAAATATCTTGTATAAATAGTTTGGTTTTGTATGATTGACCTGCATCATCCGCATCTATAGAAACATTTATAGGGCAATTTATATCATGTTCGCCTAACCATACTGCCATACCCCTACAATTAGGACCTAACGGGGCAGGTAGGTCCTGTGGAACCCAACTTGGTAATGTAGGAGGTGGAGGTGGAGGCCTAGATGCTATGGGTGTCTTCATTTTAACATATATATATAATTTTAGATCAATTGACCTCATATATACACACTAACAATTTAACGTATTGTAAATTTACCATACAATTTTAGTATAGATGACATATGTTTGGGCCACAATATCAGTCCGCCTTCTGCCTCACTAAGTGTTTCACAATATGGGTGGGCATATGGCAATTGAAGATCTATCCAATTGGGGAATATATGTAGAGGGCTCACACGAACCCAACCATTTGGTAATAGAGACCCGTGAAACATTTCCCCTGGAAGGGATGGGTAAGCCAACACCTCAACAATGATGTATTCGTTACTTTTTAGATGGCATGGCTTCAACCCCTACAAATTTATGTAAAGAATGTTATATAAATATATACATATCATCTTGAAAACATATCATCTTGAAAAGACTAGCTACTATGTCATAAAAATACTTACAACGAATGTGCTAGGTGGTGGGTCTACAAGATTACTTCCAACCTCTGCAGTAGGAGTAGAGCGGGACGCCATAGGTACTGTCTGAGACGCCAGCCACTTCACCATTGCTTCTTGGATTCTCCTATCAATTAACGCATCTACCTATACATGGATAAAAGAAACGTTACCTTCTGATTATTGAATTCCCTTTTATAGTAACATTCTAAAAAAAGAATAGGTTACCTCTTCTTTTGAAATTCCCTCTTTTGGGACATTTGCGTTGGGATGGCCCAAAAAATGCTTTGATGCCCACACCAGCGCTTGCACCCCTAACACGTGCAGGATGCTCTGGGTTACCCAAAGCAACTGTTAATTCATCCCTTGTGCCCTCAGTGATGAACTTGTTTTGTTTCATCAGCTCGTGCAGCTCCCACTAATCGCTATCAATAGAAATTGGTAAGTAAGTAAACACCACAAATAATCAATATTCGAATGAATTGCTCTAAGAGTTGTATTTTATCATTTTTGCAGTCGCCTCAATAGTTGCAGGCTTCTTTATTTCTCCCTTCTTATTTTTCCTCCCAGCTATCCAGACATCATGGCGAGGAAGAGGTACAATACCTATAGTAGAGGACTATTGAGTAGCAGCAGACTGAGTAGTACACCCAGCCTGTAGTCTTTGGTGAATGCCTGCATAGCCCTTTGGACCCATTGTGTGGTCATGCACATTCAGTGCACGCCTTGCTCTTTGTGCCTCACTGAGAGCCTAGTTAGTATGCACATTGATTTGGTTAGTAACACTAAAGGTTAATAATAGGTGAATACAACATATATTAATTAAATAGGGAGTAACACCTAATACTTTGAATTCATCAGTGTTTCTTGAAGCAACAAATGCGTCCCATTCTTCTTGGTTCAGGAAGTTCCACTATTCAGTGGCTGACTTCTTCCTCTTCTCACCATCTTTTATGTATTCTCAGGTGAGATTTGTCCTATAGTTCCTTAGGACCCTCCCACAACATTGCATCATGCATTTACGATGCAACTTTTCATCCAACGCAAATATACTCTGCAAAATAGAATTTCTATTAACTAGTATCCAAAAAATTAGTAATCTACAAAATAAAATTGCAAATAATAATAAGTCACACATAAATCATTCCATATTAAGTCTTTCTTCCCCTTAGGAGCTTTATGCCAAGAATCTATCTTACAACCACAATGGCTACGAGTAACATACCCAAGATATGAAACAAACGAATTGTGGTTCACTCCAATTGCATTTCCTGCATTATCAAAATCCACAACCAGTTTGGGTCCATTGCCCCTTAGCTCTATTAACTTCTTCATCATAGTGATGCCCCTTCTCTTGTCAACTTTTTGGTACTGCTCATCAAGTGCCTCAAGTGCTTCAGAGGGTACATGTGCATCATCAACCTAAAATTTGACAAAATAAACACACTTACAGGATATAACTATAAATGGACATATAGATGGAAATATATGATATATTTTTATAACTTACATTGTGAGGTGGCACATTGGTATCCTCACCATGCTCATCATGGTCATCATGCCCATGCTCATCCATCTAAAAATTTCATTAAAAAATCAAACATTTAGCATTTGAGATAACTAGAAGATAATGAAACATTGTATAGTTCACATATACAAATGAAACATTGAAAAATGAAACATATAAAAAAATATAAACATGCATGCCTCTAATATTGTGATCATTTATCAATTAACAATCCTTCATTGTGATCTCTGCGCACATACAAGTCATCATTAGCTTCAATATTTTGTGGTGTTGGCAACCCAACTGAGAATGGACTGGAGTCATCATACTTATCATAGTACTCTTCTTCATCTATAGGATCTTCAATGAACTATCTTTTACCATGAAGAACAACCGACCATTTATCATTTGCAGGATCATCGATATAAAATACTTGTTTCCCTTGTGATGCCAATATGAATGGTTCATCCTTCTCGCCAATCTTTTCAAAGTTCACTAAAGTGAAACCCAATTCATCCACTATAACTCCTTTGGTGTTATCAACCCAATTAAATTTGAAGAGCGGAATTCTGAAATTTATGTAGTCAAACTCCCATATGTCTTCAATGACACCGTAATATGACATTTTAGCTTCACGTGGACTCTTATCCTTTGCACTTGCAAAAAACATAGTCGACGCTAGAAGGGTGACCCCACTATTTTGGACGACATTGTTATCATTTTGGCGCTTTGTGTAATATGTGAATCCATTAATGTCATACCCTTCATAAGACATAACATTCAATTTTGGTTTAAAGGTGATGCATTTGATAGTTTCAGTAATATCATCTGGTGTTTGAGATAGTTGATGTAAGACTTTATCTTCAAACCACTTAATAAATGTCTTGTTATGCAATCTAGCAAGCCACATTGAATTGGCTCGAGGATACTGTCTCTTGATAAAATTGGTATGTTCCTTGATATAAACACTCACTTCATCCATGTTGTGTAAAATATATAAGTGACCTTGTTCCAACTGCTCACGGCTGATTACTTTCACCCGTGATCCCAAAATTCTTTTGCCAAATTTCTCCTCAATATTCTTGTCATTACTAGGAGTGTCATTACCAGTCAGAAAGTCATTGCAAAAATCCATAACCTCTCTCACTACATAACCCTCAATAATAGTCCCTTCACACCAATAACGGTTTCAAACATCACTTTTAAAAATGCTCATGTATCGTTCAAAGGGATACATCCAATGCAAGAAAATTGATCCCAACATTTTCACTTCCCTAGTCAAGTGGACAACAAGATGTACCATGATATCAAAGAATGAAGGAGGGAAATACATCTCAAGCTAACATAGGATAACAACCACTTCTCTTTGCAAAGTATCAAGAGTATCAGGGTCAATAACTTTGCTGCACATACTGTTGAAAAAGAAACAAAGTCTGGTGATTGCAAACCTTACATGCTTCGGCAATATAGATCAAATTGCCACGGGCAATATTTGTTGCATTAGAGTGTGGCAATCATGAGATTTAAGACCTATCAACTTCAGATCCTTCATTGATACCAATCTACGAATTTTGGATGAGTAACCCTGTGGCACCTTAATATTTACCAAGCATTCACAAAAAGCTTTCTTCTCCTTTATAGATAATGTGTATCAAGCGGGAGGTAAGTATGTTCTCCGATTTCCCATTTCACATAATTATGTTAATTTTGACCTTATTTTCATTTCACGTAGGTCCAGTCTAGATTTTATCCCATCTTTAATCTTACCTGGTATATTCAACAGAGTACCAATCACGCTATCACAAACATTTTTCTCAACGTGCATGACATCGATACAATGCCTGACCGTCAAAGAACTCCAATAAGGAAGATCCCAAAATATTGACTTCTTCTTGAATAAAGATTTGTCACTCCGTGTGGCCATAGTACATTATGATCTCTTACCAAATTCATTGACAAAGTCTTTTACTCTTTCATAAACAACCTCCCCCGGTATAGGTTTAGGTGCACTCCGTTCCTCATTCCATCTATTGAATGTTTTGCGCTTCCTACGATACAGATGGAATTTTGGAAGAAACCTTCGATGACCAAGATAAAAAGTCTTGCCTCCATGTTTTAGTCTTGTTGAATTAGTGTTCTCTTCACATATTGGACATGCTTTAGCTCCTTTGACACTATATCCAGACAAATTCCCATATGCTGGAAAGTCATTAATAGTGCAAAACAGCATAGCATGCAAACAAAATGTCTCTTTTTGTGAAGCATCATAGGTCATCACACCTTCACCGCAGAGTTTCTTTAAGTCATCAATCAAAGGTTCAAGATAAACATCGATATCATTTCCAGGTTGTTTAGGGCCCGATATCAACAACGATAACATAACGTACTTATTTTTTGTACACATCCAGGGAGGAAGATTGTATATAACAAGCATGACTAGCCAAGTGCTATGTTGGCTGCTCAATGTCCCGTACAGATTCATCCCATATGTACAAAGCCCAAGTCTTAGATTCCTGATTTCTTCACCAAATTTAGGGTACAATAGATCAATCTTCTTCCACTGTGGGGAATCAGACGCATGTCGTAGGATCCCATCATTATTTTTCTTAACATCTGCATACCACCTCAAATTCTTCACATCTATCAGATTGGCAAACAAGCATTGAAACCGTGATATTATAGGTAGATACCACACCACCTTGGCAGGAGAACCAGTTTTAGAATCCCCCAAAGTCATCAATTTATACCGTGACGTGCCACATTTTGGATAATCTTTCAAATCCACATAGTCCTTTTGAAATAATACACAATCATTCAGGCATGTGTGTATCTTCTTGGCCTCCATTCCCATTGGGCACAATAATTTCTTTACCTGTTATGTTGAGATTGGTAGCTCATTTCCTTCAAGAAGCGTTTCTTTCAACAAATACAATAATGACGTGAAGCTTTTATCGCTCCATCTATTTTTAGCTTTCAGCTTATATAATCTCAACACAGTGCTAAGCTTCGTAAACTTAGTACAACCTATGTATAACAGTATCTCAGCATCATGCACAATATTTCTAAACATGGGAGGTGGATCAGTTTCGGTGTGCTCTACCCCACAACTATCCAACATCGCATCAATGATGTCTACTGGAACTGGTTCGTTCACATCTACGTCATCAGAGGCAATTTCTTCTTCCATACAAGCACTGCTATAGACATCCACTGGTTTCGGGTTTGAAATCTCTCCATGCGAATGCCATTCTGTATAGCCATATACAATCCCGTTGCACATGACATGATTTTTTATTTCGTCACCAGTGCTGACTTTCAAGTTGTTACCGCAATGCCTACATGGACAGTGGAACCTATCTCTGGGTTGTTTCCTATGTTCCTTGACAAATCTAATAAACTGATCAAGACCAGAAATAAACTCTGGGGTGCAGCGATTGCGAATGGATATCCTATTGGTATATATACCCATAGAGCCATCCCAAGCGATTGCATGGAGTCAGATATTAATTAATCAATTAATATGATTATTTGGTTAATTAATGAATTCCTGAATATTCTAATTAATCTATGAGTATTTTAATTAACGCAGTGTTTTCATTTACTGATGGGTTTAGGAAATCCTACTTCACTTAGTATCCTATTTAAAGGAGGTTGATAGCTGATACCTATATAAGATATTGAAAGAGGCTTTTTAGTTTATGCTCACGTACGTAAACCCTAGTCGTCACCGTCCTCAAGCGAGAAAGGAGAGCAACGCACCGCTAGCACGCCGCCGCACAGACACGACTCCTTCCCACCGGCTTAGGAAGCGCGATGTGGAGTTCCAGTCCATCCGTGTGGACGAAGTAGAGATGCAGACATTGAGACGCCTACGTTCGGAGGACATCACTGACCAGTCGTGCGTGTCACAAGTGGCATACATCATCGCACGAAAGGAGCATCACCAGATCTTCCTGTGACAACAAATGGGAGATAAGTTCCATCCGTATAGGCCAGCGATGTTACACACCTGTGTGTAGTGGGACATCGTCGGACTTGCTCCGCGATAAGGTATTTCCCGCAAACACTCCTTCCAAATATGTTGTTGTCGAGGAGATCCTATTTCGGGTTGAGTGGAATTTTTGTTACTTCTGTCGCACATGTTTTCTCCACAAAACCCAACATATCCATGATCTATCCATTCTATGATCGAAGAGAAAACAAGTATATATTACAACAAGATTAGGGTCTAGGGTTAACTTATTAAAGTTTAAGCATGGTCAAAATTTTAGGGTTTAAGGTCTTATATATAATTAAGATTTACTCCTAATGAGTAAATCTTGGACGGGTTTCTAGGCCAACAAATACATGTATGTTGTCATTCTTATACCTTCAATCCTAGTTTCATCATTCATATCCTAAGTTTTGTGTAACATCATTTAATCATGCTTGTCAACAAATACTAAACAGTAAATAAACCATGATTCCATATATCAAATATTTGAATCAGGGGGTGATGTAGCCCTATTTTAGGGCTCCATCATGTTCCATTTTGTGCTTAAATTACATCTAAACATGTTAGATTACAAGCTTTTGCCCCTAATGCGTTTATCATTGCCAAATGCACATATGATGTTCTTTGCACTATTTTCAGGTACTTGGACCATGCCTTAGATGGAAGAGAGAGAAAGAAGGAGTTCTAGGGCTCCTCCACTCATGGGGAGGTCCAAAGGAGGCCCCAAAATCTCCCTCAACCTACCTTCAATGGCCAAGAGTCATCACCAAGCAAAGACATCCAAGAATGGTGAAGTTTAAAGGATAATCAAGTGGTGCAAGCCTCACCACAGTCGTGGGCACTTCCCACGGTCATGCAAATTTATGACCAAGAACCAGCATTTCAACAGGGTTTTTCCCCAAGTCACCATGACCATGGCTAACGAAGAACAAAATGACTGTGATGCTACTCTATGATCATGGGGCAACATCACGGTCATTTTGTTCTTCATTGGCCACGGTCGTGGCGACTTGGGGAAAAACCTGAAAACTACTAGAGGGGGGGGGGGTGAATAGAGTTTTATAACAATTTTAACAATTATTTAACTCAAACAAACAACCACAATGATATTGGACAAGAAGACAAGAGTTTAGAGTGGTTCCAACCTTAGCAAACACTAAGGAAGTCAATCCACTACCCGGTTGCTTACCCAACCGGGATTTGAAAAGAAATTTATTTTATTACCTCGCTAGGATTTTACATAAAATACAATTTCTTTTCCTAAACCCTTCAAGCAGCCTTCACCTAGAAGTAATCGCCCAACCTTGAAGCAGCCTTCACCTAGAAGTAATTGCACCACCTTGAAGCAGCCTTCCTCTTGAAGTAGCTTCCCGTTGCAATAGCCTTCTTGAAGTAGCTTCCCGTGCGATAGCCTTCTTGAAGTAGATTGAAGTCCCCTTCTCCACCTGAGAAGTCAAACTCTCTCCAATCTGCAGCCTCCAATCCTAGGAGTAGCAAGGAGAATACAAAGGATAAAAAAGAACAAGAAGGAAAATAGAAATTACAACTTATCCTTTGAAGCCCAAGGCTTGATATGCCTAGATCAAGCGTATAGATCTCCTAACCAAGTGTGTGAACTTGTGATTGCTGTGGTAGGAGAATCTAGCCTATAGGACACGAATTTGAGCTAAGGAGAAAGTAGGCCAATGATCACAGTGCTCAATTTGCTTACAACAGATTGCTCAAGTATGCTCAAGTATTTTCTCAAGTGTAGCAAGTGTAAAACAAGTATGTTTAGGTGTCCTATGGCTTGTCCTATTTATAGGAATGGCCTAAGGATTCTTAAGGACGTTCTAGACAACTTCTAGGGGTTTCTAAGTGCTTAACTAGCCGTTAGGTACAAAGTTGTTGCTTTAACAACGGCTAATTAATTAATTCTGCAGTTGCTGTCAGAGACCATCTCAGTCGACAAATGGTCGACCGAGACACCTACTCGGTCGAACTTTTGTCGACCGACAGGCTCTCTGGAACAAGTGATTTGCAACGTCTTTCATCAACTGCCAACTAACTTTTCTGTTGTGTCTAACGGCTACTTTGGATCTTTCTCGGTCGAGAAGATTGTCGACCGAGAGTGTCTCGGTCGAGGAGTTTGTCGACCGAGATTGATCCTGTTTCAAGGTTTCAATTTAGGCACTAATTATGTGTGTAAGTGTGCATAAATAATCCTATTTGAATGGGATGACTTGTCTAACTGTGGTGTTTAGCTAGGGAGAATCTAACGCTTGATTTACATGCAATTCTAAGTACTTGTACATTATATTTTTGTACAAGTTTTTACAACAGTGATTACATTGCATGAAATTATAAATATGTAAGCTTGTAGATTTTCCTTTGTTGCTTTGTCATCCTGCACACTCAAGTAGCTTGTTAGATTAATAAGAATGAAATGTTTGTCATAATCAAAACAAAGGGATTTATAGATGTCCATTTAGCCAACAAAACCCTGTTGAAATGCTGGTTCTTGGTGACCACGACCACATCCCCCTCCTCCAAAATAGTTGTGTGACCCAACACGACCGTGGTGCCACTCACCCACCACGGCCGTGGCACTCTGCCACGGTCGTGGCCACCAACATAGCATACCACCAACCCCATACCACGACCGTATTCTTACCCCACGACCATCCTATACTACCCTCACCACGGCCGTGGCACACCAATACGACCATGGTGACCAACCTACCCTACCATTTCCACCACATATCCACCTCAAATCCACTCCATTTCACCATTATCATTAGAGCTTCATATATCAACATACATACTAGGTCATATTTCAAGTTAAGATTTAGGCATTTAATCACCTTAGGGCACATACATGATTTGCAAGGTATTTGGGTGCACAAAGAATAATATATGTTACTGATTTAGGAGTTCACATTATCATTTCAGAAATAGAAGACCCACATGTGAGTTAAGTTTGAGATTTAACATCAATGTATCTTTAACACACATGTTTCAAGGTTCAAAGAACATAATCAAATCAAATTAGGATGCTAGAATGGACAAGTTGAATCTTATTTCAACATGCATCAAAATTTACTGAATTAGGTCAAGCATGAGGATTAGAAGCACAAATATATGCAAGTATAAGATTTGAATCGAAATGAAGCCTAATGGCACATTGGGAGAGTGAGATTATACCTCACTTGAAGGCTGAAGAACAAATATATGCAAGTCAACAACGCAAATGGATGACACAACAACTCAATTCAGCCCAAGAGCACAAGTGCAATCAACAAAATTTTGTTATAATGAATTAATTAGGTGTCAATGAGCATCAATTTTAGTGAGACTCTCTTAGTCCATGCTACTACAAATGGGAAATAAGAAAATATACTGCATGTGTAACCTAAATTGCAAAAATACAATCTAAGTCCACTAATCAGAAAAATTACCCTAATGACATAAGGGCCAGCCAATGGTGGTCAGGCAGGAGCAGGGTACCTTGAGGGCAGAGGAAGAAGGCCTTCGTGGCGGCGTCGGTGGCAAATAGGCACGTAGGAGTTGTGGTCGGAGCAGCGACCTGGAGAGCAGGGAGCAGAGCAGGGAGTAGGAGAGCCATGGCCTGGAGAGTAGCGGCCAGAGCACCAACAAGCGGCAGCGGTAGAGGCGAGCGGTGAGCGGCAGCAGCGATGGCGACCAGAGAACCAACAAATGGCAATAGGAGAGTCGTGGCTTGGAGAGCAGAGGTCGGAGCAACAACAAGTGGTGGCAGCAGAGGCGAGCAGCAAGAGGCAGCGGCGATGGCTACCAGAGCACCAACAAATGGAGGTGGAGGCAGAGGCAGTGAGCACATGAGCAGTGGGTGGCGGTGAGCAGAGGAATCGCCAGACCTAACCCTCAATCGAGAATGAATGAAACAGAGAAAGGGGAAGAGTCTGGCTCACGCGGGTGCTGTAAAGTTAACAATAGGCGTCAATTATTAGAACTAACTGACGCTTAACACTATAAGTGTCAGTTACAAATAAGAAACTGACACTTCTATTAGTTTGTAGTCATCAGTTCCAACTAGAAAAACTGACATCTATCTATATATGCCGACAAAAATAAATGTTCTCGAATTAAGACTATAGTCGTTGGTTTCCGTATAAAAACCGTCGCTAAAGGGAGGTGAAAATTTTCATGGTTAAGCACATGAAAACACATCAGCATCGGTAATTGTAAGACAACTGACGATAAAAATTGGTCAAATTTCTGTCTCGCAGAAAACCTTTAGTCGTCGGTTACTTTTTTAAAAACTGACAATGTATGTTAAATTTTAGAGGAATTATTTTCACTGGAAATTTTGGATTTGGTGGTCAATTTTAGGCATCGGTTTCTTATTAAGAAACCGATGCTAAATAAAAAAGTGATACCCACGTCTGGTCTCCCTTCACAGATAGATGTTGGTTATTTTATTTAACCGACACTGCATGAATTAGGCGTCAATTTTTGTATACAACTGACGCCTGTAAATGTGACGTTATAAGTCATTTTGTAGTAGTGTCGAGTGTGTTGCAACTCCTTGAGCCCCTTTCTCTCTCCCTCATTTACAAAGTATTTCATGATTATGAGTGAATTAGGGCAATTGTAAGAGAGATACTTCTTTGTTCTTATAAATATCTCAATCTATTCCATCCTCCCTACCTCCTTTCTCAAAGAAGCAAAGGTGAAGCAAACTACTCTGAGTGCAAGTGAAGTTGTTGTTCTTCTTCTTCAAGGTTGAAGAAGAGGTGAAGATCTTCTCCGGGTGAAGGAGAAGGGCAATGCCAGGATTCAAGAAGAGCGGACAAATTCCTTCAAGGAAAATGACTTGATGCAAGTGTGGGTAAGTCCTTATTGAAGGATAACGACATCTTGATCAAGTGGGTAAGTATTGTGTAGGTGGAAGACTCTTGTCTTGAATAGCTAAGTCCTTAGATGTTGGTGGTCTCCTTGTATCTCTTATGAATGGAATATAAGTATACACAAATTGCAAAGTCCTAGAAGTTGACCTCTCTAAGTAGTGGATTGACTCACTCGTAGTTTGGAGAGTGGAACCACTTAAACCACCTTGTCCAAGTGCTTGTTTCAATTTTTCTCATCCTTTATATGCTTAAATAGTTAGGACTTCAAATTGCTATTAAGTTTTTGGTTTTGATTGATATAATTTAAATGTCTAACTTATCTTGGGAGAATTTTGAAGCTCTATTCATCCCCCCTCTAGAGCCCTAGATCCAACAGGACTCAATAGGCAGTAACAAAAAAAATAATCACATGTTTGATAAAAGTGGTAGCAAGCTAAGAAAAAAGTGATATTAAGGAGAAAATCTATTTTTGTTTACCTCAATACAAAATATTTTTGTTTTTGTCTCATATGTAGGTAGAAATTTAATGTCTAAGGGGTTGGCTTTCAAAACTTTCGATGCATTTCATACCCAGTTATTCGTAGGCAATAACTATTTTTTAGACATTTGTTGAACAAAATACAAGGATTTCTTTCAAAGTTGTAAGTGATCATACCAATTATGATGAAATAAAGTTTATGGTTTTGATTGAACATGCTTATCTAAGAAACATGAATTCCATTAAACCATATCAATTAGTATAACATAAATTTTGAATGTAGTTGTAGAATTGACCATAATGTTAAGTATTATTTTTACTTATGTGTAACCTTGCATATGAAAAGGATCACTTATAAATAAGTAGATTATAAGAATCAGAATGTATTTGAGTAAATATTTCATTGAGGATTATTCATTTTATCTACCATAGGATATAGCATATGAATGCACCGTCTCTCATAAAATTCTATCTTATAGTCTCTTTACAAATGTTAGTTACAATACAAGTCACGTCATAGAGAGGTTGAGGCAAAATCTTAGGGACATGTTACACTAGACTATTCGAATATAGTTTTCTAAGAAAATTAGAAAGACAAAAACACCAATGAAATGAATTAGAGAAAGATGGTGGTGTTTATTTTATTTATGGTGCAATTCTTCTTTATATTTGAACTATCATCATCTAGAGGCTAGGAATAGGAAAATAAAACTCCAACAAATCATGTAAACATGACCTGACTTAAGTGGGTTAGAGGCTAAGCACATTGACCCAAGATAAGGAGCCTTATATATATTGAAGTCAGACATGATATTGTGATAAAGTAAGTTTTTACATAATTACTTTCCCTATTTTTCAAATTAAATGATATTATTAAGTTTAAAATTAATTTCCTTAATGATATTAATCATTCACTATGATGTTTTATCCATGTGTACAGATTTGTTTTTTGAAATAATACAAACCCAAATGTGTATCATGGTTGTTCATGTGTATTAAGAACCTAGTAGAATTATAGCAGTCAACATTCGAATTTTAGTCCCAAACTTAGAACATAGATAGATATCTATATCATGATGCTCCCTTTAAAATTTCATAATGATCAGACATCCATTAAAAGCTATAGACTTTTGAATTTAAGGTCTTTAATTCAATTAGTTGGAGTTTGGACCAAATTCAAGGTGATTAAATGTGTCACATTATGGGTCACGTGTTGATGCTATGTGTTGGTCTCATAGGGTGATACATGCCCTTGATCTTAGTTATCCAATGAAGGAGACATTATGTTTGACATCTTGATAGATCTAGCTTTGACTCACAATGACTCAAGTCACCCACCTTCTCCTCTAGCACCCACTCTAACCTCTGACTCATGAATCTATTTAGATATTCTTCCCTTATCACCACAACAAACTTAGTGAGATGTCACCCGTCCTCCCTAAAACAAGGATTTGGGAGAACCAACCCCTCTCCCGTGATGCTCTCACCTGGTAGCACACCCAATTGAGGGCTTCCTCATCTATGCCTCCTCATGGCTATTTAGGATTCCCATCACCTCTTCCACTTTCCCTTTAGTCCTCCCACACCAGTAGTTTCCTATGAAACTATGTTGAGCACCCTTTCCATCACCATGGTCCTCAACCTCTAGCCACTTTGGCATTGACACGACTAAACTGTATGTGTAAAACGCAAGTGTATGTGTCGAAGTAATACATGCCAATGAGGGCTGGATATCGAACATGAGGAAACGTTATTCAAGAAACTACTAGTAACTACTTTTGATCATCTAGGCCAAAGAAAAATTTGATTTGAGAGTTATTAAACTTATTGTAAGAAAATTAAACTAATTCACTGGTTGAGAAGAAATTCCCTAGGATTGCGGTTTCACCAGAATTGACACTGCAATTTTTTACCCAAAGATTAATATATGTTCCTCCTAATTTTGGACAAACATACCTGTAGCTAGAATTACCCATTTTCACGGCATAATCCACTACTTATCCTAATACCATTCCCACTCTCGTATCGATTGTGTTATTAAATAGGTGTTTTAGTGAACTACTCTAGGTTAATCCCTTCACACTCGTAGGCCTTCTCTTGAAACACTGTATAAAACATGTGTTATTATGAATTTTCAACCCTTAATCATCCTCTCAAAGCTATCAAGGATCTAACTAATCACCTATGGTGTGCAACATAGATAATTCAATATGATTTCACAGCAACATGCCCAAAAATAAGGAGAAAACAATATACTAATATAAAAGATCCATGTACAGTAGACAACCAGGCTACTCCCATGTCCAAGAGAACACGAGGATTAGCCCCTTATTGTTTGCATAGACAAAATCATGCTAGGGAGAAGGAAAAATGAGGAGAACATAGAAAAACCGATGAATCCCTGTAGAAGCGTGACTAGGACGCTCCACGCTGACGAACGGATCCGCAAGTTGTGAATTCTTCCCACAGAATGTGTCTGGAACCTTACGAATGTGCAGTTCTCCTCCTTGTTCTCCTCTCCCATGCCTTGGTCACTATGTAATGGAATAGAACATGAGAGAGAGGTTTAGCCACACTTCCATAAGTCATAAGAGTGACTTGGGGGGAATAAATCCTGAGTTGTCAAATTAAACTTAAATTCAAATCTGCCTGTTTCCGCCTACTGACAGGATGTCGGTACTACCATTTCCCTTAATTAGTTGTGGTCTCTATGATTGTGTCAGTATTATAGAGTTGAGATTCAATAGTACTGAGTTTTCTCGATTAATTTCTTTTCATCTCTGAGCAAGTGTCAGTACCACTGACAGTGAATTCGGTAGTACTGAACTGTGTAGTTTCTTGAAAAATTCTTGAAATTCATAAAATCTTAACATAAGATCTTGAAATATATTAAATCATCTAGAAACATTAAAATTACATCTATTTGATGCAATTTAGTAAAACATGTGAATAAAAAAATTATGCACAAATTAATATGAAAATGAACAATAGGTGTCAAAATAAATAATAAATAGCATGTGAAAATGACAAATATATAGTGCATCAGGCATCCTGTAGCAGGAGCCTTCCCTATAACAATCAAGAATCACCCTTACCTTCTTTGAGCTCCAATAGTGAAACCTCTCCCAACTTCCACACTTATCTCCCTTGGTCTCCCTCTCACTACACCTACCGCATCGTTGGTGTAGAGCTCCAAAAGGACTTGTGTTCGGAGAGTGGGTCGTCCAGACGTAGGATCATCACCTGAAGGTGATCACACTCTCATTACTCCAAATTTGGGCCGCTACTATGCCCACAACCTTGTTAAAGTTGGAGTAGGGAGATGATCATAAGAAAGGAGGAGGATGATGTTGTGCCATGCAGTGCCAGCTGGATCAAAGGCATTAACCCCAGGGCACCACCTCAGCTGAGAAAGAGCAAGTCAATTAGTGTTCTTTAGCCTATAAGGATCAATCCAAGCCCTTGATCAGTCACATCAGACCATTAATATATGTAATATTTCCCTCCCCTTTTATTTTTTTATTTCCAAAATAATAAGAAATCTAGACTAACTTGGAAATTATGGAAATTGATATGATTATCATATTTTAACAAAATTATATATCATATTCATCAGGAAAATACAAGGAATCCAAATAAAATACTACCCTAAACTATATCTTATTTTTTAAAAAATTGATGTCCTAAAGCCTTATTTTATTAATCCTTTTTTCTAAATTAAAATGATGGAAAATGATGCTTATACTCCAATATCAGTAATCACTAGTACATATATGCCCTATGTCATTGATTATTTTTGGCATATCTTCTCGGTTATAAATCAAATACTAAGTGGGTGATGCTATAACTTAGAACATGTCGTTGGTTATTTTGGCAAAAAGAAAACTGGAAAAAAATCTTGTCGATTCCACATTATAGCCAAATTGATAAAATATCATGCCACATACCCAAAAAATGTGGTTTTCCTTGGGTGTACCTTGTCGGTTATTTCTAGAAGAATTTATGAGGTAACTTTCAACCAAATGAAATAACACGCCAGGTACGATGAAAAAGTGGTTTCCCTTGGGTGTACATCATTAGTTATTCCTAGAATAACTGATGAGATAACTGTTAATATCTGACACATATTTCTTAGATTTTATCAGTGAAATCTTTTTATCCTAGGGAAAGGATTTGTCATTGGTTTCTTTCACGCAACTGATAGAGTAGTTATGTGTTGTCAGTTTCTTATGAGATAATCTAAGAAGTCTTTTTGTATAGTAGGTATGTAGACCTAGCATTTGGCTGTTAACTTTCTTTAGCTTGTAATTTATTAGAGCTACAGGCTCTATAAGTTTCACAACATAACTTGGGCCAGTGAACCTATAAGAAGAAACAAATATATATACAAAGAATATTCTATCTGTTTCACTTCAATGCACACACATATCTATGAACTCATAGCTCAATTGATACAGTTATGATCCACATATTCATTTTCATACATATGCACACATCAGAAAGTGGACACGATGACATCCAATCATTGTCAAGCACTTCACATTTAATCCACACACAGAAATCCATCAACACATATACACATCACTGCCACAGAGTTTAAGTCTGCATGTATACTATATAAAATAAAATATTGAGGTCAAAGGTTGGATACAATATCGATCAACCATCCCAATTAAGTGACAAGTGCACATGATTGATGAACCTATCTGCCCACTCTTTGTGTAGGTCATTCAGTTGCTCCAACGTATAGGCTTGATTAGGGTCAAAAAAATTCAAAGAGATGAGACTTAATTCAAATTAGATCTGACTGTTTGTATGATCAAAAGAGACTACATCATTAGTTATGATCCAAGACTAATAATTATGCCTCCACTATACATTTTATTCCTCGTAAAGCCTTCCTGACAACCGTCTATGAAAACATCATGTAATATCCTAATGTCCGATCATTGTCCTATACATAGTACTATATATTTACAATTATGTAACTAAATGTAATTAAGTAGAGTTGGTAATACATATGCATTGGAGTAAGAAGACTATATACCTTAACATTCCTTTAATAATGATTTCTTTTTTTACTTTCCCTTCACTTCTATGGAATGATTTTACACCCCTATCAGTTAAAATGAATAAATATGTTGCATTATTAAACTATCATATGATACAAATATTAACAAATATGTTGAGCATGAAGAAAATATACTTACATGTAAACTACAATTTCAATGAGTTACCCTCATTTAGTGTTAGTTTTATACATGAAGGATGAAGGAAATACATTGTAAAGATCTTAGAAACAACCACTAACAACTATCAATGCTTATTTATGAGTGAGTAGAATGCAAACAAAATAAAAATTAAATTATGTAACAATTTTATATTCATAAGTTAGAAATATAATCAACAAGCCCAAAACTTGCACAACTTTAAAGGGAGCTATGGTCACAGTCTTGGAAGCAACACCAAAATCCTTCATCGTGGTAGTCACGTAATCAATGACACCACTCAAATCTCTAGCTACAATGCTAATAATTGATGGCATTAGAAATGTCGCATTTGATAATCCATACTTAGTAGCCATGTAATACAAATCACTAAACATGCATATGCAGTAATCAATTAATATATAGGAAACTATTATAAAACATGTATTTCCTTTCATATAGCATGGTATTCAGAATCACTATACCCAAAGCTCTATCAGTGATGTGTTCAGTCATTGATAACGAAATAGCTTAGAAACATCTGTCAACACTATAATAGTATCGTGATTTGTATGTATGGCCTCCTCTTGAATGTTGATCACCATGGTATATGATGGATTTTTATTGTGTAATCGTAGTGTCAATGCCTTGCAGTTAGGGCCTAAGGAGACGAACAAATCTTATGTAATACAATGTGGGGGTGAAGGGTTTGGAACCATATGGGGCTTCTTAGTCGTTGCGATCTGCATACATGTATTCTCATATTAGCTTCCAATTATATATAAATTGAATGTACATTTGTCATACCTCAAGAAATACAAGGAGCCATTTAGGCCACCCAATATACTTGACTTATGCCACTCTGATTGTGGTGGCATCTAGGTTCTCGAATGGGAGTGGTATTTCTTTCCATGTTAGTAAGATACATTTGATGGATACACAAAGATGATCAGCAGGAAGGGGATCACCATGAACCGTATTAGAGTGGGGAAAACCCTCACCATATTCCACAATGTTGTATGATGGTGTTAGGTTACTTGAAGATGATAAACGAAGTGGAAACAACAAAAACAATTTTGCCACATACCGTACTAGTGGATTTATTCGATAATAGTGTATTTGGAAAGAGGATGTGCGAGATAGACCTTGTCACAGAGCAAGTTTGCCAATGTCCCTTCACGCAATGATGTGTGTCGCTCCTCACATGCGCAGTCAGAGAAGTCCTCCTAAAGCAAGTGCTTAGCGTCTATGTCTCTACTTCTTCCATGCAGTTGGATTGGAACTCCACGTCGTGCTTCTTGAGTCGATGGGAAGGAGTAGCCTTCTGCTTGATGACGTGCTAGCCTCACAGTCATCTCCATATCTCTCTCTTTCTCTCTCTTGGGAACAATGACGGTTCACGTACAAGAGCATTTCTACTAAATCCAGGTGTCATGCACCTATAAATAGCAGAGGATAAGAAGCAAGGTTTCCCAAAACCCATGGGTAAACAAAAGGTTGTGGTTGTGTTAAAACATGTTCATTGACTTTTAAAAGAACATTTTGGGAACAAATAATCATATTAATCTATTAACTAATCGTTGTCATTCGGATCTAGTCAATTTCTCAAGATTTAACCAGCCTACTTAACAATTTAAATCTAATTAACTGGCTTAAATGTTTTAACTAAGTAAATCATATTATATTCAAATATTATTCTAGTAGATTACCTTTACATTTTAGTAATCAATTTGATTCAGAACATTTCCAATCATGTCCACAATTCTACACGTATTCCAATACATCCTGTGTGTTTGACCCGATAGGCTCCAAATTCTGTTGGCATTGATAGTCATAATCATATTATAATTTCACAAGCAATGATCGGTATCTATAAAGATTTCATTTCTACCCAAGTAAATGGAGAAGTTGGAGAACAACTTAACCTAGTATTGTGACCAGTGTTATAGCGATTGTATAATCCCTTTGTCTCTAATATCCACATTGAATATGAGGTATAGAAACATCATCCTCTTAGTGTTGAATATTTGTTCCTTGATCTAGAGTACACTATTGAAATACACATGAGCTCAATATCATATATTGACTCACAAGAGCATTGCCATTCATTTCATAGTCTCACTCATCAAGTGGCTGGGATATTACTCCAATGGGAGGGACAAATTTTGTCTACATCACTCATCCATATCTGTTACTATACACATAAGCACTACATGTATAAAAAAACTTTTCAAGATCACATTGAGCGGTGTTAAAGCACATTAAACAACATGCAGTTATTGTAGTGACTTCAGGTCTAAGGACCACAATCACCATTATCACTCTGAGATGTGATTCTGACTACCACCATTCACTTCCATGTATCACACTCAAAGTGGGTATGTGCAGTACACTTGTTCACAACAAATACCTATATGTTTGATTTGATATCCAAATCATGACTAATGAGATGTTAGTCATCAATCAAAACACATATTAGTCTTGATGTATTATTGTTGTCCTAAATTCACAATAATATCTGACTAGGGACTAGGATAAGAATGACTACTCTTAACATACACATGGTCTCATATTCAGATCCTTAACCTAAATTCACATGCTACTTAGTCATACATTCCAAGGATATAATCATATTTAATCACTATCTCATATTAAAACAAGCATAATAATTAGAATTCCCTTTACTAATAATCAAATCAATTACAAAGATGTGCCATTACAATCATCATATGATTGGCTCTCAGGGCATATCACCAACAAATGGAACATCAATGGAATGATGGAATTTCCTGGCCACCTACAATTTTATGAAACAAAACATTTAAATTGACATACATGTATATGTTGACTTCAGGTATTACTTTATCACAATGTATAAATATAACATATAAATTGACATAAATTGAATCTTACCCCAGTCATGCCATGGGGGTCCTAGGGAGTACTCCCAATACCCACCTTTGATGTGTGACGTTGTACATGATCAATGACTATTGGAGGAGCTCGCTCTGCCCCAAAAGACTTAAACTTCTCTAAGGCTACAACTATCACTATTTTAACACCCTCCTAGTCCAGTCCCATTTTCTTGGAAGATTTGCACTTTTGCTGGGATGAGTCAAAATAAGATTTTATAACAAACCCAGCTATGGTAGTCCTGACGCGTCCATGATGATCTTATGTCCCTAGGACAACTATTAATTTATCGTGTGTGCCCTAACAGGTGAACTTCCCCTCCTTTCTTTGCTCACTCAGCTTGAGCTATTCATCTTGAAATTTGACTAATCAATAAAACTTAAAAATCTAGACACATATTGTGAGATCAAGAAATTTTTAATTTGTGTAGCCACCTCCTGGGTTGCTTGGATGGGGATTTTTCTAGCTTCAATTTTTCTCACATCTATCCACTCCAAATGGCAACGAAACCATCTAAGAGCACTAGAAGACTCATAAGTAGAAGGCACTTCCTCTTACTATCACATATGGTGGCGTTTAACATAACTACATGAACCCAACCAATAATTTGTGCACATTCTAGTCACACATTTGTTTTTTAACATCGTCCATAACCTAATTAATTCAATAAGAATATTGTTAACCAATTGTTAAGAATTCATAAAAATGTAATTAATTTAGTACCTTGAACTCATTCGTTTATCTCTTCCCAAGAAACCTTTTACATGCATATTTATCAAGATAGGGCCATTGTAGAGTGGGGTCCTTGTCCTTCTTGGATCTAAGTATGTAGTCTCTTGTGATGATTATCTATCAATCTCCATGTCTTCTCCTAATGAGATGCATAACCTTCTTGCGATGCTACTTTTCATCAAGCTCATACAAGGACTGAAATGGTTCAATATTCACCACTTTAACAAATGTGAATAGAAAGAATAAGAAAAGATTATAAAAGTGTAAATGCATGTATCTCACCTCTAACTCCGTGAATGAGGTCTTTAAGGGCCTTATCATCCACATATCTCCAATCCTCAATATAGAGAGGGACTTTATTCGACCAAGGATGCCACAATAGTTGATGAACTCTTTTCTAATTGGTGTGCCTTCTTAATTATATTCAATGATGCCCTTTGTCACAAAACCATTTGTTACCCTCCTACCGCCACTGACTCTAGGGATTGGGTGTCCGTATATAGAATGGCACATAGTTTCACATAGGAAATATATATGTAAAAGTAGTAACACAAGATATAACAAGATACTAAAAGGGATAGAGAAGCACATAACCATTTCTATATTCAAGATATTTTATTGGTGTTTCACTTGTAGAGTTCAAAGTATTCAGTGCAGCGGGTCTTCATTTACCAACTAAAAATTTGATAAACAAATCATATTAATGCTAAAGCATTAAGTATGCTATCAAAAGGCATGGAAATAGTTTAAGAGTAATAAAAAACTTGCTTGACTATGAGACACGATAACGAACAAGATGTGGAAACAACTTGATCAAACTTAATGATAACATTTTATACAAAGCTTGTTTTAGGTGTCTTGATCCATTAAATCAACATTAAGTTGTGTAATGGATTAATATATCTTATGTTTGAGCTTTTATCAACATATTATATCCAAACGTGAAAGTAGTAGTTATAGGAACAATAGTTCAATCAAGTACTTAACTATCCAAGCATTCATTTGAGCATTCATACAAACAAGTCAATATCATAGTAGGGTTAAGAGGAAAATGTACCTTATGACTAGTGAGCAAGATACGATCAATGAGTCAGATTCTAGAGAAGGTCCAACCTCAAGGGGACCTAAGATGTAAGAATACATAATAGTGGGTCTTAGATTAAAGGATCTTTGTTAATATAAACATCATATATATGATGTGGATGTTCTCCTAAACCTAGGTATCTAATAGATCGAGTATGGTCCCATCATGTCAAACAAGCAAGCATTTATTCTACATAGAACAAGTATCAACATCAACTTCTAGATCTAAGATAACCATCCACATTAAATTAGATACAAAATTAATATTATTTCTAATTTGGAGTTAGGAAAACAAGAAATTGTGATGTTCATCAAGGTTTAATAATGGAAGTTCACATCTAATCATATGAGGTAAAAATCATGCAATAGGGTCACACATCCAAGCATATAAGCATTGAGGGCATACGATAGTTCATGTTGGCTTCTAGCACTACAAGTATGATGAGTTTACTGATTTGAATAATATAGAGCATGGGATTAATATATCAATCATATTTCATCATGTGGACACAACTAGGCCAACTTAGTCATTTTAATGCAAAAACTAGGCATTTGAGGTCCCATAAGTCAAAAAGTAGGTCACTAAGAATGAAATATAGTGTATCAGATCACATGGCATAGTAAAGGTTACTGACTTTGAGGTTAACATGTTATATGATAGCAAATTGAACTTGATGTTTAAGACTTGGTCAAGTTAAAGCACGCATTCATGCAATTGAGCCACTTTTGGGTCAACAATAAATATTTAGGGTCAAAGTAAACATTAGATATCACTTGAAAGGTCCAAGATCACATAACAGTAAAAGATACTTAAAGTTCACTAATTTAAGGGATATGAAATCCTAGAGGTCACTAATGATCATATAAAGCATGATTGAAATTGAATTCTTAACAAAAAATCATAAATGCATCATTTTTGCTGAAACATGGATAAAACATGCAAAATTACTCAAAGCTAATGATACTATTAGATAGGAGACATTTTTTTGATAAAAATGATATATAATATCATGCCATTTAATTGAGAGATGATGAAGATACATCATCGTGAAGATTAAACATAAAAAGGTGGATTTTGAGGGAATTTTTACCTGTTAGGCCCAGCTTTAAGGCAGAAAGGGGCTAGCCCATAGATGGTCTATTGGGCACGCCCCTTGCCTAAAAGTTGTGTCTCAGTCTGTGATGGTGACTCTCAGTGGGGCGCGATGCTAGGCGAATCGGTGTGGCTCCAGGAAATGGTGAGTGGTTACTTGTGGCGTCCGCGCACTATCACTTCTCCTTGGTGTGCATGTTGTGACTCTGGCAGAGATGCATAGTCTCGGTTCTTGTGGCATGATGTGATTCACCTATGGATAGAGTGACAGATAGAGGTGAGAGGGTGATATGAGGGAGAGAGACTAAAGAGGGGAAAGATGCACAAGAGGGAGGGGAAGAATCTGGGCCGACTCACAATCCCACCTTACCGAGTGATCCAATGGTAGGGCCGTCAACACCCACATGGAGACACACTCATGTTAAAATGCACACCTGTTGCAGCGACATGACTTGATGCGTATAAACTACACATAAAAAACACAAGTGCATGTATCAATATAATAAAGGCCTAAAGAGGCCCGTATATCAAACATAGAGAAAAATGTGCACCCAAAAACTACTACTAACAATGACCCAATCATCTATGTCTGAGAAAAAGAGTGATTTGGTTGATTTAATGACTAATTTGCAAGAATTAAAACTAAGAGTACTAGTTGTGGTCACAATTGGAATGAATTCCTCTGGATTGTGGTTTCACCATGGATCGCATTGCAATTAACATTATTTCATTAATATTAATATCTCCTAACCCTGAACAAAGAGATATACAGCAAGAATTACCCACTCTTGTAGTATAATTCACTACCTAACCTAATACCAAACCCTTTCTCATAGCAATTGTGTTATTAGTTAGGTGCTTTACTGAAATCTTTGGGTTAATTTCTTCACATTTGTAAGCCCTCTCTCGAGGTGAAATATAAAGTGTGCAGATATATGAGTTTTCCAACCCTTGTATCCCTCTCTCAAAGCAATTAATTGTCTAAACAACTACCTGTTGTAATCAGGTACACATAATTCATAATTCTCTCATAGATTTATGTCTAGAAACTAAGAGAAACATGGATATTAAATCATAATAATCAATTACACTACAAAATCCGTCTGCTCTTAGATCCTAAGGAATAAGGGGACTAGCCCTGCATGATATCAGTTTCTTTACACATAGAAAAGGAAGAAGAGAAGGAAAAAACATAAAGAACAAGGAAAAACTCATAGAGAAATATAGTATAGAAGGTTCCTTTTGATGAACATGATGATTTCCATCTTCCAACTACAAATTGGGCCACTAGAATTGCAGGAACCACCCACAACATTTCTATCTCCTCTCCTTTCTCTCTTCTCCACTCTCCTCTATCGTACAACTAAATATGGCATGATAATTAGGTCTGGCTGAACTCCCCCTAAGTCATAGACATGACTTTGGGCATCATTAAGTCCCAACCTTCAGATCAACGACGATCTTCAATCTTTCACAATCCCGTCTTATTAGTACTACTGACTAGATGTCAGTAGTGTCGACACCTTTGATTAATCATGATCCTATGTAAAATTTTGTTACTACTGAGTTTACCATCGGTAGTACTGAGATTGCTTCTAAATCAACCTATTGGATTTTCATTAAAAGTTGGAACCACTGAGTTGATCGTCAATAGTATTGATTCTTCTTTCAGACGCTCTCTATTGATCTGTTAGTAGTACTGATTCCTTTTTCAGTACTACTTAGTTTCCTAGAGTCAACCTATTCTTTTTTTCTCTGATGTTGATACCACCGACAATCAAGTCGGTAGTACTGAGTTGTGTCATTTTTTATAAAAGCACTTGAAATGTGATAAAAATGAACATAAGATTCAAAATAATGATAAATCATTCCAGATCATAAAAATAACAATTAATTGATGTGATTTAAGTATCATATGCTAATGATGATAAATAATGCTCAAATGATATGAAAACAAATATTATGTGCACAAAAATCCATAATAAATAGTCTGTGAGAATGATAGAGCTCATCCTCAAGCAACATACCCTTGGCTGTATTTGAGACAAGTCAGCAAAAGGATGCAAAATGTGAATTTCCATTCTCAACTACTCTGGCCTGGAGGTTTCAAACTTACCTTTGTTGACCAGTGAACAATCAACTACTCTTAAGCTACCAAAAGTTTCCATAAAAGGTGTCCACCCTTAGATCAGTGAAACACTATCAGTAGAGTAGTTAACATCATAGTCAATCATGCATTTTCTTGGTGCATTGTCTGATTCCCTATCGACATTGCTATTTTCATAACTGCCAACTACTTGGAAGCAGTTCTCCTTATAAGAATGAAATGAGGAGATCAATCATATATGTGTCATACCAATAAGAGCAATGGATGGAATGAAGTAGGCGGCTTAGGAATAATCACAAGTAACATCTGAGTCATATATGCATAATAAAACATGATGAACCTATTTGAATGAAGATGATGAAAAATTCTTGAATCGTAGTGCCTACTACTATGGGTGGAATAATGCATGTATTGAAAACCTCATCAATAGATGAAAGTGAAGTAAAGAAGAAAATACATTATGTAAATGTTTCCATTTCTTTGTGAAGTGAAATTACAACCCGAGTTTAGGGCATCCTTTCTCCCTCTTTATTTCATAACATCAAATTTCATTTTTTTGACCCACTATTTTAGCATGATAGCAAGTTATTTTTGGGCTTCACTAGCATATCTTATTCATTTTTTTCTAATGGTATGGATGTGTATCCCTGCACTCTAATTTTAGGAGAAAACAAAAACCACATGATGTAAAATGATGATGAAAAATGTATGCAATCTACAAGTTATTGTTATGCAGCTAGATGGAATGCATAAAAAATTCTTTTCAATTCATAACTAATGCAATAAATGAAACTAACTATCATGTCACCTATTATGCCATGCAATGCAATCGAAAGGAAACAATTCAGGTTACTTGATCATCATAAAATGGTGGGTCAAATTGGATGGAAAATTGATGGAATCACATAATTAAGAGATAATGCCTTTCTTAAGCTATGATATGTCCCTCTACTACTGACCTATGTAAAGGGCAACATTAGGATTTCTTTCTAAAATTTTAATTAAGGTCTCACTAATTGTTTGGTCAATTCAGGATCAAATCCAATCTTCATCCACATTACATGAATAATTAAGATTCCCATTCATATCAAATGTCCAAAAGATGACTAACACATACACTTCCTCTAGGTGGTGTAAGTCAAGAAATTTGCAACTAAGCCAAATTTTTTTTTATTTTTTTCATTGCACAGACATAGAAGATAGAGTCTATGATGAAAAACTAGAAATCATGCTTATATTGCTCCACAATTAGACTAGATGGATGTGGATTCTAAAAACTCCAAAGAAATGAAACTAAAAAAATGATAAGATAAAGATAAAAAGTACATAAAAGATAAATATGTTCTGTCACCGCCATAAGCTAGAATCTCACTATGTCTTCATAGTTAGAATTCAACCAAAGAAGTGGAATAGTGGTACCAATCAATATGGTGGTCGTGATGGTTGTGACATGGTTGGGTCATGGGGATAGAAAGTCCCCTGAAAAGTCTAGTGTGGTGGTGGAATCTATGGAGGCTGTGGATAACTACCAAAATAGCTTTAACTCCAGTAGTTTCTGAAGAACGGATGTTTATAGTTCTCCATCCTCTGCAAGTGTGTATGCATGTTCTCCTAGTTTCTAGGAGAAGTCACTCAGTCTCAAAGATCCCTCGCTGGTTCTAATAAAGTCATCCTTGGACATCCTAGATACAAACCAAGGTGGCAGTCTATTGTTGTTTCCCCTATTGTATCTCATGTAACATCCCATGCATACCTTCCATTGTGTATGGGTCATCATCTCGAGTAGGTGGTGATGGTGCATAAGAGTCGGAGGCAACCTATCCTCTAGAGCGCTTTTGGATAACCCTCCTCCATGTGAATGGTATGGTAGCTTCTTCCTCCTCCTCCTCATTTTCTTCTTGATCATGTGCTTGTTCCTACTCGACATTTTCCTCATCTTCATCATCTCCCTCCATGGAATCTCCTTCTGGCCACCTCATGTGTTGGTCCCTCCACAAGTTGAAGATGGGTTTAGGGAGTTCTCTCTCTTGGTATTGCTCCCTATGTGTACAACAGGTGTACAGTTTCCCATGGCACATAGACATTAGGTTGGCTCTATTCAAGTGCTTGAGATCCAAATTGGAGGATGTCTTCAAAGGCTTGGAGGTGGAGAGGTCTAAATTATGATGTATGGCGATAGGATTTATATGCCCTCCAAAATGAATCGGGGTCTTCCTCTGCACCTATCGCTTCACCACCATCATGTATTGCAAAAATAAGGAGCCCGTGTCAAACGTCTCCTCCCCAAATCTTATCAAGGACTAGAGGGCATATAGGTCTATCTACTGAACCTTCCCCTGTCGCTGGCTACACTTGGTGAATATGGTAATGGTTAGGTAGAGGTAAAGGATGCGAGTAAATGGGTGCTCAATGTTGGTGATAGATTTCCTATGCCAGCTGATTGTGTAGCCTTCTAGAAAATCCATTAGCAGCCTTTATGCCCAGCTGTAGTCGAAGTAACTGGGTAAGTAGCGGACCTCCCAAATTGGCCACCCATAAATGTTGTTGAACTCCTTTAGTGTGAGATGGTGACCAACATTGAAGAGACAGAACTTGACCCATCCTTCTTCCCATCCATTCCTACACTTACGAATGCAACATATCTCTAGAAATGTCAAGAACTCATAAGTGATATCATGGTAAGTGGGCCAATTATTGAAGAAGGGGTGATCACCCACCATCTTGTGTCCTTTTTAGACCTGATGGAGATTATTGATGAAGCCTACGGAAACAAGGAAGGCACAATCTTCGTACAATGTTGGAATGAGTTCTCACTTCATGAGATCTTTGTAGATTTTCTTGTGGTCGGTGTTGAGGTGAGCAATTTGTGTTGGTTTTAGTACCAACATGGTACTCCCTTATGGATAAGAAGTTGGTCACCTGGACGCCATCATCGCAGTATAAGAAAGGGATGGAGAAAAGGGAGCTTGGTGAAGATTCTAAATGCTCAGGAGTAGTTGCACTCTTTTTCTTGTAAAGGATGAGGTGTGGGTGTGATTTGAGCTCAACCCAACCACACCCATCCTTTTATGGTTGTCGAGTTACCTTCTATTTATGTGTTGGTAGTATTGATGAAAGTGTCAGTAGTGCTGACTTCTTCTTCAGGATCTGTGTGAGTTGCACCGAATGTTGATACTGACGACCTTCGTCTGTTCATGTCCATGTGCGTGGATCGTCCCATGTTGGTAGTACTGACGGGTGTCGGTAGTACCAACATATGAAAATTCTCATTGGATCAGTGCTACTAACCATTGGGTGTAGAATATTGTGATCATTGATGTTGCACCCATGGATTTAGTTCTTTAGGATTTCGATACTACCGACTGGGTGTCGGTAATACCGACCTGATTCTTTTCTCGATCCTACTGACTATTGTCAGTACTATCGAGTTGGGTGTCAGTATTATGGATCAATTCAAAAACATGATACTCTCAAGGTGTCTCTTAGTGTTTCAAACCTAGAGCATGGCTCAAGTGTCGTACTAATGAGTCGATGTCGATAGTACCGACCTGTATTCAATCAGCTTGAATTCTCTACAAAAATTTGGTGGTATTGAATTGGACATCGATACTTATGAGAAAAAATTTGTTTGTCCTTGTGACTGTCGGTACTACTAACTTTGTTGTCAGTACTACCAAGATTTTGTGAAAATCAAATGTTTCATCCTTGTGATTGCGTCAGTACTACTGAATTTTGCTATGCCTGTGCACCAAACACAAACGATCAAGGCACCTTTTTTACAATGAAAAAACTACAATGTGACTAAAATGTAAAGAACATGAATGTAAAGAAAAAAAAATAGTAAAATACGGTTGGGTTGCCTCCCAAAAAGCACCCTTGTTTAACTTCATAGGATCGATCATCAAATCAAACAATCAGTGAAGCTCAATGAGCATCAACTCTCTTTCTTATCAGACCACATCTCCCCCAAAGTAGTGCTTTAGTCACTGGCCATTGACAAGGAATGGCTCGCCCCATTGCTGATCTCCACTGCCCAATGGGGGGAAGCCTTAACTACAACAAAAGGACCACTCCATCTAGACCTCAATTTTCCCATGTGTAATTTTAACCTAGAGTTAACAGAAGCACCTTCTATCCTAGAGTGAAGACTCCATACAAGATGTGGTAGTCATGGATCCTCTTTGCTCTCTCTTTGTAGATCCTTGAGCTTTCATAGGCATCCAGCCTGAGCTCATCTAACTCATTGAGTTCCATCATTCTCTTTTTCCCTACATCATCCATATGACAATTCAATTTCTTATGAGCCCATTTGGATTTATGTTCTAACTCTATTGGCAAGTGACACTCTCTCCCATAAAGTAACCTAAAAGGAGTAGTTCCTATATGTGTTTTATAGGCTGTCCTATATTCCCACAGAGCATCATTAAGTTGCAAGCTCCAATTTTTCCTATTGGTTGGGACAGTCTTCTCTAAGATCTTCTTAATCTCCCTATTAGACACCTCAAAATTTCCTTAGGTTGTGGGTGATATGGAGTACCTACCTTGTGTCTCACTCCATATTTTCTCATCAATTCACCAAACTTATTATTGGTGAAGTGAGATCTACCATCACTTATTATCACCCTTAGGACTCCAAACCTGCAAAATATGTGATCTTTTACAAACCTGAGCATCATTGGTGCAGGTTGGAATTGCTTCCACCCCTTCAATACATAATCAACAAGAAGTAATATGTATAAATTAGAGTTAGATGACATGAAAGGGTCCATGAGATCTATTCCCCATAAATCAAAAAGTTCAATTTCCTAAAAAACATTTAAGGGCATTTCATGTCTTTTTGATATATTACATGCACGTTGACACACATCACAATGAAGCACAAAATTATATGAATCTTTAAAGAGCTTTGTAAAAAAAAATCTACTTTATAAGACCTTATTTGTTGTCCTAGATCTAGCATGGTGTCCCCCAGTAGGTATGGAGTGACAATGTGTTAAAATTCTCTCAAATTCGCAATCGGGCACACATTTCCTTAAAATATCATCCCTTAATTGCTTGAGAAATATGGGATCATCCCAAATGCAGATACTTAAAGAATAGAAGAACTTCGTTTTCTCCTAATAACCCCAGTCTTCTGGCAACTCACCACAAGAAAAGTAGTTCATAATGTTTGCAAACCATGGATCTTTTCTTTTCATGGCAAGGAGTTTCTCATCTGGAAATTCCTCCAAAATCGGTATATCTATATCATTTTCATCCACTCTTTCAATCCTAGACAAATGATCTTCCGCCACATTATCTGTGCATGCTTTATCCTTGATTTCAATATCAAATTCCTATAGTAGCAAAATACACCTAATCAGTCTAGGTTTGGCATCCTTCAACTGCAGCAAATATTTAATTATTGTGTGGTTAGTCCACACAATGACCCTTGCCCCAATCAAATACTGGTGAAATTTTTCAAAAGCAAAAGCTACCTCCAATAATTCTTTTTTGTGGTTGTGTAATTTAACTGGGCATCATTTAGGGTCTTAGACATATAATAAATGACGACATGATTCTTGTCTCGGCATTGTCCTAGAATAGCCCCTAGTGCATAATCCGATGTGTCACACATCAACTCAAAAGGTTGGGTCCAATCTAGAGTCTGAACAATAGGTGCATAGACAAGTTTCTCCTTCAACACCTCAAACAATTTCAAACACCTCTCATTAAAATTAAATTCAGTGTCTTTTTTCAATAATGCAGAATGCAGTTTTGAATTATTTGAAAAATGTTTAATGAAAGTCAATAAAAATTGGCATGTCCTAAAATACTTCTAACTCCCTTCACTGTGCACGGTGGAGGCTTCTTAAAAATAGCCGCGATTTTAACCAGATCGACCTCCATACCACTATGGGACACCTTGTGTCCTAGGACTATTGCCTTACTCACCATCATGTGACACTTCTCCCAATTCAAAACTAAGTGAGTGTCCTTGCATAAGTGCAAGACTTTGTGAAAACTGTCAAGGTAGTCCTCAAATGACTCTCCATACACTAAGAAATCATCCATGAAGGCCACAAGACAATGCTCTAATATATCAGAAAAAATGGCAGGCATACATCTCTAGAAAGTCATTAGTGCATTATAAAGCCAAAAGGCATTCGACGGTAGGAAAATGTGCCATATGGACAAGTGGAAGTATATTTCTCTTGATCATGTGGCTTAATGAAGATCTGATTGTACCTGGAATACATGTATGAAAAGCAAAAAGGGGAGCGACTGACAAGCCACTCAAGAATCTAATCAATGAAAGGAAGCAGGAAATGATCATTAAGCATGGTGGCATTTAATCTATGATAGTAAATACAAACTCGCCACCGGATCAGTAACCTAGTAGATATCAATTCACTATTTAAATTTTTGGTGATAGTTATCCCCCTTTTCTTTGGAATCACTTGAGTAGAACTCACACAATTAGAGCTAGAGATAGAATAAATTATACCTGCAACAAAAGTTTGACTACCTCTTTCTTCACCACCTCAGTCATGATAGGATTGAGATGCCTCTGAGGCTGTACTATGGTCTTGGCTCCTTCTATGCGGATCTTGTACTGGCAAAAACTCGAGCAGATCCCCTTGATATCTGTAACTGACCACCCAAACTCTACCCGGTGATTCTTCAGTGTTGGCTAAATGGACATCTATAAATCCCTTTGTTTTGATTATGACAAACATTTCATTCTTATTAATCTAACGAGCTACTTGAGTGTGCAGGATGACAAAGCAACAAGGGAAAATCTACAAGCTTACATATTTACATTTTCATGCAATGTAATCACTATTGTAAAAACTTGTACAAAAATATAATGTACAAGTACTTAGAATTGCATGTAAATCAAGTGTTAGATTCTCCCTAGCTAAACACCACAGTTAGACAAGTCATCCCATTCAAATAGGATTATTTTTGCACACTCACACACATAATTAGTGCCTAAATTGAAACCTTGAAACAGGATCTATCTCGGTCGACAAACTCCTCGACCGAGACACTCTCGGTCGACAATCTTCTCGACCGAGAAAGATCCAAAGTAGCCGTTAGACACAACAGAAAAGTTAGTTGGCAGTTGATGAAAGACGTTGCAAATCACTTGTTCCAGAGAGCCTGTCGGTCGACAAAAGTTCGACCGAGTAGGTATCTCGGTCGACCATTTGTCGACCGAGATGGTCTCTGACAGCAACTGCAGAATTAATTAATTAGCCGTTGTTAAAGCAACAACTTTGTACCTAACGGCTAGTTAAGCACTTAGAAACCCCTAGAAGTTGTCTAGAACGTCCTTAAGCATCCTTAGGCCATTTCTATAAATAGGACAAGCCATAGGACACCTAAACTCACTTGTTTTACACTTGCTACACTTGAGAAAATACTTGAGCATACTTGAGCAATCTGTTGCAAGCAATTTGAGCACTGTGATCATTGGCCTACTTTCTCCTTAGCTCAATTTCGTGTCCTATAGGCTAGAATCTCCTACCCACAGCAATCACAAGTTCACACACTTGGTTAGGAGATCTATACGCTTGATCTAGGCATATCAAGCCTTGGGCTTAAAGGATAAGTTGTAATTTCCTTTTACTTTCTTGTTCCTTTTTATTATTTGTACTCTCCTTGCTACTCCTAGGGTTGGAGGCTGCGGATTGGAGAGGGTTGACTTCTCAGGTGGAGAAGGGGACTTCAAGCTACTTCAAGAAGGCTATCGCAAGGGAAGCTACTTCAGAAGGCTGGTGCAACGGGAGTTGGTGCATCTACTTCAAGGGAAGGTTGCTTCAAGGTTGGGCGATTACTTCTAGGTGAAGGCTGCTTGAAGGGTTTGGGAAAAGAAATTGTATTTTATGTAAAGTCCTTGCGAGGTAATAAAATAAATTTCTTTTCAAATCCCGGTTGGGTAAGCAACCGGGTAGTGGACTGACGGCTATAGTATTTGCTATAGTTGGAACCACTCTAAACCCTGTGTCTCCTTGTCCAATATCTTCATTGTGGTTGTTTGAGTTTAAATTATTATTAAAATCTTTATAAAACTCTATTCACCCCCCCTCTAGTAGTTTTCAGTTGGTATCAGAGCGAGGCTTCAAGGAACCCTAACAAGGTCTTGAAGAAATGGGTGATGGAGTGCTCAACAACCTCAACATTGAAGGGACACTTGTTGCTAGGCCCCCAGCATTCGATGGGACAAACTACCAATATTGGAAGAGAAGGATGCAATTCTATTTCCAAGGAATCAACTGGGATCTCTGGAGAATGGTGTCTACTCCATACATGCTCCCTCAAAATGAATTTGCGGAATGGGATGCAAACACGGTAAAATTAGCCCAAATGAATGCAAAAGCTGTAAGTATCTTATATTGTTCTATTTCGGTAGGAGAATTTAATAGAATATCAAATTGTGATACAGCTTATGATATTTGGCATAGACTGTCCATAACCTATGAGGGTACAGTCCAAGTTAAAAATTCTAAAATTAGCTTGCTTAAAACGAAGCTTGAACATTTTTGTATGGATCCTAATGAATCTATTAGTGAAATGTTTTCAAAATTCTCTATCATTGTTAATGGTTTAAGTGCCCTAGGAAAACCTGTCCTTGAGGAAGATCAAGTATCAAAAATCCTTCGATCACTTCCTCCAAAATACAAGCCAAAGGTGACAGCCATTGAAGAAGCAAACGACCTCACTCGACTCAAAATGGAGCAACTCATCGGCAATTTAGAAGCTCATGAAGCAGATCTAGAAGAGGAAGAAAGAAGAGAACGTGAACGTCAAAATGGAAAGAAGAAGGATGTGGCTCTCAAAGCTTCAAAAGTCGTCACACAAGAAAGTGAGGAGTCAAGTGAAGAAGAAGGAGAAGAAGCCTTGATCGTCAACGGTAAGAAATACAAAAGGTTTAAAACTAACAAAATTTCTAGTTCTTCTACCCCTCCTAGGTGCTTTGAATGTGGGAAGAAAGGGCATTTCAAAAATGAATGTCCCAAAGCAAAGAAGGGAAAGAAAAGCTCACACAAGAAGAAAGGAGAAAAAGCCTATAAAGCTGCATGGGATGAGTCAAGTGAGAGTGAAAGCGGAGAAGAGGTGGAATGTCTAATGGCAAGAGAAGACAATGAAGACTCTCAAGAGGTAAGCCTAATTGATCTTCCTAAAGAAGAGTTAGTCACTAATTTACAAGAAACTCATGATAAATATATTGATGCCAAGAAGAAACTAAAGAAGGCTATAAAATCAAATGATGAGCTCATTGCCAAATTAGATGAACTTTCCTCTGAAAAGAACAACACTGATCTTGAGAATCTATCTTTAAAAACATCTTTAGATGATTGTACTAGAAAGCTACTCACTTTAGAAACAAATGTTGATCTTCTTTCTAAAGAAAAGACTGAATTGTTAGCTAAACTACAAGATTTTCAAACTCAGCCTATTTTGTGTAACCATTCGGACTATGATAATCTTGTAAAGGAAAAGGACTCATTATTTTCTGATTTAGATCAAGCAAGAAAAGATCTACACAAGAAAATGAATGACATTGCTATGTTACAAAGAGAACTGTATGAGTTAAGAAGAAAAGATATACTTGATAACATACTAAAAGTTGGCACTGTTTACAATGGAAGAAAAGGTGTGGGATATGCTCCAAAGAAAAATCAACCCAAAAGAACTCAAACTAGGTTTGTACCTAAGAACACAATGGCTAGAAAGAGAAATGAAGTTGATTCTATTACTTGCCATTTCTGCTTACGTCTTGGACACTATTCCTTTTCATGCCCCTACAAGACTAAGGAGTCCGACTTAGTTTGGATCCCAAAACCCCAAACTTAGTAGAATGGAATGTAGTTGAGATATGACCAAATGCTTTATTTTTCTATTTACATTGTCTTATCTCAACTAAACAAAAGGTGTCATGCATATTGTTATTATTTTTCTGCATTGTTGTACTAAAACAGAAACCTTGTCGGTCGAAGTATTGTCGACCGAGCTTTAGATCGGTCGAAGTATTGTCGACCGACTGGATGACTTTAACAAATCAAAATTTACAGCACCTATTTCGGTCGAACATTGGTCAACCGAGCAAAGTTCTGCGTATCTTTGATTGTAATACAGTAACCTTCTCGATCGACAAATTGTCGACCGAGACATATGGCGGTCGAACAATTGTCGACCGACTGGACTTCTGTTTCAGAACTTTTATACAAATCTGTATTTAAATGATTCTAACCATATCGGACCATCACATGGGTACCAAAATCTACATTTTAATGCAGGAATGGGTGGTTGACAGTGGATGTTCCAAACATATGACCGGAAACAAGGATGCATTCCAAACTTTTGAAGAAAAGAAAAGTGGAACAGTCACTTTTGGAGACAATGGTAAGGGCAAAATCGTTGGAATAGGTAATGTTGGTACAAACCTTGAAATTAAGAATGTTCTACTTGTTGATGGTTTGCACCATAACTTAATAAGTGTTAGACAATTATGTGATAGTGGTTATGATGTGTTATTTAACAAAACCTGCTGCAAGTTATTAATAGAAAATACTACAAATGTTGTTTATGAAGGAAATAGAGTTGGTAATCTTTATATTCTTAAACCTAACTCTATGAAAACAGTAGTAGGAAAATGCTTGCTTGCAAATGACAATACCTTACAAATATGGCATAAAAAGCTAGGACATGCTAGTTCACATGTTATCAAAAAGTTAGTGAAATATGATCTTGTTCGCGGATTGCCTACTTTATCTTTTGATCAAAGTGAAAACTGTGAACCATGCACAATGGGAAAGCAAACCAAAACATCTTTCAAATCAAAACATGTACTTAGCACCAGTAGATCATTAGAATTAATTCATATGGATCTATTTGGACCAATGAGGACACAATCAATTGGTGGTAAGAGATACTGCTTTGTGATTGTTGATGATTATAGTAGATATACATGGGTACATTTTATTGCAACTAAAGATGATACTATTCATGTTTTTATGCAATTTTGTTCAAAGATTGAAAATCTCTTACAAAATAAAATATGTACCATTAGAAGTGATCATGGTGGGGAATTTGAAAATCATACATTTGAAGAGTTTTGTACATCTCAAGGATACACTCATAATTTTTCTGCTCCACGCACCCCACAACAAAATGGATGTCAAAAGTGCTTTTCTAAATGGCATCATTCAAGAAGAAGTTTATGTTGCCCAACCACCTGGCTTTGAAATACCGGAAAAAGGTGACTATGTTTATAAACTTAAGAAAGCACTTTATGGTTTAAAACAAGCACCTAGAAATTGGTATGAAAGGCTCAAGACATATCTTTTTGATAATAGTTTTTCTATTGGAAATTCAGATTCCACTTTATTTTTTAAAACATATGCCTCTGATTTCCTAGTTGTGCAAATATATGTTGATGACATTATTTTTGGAGCTTCTAATGATTCCTTATGCACACAATTCAGTGACATTATGCAAAAGGAATTTGAAATGAGCCTCATGGGTGAACTAACATTCTTTCTTGGTTTTCAAATTAAGCAAACACCTGCAGGAATTTTCATAAGCCAAGAAAAATATACTAAAGAGCTCTTAAAACGTTTTGGGATGGATCAATGCAAACATGCTACTACTCCTATGGCTACTTCTATCAAAATTGATAAGGATGAAAATGGGGAACCTATTGATGATTCCTTATATAGAGCCATGATTGGTAGTTTGCTATATTTAACTGCTTCTCGACCGGACATTATGTTTTCCGTCGGTCTTTGTGCTCGATTTCAATCACAACCTATGCACTCTCATTTTCTAGCAGTTAAACGAATTCTTCATTATCTAGCCGGTACTACTTGCTTTGGTTTATGGTATCCAAAAGGACAATCCTTAGATTTTAAAGCTTATACTGATGCGGATTATGCTGGTTGTCGACTTGATTGCAAGAGTACTAGTGGTGGCTGTTTCTTATTAGGGAGAGCTTTAGTATCTTGGTTTAGCAAGAAACAAAATACGGTTGCCCTATCTACAACTGAAGCTGAATATATGGCAGCCGGGTCTTGTTGTGCTCAAGTGCTTTATATGCAACAGGTGTTAAGCGATTATGGTTTTAATCTGTCATCTACACCTATTTTTTGTGACAACACGAGCGCCATAAACTTAGCACACAATCCTATTTTACACAGCCGGGCTAAACATATTGAAATCCGTCATCACTTCTTAAGGGATCATATCTCCAAGAATCATGTTTCCCTTCACCATATTGATACGGAAGATCAATTAGCTGATATTTTTACAAAACCACTTCCACTAGATCAATTTAACAACATTAGGAAGCAATTGCTTATCACTCCTTTGGAGGATGTTTTCTTTGACATTTGTGCTACTTAAACAAAAACTCTTGTTTACATTTTTGGCTTTTAAATGGACATCTTTTTTCATTAGATTTGATGGGATATCTAATTAAGGGGGAGTTTTTATTCTTAACAGTTATCTTTTTGAAATGACAAAGGGGGAGAGATAAATATAAAACTAAAATTTAGAAATTATGTAAACCTCAATTAATGAGTTTCATAAATAAACTCTTGGCTTTACATTGAAAGTTGCTATATTCCCAAATGATCTGGATTTCATGTTCCATAATTCATGGGGAATAATAAGCACACATTTTATACACAAGAGAAAAAGCTACAAAAGGTAATCTAAAGGTATGAAACTCATATGTTTTATATTTCCTTTATTTATATTTTGGAAATGTTTGTCATCTTTAAAAAGGGGGAGATTGTTGGCTAAATGGACATCTATAAATCCCTTTGTTTTGATTATGACAAACATTTCATTCTTATTAATCTAACGAGCTACTTGAGTGTGCAGGATGACAAAGCAACAAGGGAAAATCTACAAGCTTACATATTTACATTTTCATGCAATGTAATCACTATTGTAAAAACTTGTACAAAAATATAATGTACAAGTACTTAGAATTGCATGTAAATCAAGCGTTAGATTCTCCCTAGCTAAACACCACAGTTAGACAAGTCATCCCATTCAAATAGGATTATTTTTGCACACTCACACACATAATTAGTGCCTAAATTGAAACCTTGAAACAGGATCTATCTCGGTCGACAAACTCCTCGACCGAGACACTCTCGGTCGACAATCTTCTCGACCGAGAAAGATCCAAAGTAGCCGTTAGACACAACAGAAAAGTTAGTTGGCAGTTGATGAAAGACGTTGCAAATCACTTATTCCAGAGAGCCTGTCGGTCGACAAAAGTTCGACCGAGTAGGTATCTCGGTCGACCATTTGTCGACCGAGATGGTCTCTGACAGCAACTGCAGAATTAATTAATTAGCCTTTGTTAAAGCAACAACTTTGTACCTAACGGCTAGTTAAGCACTTAGAAACCCCTAGAAGTTGTCTAGAACGTCCTTAAGCATCCTTAGGCCATTCCTATAAATAGGACAAGCCATAGGACACCTAAACTCACTTGTTTTACACTTGCTACACTTGAGAAAATACTTGAGCATACTTGAGCAATCTGTTGCAAGCAATTTGAGCACTGTGATCATTGGCCTACTTTCTCCTTAGCTCAATTTCGTGTCCTATAGGCTAGAATCTCCTACCCACAGCAATCACAAGTTCACACACTTGGTTAGGAGATCTATACGCTTGATCTAGGCATATCAAGCCTTGGGCTTAAAGGATAAGTTGTAATTTCCTTTTTCTTTCTTGTTCCTTTTTATTATTTGTACTCTCCTTGCTACTCCTAGGGTTGGAGGCTGTGGATTGGAGAGGGTTGACTTCTCAGGTGGAGAAGGGGACTTCAAGCTACTTCAAGAAGGCTATCGCAAGGGAAGCTACTTCAGAAGGCTGGTGCAACGGGAGTTGGTGCATCTACTTCAAGGGAAGGCTGCTTCAAGGTTGGGCGATTACTTCTAGGTGAAGGCTGCTTGAAGGGTTTGGGAAAAGAAATTGTATTTTATGTAAAGTCCTTGCGAGGTAATAAAATAAATTTCTTTTCAAATACCGGTTGGGTAAGCAACCGGGTAGTGGACTGATGGCTATAGTATTTGCTATAGTTGGAACCACTCTAAACCCTGTGTCTCCTTGTCCAATATCTTCATTGTGGTTGTTTGAGTTTAAATTATTATTAAAATCATTATAAAACTCTATTCACCCCCCCTCTAGTAGTTTTCATTCAGCACAAGAATCAATTCATCCTCCTCTGGGATTCTTAAGAAGGTTGAGATAATAGCTGGAAGCTTATCATTTTCTGCAAAAAAAGGCATACTTAAAATGCAGAGGCAACAACTTCAACTCAAATCTGGAGGACTCAGTAGATATGGGATCAACGGTGGTGGAGGTGGTCCCAGGTCTTCATAGTGTCTGGTGTAGTGACATGGCAATGTCTTAAGAAACAAGACACACTCCTCCAAGGAACAAAATCGAGTGTAGTCATCCACCAAACTCATAAGGCACACCTCTAGAGGTAATTGTGGATATGCTATAACAAGTGTGGATGAAGTTGCTTCTTTAATTGTTGCTTGGAAATCTTACTCCTCTTCATCATCAGGGTATTGGACTTCCCTGACTAATGAATTTCCTTGGTATTCTTCAGGGCATCCACTACCAATGTGCCTGTATGTAACTATGTCATCACATGATCCATATCTAGAAATGGCTTCCTTAGAAACAAGGACACATTTCCTTGGACCTGCTACAACACGTGACACTGTGCCTTTTCCTGGGTCATTTGTGCAGACTTGGGCATCTTAATACCCAATGTCAGTCTTCCTCTACCCATCTCTAAAATCATATCTGTTGTGTCTTGAAATGACCTCCCTAATAGTAGTTCATTGCCATGATCCTCCTACATTTCCATAACTACAAAATCTGCTGGAAATGCAAATCTATCCACCTTGACAAGAACATATTACCAAATACTATATGGCCTAACCATTGAGTTGTCCAGTAGATCTTTGGTCATATTGCTCCTTTTAGATTCTTCAAAATCCATCTTCTTGAAAGTAGTCAAGGGCATAATATTGATATTTTCCCCTAAATCACATTAAACCTCCCCAAACTTGATCTTCGTGATGTAACGTGATATGTGAAGGAACCTGGATCTTGCCTTTTTGGTGGAAGTTTTTCCAGAATGAAAGAACTAACTTGTTCCTTCAATATCACTACATATGAATCGTGTATCCTCCTCCTTTTATTGATTATATCCTTCAAAAAAATTCCACAAGAAGGAATCTACTCAATTGTGTCAATGAGAGGAATGTTGACATGTAATTTTCTAAAAAGAATCTAGAAACTTTTGAAATTATTGCCTTCAAGTTGTTCGGATCAGGAATTAGAGTCATAACTTCATTTGGTGAGGTGGGACATATGCCTCCTTCCTTCCCTCCTCTAGTTCATCAGTTTCTTTATCAACTTCCTTATCCTCTATTGCAGTGTTTGGATCAACTGTATTAGTAGTCACTGTTAGTCCTATGTGTGACGACCTAACTTTTCTCTATCCTCTATTATACTCTTTCTCAATTATCAAGTATCAATTTAATATTTGGAAGATTCAGATGCTCTTATGGATCATCTCTATTGCTAATCCCCTGATATATATGACTCTAATTTTGAGAAATTGGACCAAGTATCATGCTATATCATATCACCTTCTTACATCTAATTTTGAACATCATAAATATAATATCTTTGCTTTATAATATGTATCATGTTGTAGAGGATTTAATTGTGAATTCAATTCCACAAAAATCACCTCAATCTGAGGTTCCTAGCCCAAGTTGTGATCATTTGAAATTAGTTCAAATAATACTTAATTTATTCAATTTTACCTTACACTTAACCCTTGTTGGGCCCAAAGTGAGGGTGTGGCCCAGTAGCCTCTACCTCAATGGGGGCAAACCCTAATGTGACCCTATTCTTGTCTATTAGATCTTTGACCTAAGATCTAACAGTTGTGGGTCTTATTCTTCCTTGGGTCGTATAAGTTGCTTTTGGAGCAGCCAATCCCTGACGTTCTCAATGCTTTTGGGCAAATTAGATTGCCAAAACCCACTGTCTCTTCTTGCCTTTCATTTCACCTATATTCTCTTGTATTTTCACACAACACAAACCCCCTTTTTCAACCCTCTTCTTCCTTAGATAGCCCTAGACGCTGCCATGGCTAGGAGCTTGGGCGCCGCCACCCTACACCACCTCGGCCATGACAAGGAGGTGTGGTGGCACCGCAGAGCCAAGCCAATCACAAGAAACATCATTCGAGGTCACCCTGGCCCCCAGCCAAGTCAAAGGTACCTTCTCCAGTGAGGGTAGACACCATGGCACCGCCGTAGGGCTATGCAGCGCCTGCGTACGCGAGTAGTAATGCGCTGTGGGGAGAAACGCATAGCCGCAGATGATTGCACACATATGCCACCAAGTGTTTGGAGGTGGTGGACGATAGTAGGCACTGGGTGGATGGGTCTAGAAAGGATGCCACTGCTAGATCATCAACGACTCTTATTGGCCGTGAAATAATGTCTCCCCTTATCACTATAGTTCCTATTCAAATTATTCAAAAATACATAACTCTCTACTCCCTTGGCCTAAATGTATGAAACTATATATCAAATTGATCATCTCAACGAGACCTAAAACATGGGAATATTTGCATATGCTAAATCTTCTTCTATTTTCTCTATTTTCTAAAAATGGTGTCTTTGACTATGTTTACCACATTTAATGCATCCCTATGATACAACTTGAATTATTAGTGCATTTCTACTCTCATTCACATCTAATCAGTAACTTTTGTACATATTAACTACTTGAGGGTCTTGATCACCCATTTGCTCATATATGACCCTAATTGCACTAATGTGACTTTTATGTGAACTTTAACCTAGAACTTTGATCATTTGCTAATCTTGATCCATTTATATATGAAACTCATTATAGTCTCAAACTAAGTACCCTTTTGATGCTATGTTGTATGTATGCCCAAGATCACACTATTTCTTGCTTGTTCACCTCATATGACACCTAATGCATGGAAGTGATCCCTTTGTAGTAATGCATGAGTATACTCTAATCAGTGGTGGACTCTTGGTCTTCATATGAACAAAACTCTTTTAGATATCTGAAATTAGTAATTTTGTAGTGCTTGGTGATCTTAATGCCTATCATCATCCTCCTCTCTATGGTGGTGTTTGTAACCCTATATATGCCTAATGTGACCTATGTGACTTGAATTATAGTTGTGCCTTAATGCTTATGTGGATCCTTTCCTATTGTCTCTCTATCTTTATCTCAAATAAGGGAATACCCTACCCCTTATGATATATTAGATGTGGATGTCCCACATAGTTCATATGTTCATGATATAAGGAACCATGTTGGTTTATGTATGTTGTTGGAAATATTGATATCCAATGTTGGTTTGTGATGCCTAGACTCTAAGGGACATCCACCCAACTTTAGTTATTCTTAGTATGTCCTAACTTTACTGATCTAATTCATCTTTATGCTTGCCTCTCTTATCTTGATAACACTTGGCCTTCATTTCCTTATAGTGGGTCTTTCGACCCTAATATGCAAGTAAGTGACACCAATCTTGTAATGTCCATATGGAACCTTGAAATGATTTAAAACTTGAACCACACCTTCATGATGACCTATGAATCACTATAATATCATCAAACATGTAGTAAGAAACTTTGAACCCAACTTGGCCAAAACCCTAAAATGAATCTAGTTAGGGTTAATGATGAGAATCTAATGCATGCACATAATCTTGTTGTTAATCAAGTGTTTCTTGTAACTAGATGATCAAGGATAAGTTAAGTTATGAATCTCTAAATCATGTATGTGCTTTAAATAGTTATATGACTATGGTTTTCTTGCTTGCAAATTGATATGTATGTATGCTTGTTTATTTGCTCAAATATTGCCATGTAGTATTCTTGTATGTACTCAATGCTTGTCTCGTCTAGTTGTTTTATAACTTGCAAACATAATATAAAAACTCCATTATACAATGTTTAAACATGGTTAACTCTTGGCAATGGCCTTGAGGTCCCTCACGTATAGAAGGGTTAGCTAATCTTGAGCACCCATATGGATCCTTCTAACAGGAAGTTGATCAAAAGCCTTATGAATACATGATATGATGGTATAATTGGAGTAAAATGACATAAAACATGGGCTTCCATTTTTCTTAGCACTTAACTTGATTATTATTATTTGTTTACTGCTCCAAATCTTTTCAAATTATGCAAAGTTTATGTATATGTATCTTTTAGCCCTGTACTCGACACCTCGTGTTCTTGACCCACCTTGTTTCATGTATTTTTATAGGTTTAGAGATGGCTAGAAGTGATGGGTGGGGTGAGCTATGTCAGGTGTACTTATTGTAGGGTCCCTAGTATACATGAACACTCATGTAAAACTATACTCTTGAATATGTAAGTGAAATCTTATAATAAAAGGATGTTTCTTAACAATACTGTTGAATGTTGAGATATTGTTGGTGTCTTTATCTTGTTACTTGTACATGTATGCTAAGCATTTCACACTTATGCATGTTGTCTTTGGTATTTATTTGGTTCATGGGGTTGGGATTCTGGCTCCGTGACATTGTGTCACCTGCATTGTTCTTTGCCTCTAGAGCTGTCATTTTTTCATTCAGCACTTTCTTCCCTCTGTGAAGCAACAATGCCTTCACCTGATGGTTGCTAGAAGGTATGTCAGTATTTCCAAGAAATCCTTGTTGAATATGTTTCTTTAAGGGGGGCACTTCTACTGCAATCTGAGAGATCTAATTCTCTATACTACGGTTTTGTGCTCCTTGGTTCTACAATTCCCTCTGGGTATGGACAATGATCACCTCATTTTGACTGACCAGTTTGCCTAGCATGTCTTAAATGTAGTTTATTTTATCGGGGACCCTATCATGTTGTTGTGAACCAACTTGTTGTGGCTTGGGTTGCTATGCTTGGGATGGTGCCTACTAAAAGTTTTTGGGATCCTTCCAAGAAAACTTGTGATCCTTCTTCTAAGAATAATCGTTGCCCCTGTAATTGTGCTACCACGTAAACTTGCATTCTTCTTCCTCTCCTTGAGAGGAATTTCCATCCTTCTGATATAGTTTCTTGGTTATGAGGTCAAGCTTCTCATACAATGTCAGTATTACCTTAGACTCTCCAACACTTATAATGGTTTTTGGATGTTCTATTTCTTCTCCCCATGTCTAATTCTTAGCCATATTCTTTAGAATCTCGTGACACCTAGATGGCTTATTGTTGAGGAAGAATCATGTTCCTACACTATCGAGTGTGGTCCTCTCTCCTTGATGCAACCTGTAATAGAAGATGTTATCTTGGCCATAAATATTGATCCCATGATGAGGGACCTTCCTTAGCATGTTCTGGAACCTCTCCCATACTTTAGAATAGGATTACTCTACCTTCTATTTGAAATTATAGATATTCTTGACCAACTCATTCATCTTCTAAGGTGGGAAATAGCACTCAAAGAAAATGTCTATCATCCCCTTCCATGTTTCTATTGACTTAGGAGGGAGGTTAAGGAACCAAGACTTTGTATTGTCTACCAAAGAAGATTGGAACAATATCAGATATATGATTGTTGATGGAACCCTATCAATTTTCACCATGTCACAACTATCGATGAAATTGGTGATGTGCGTCATAGGATCCTCTGTGCTTTGGCCATGGAATGCTTGTGACTTAACCAGTGCCACCAAGCCTGAGTCTATCTTGTAGCTACCCACATTGATATCTTGTCTTTTTATCGAGACCAACTGAGCTATTGCAGATGAAGCCTTAATCTTCTCCCATATGCGGTCGTTCGAGTTGACTCACCTATGGTGGTGGAGTTGGAACAAAATCCTCCACATAATTAATGTACTTATGTGATCTGTGCCAAATATCTTCTATGATAAAGCTGGAGCTCATGGGAGTTGACTCTTCATAATCGGTGCTTCTCGTCTGCACCATGCACTAGTACCCAAAAATACAAAATCTATGTGAGAACACGGTAATAGTGATTGAAAAAGAATATTAGAATTCAATTTGAAATGGTAAAAGAAACAAATTGTGGCCTAGAGTGTCCGGTCACAACACTCGTAGTGCTAGACATACCGTTCTTCCCCGAAAACGGTGCCAAAAGGTTGATGTGTGTAAACTATACGTCAAAAATGCAAGTGCACATATCAATGCAATATAGGCCTAAAGAGGCCAAGATATCAAACACGGGGAAAAATGTGTACCCATAAACTACTACTAATAGTGACCCAATCATCTAGGCCTGTAAAAAAGAGTGATTTGGTTGATTTAACGACTAAGTTACAAGATTTAAAACTAATATTACAGGTTGTAATCAAAAGTGGAATCAATTCCTTAGGATTGTGGTTTCACCACGGCTCACATTACAATAACATTATTTCATTAATATTAATCTTTCCTAACCCTAGACAAAGAGACCTATAATAACAATTACCCACTCTCATAGATTAATTCACTATCTAACCTAATACTAGTCCCACTCTCGTAGAAATTATGATATTAGTTAGGTGTTTTACCGAAATCTCTAAGTTATTATCTTCACATTCGTAAGCCCTTCCTCAAGATGCGACATAAAATAAGTAAATCTATGAGTTTTTCAACCCTTAATACCTATCTCAAAGAAATTAACGATCTAAACAACTACTTATGGTGATCAAGCACATATAATTCATGATGCTCTCATAGATTTATGTCCTAAAAATAAGAGAAACATGTATATTAAATCATAATCATTAATTACTATGCAAAACCGGGCCACTCCCAAATCCTAAGGAACAGGGGTATTATCTCTACATGACTTTAATTGATTTACACATAGAAAAGGTACAAAAGAAGGAGGAAAATATCAAGAATAAGGAAAAAAACCCTAGAAAAGATGGTATAGAAGGTTCCTTCTGACCAACATGACGATTTGTCATTTTCTTACTTCAAATCAGGACACAGGAAGTGCACAAACCTCCCAGAATATTGCTATCTCATCTCCATTCTCTCTTCTATACTCTCCTCTATCATGCAACTAAATATGGCATGATGATTAGATCTGGTCGAATTCCCCCCTAAGTCAAATACATGACTTAGGGCATCATTAAGTCCGAACCGTCGGATTAACGATGATCTTCAATTTGGCATGATCCTATCTTTTTGGTACTACCAACTAGGTGTCGGTAGTATTGATGCATTTAATTCATCACGATCCTTTGTAAGTTGTTGGTACTATCAATTTGACTATCAGGAGTACCGAGATCATCTCTTAATCAACTTGTTGGATTTTCATTAAAAGTTGGTACCACCGAGCAGCCTGTCAGTAGTCTCGATTCTTCTTTTAGATTCTTTCTGTTGATTTGTCCATAGTACCAATTCCATGGTTGGTACTACCAAGTTTCCTCGAGTCAACCTATTCTTTTTTTCTCTAATGTCGGTACCACTGACAGTCAAGTCAGTGGTACTGAGTTGTGTCGTATCATGTAAGATCACATGAAATATGATAAAAATGAACATATGCTCCAAAATAATGATAAATCATTCAAAACAATAAAAATAACAATTATTTGATGAAATTTAGATGATAAATAATGCACAAATGATATGAAAACAAATAATAAGTGCATACAAACCCATAATAAACAACATGTGAAAACGACAATTATTCAGTGCATTATGACTCATCGGAGAAAGAAGGTGGGGGAGGAAATAGTGCATTCCAACCTTGGAAAGTAGCCAATCGCAAAGGTTGGAACTTTACAAAGTTGTTTTTGGCCTGACCTCTGCCTGATTTGGCCCGAGGTTGAGGCACCTAAAACCCATCAGTGGCATTGCTTCCATGGAGGTCGAGAGAGAAGGAGACAAAGAATATGGGGCTAGGGTTCATGAAAAACCAAGAACCAAGAGGGGAAAGAACGGAAATGAATAAATGATGAAAGGAGAAGGAATTTGGGCTAATTCGAGGGAAAGAAGTAAGGAAAGGAGGAGAATTGGGTGGCGGTAGGTGAGCTTCAGCTGTAAGTCCACCGACTGCGTACGGAGGAAAGACGAAAGAGTAGGGCCATTAGATCAGGAACAGTGATCCATTAGACATGATCCCATGACTCAGATTTCCCCTTATGAGGAGTGCAAAGGAGGGGAGTATGGAATCATATTATTTTCATGGGCCGCGTGCCAACTAATTGGGCCTAATAAGGGTAAAAAAATTCGATTATAAGGCTAAAATCAAGGGTAAAATTAAGTGATTTTAAAAGAGGCATAGATCTCTCATACTAACTTGGATTTGGGCACTATTTGATGTGCTGGAAATGTAAGAGAGATATCTACCACATGAGCATAAGAAAAGGATACCAATGTTTGTGAAGATATGATCGAAAAAAATTCGAGGAAAATGGTAAGGTGTACGATATGAAATTAAACTTGATCATTATCAACATGAGTATCACCAAGGTGATACATGCATACTAGATGAACCAAAAGTGCATCAAAACACATATATACATGGAATTTATAGTGTAGATAAGAGTGAAGTCAAAATTAGAAGCCATTTTCAAAATGTGAAATTCCAAGTTATCACATCCTCCCCACCTTAAAAGGAATTTTATCCCTAAAATCAAATCAAGTCATAATTTGAGATTGGGTTTCATATTCGATATCATAATCAACTTGGTATCATCAACTATTTAAAAATTAACCAATTAGACATTATGATCGTAGCATGTCACACTGATCATAAATTTTGGAGAGATCATCAACTGAGCAACAAATTTGGAGAGATCATCCTAGACTTCCAATCCCAACATTTAGGGTTTTAGCTTCCACCATGGCCCATGTGGAATTATATATCCATGATCTAGGTTTCATATTTCAACAATTGGGACATACATCATGTTTCAACATCATAATTTTGTGTTAAAAAATGATGGGAGGGCCCACACTAGTCCACATGGAGCTTAATCCTAAGTCAATCGAGTGAGTTAACATAATCGTCATTTCACTTTTTTTTTAGATTTTAAACATGAAAGTCGTCAGTCATTTATTGAGGGTGACCTAAAGATCCAAATAGGGTGATCATAGGTGTTAAATAAATATCAAGATCATTAATCATGAGTCAATATTTCATTATTCAATGTCAAGAGTCAATTTTGGTCATCAAGTCGTAGGTCCCAAATTTCAAAGACAAGGTTCAGATTCCTGCTTTAGACCTTATGGGTGACGTAGATGCCATACACATTCTTCTTGAGGTTTCTCTATGATACTCAAGCACATTAATTTCTATATAATTCTTTAACCTGGATTTTCTCCATACATTAGGGTGCTCATCATTTTCTTGATGTCCCAGCATTGGTCTCATGGCGACCTTCCCTTCTAGACTTGGTCTTCTCAGTGACCTTCCCTCTTGGGCTTGGTATTCATGTTGTCCTTCTCTCTGGGGCTTGACCTCTCAGTGACCTTCCCTCCTGGGCTTAGTCTTCATGTTGGCCTTCCCTCCTAGGCTTCACCTCTTGGTAACCTACCCTCCTAGGCTTGGTCACCTACTGTCAGCCACTTCCTCAGTGACTTTTCCTTACATCCCTTAGATATGGCATAGTTGGATTCAAAGAATTATACTCAATACGTTCTTACATACTTTGTATACTTAATCATTCAAACTTTAGGTGACATTCAAGGTTACCTCAACTCTTAAACTAGATGGTTAACTCACCCTTCTAGGATAGATCATTCATCCATATACACCAATGGAGAAACTATCGAGTGACATTTCGAGCATCATTCAACATTTCATGGCATCAATATCGAGTTCAATTTCATGATATCCAAGGTTGATGAATGATCTAGGCTTAGGTCTTCCTAGTAACTTAACCACTCACCATGGTCAACATTGATCATATTTCAAGACCCATTATCCAATCAAGGTTCATCATTCAATATCAGTATTTTCATAGATTTGACCTATTAGAGACTTAGGTCTATAAATCAAAATTGGGTGGAAGGGGTTACATTTCCATACTCTAAATAATCAACCAGATGAAAATTTAGAGGAGTCATAATAGAGATGTTATGTAGGTTAGGGAAGTCATAAGTCAACCATCATCTTGATCTATCATGTTATTCTACATTGGTCACGAGTCATCAAGCATATCCAAATAGGGTGAGTAACAATTTTCAAATCGTACTTCATAGGGTCATGTAGTCAATGATCAAGGTCATAGTAGGGAAACCATATTTAAGATTTGCAAAATCAAGGTCATAATCATATTCCCTTCCTTTCAAGATCGAGGTAAGAGTATATCTTGGAAATTGAGAATTCGAGTTGAGAACTCAAGAGTCTCAGCATAGTAGGGAAAGAGTGATATCCATGTCCATCATGTTTATTCAAAATTGAGCTAACAAAGAGACATAAAGTCAATAGGGAAATGCCTCTTGTATCCAGTCTCTACATCATGATCTAGGGTTCCAAAGATTTGGTCATTTCATGGCATGATCATTGTACATATCAAATAGGGGAAAAGTTTGCTTAACTATGTTTGAGGTTCGATTAGTAATAGGGAAACATGGGCTTAATCAATAGGGACCTCATAAACCATGAGGTATAAGACACAAGTTCCACCTTATTTCACTAAAACAAGGATTTACCTCAAACATGGAAAGTACTTATCTCTGGTTTGGTAACATTGAGTTTGCATGAGTACATCACCATCATGGGCACTTTCTTACATCAAATAGGTTTTCAATTTCAGATCATATCATTGCATTATCATCTTAATTAACTTTCATGATTTCAAGTGCATTTTAAGCTTTCCCATGCATAAGCTACCCAAATTGAGAATTCATGTGATTAATAGTCATGAGAGAAGAATCACATGAGGACACGAGAATACTAACTAATCATCATCTACTTGGATGGCTTAGGGTGTCCTTACAGAACATATGAGATGCTAGAAGACTCTTTAAACTTAAAGGAAAGGCTTTTTATCCTTCCTGGGTTCTTAAGATGCATTATGTCTTAAACATAAATAGATGCTTGTGTGTATCACTCTGATACCATTTGTCACAAAACCATTTTTTCCCTCCTCCTACCCCCACTGAATTCAGAGTCAGTGGCAGTAGGAATTGGGAGCCTGTCCATAGAATGGCACATAGTTTCGCACATGCAATATATATGTAAAAGTAGCAACACAAGATATAACAAATTACTAAAAGGAATAGAGAAGCATGTACCTATTTCTATATTTAAGATATCTCATTGATGTTTCATTTGTAGAGTTCAAAGTCTTTAGTGCAGTGGATCTTCAGTTAGAAACTAAAAATATGATGAACAAGACATGTTAATGCTAAAGCATTAAATATACTATCAAAAGGCATGTAAATAGTTAAGAGTAATACAAAACTTTCTTGGGTAGGAAACATGGTAACAAACAAGTTGTGGAAACGACTCGAGCAAACTTAATGATAGCATTTTATATAAAGCATGTTTTAGTTGTCTTGATCTATTAAATTGACATTAGGTAGTGAAATGGATTAATATATCTTATCTTCGAGCTTCTCTCAACATATTATAACCAAACATGAAAGTAGTAGTTATAGCAACATTAGTTCAACCGAGTAATTAACTAGCCAAGCATTCATACAAACAAGCCAATATCGTAGTAGGGTCAATAGGAAAACATACCTTACGAGTAGTGAGCAAGATATGATCCATGAGTCAGATTCTAGAGAATGTATGACCTTAAGGGGACCTAAGATGTAAGAAGACATAATAGTTGGTCTTAGACAAAAGTAGTTTTGTTAATGTAAACATCATATATGTCACGTGGATGTTCTTCTAAACCTAGGTATATACTAGATCGAGTATGGTCCCATCTTGTCAAACAAGCATGCATTGATTCTACATAGCACATGTATCAACATCAAATCCTAGAACTAAGAGAATCATCAACATTAGATTAGATACAATAGTCATATCATTTCTTATTTGGGGTTAGGAAAACATGAAATTGTGATGTTCATCAAGGTTTAATCATAAAAGTTCACATTTAGTCATACTATGTCAAAATCATGCCATAGTGTCATTCACCAAAGTCATATAAGCATTGAGGGCATATGATAGTTCATGTTGGATTTTAGTACTACAAGTATGATGACTTTACTAATTTGAACAAGATGGAGGATGGGATTAGTATATCAATCGTATTTCATCATATGGACACAACTAGGCCAACATAGTCATTTTAATGAACAAACTAGGCATTTTAGGTCCCATAAGTCAAAAGTAGCCCACTAAGCATGAGATATTAGTGTATTAGATCACATGGCATAGTAAAGGTTACTAACTTTAAGGTTAACATGTTATATGATAGAAAATTGAACTTGATGTTTAAGAATTGATCAAGTTAAAGCATGCATTCACGCAGTTGAGTCACTTTTGGGTCAATAATAAATATTTAGGTTCAAAGTAAGCATTAGGGTTCACTTGAAAGGCCCAAGATCACATAACAGTAAAAGATACTTAAAGTTCACTGATTTAAGGGGTATGAAAGGCTAGAGGTCACTAATGATCATATAAAAGCATGATTGAAATTGATTTCTAAACAAAAGATCATAAATGCATCATTTTTGCTGAAACATGGATAGAACATGCAAAATTATCCAAAGGTAATGATATTATTAGACAGGAAACATTTTTTTGAGCAAAATGATATATAATATCATGCCACTTGGTTGAGGGATGAGGAGGACCAAGGGTATGAAAATTAAACATAAAAAGGAGGATTTTGAGTGTATTTTACCCGTAGGTCCAAGCTTTTGGGCAGATATGGGTAGGCCCTGGGTGCACCCCTTCACTAAAATTGTGTCTTGATCTGTGGAAGTGACACTTAGTGGGGTGTGATGCTAAGCAGCTCGGTGTGGCTCCATGCTATGGAGAGAGGTTAGTTTTGACATCTACGCATTATCGCTTCTCCTTAGTGTGTGCATCACCACTCTGGTATAGATGGCATAGGCTTGATGCTCATGGCACGATGCAATTTGCTCATGGATGGGGCAAGAGAGAGAGAGAGAGACAAGAGGGTGATATGAGGGGGATATAGAGACTGAAGAGGGGAACATGTGAGAAAGAGAGGGGGGGAGAATCTGGGCCAACTCACGATCCCTCCATTGCAGAGCGTTCCAACGATAGGACTGTCGTCACCCTTGTGGAGACACACCCATGCTAAAACACACGCCTGTAGGCAAGGGAGGAAACAATATGTCCCAACCATAGAAAGCAGCCAGTCGCAAAGGGTGGAACTTCACGAAGTTGTTTTTGGCATAACATGTGCCAGATTTGGCATGAGGTTGGGGCGCCTAAAACCCATCAGTGGTGGCACATGCCTGGAGACTGAGAGAGAAGGAGACAAAGAATATGGGGCTAGGATTCATGAAAAATCAATAACCAAGTGGGGAAAGAAAGGTAACAACGAATGGAGAAGGAAATTGGAACATTTCAAGGGAAAGAAATGAGAATAATAGGGGAATTGGAAAGAAATGAGGAGAAGAGAGGAATTGGATGGTGATGGGAGAGCTTCAGGGGCAAGTCCACCAACTGCGTACAAAGGAAAAACAAAATAGCAGGACCATTAGATCAGGGAGGTCTATCCATGGGACTTCATCCGATGACTCATATTTCCCCTTACAAGAAGGAGTTCAAAAGAGGGGTGTAAGGAACCACAATCTTTTCATGGCCACATGCTAACTAATTGGGCCCAATAAGGGTAACAAAAACAATTATAAGGCTAAAATCAAAGGTAAAAACAAGTGATTTTCAAAGAGGCATATCTCTCTCATACTAACTCAGATTTGGGCAAAATTTGATTCTTTGGAAACATAAGGAAGAGGTCTACCAGATGAGCACAAGAAAAGGATACCAACATTTACAAAGATATGACCCAAAAAAATCAAGGGAAAGGGAAAGGTGTATGATATGAAATTAAACTTGATCTTTATAACCATGAGTAACACCAAGGTGTTACATGCATACTAGATGGACCAAAAGTGCATCAAAACACATATATACATGGAATTTACAATGTAGATAAGAGCGAGGCCGAAATTGGAAGACATATTCAAAGTGTGAAATTCTAGGTTATCACACACTTCTTCCTTTTATCCCTAGTTGAGGCTTTTTTCATCAAAGTTATCCCTCTCCTATGTCTAGAGGGAGCAGCCATCACCCTAGTCAGGAGGCCAGGAGGATCCTCACACTCAAGATCATTGTGCTCCTGGTCAGATGCCATCTATAAAATCAAAAGTAGGCATATAAAAAAGTTTGATCATATTTGAAAATGTTAGATCAAATATGAACGAAATAAACATGTTATATAATGCAAAATATAGCATATGAAGTAGAGAATGGACTAGAGTCATCAAACTTAATGTTTGTATGTAGTATATCTTAAACTAACCGTTGTGTGATCTTCATGTGTATACTCATCAATGTTAGATTCAAAATTTACACTTTGCAAGATAACAAAGAATGGACTAGATTCATCATACTTTTCATATTACTCTTCTTCATAAATAGGATATGAAATGAATTGTCTTTTCCCTTGTAGAACAACAGACCAATTTCCTTTTGCAAGATTTTCAATATAGAATACATACTTTGTCTATGATTCCATGATGAATAGTTCATCCTTCTCACATATCTGCTCAAAATTCACTAATTTGAAATTGAGTTCATCAACTACAACTCCTTTTCTATTATCAACCCACTTACACCTAAATTTAGGAACTTTAAAATATACTTAGTAGATTTCCTATTTGTCTTCAATGAGACCATGATAAGACATCTTTTCTTCACGTGAACTCTTATCCTTGGCTCTAGAAAAACAATGAAGATGCTTGAATGTTGACCTCACTATTTTTGACAATACTATTATCATTTTTAAGTATTGTGTAGTATGAAAATATATTTATGTCAAACATTTGTAAGACGTAATGTGAATCTTTGGCTTATACGTGATCCATTTGATAGTTTTTGTAACATTTTTTGGTGTTTGAGATAGTTGACTGAATACTTTCTCTTTAGACCACCTAATAAATGTTAGATTATGCTCTCTAGAAAGCCACATTGAATTGGCTTGGGGATATTTTCTCTTATGTTGTTGGTGTGCTCGGTGATATAGAAACCCACTTTGTTAATGTTCTATAAAACATACAAGTGTGCTTGTTCCCACTACTCATGACTGATATCTATTTGTCGTTCTCCCAAACAACCTTTTCTGGAAAAAATGTCATGATTCACAATATTAGTAGGAGTTTCACAACAACTAAAAAGTCATTGCAAAAGTCCATAACCTCCCTAGAAACATAGCCCTCAATAATACTCCCTTCAAGCCAATAAAGGTTCTGAACATCACCTTAAAATCACTCAAATACCGATCAAAAAGATACATCTAATGCAAGAAAATTGGACCCAACACTTTCACTTCCCTATTCAAGTGGACAACCAGATGTACCATGATATAAAAGAACGAAGGGGGGAAATACTTCTCAAGTTGGCATAGGGTAATGACACTTCTGTTTGCAACTTATCTAGATTCTTAGGATCAATGACTTTGTTGCATAGAGTGTTGAAGAAGTAAAGCCTAATGATAGAAACCTTACATGCTTAGGAATGATAGATTGAATAGAGACATACAATATATGTTTCACTAGAGTGTGACAATCATGATATTTAAGACATATCAACTTTAGATCCTTCATTGATACCAATCTATTAGACGAGTAACCATGGGGTACCTTAACATTAATAAAGTACTCAGAAAAAGTTCTCTTCTTTTATCTTGACAAGGTGTAACAATTAGAAGGTAAATATGTGTGGCAACTCTTTCTAACTTCTACTACTAATTCGTTCCTTATACCCATTTCAACAAGGTCCATACTGAATTTGATGCCATCTTTATTCTTGCCTGGTATATACAACAAATTACCAATAATTCTATTACAAATATTTTTTTCAACATACATGACATCAATACAATATGGATCTGTCAAAGAACTCCAATAAGGAAGATCCCAAAATATTGACCTCTTTTTCAATAAAGAATTTCACTAGTAGGAGTAGTACATGGTCTCTTACCAAAATGATTTATGATGTCATCCTCCCATGATATAGGTTTAGGGGCACTTTGTTCCATAGTTGATCCATTGAATGCTTTGTGAAACTTTCGATAAGGATGCAACTTTGGTTGAAACCTTCGATGACCAAAATATACATCCTTACCAGCATGTTTTCGTTTGATTGAATCAGTATTTTCCTCACATGAAAGACATGCCATAGATCCTTTTACAGTATATCCAAACAAGTTCTCATAAGATGGAAAGTCATTAACAGTACAAAACAACATAATATGTAAATCAAACATCTCTCCACACAAAACATCATAAGTTATCACACCTTCTCCCCAGATTTTCTTTAGGTCACTAATCATAGGTTTTAGACAAACATCAAAATCATAGCCATGTTGTTTGAGACCCAATATCTGCAAGGACATCATGACAAATTTATTCTTCATACACGGCCATGAAGGAAGATTGTATGTAACAATCATGACAAGCCATGTGCTATGTTTCCTGCTTAATGTTCCATATGGATTCATCTGATAGGTACAAAGTCCAAGTCTTAAATTCTCAGCTTCTTCACTAAACTCAGGGTATAATGAATCAATGTTCTTCCATTGCGAGGAATGAGACACGTGTTGTAGCATACCATCATTGTTTTTCTTTACCTCTGCATTCCAAAATAAATTTTGTGCATTTGTGGTATTACCAAATAAGAGTTGAAACTGTGGTATTACCACATCACCTTAGGAAATCATTTGATTTTAATCTTACCTTATGTTGTATTTTTATACCTAGATGATCCACATTTTAGACATTCTCTCCAATTGGATATGGTCCTTTTAAAACAACACATCATTGTTCAAGCATGCATGTATCTTCTTAGGCTCCATTCCCATTGGGCACAACATCTTTTTTGTTTTGTATGTTGATATTGGAAGCTAATTTGCCTTTCGGGAGAATTTCTTTCAACAAAGACAATATAGAAGTGAAGCTTTTATTTCTCTATCTATTGTTAGCCTTTGGAGTATAGAATCTCAACATAGGGCTCAACTTCATAAACTTAGTACAACCCAAGTATAATAATTTCTTAACATCATGCACAATGTTTCTAAATAAGGAAGGTGGATCTGTAACATTTACCCCAAAACTATCTAGTGCCACATCCTCCATGTTTATTGGAATTAGTTCATTAACATCAACATCATCAACGATTTCTTCTTTGACACAAGTACCACTACCGTCATGTGCTGATCTCATACTAGGAATCTCTCCATGCCATTACCATTATGTATATCCCTATACAACCCATTGCACATGACATGACTTTTCATTATGTCAACAATGTGAACTTCAATTTGTTACTACAATTTCTATAGAGGCAATAGAACCTATCTTCATGTCATTTTCTATGTTTCTATTCAAATCTTACAAAAGTAATCAAGACCATTAACAAACTCTGGAGTGCAATGATTTGGATTAGACATCCACAATTGATCCATTCTATGATCAGATGGGGGATGAGTAGCACATCAAATATTATCTAAAAATCTATTCCAGAATAAAATATGTTTGAATTGAAACCTAATCATCTCTCAGCATTCACATTGATGAATGTGTACTAGATATCCCATTCATGAGCACTTCATCTCACTAGAAAGTGTATAATGTGTGTTTGATTTCAAAGCAACATTTCCCCACAATTTTCCAAGTACATTGATATAGACGGGCAAATACCCACCTACATATGTACCCAGAGAACGAAGGGGAAAATGTTGTTGAAATTAATTGAAATCAAGCATGCATTATACACTTACATCCTAAGTGAGATGAAGTGCTCAAGAACATCCCCAAATTGGGGAGTATCCAACGTTTGCTCTTTTATTGGCCTGGTAAAGAAAAACCGACAACAAAACCTGGGTTTCTTTGTCTGTTTCTAGGTAAATAACCTAGCACATATTCAAATTTGGAGGAAAAAGATTTCTAGGGATTTTGGCACGAATCTCATCTTGTTTGTTAGCTACCATACATCAATGAGATAGATTCTTTTGGTTATGTGTCTATCTCGTCAATTATTTTGTAACAAAACTGATGTGAGAGAAGAACGAGACACAAGGTACTCAATTTTTCCCCATGTTACCTTAATTGCTCTGGTAATTGGTCGGCACTGGTGGAAGCTCTAATCTTCTCTCCCGCATGGTTCTCTATTGTCTCCTTGGTGGTTACCCTTTCTCTTAGAGGTTCAAGGAAGGCTTTTACGATCTCCGTCAACACGTCTCCACGATGGTCGAGGAATTGGTTAACCGATGTGCACGTTTGGGACTAGAAGAAGAGGAGATAGACATGGTTGATCTTAGGGGGAGGAAGACATAGAACATGAAGTCCACATCTCTTTGGCCCTAGAGGTCAGGATACTGACGGACATACCTTTCAATTTTTGGGCATTAAAAAGGACCCTTACCCAGGCGTGGGCGCTCTCAAACAAGGTTCTTTTCAAGCAACTTGACGCCAAAATATTCATCATCCAATTTTTTCATTGGAAAGACAAGCTCTAGGTCCTTGACATGGGCCCCTGGAATTTTGAGAATAGACTCCTTCGAACCAAAGAAATAGAAGACGCGGACCACCTCCATAGTATGATCTTCAAATAGCACCTCTTTTGGATATGAATCTATGGCTGTCCACTCGTCCATAGACCATAGTCTATAGTTCACGCAACAGAAGGCAAAATAGGATGGATTATTGTAGTCGACGAAGACAAGATGGGTTGGGAGATAGCCCCATGAGTGAGGATCGTACTTGATGTAGCAAAGCCACTGAAGAGATCTTAGAGAATCTGAGACAAAAGAGGAACCCTAATTGATTTGGAGTTAAAGTATGAATGTCTGCCCAAGTCCTTCTACTTGTGTGGGATGCTAGGGCACGTGGATAGAGATTGTCCTCTAGAGGATGAAGGAGGCAAAAAGGAAAGACCTTCAGGGGCCTGGTTGAAGGCCTCTCCATGAAAGCCTTGTCTATCTACTATCAAAGAGTTGTATGGAGAGGGGTCCATCAACAAATGGCTGAACTTCTTTACAAAACCAGACAACATCATGGAAGCAATGTCATGGCGTAAGGTAGGTCCACCAGTGGATTCAACAGAAGGGAAATTGATCGCTAGTAAGCACACCTCAAACACAACCCCCATAGCTGTTGTTTTCCACAATGAGAATAACCCTGAGATGCCTAGTGTCCTTGAGGAAATAGAGCACTTGAAGAACTCTACCGGGGAGAGACCATCACCCAAAGATCCTAGGGCCTTGGACGATCGGGCGATCCACAGGGGATCCATAGAGGCCAAAAACATGAGTATTCTAGAAACCTAGTTGTCAAAAAACCTAGTTGTCAGTACATCGATAAGAGAGAGTAGAGAATGGTAGGAGAGGAGGGTGATGGCGGAGGATAGTCAACAAAACCTAGTTGTTAGAAAACCTATGAACTGTAAGGAATCATCAACACCATATGAAGGTAGCGAGAAGAAAGTGGTCATCGAAACAATTCGGGGAGTCGAGTTAGCAAATCAGCAGGAACCACAGTCGCAGGTGACCCTGAAGGGTTCTTGTATCTCTGTTGGGCACATTTTCCTGGACCTAGAATACAACCTAAATATGAACATTGGGCATCAAGCTAAACCCATGGAGACGTTGTATCCAGGAGAGGGGATTCAATTCGAGTATGGATGGAGGAAGCAGAACGTGATGACCCGTGGGCAAAAAAAGAAAGCATCCTCAAAGCAGAACAGTAACAAGGCGTCAAATAGCAAGACCACAACAAGCAAACTACGAAGACCACTATTATTAGAGTAGAGGAATCTATTTTCTAGGAGGACGGCCCGATTTGGAATGGAGGAAAAAACAAAGATATAATTGGGAGATCGATATGGATGAAGATAAGTATAGATTGAACAAGGCTATTGCAAAAAGACAGTCCTGTGGGTATATGACGACATCGTCGGGATGCACGACATCTCCAGTAGAGGGGATTGGCATTGACCAACCCCGCGAATAGCAATGAAAATCCTAAGTTGGAACTACCGAGGGATGGGCAAGCCTGGCAGTTCCAATGCTCTCTGTAGTTGGTGTTGGAGAGAGCGCCCTTCATTGATTTTCCTATCAGAAACCAAGATTAAGGATTCATTTTTAAATTTGGATAAAGAAAATGTGGCTTCTATAATGACTTTGGCCTTTCCAGTGAGGGAAGATCCGGTGTATTGGGCTTTTGGTGGAGGGACATTGAGGTGTCTATCATTTCCTTTTCCCAATGACATATTGAAGGTAATGTCTTGACAGTGGAGTGTGGGTCACCATGGGGGGGCAATTGGTGTCTATGGTTGGCTAGAGCAATAACAAAAATATAAAACTTGGGATCTGATGAGAGCTTTGAAGTCAAATTCTAATCTTCCTAGTATTTTCTTTGGGGACTTCAATGAAATTGTTTCCAAAGAGGAGAAGCTTGGGGGTCCCCCAAAACTAGAACGTTGGATGAAGGACTTCAGAGATGCTATTGATGACTATGCCCTTCTAGATTTGGGTTTTTTGGGCAGCCCCTATACTTGGGAACATGGTCTCACTGTGGACACCCTGGTTAGGGGAAGACTGGATAGGGCCCTTGCCTCCTTTGATTGGTGCAACATCTTTATGTACTACAAGGTTTTTCACTTACCCATGTATAAATCTAATCACTCGCCCATCATCATCTCAGTGGAAAATAGGGAGATCATCAACCAAAGGAGGGAGATTTTTTTTTAGTTTGACCCTCACTGGCTGGTAGAGGAAACTTGTGAAGACACTTCGTTGATATCTGGGGGAGAGCTCCCCAAGGAAACCTACATTCCAAGCTAGAAGACTGTGGAAGGAAGCTAAGTGATTGGGCATGGAAAAAGTTTGGAAACCTCAAAGATAAACTCAAAGCTATGAAATAGCTCTTGTGAGAAGAGCAAAAGAAAAAACTAGACAATACTATTCTCAAATGGTGTTGGGAACTCTTAAAGGAGCTCGAATACTGGCACATGTTGCAAGATGAATACTGGTGTTCTAAGGTCCGGGTCAATGAGATGAGAGGGAGCAACAAGAACACCAAATATTTGCACCATAAGGCATCACAAAGAAGAAATCACAACCATATTGAGTGGATGATGGACGGTGATGACACCTGGCACACAGAGGAGGAACATATTCTTAGGGTGGTGACTGACTTCTTCCAAAATCTGTTCTCCACTGGCAATCCATCTAGTTTTGATGCAGTCACTAGGGGCCTATCCAGGAAAATCGACACCACTATGAACCAATCTCTGGAGCATGATATCACAGATGAGGAGATCGGCATATCTCTCAAACAAATGCACCCAAATAAGGCACCGGGGCCAGACGGGATGAAAGCCATATTTTTTTAGAAGTTTTGGCATATTGTTGGGGTGGATGTTGCTAGCTAGATAAAGGGGTGGCGGAAAGGGACACACGGTATTGAGGAGGTTAATGAAACTCTCATAGTTATGATTCCCAAAGTTGAAAAACCAAATAGTCTGTCTGATTACTGTCCCATTGTATGTGTAATGTGGTGTACAAGATTTCTACAAAAGTTCTTGCCAACAGACTGAAGCCTATGATGAACAACATTATTTCATCTAACCATAGTGCCTTTATGGCAAGTCTGATGATCATTGGCAATCCCTTGGTGACATACAAACTTTTTCACAAAATGAAACTGGAAAGAAAAAAATAAGAAAGGCAGCATGGCTATCAAGCTAGATATGTCGAAAGCCTATGACAGGGTGGAGTGGATATTTTTGGATTTTGTTCAAGAGAAGATGGGGTTCCCCTCTCTATGGAGAAGGAAAGGCCTAGAGTGTGTATCATGAGTCTGTCATTCCTTTGCTATCAACGTAGACTGGTCTATGGAGATCAAGCCTTCTCGCATCATGTGCCAGGGTGACCCTCTCTCTCCCTACCTTTCATTTTATGTGTTGAAGCTTTTTCCACTTCCATTATTCATGCTTTCGAATAGAACCTTGTGTGGGGGATCAAAGTGAGCAGGAAAACCCCACATATATCTCACATTTTTTTCACAGATGATAGTATCCTTTTCTCCTAGGAAACTCAGAATGAATGCATGACTATGTCTAATCTAATTAGCCAGTATGAACAGGCATCGGACTAGAAGATCAATTATAATAAAATGGAAGTTGCTTTTGGGAAAGGGGTAAAGAAAGATACCAAGTGAGCACTGTAGGAGATCCTTAATGTTTGTGAAGTTAGCAAACATTCCAAATACTTAGGGCTACCCACATCCATAGACAGGTCTAAGAGGCAAGTCTTTAATTTTGTGAAGGAAAGGATTTGGAAGAAGTTACAAGTCTAGAAGGAAAAGTTGCTCTCAAAACCGGGAAGGGAGATCCTCATCAAATCAGTTGCGTAGGCGATACCTTCATCACAAGCACGGTTATACAAGAAATTTAAAGATGTATTGCTAGATTTTGGTGGGGAGCAAAAGGAGAGGAAAGGAAAATATCTTGGCAATGTTGGGCAAATTTATGCAAACCCAAAAGTGTCAGCGGCATGGGCTTTAGAGGCCTCAATGCTTTCAACTAGGATTTACTTGCAAAATAGGTGTGGTGTTTGCTCTCCAATACCGATTCCCTGGCATTTAAGGTTTTAAATCTTATTACTTCCCAAGGAGCTCCATACTACAAGCTATAATAGGCCATAATCCTAGCTACACTTGGCGCAACATCTGGGGAGCAAAACATATCATTCCGGAGGGTCTTAGCTAGCGAGTGGGACAAGGCAGAGACATCAGTTTGTTGATGGATATATGGATATACAATGACATAGATGCCCTTGACACCCTCTACCCAGGCTTAGGGTCAATCGGTGAATAAAGATAGGTCAGCAAACTACAAATTGAGGGGAAAGCATAGTAGAAATATGACATTGTCCATTCTCTTTTCTCCCCTGAAGTGGCTCGTAGAATCCTCAACACACCACTGAGTATGTGTTTACCCAGGGACATCCCTTTCCGGTGGCCGAAATGAAGAGGTACCTTCTTGACTAGATTAGCATATTGGTTGTGCCACCTAGGCAAGCAAGCCTTTGTTGTGCGTAGGTCCATGCCGATAGAAAAGCTCTGGATATGGGCATGGAAATCAGGCTGGCCGTCGTGCCTCTCCCATTTCATCTGGAGGGCATGCACGGGGAGCTTGGCAACATTAGGCAGGCTATACGATAGGCACTGTGCCACTGATGGGAACTGCCCAGTCTGTAAGGAAGATAAGGAAACAATATTGCATATGCTTTTTGAGTGTAGGGAGGTAAAGAAGATCTGGTCCCAGCTACACCTATGGAACCACAAACAACTAGCGAGTATGGCTTCAATATCTGATCATTTTCTCCACCTTGCAGACAGACTTGATGCTGAAGACATGGACAAAGTCCTAGTTGCAGCCTGGGGCAGCTAGGCTTGGAGGAACAACTATGTTTTCAGTAGTGAGGAATCAGATACAACCTTGTTGTATGGGAGGTTCTTGGGCATAATCCTAGACTACATATCGGCCAATGCACCCCTACAACATGTACAACGAGTGACGATGGCAATGTCTCAGGCCGTTGGCAAACCCCCACCAATGGTTACTTGAAGATGATCACAGATGTGGCAATGGGTACATTGGGTACGATTGGCATAGGGGGAGTCGTGTGTAATGCAGAAGGGCTTCTAGTTGATTTCTTTACAAAAACAAAGGCCTTCACATGAGAAGTTGAGCTTGCCGAGGCGATAGCCCTCCTATCATGCATAAAGCTTGTGAGGGATAACAACTACACTAGCATTGTCTGTGAGATGAATTCTATGATCCTCTACATGCTTCTACCGAGAGCCTCACCCACGAATGACCACTTGGGCCTGGTAGTCAATGATGTACTAGATGTAGCCAGTACTTTTTCTTCCATCTCTTTTTTTTTGCTCGTAGATCATGTAATTGGGTTGCTCACTTCATTACAACATCAGCTCTCAAGGACACCCTCCCTAGGAGCTCGATGGATGGGCCTACCCCCACATCGATCGCAGACCTTGTTCTTACTGATACGAGTTAATGAAAAGCTGGTTGGAATTTAAAAAAAATGATGAGAGAGAATGTTTTGGAGGAAAATAAAACCCTCCCCTAAATTTTGTGTGAAATTGAATGTTATTGGTGCTCTATGCCATCGATTTTGGATGAGAAAACAAATGAGATATACTAAGGGACTCTCATGTTTTCTCAATTGGCCAAACCGTGGTGGTTTCTTGCCAAGTTGATGACATAAATTACTCTATCATTTTCCCAACGAAACCAACCGACAACATAGGTCATATCTGTACTAGTGAAAATTCAACTCATAAACCCTAGTGATACATTTGTCCCATTTGGATCATTATAACCCAAATTTGGTAACCAGTAATGACTTAAAACTCCACCAAACCCTAATATTAAACTTTCTTTAAATGATAAAGGAATTTAATGAGCTAAGCCTACCCCTAACCCTAGATTTGTCCATACAATCCTAACATGGTATGATCTCAACAAGTACATTGTGATATAATTATAAGATGAACATAAAGACCCTTATTAAGTCAAAACCCTAGTCTTGGATCATAAGAACATCTAATAATGATGTACCCTTAACTTCCATTTAGGGTAATCCATTTACATCATCACAATATACTCTCTTGTAATCAAGATCTGACAAAATGAGGTGCATGGGATGTCAAAGAATTTGACTAGTTTTCCTTGTGCAAAATAAACATGAAGTATTGCTTGTCTTATTTTTAGGATATTGCTTGTATGTATGTACATGTAACATGTTATTCGCCTTTCAACTAAGAACGTTATAGGAGAATGAATTGTATTTATTGACGGTGTTCATTAATCTCCCTAAAAGAGAGGGAAAGGAATTAATGTTGACTAGTACCTCCCTAAAATACATGGTTACTGGGAGATCTCTAGAGTACATGGTACACATGGAATGTGCCCAATAACATATGTGCTAATGTGCTAGTCCTCCATAGTAATACAAACTCATTGAATGTGACTTAAATATGTGTTTACCTAATTATTTTCTTAAATATTGTTTTCTTGTACTCTTTCTTTTCCCTTCTCACTTTACTCAGTTACACAAGCATGATATGTATGTATCTTTTATCCACGTAAACAACACCTAGTGTTGATATGCAATTTCATGTATATTTAGTTACAAAGAACCCTTGAAAAAAGTAAAGTTATTAAAAGCAATAACGAAGCATATTAGATTACCTAGAGTAGATAGAAGTCTCCTTCTATTTCTCTTTAGATAGTTTACTTTTCATTTTTATTTCCTAGTTGAGTTATAGGATGTAGATAATATCCTATGTATCTTTCTTCTATTTTAGTTAGAAATTTCATTCTAAATAAATGTAAAGACTGCTTTCTCTTTGTGAATAACAGTTTTTGTGTGGCAATTATATGATTTTGTGAGCGATGATCTAACTTCCATTAATTATAGATGATAATTGCAAATCCTCATATTCCCCCCTTGACATTTGTTGATATGATTGCACACATATGCATGGTATTTCATGGTGAGTAGATGAATTTGTGGTCGTCACAAAATTCACACTTAGAGCTAAATTGGCCTGAAATTCAAACTACTAAAGTATAACCATACATATGGCTTATTGAAATTTAGGTACACTGATGTGCATACTTATCTTTGATAAATTCTTACAACATAATACCATTTGGTATTATACAAATATGATTTTCATACACTTTATTAAACTAGATTCTTTGGATTAAGAATGTTCAACACTCATACTAGGTTTATGTTAATACTATTTGTATTTTTTATTAGTATTATCTTATATGTGACCTTTGTTGTAAATTGAGTATAAAATAACTTATTACTAACGTTGTCATCATTACATTGTTGTTGGTGTTGTTATTGTTGTTGTTGTTGAAATTGTTTTTACTATTATTATTGTAATGTTACAGAAAAATCAACATAAAATACTTTACAGAAAAATTAACAATATAACACTTCTTGGAAAAAACTTTATAGAAAAATTATTGAGTAGCAGGTTCCAAACAAAGTAATATACTATGTTTGGGACCTGCCACTCAATCGTTTTATGCATCCACTGTCAAAAAACACAATCTGCATCAACATTTTATCAATACAAAAATAAAAATGCCACTTGATTTTCGCTTTCATCTTGATGTTTCAAGTTGAAAATTTCACTCAATGTGGAGCTTCAATTTTTTTGTGAAAAGAAAACAGGGGGGTGGGGGGCACATCTGACATGTTGGGAATATTTTCAAAATGGCGTTGTGGTAAAAATATTTTTTTTTTACCATATTGATTACTATTATTTATATTGTTAATATTATTATTATTATTATTATTATTGTAGTTGTTGTTGTTTATGTTGTTGTTGCTGTCATTTGTACATATTATTACATATTAGATAAATTTTCTTTTGAGTTTGTTTATAGTCGAGTTTGTTACTTCTTACCAACGATTAAATCGACTATAGGTTCATTCTTGCACTTTGAGCTCTACGTTATCAGATTGTGAACCAACTTAATATAATAAGAAGGAACTCTTTCGAGTGACATGGGGTCTAAGATTTAAATTTGACAAATCCAAACATCGAGGTCGTGATTTTTCCTCCTCTGCTCTTAATACGATATAGAATCCCATCAGCCTGACTAGATTGTCATCCCTAATGAGGTTTGTCACTGACAGTGATGCTTCTCTCAATTGCATTTAGGGAGAAAAAAGATCATGCTTTATGATATCTTCTTCTATGAATGCCTGTTTAATATTCACGCACATGAAACAAGTCCAACTTCATTCAGGCATAGGTTCGTATTCTAGTTAATACACCATTCCTGCCTATAATCACTAACTTGGAAAAAAGACTTGACACATAGCAAAAAGGAAAAGTCATACAATTACGTGGAGAGCATAAATTACAAAATACGTAAGTTGAAGCAGCTAACTGGAATCTACATTCACAAGACATACTATCAATTCAATTTCTGCTTTGTTGGGCTCAATGCGGAACAATGCCAAAACTGTTAAGAATGGTGTTTCTGACGTCGGGCCTGAAATGTAGCTCATCACAAACTAAATGTTCCACATTTTGAATGCAAAGCCACCTGGTTATCTTAAATTTGGTTTGATATTGGATTTCAAGATGACACGCCTATAGACTACTCTTGCATGTATATGCGCGCACGCATGCGTCTCTCTCTCTCTATCTCTGCCCCAAATATCACGCAACAGGATACCACAGGAAAGTCTAAAACGGCCGTAGACGACCTAGAGATTAATGGTAGTGCAGCTCTCTGGGAGTGTCGTATATGCCTAACACTATGATATACCTAACGAGCTCCCATGAATTCCGGTTGATCAGGTCTCTGGAGTTAATCTCTCCGTTACTCTAACTGTACTCTATCGGCCAACGTATGCATACTTCATACATCTTCTGCCGGCGGATGATTTCAAATTCGGGTTTTCTATAACTAACAGTGATATTACAGTAGATCAAGCTTCGAGTTCTGAAAGCCTTACTAATAATTCATATCGATCAAACTGCGGACTTCCGTTTCCGAATCCCATACACAGATTGTCTTGAGAAACTAGAACAGAATCAGGCATTAGTATTACTGCAGATATACAGGTTTCGAGTTCTCGTCCAACATGTGTGGGATTGATTAATTGCACCATGGAATTGCAAGACAGTCCGTGGCTCATCGTTAGCACTAGCTACTATAGCTAGAGCCAGCTAGGGTTCCTTTTGTGTGTCTTGCCTTATTCAAGGCGGTGTTTCAGCCGATCCGAGTTCATCGGATGCGGCAACATTTCATAGGGAACAACCGGCGAACATGGCCTCACTATCGAAGATCGCCTTCTATTTAGATACTGAAAGCTTAAGAAACGGGGTGGTGAGGCGGTTCTTCCCACATGCCAGTCGTGCCCCTCGATCTCCTTTTACCCATTCTTTAATCTATCATTAAATCTGTTTGCACAATTAATAATTTACTCCCCCCCCCCCTCCTCTCTCTCTCTCTTATTCTCTCTCTCATCCCTCTGTCTCTAACTCTTCCTTCTTCGTTTTCCTGTGAAGGGCAAGCGAACCCTTGGCCTTCTTTCTTGTTCTTGGGGTTACTCCCCTCGACCTCAGTGCATGGCAATATTCACGTAGCCAGTCAGTAGTCCATGGTTTCCGAGGAGGCACGGGCGCTCCGCCGATTTCTCCGAGTGATGCCCAAGACCCCTTCTCTAATTTCAAGGGCTCACCTTTGAATAATCGCTTTTAATCCTGGGAGACGACGTGAAAGGCCCTCATGAGTTATTACTCATCATCACGCCTTAAAATACATGGTTAAATACAGAATTGAATGGTACAGGTGAGAGAGATAGAGAGAGTGCATCCCCATTCCCCAACGCGTCACCATTCGCTTTCTCGCTTCGCGAGCTTTTGTCTGCGCAACTCGACTACCTTGCCATCTTATTGATTCGTGTACATGTTTGTGTGGTCTATATGCATATGCAATCTCATTAATCACATGGTAATTACTTGCTAGTTCTCCCTGATAATATGCATTTAGTGTGGTGCTTATGCACATATGTCACATAGTGAGAAGAAGCCAGCGACTGGGGGCTCAGTAGAAAGGATTTAATTTTAATTATAAGAATTCAACTAGCAAATTTAAATGAATTTATGTCAAAAAACATTCTATATAACATCATATTTGACAATGTTTTATATGTAACGTTATGACTCCTAAATCAATGGATGTTGTGTTCCGAAGGATAGATTTTGCCGTCCAAAAAGGACTAGCAACACAGCTTGTTACTTGTTTACCTTCCATTTCTTGTAAAAAAAATATTTTTTATCTTAATAGAGATGCATGTGGATTTCATATTTGATAATAAAGGTATATATGTATAAAGAGTAATGATACACGAACTTGCTTTGAACACCCTATCTGTACTTATGGTCCACTATCTCTAACAAATAGGGATGAAGCGCTATGTGGCTGGAAAAAGAAGAAGAAAAATATGAGGAAAAAAGACCTCAGAAAAAAGAAAAAATTGGAGAGCGAAACTTGTTTGGTCTGTAGTTTTTAATATGTAATTAACTTTTTAACAAAATAAAAGTTACTAGAATTCTTATAAAAAATACATTCCAAAATGATCAACATCAACATGTTTTCAAAAACTTAATAAGGAGCATAAAATTCAAAAATGAGTACGATATATTGAGGAAGTTTAAATAACATAATAATTCAAAATTGAGTTGTGCATGTTAATCTTTTGGTATAATAGTCATTTTGATATCATTATATTTTAAAATAAGTATGATTATCAGTACGATGTTATATTTTTAGAGATAGTACTCAATTTTTATGTCATTCTATTTTAAATAAGTATTTTCCTAATTAAATAAGTACAATACGAATTATAAGATATAGTGACATAACATTGAGTATTATATCAAAAAACGGCATAATACTCATTTCTGAGTTAGTATGTTACTTTGAAATGAGTACTATCTCACAATACAATATTTATTTTAAGATAGTAATATTTTTAATGAGCTTGTACATATTTTTTAATATTGTTAATTCATAAAATAAGTATTGTGTATATGTTTTGTGAATAATACTCATCTTTTGCATATATATACATATATATAACAATGCTCGTTTTTTTATTTTTTCTATTCAAAATTTTCAACATTAGTATTGTTGGAATGTATGTTTGTAAGGAATCAAATGATTTTTATTTTGTTAAAGAATTCATTGTGGTTTAAAAGTTATGAATGAACCAATTTTCTCCCCTCTCACCTCTCTTTATTGCTTACTGCATTCCACTAAAAACGGTACAGTCTCATTGGTTGCAGCTTTATGAAAGTGGAATATGATATGAAACTAAGCTCAAGTTGGGTGATATGTAGTATTTTCTATGTATAAATACATGTATACTGATTTGGGAGAGGGGACTTCAGCCCCAGTCCCCCCCCCGATCCATCCCTTCACATACGTTATATAGTGAGAAGAAGCTAATGACTCAAGAAAGATTTCTCATAATGATAAGTTACTATTTGATGCATATGAAACATTTAATTGAAAAATGTAAGAGAATCAAGTTTTGTGGCATTCTTAAAGTATGAGTAAATCTATTGGATGTTAGTACTTAAAATTACGCAATACATACAGTTCGCGGTGCATGCTTAGGCAAATATTTTCTTCTATTAAATTTATATTCTTCTATACTGAAACATTTTTCAGAGACATTTTTATGAAATTATACATATCTTCGGCTTCAGATGTACTATACCACACATATAATGAAAATATACTATGACACACATATAATGCAAGATGTGGACACGCTACAAATATATTATTAAATTCTTAATTTTCAACATATTGCCTACTCGTTCCATGAAGGACAATCATTTGATGGCTTAAATTTTGATATGCTCAACTTTCTATGAAATTAACTTAATATACCAAAGGCAAGCCATTTGTATTATGATTCTCATACTTTTGATGTGCATACGTTGAACAAATTATTTTCTGATTTTTTTTTAGTGAAGATAATTTTTAGGAGTAACAAGTTACATTTAGAACCTTGTTTAGAATTTAAATTGTTAGGTACTCCACATCTAAATGTAAAATATTCGGTGTTATGTCTAGTAATCAATTATATCTCATTGTGAGTCAATTGAACTATATCAATTGAACTAAAAATATGAGGGGTATTAGTTTCCTTGTCACATTTGTTTAGCCTCCTCCTATATGGACATTGTGATGAGTGAGCTGGACCGAGATACATATTAGAAGAAATCAAGTGTAGATTTTATAACACAAACATTAGACGAGCTTACAACATAAAAAGGGTCAATACTACAGAGGTTGACTATAGGAAGCATTTTGCACATGTCATATTTCTCTTCGATACTAGTGTAGGTTGATAAATCATAAAATACAAGGATTAATACGATTTACGAATAATAAGTAATATGAAAAACAAAAAGTAAAAAATCTACAAAAGTAACTAATTAGGATGATGAAAGTAAATGGATTCAGAAAATAGGAACTAGGGTGAGGAATCTTGCTACTTAGAATCAATCTATTCATAACTAACTCCTATTATCAACTTAACACATGACACATTGGTGATTACCATTATTCTTTCCCTATATAATTCCTTTCAACTCAAGGTAATAACTAGATATTCAGTAGTTAACCCATCGATTGAGGTACCCCTCAATATATAATCAATTAAGTATGGTAACTAATGACCTAGAAAACAAACTACACTCATGTTCTTAGTTCCACTCTTATCTAAATTACATTTCGTCTTATATTAAACTCGGTTGATAAAAAATGAAATGACTATGATAACCATTCATATAAGCATGCACCAATAATAATAATAATAATAATAGTAAACCAAATTGAATTATATTAAAGTAATAATAAAGATACAAAATCATGAATGTAAAGTGCGCATTCTAGTTCCCTTAAATCTATAACAATGTCTTAGCTACTCATAGAGAAAAGTGAAATATCTAAAATAAACACACACAAACACACACACACACACACACACATATATATATATATATATATATATATATATATATATATATAGTCAGGCTAGTGTACACTCGAGTGTACCGGAGGCGCCGTACACCTCAGTCATTTTTTAGGATGCAATAAATTTTTGAAAAATCTAAACCATTGATCTTCTTAATTATCATAAGAACATACTATATAATAAATTTTAGCTCATTTGGACACTTATAGGTCGTGCATCTAAAGGAGGAAAAAATCATGTATTTCAAATTAGTTTTGTGCGTCGATTTTGTTGTCCTTGGATGAGTGACTTACACTCATCCAAATGAGTTCAAATTTTGTATGTGACCTATTATTATTGTAACCATGAAGATCAATGGATTAGATTTTGAAAAAATATGGTCTAGATAGGCAAACACCATTGGGGTGTACGGCGTGATCTGTACACTCGAGTGTATTCTAGCCTGACTATATATATATATATATATATATATATATATATATATATATATATATATATATATATATATATATATATATATATATTGTGTGTGTGTGTGTGTAGATATACAACATATATATGAGAAGATGATTGAAATTCATGTACTAATATGCTTCCTTTAAACTATTTTGGTCCCCATTTATTATGGAATTTCCTTTTCTTCCTAGTCAGTGATTTCCCTCTAGACCCAAACTAGCACGATCAATTGGAAATAGGGGTGAAATTACAAGATGGATATGTGGTGGAGGTGAAATAGCAAGAAATGCTTGATAGTCAGTATATATGTATGAATGTATATATATATATATATGTGTGTGTGTGTGTGTGTGTGTAGATATACAACTTATATATGAAGAGATGATTGGAAAGCATGTACTAGTATGCTTCCTTAAAACTATTTTGTTCCCCATTTATTGTGGAATTTCCTTTTATTCTCCCTTGTCGCTGATTTCCCTCCAGATCAAACTAGCATGATCAATTGGAAATAGGGGTGAAATTACAAGATGGATATGTGGTGGAGGTGAAATAGCAAGAAATGCTAGATAGTTAGTGTGTGACAAAAAATGATCTCACTTGATCATGAGGTTGATGTGGGATAATGGGTGAGACAGTTTAAGTATGTTTACACGCACAAGGTTGGTATGTCGATAATGAATCATTGAGAGGATGTGGTCATGGATCAGAATGGATTTTTTGTCACATCATGCATTTTCATATCATGATTTATCTTCAAAATTGGGTTGACCTGGTCGACCACTAGTGGAGCCATATTTTCCCACTCTTTGTGGTTTATCTCTTAGCAGTGATATCATTCACTACTTCTTATAAAGAAGATAGTGTATCTAGTGTAGTGACTTGTCTTCTTTAGTCTTAGGTAGATTTTAATGTGATACATATGACAGTCAATGCATTGTATCTATCTTTTTTCTTTTACATGGAGCACTTTAGTTTGTCATGTGTTAATATTGTATGAATAAGACGAATAACCATTTTAATTATACAATAATATATTGTTGGGATATTGGGAAGTGGGGCATCAAAATATTTAAATTTTCCTAAACACATCAAAATATATTTTCCTACAAACAATCCATAGATCAGTCATAAACCATAAAATATCAATAGATTAAAGACAAAGAAGGGATATGGAATATAACTTACGTGATTATATACTTGTGGATCCTAGTTTGGAGTTAGTGTAGTGTAGCAAAATGTTTATTCTTAATATAGAAGTTTAGAGAGAATCCTCCTCCATCCGCCTCTATGTTTTCCACATGGATGTAGGGAACTCTTGAGGTATCAATTTGGCCTCTAAGAAGAAGTGGATCTAACTTGTCGACAAACAAATTTTCTCTCTCTTTTCCTCCTCTAATAAAGTGTTGCCCTTAGGATTTCTTTCTCTCTCTCAAAGGAAGAACTTAGTGGTATATGGCTGAACTTTTTCGACAACCTAACATAACTTTGTCCACTCCTTTATATAGGGAGTCATAGGTTAGGTTCTCCCAAAACCCATATACTTCTCCTATTTACAATCCTCTGTAAGAATCAATCTAGAATATACCATGATAATCTTCTATCCGATTAGATGGGAGTATAGCCACTCGTCTTAACTATCCTAGAACGTTCTAATTTTGGGTTAGCCATTTAATTGGAATCTAAGTTGATAAAATTTCCTATATTTTCCTTTACCTATTAGAGTCCCCGCATAATTGGTTGAGTTGTTCAATTAATCAGTTGGTTATTTCCCTAAATGGTTAATCAATTAATCCATTGACAAGCAATTGATATGAGGATTTATAAACCACTAATTTGATACACTAATTTGTTCAATGTACAAACTAGAGGTATTTGAGTTTTGCATAATTCTAATCCATTATAATTATAAGTGAGTTGTTTTTATGTTACATTGGTAACAGTGTCAAATACCTCGTAAGAAATGATAAGTATCTAGCACCGCATCATTGTACCAATGTAATTAGTAAATATGTTGGAAAACAACTTCAACTTGTAAGTGAACAATGTTACCATGACTATTCAATACCATTGCCGCATATATCTATATTGAATCTAATTCATGGAGCAGTCATCACCATAAAATTCCTTCTTTGTTTTTTGATCCAAAGCACAATATTAAGATATCAAGATCTCAATGTCATATATAGAATCACATCTTGGCCATGAATTTAAATATCACACTCATCAAGTTGTCAAGAATATCACTCCAAAAGGGGGAATTTTTTATCTACATCACTCACACCAATCCAATTGCTCACCCAATCACTACTCATATGGATACCTTATTCAAAGTAAACTTTTGTAGTGTTAGAGTACACAAAACAATATGTGACCATTGTACTGACTTCAAGTATAAGGATAATAGTCAGCACCACCACATTGAGACATGATTCTGACTGTCATGATCTGGCTTCCATGTGTAATCCTCAATGTGGGTCTACCATGTACAATTTTTTTTCTCTTAAAAATACCTATGTGTTGGACTTGATATCCAGTATCATGACTACATGGATGTGGTCATCGAGCAGCACATACACTAGTCTTATATATTACTTTTCTTTTATACTTTGTTTTCACAATAACATTTGGTTAGGGACACATCAGAACCAAATTTTCTATGTATTCATATGATCTCATGTTTAAGTCCTCAATTAGGACCATGTGCAATCAAGTTAAAATATTCTTAAAACATTATTATCTTCAATCATTATATCAATGTTTAAACACATATAATAAATGGAATAACCTTCTATTAGTAAAATATATGATACAAAAAGCATGCAATTAAAATTATCACATGATGGTTCTAATGACACATAAGAGATAGTCTCTCACTTTTACTGTAGAGAATCACTTATGAATATAATTCCTTGTGATCTAACATGACCATCATGCTTCTGTGGAGAAAGTTATTTTGTCATGGAATCATCAACATTGTTTTTAGCTGGTACTTTAAAAATCTTTACGTCTCTCTGATGTATGAAGTCTCTTATGAGACAATAGTGCCTAATTATGTACTTGGAATGCTAATGCAATCTAAATTCCTTATCCTGTGTAATGGCTTCATTTTTGTCACATTAAATCTCTAACATCGTCAATGGTTGGACCACCCAAAGTTCATTATTGAACGTCTTGATCCACATTTCATTCTTTGTTGCATTTTCTGAATAAGTGTACTCAATTTAGTTATAAAATCATATAGTGTCATTTTCTTGGAAGTCTTCTAACTAATATCACTTTCATTTAGGAAAAATATAAAACTTGATTGTGATTGATAATTTTTCTTATCGACTTGGAAGCTTTCCTTGGTGTAACCCTTTACAGCTAGCTCTTACTCACCTATGTGTAGAATGAATGGATTATTAGTTATCTCAAGTACTTTAATATATTTTTTGTGGAAATCCAATTACCTTCACTGTAATTTGACTGACATCTACTCATGATGCTCAAGGCCTACAAATCACAGAGGCACATTCTTAACAGTTTATTGATGATTGATGTAATTGTTATGCATACATAATCTTAGGCATATTTACTTGTTCTTTCAAAGAGTTGAGACATTAGGATATAAAAACACTTACTCAATGAAACATCGGTAGGTTTCCTTTATTTGACTCATGCATGTTGAACCTCTCAAACACTTTATCATTGGTGGTGGCATTTTCTATTATTTATTTTGTCTTTTATTAGCTAATTGGGCTTACACTCCTCGAGCCCATTAGTATTAGTCTAGTTTATGTTATGTTATGTGTTTGATACATCATACCTCAAATGAGGCTATATATGACTTTTTGTAACCTTGATTCTCATAATAAGAAATTTTCTTCACATAATATCAAAAGCACTTGTCTAGTTTCCACAAAGGATCCTCCTTTCTCTCCTAAGATTGTTCTTCTTCTTCTCTTCTTCCTCCCCATCCCACTTGAGTGCCATCCCTCCCTTCCCCCTTCCCCCGTGTCCCCCTCCTTGAGTTCTGCCTACTAGCCACCATCAACGACTATTCACCACCACAGTGGTGCACGCGGTTAGCCGCCACAACCTACTGTTGGGCATGCGATTGGGAGTCATATGCTAGCACATCATTGCTACTGCTGCCAACCAGATGGTTGTCTGGGACAACAACCACCATCTTGTTGTCTCATCTTGGGAGATCCCTATTCCAATTTTCCTGATATTTAATGGGAAAGTCATATGATACTATCACCTTTGGATTTGCACTTGTGGAGATCTAAATGATGCTCCTCCCTTTTTCCATCACCCACCTATCTGAATGGTGGCTTGTTTATTTTGACATTGTAGGGATTTATTTCTAAATACAAGGGTGTGACAATCTCATCCTTCTCTTTCTATTAATTTATTTCTCATGTATTTTCCCTGTGTACATGGGTGAGTGCAAATATTTGTTAGGGATATATTATTTTCTTCCTAGCATAGTGCATCATTCTTGTGATAATTCTTACATCCTTTCTTATTTCCAGCTTTCCCCTCTCATTATGTATCTTAGTAGTGATTTCTCATATCCTCCATTGTTCTACGGGTGTACTACTATGATATCATTCTCCACTCTTGTTCTACTGGGGTGCTAATTTGATATATTTTTCCACTAACCTACCGATGTAACCTTTTCATCCTATATGAATACATAGATGGTGACAAAGAATAACCTTAGACAATTATCTATGATGACAATGATCCTATGTCCATAATCAAGCTGAATGGAGATAATTACCTTCTCTAGATGAATTCTATCTAAACCATCCTTGAGTCTAATCATAAGGTGAAATTCATTGACAAGCCTAATTAGGATACCCCTGAATGGAAATAGGGTAATAGCCAAGTCAAAAGTTGTCTATAGAACAACATGAAACCTTCTATTGCCTTGAAGAACGTTTCTTAAAAACTACAAAGGAATTGTGGGATGCATTTCACGGTCACTACATGCATGATAAGAATGCTTTGAGGTTGTATAAAACATGGGACAATTATTTGGTGAAAATCAGGTGATAGGACCCTTGATGAATATTTTGACTCCATTGTCATCTTATCTCAGCAGCATGACTATTTTTAGCCTATCACTTCTGAGGATCAAACCAAAGAGCAATCCAATCTTGTCACAACAAAAAAATTCTTATTCTTCTCCATCCATCACGTGCTCTGGTATGCAACATTGTCTTGGTAGGTGACAACTTTCTCTCTCTGGAAGTTGTTCTCTTATCTACAATGATTGCATGCCTGAAAATTGTATTCTACTGCACCAAAGTCGCAACTAGTGATTACTGTCATTTCCTTTGGATGAGTATGTGGTCGTGGACGAACCCTAGGCCATAATGCACTTTCTACAACAAGTTAGGCCATTTAGAGAAAAATTATATCAAAATCACAATCATCCCTATGGGTTTAGTAGTAACACTGGGACTGGACATTCTATCCAAGTATTAGACAATCAGACTATTATAATCTCTTCAGCTAAGTATGAGAAATTTTATGGATGACTCTCAATAGGATCCCCCATAATCTATAGGATTTGGGGATTCCTTGATCATGTAGTCTATTGTGACATCTTTGGTTCATCTATCCTCCAACCAAGGCAATGCAGAGACCTCTATAATGGCATCTATTTCTCCTTAAATTATTGATTCCTACACCACCCAAAATATGTCTAGTATGATACGCCTTTCCTCTACTAAAACTCAGTTTCCTACCTCATTTGTCACTTTGGCATATGGGTCCATTAAAACGGTTCAACAATGTGGAAGTGTTAATGTCTCACCCAGTCTCAAACTTCAATTTGTTCATTATGTTCCTCATCTTCCATTTAATTTAATGCATGTTGCTAAGTTAGTCGATTCTTTTACTGCCAATGTCACCCTTGCTAGTCATAGTTTTGTGATGCAGGATTCTCAGACTTTTTGGACAATTGGTTCGGGTTCTAGAGCCTTGATTACTTTTATGATGTCGTTCTATATTCTAGTCTTCATGTAAGAACACCTCTTCATCTTCACCAAAGTTATGGTCATCCCTCTCTAGAATTTGATGCACCTGGAGCCCTCTTGATCTAGTCTAAAAAGTCTTCCATGAGATTCGTCTGAGTTTGGGAAGCAACACAAGAGTTCGTTCCCTAGAAAAACTAGTTTCTGTTCTAAAGCTACCTTTGATGTTATTCATAGTGACATTTGTGGCCCCTTTTGAACCACTAATTTTGATGGTTTCCATTCTTTCATTACCTTTGTTAAGGATTTCTCTCACATGACTTGGTTATATCTATTTTTATTCAGTGATGAATTTCTTGATGTTTTTCAGAATTTGCATACAATAAATTTGATACAATTTAATAAAAGCATTAAAAATTATCGAACGAACAATGTTTTGGAATATGTTTTACATCAAGTGTTTTGTTTATATATAGAACTTGAACCATCCATCAACGTTCTTGATCTCACACCCTACAAAAAAATGGGGTGGTAAAATGTATAAATCATTGTGTACATGATATTTCTCACGCTCTTATGTTTCATGGTAAATTACCTAATATGTATTGGTTCGAAACTATTCTCGCTTCCTTCTACCTTATCAATCGGTAACCATATTTTGTTCTTTATAACAAGACCCTTTTTCAGCTATCTTTCTTACACAAGTAAATTTCCATCTTCCTATGTGGGTTTTTAGGTGTATTGGTTTTGTGCATAACGTTGACCCAAAAACATATAAACTGGGTCCCCTCTCTATTAAGACAATTTTCCTTGGATATTTCACCATTTAGAAAGGTTATTGTTGTTATAGTTTAAGAAACGATCACATGTATGTCTCTACTGAAGCTACCTTTCATGAATCTAAGATGTTCTTTAATTCTACGTCAATATCCACTTCTCATCATCCTCAACCTACAAATGAGTTTGTTGAGCATGATGTTACTGACCTAGTGGATCATTAATTCATCCCCCACCCTCATGGAATTCTTCCTCCTTCATCACAACACCCAACACCAATGGTCACATATGAGCATCTAGCACATCCCATGGCTCTCTGGAAATGTATCCTCTCTTTGCACTCTTCACCATCATGTATCTCATACGTGTTGCCTATCAAAGATTCATATACTACTAAATCCATTTCCCAGAAGCTTGACTGTATTCAGATTCCCAAACACTATGTGAGGCCCTTCAGTACCTTGGTTGGAAATTCGTGATGCTTAAGGAAATGACAACACTACGTGACAATGGTACTTGGGATCTTTTCCATCCTCCACCAGAAAAAAAATATTGTTGGTTGTTAGTGGGTCTTCTCTATCAAATTTAATTCATATGTATTGATGGAGCAATTTAAATATTGACTTGTTATCAAAGCATTCACTCAATCATATACCATGGATTTCTTTTAAACCTATCATCGGTCACCCATATTTCTTTTGTCAAGATTCAAATCTCACTTACCACTCACATGGAATGGCTTCTGCTCCAACTTGACATTAAAAATATCTTCCTTCATGGTGATTTAGAATAGGAAGTGTATATGAAATAGCTCCCAGGTTTTTGTACTCGTGGAGAGTCTTCTAAAAAATCTATCATCTCAAACACTCTTTGTATGGTCTCAAGAAATCACCACGGGCTTGGTTTACAAGACTCTGTGGAAATCTTGCTAACCTAGGTTTCTCCATATCATTTAGTGTACATTGTCTATTATTTGATTCTTCTCAAGATGGAACCATCATCCTGACTATCTATGCTAATGATGTCATTATCATTGGTAGTGATGCTCATGGAATTTCAACACTGAAATAGGAACTCCAACAACATTGTAAAAACCAAGGATCTTGGATAACTTCGCTACTTCTTGGGTATAGAGGTGCTACATTCTCATCAAGGCACTTATTTATCTTAGTATAAGCATGTCATGATGGTATGCTGGATTCTAAGACTATATCTTTGCTCATAGACTATCACAATAAAGTTTCCCGATCTTGAACAATATTGACACACATTTGGGAAACTTGTCTCTCTTAAAATTACTTGACCATATATTCTTTTTTTGTTAGTATTTTAGTCAACACATGGATAAGCCTATTGTGTCCCACTAGAGTCAGGTAGAGTGCATTCGATGTTATCTAAAAAGTGCACCTGGAAGATGTATCCTTTACGAGAATTCACAATCTACAAATATCTCTATGAAATCCTATGTGGGTTCTGATTGCGATGGAGATGTGAATGATATAGGATCTATTCAGGTTTTTGGATTCTTGTGGGAGGTCATCCCATTAGTTGATAGAGTAAGAAGCACTCTATTGTGTTTCAATCCATTCTTAAGGCATAATATCATGCCATGGCACACTCCTACTACAAAACTAAATGAGTGATATCTATTCTTCAAGAATTAGGTTTCCTCTCTCTTACCCAACAACTTTCAAGTGTTATAATCAAGAAACTATACATATTTTTAATAATCTAGCTTTAATGAAAATAAGAAGCACATTGAGGTTGATTTCCACTTCATGAGAGGTTTGATATGTGACAAGAAGATTAATATGCCATATGTAAAGATTGGAGAATAGACTGTCAATATCTTCACCAAGCCACTTACACCTTCATCCTTCTCCTATATGTGTGGCAAACTGGGAATACATGATGTGTACTCTCCATATATAGAGGGAAAGATGTTGGTGGTATTTTCTGTTATTTATTTTCCCTTATATAAGCTAATCAGGCTTAGTCCCCTCAAGCACATTATAATTAGTCTAGTTTATGTTATGTAGTGTCTATGGTACATTATACCTTAAGACAAGGCTATATACATGACTCTTTGTAGCCCTGATTCTCAAATTAAGAAATTATCTTCACAGTCATTGTATGTACTTTCACTAAGACCAAGAAGCCTTATAGATTTATATTTATAGATCATGATTCCTTGAATAAGTATGCTTTATCTATGTACTTCATGGAGAAAGTGCTTTCCAACCAACTATTAATCTATTTAAGAATAGGGATGCTATATCCCATTGATAGTATGGAATCTACATACAATAAGAGAAATACAACTATGCTCACACTATTCTTCCTATAAATACAATGTTCATTATTATTTTCTATAAATCAACCTATTTGATTGTCTCATAAAATCAAGATTTCAACTTCTAGATTCTTTCTTTAGTCCATAGCTTAACCTAGTAGCTTACATCCTTTATTGGATTCATTCAGGGCAATCACGTTGGTAGTATGTAGTGAGAAATAATCAAATGATGATTGTATTGGCTTACATTGTGATCAATTTGAATTAAATTAATGCCATTACAAATAGTATGCCTTCTTAAATCTATGATAATGAATAACTATAATAATATCCTAAGAATGTCTTGACTTCAAGACATATGGTTTGGATTGAGGAATAGAAACATGAGATCATGTGTATAGTTAAGAGTACACATTCTTCTTATGTCCCTAGTTAGTTATTATTTTGAAAGTTATAGGACAAGAAATAAGAACAATATGTATGTTTAGTATTAACTATATGTCTTTAGTCATGATATTGGAAATCATACATAGGCAATTTTTAGAGAACAAGTTGTAGTGGAAAAACCCAATTTGAGTATGATAAATAGATGTCATGAATGATAGTTCGATTTGACAGTGGTGATTGTGGTCCTTAGACTTGAAGTCACTGTAATGATCGCATTTTGTTTTGTATAGTTTAACACTTCCAATCATGACCTTGCATAAGGGTTTCCATGTAGGTAGTGCTTGGGAGCACTGTAACACATGTGTATTACTATAGTGATGCAGTTGGTATTTGTCCCTCCTATTGGAGTGATATCCATGTCCACTTGACGAGTGATACTCTAAATGCATGAGCATGCTCATGTGAGTCAACATCTGATATTGAGCTAATATGCATCTCAAGTAGTCTACTCTGGATCAAGAAACAAAGTCTGAACTTTGAGAGGATAATGTTCCACGCCTCGTATTCAATCTAGATATTGAATATATAGGGACTATGTGATCATTATAACATTGGTCACAATAAGAGGTTGAATATATTCATCAAGTTCTCTAATTACTTGGGTGGCAATGAAGTCTTTATAGATTCCAATCATTGTCTGTGAAGTTATAATATGATCGTAGACATCACCACCAACATAATTTGGAGCCTATAGGATTGCATGCATAGAATGCATGGTGTTACACCAACATCCCACAATAACCTCTAATCATGTGATTAGGTCATAAGTTGAGGATTTAACATAATACAAAGATCACTCCTGACTTTTTCTTTAGTTTCAAACTCTTTGTTTCATCACATTCAATCATGTAAACTAACTTTGCAAGGGAAATAAAACCTTGATTTCTCTAATCTATTTCCAAAAATAAATATATATATCTAGATATTCATGTTGTTTCTCACATCTCCATGTACATGCAACTTGATAATAAGATACACACTCTAAAAATGAGGGGAAAAGGTTACACATCATCTCATTATTATGCAAGGACCTAGAGTGACAAGGACATACTAAGCTTGACTAATCTAATATTTATCTCTTGTGGCAGATCTACTCTGGCATTGACATTCTTCAAATCACATGTTTTCCCTTAAAATTGTGAGTAGAGGGTTGAGCCTACTCGCTCAGTGAATGGGTACTTCAAAGAAATAGTTTGAAGCATACAGACAATCAGAGTTATATTATTGAGTAACTAAATATAAAGTAGAACAATAACAAGCTATAAAGAAACTAATCATTTACAAACAAATGTATGATAGGTTACTCTATATGACTAAAAACGGTAAATCAGTCACTAAACATTCTTGATCAATTACAAAGGAAACTAGTAATTCAAAAACATACTTAGAAAGTTACTCTAGACATTTCCAAGGAATAAATAAATAATTGCACACACTCGATTAATCCTACATTCATCTTATTATTCCATGAGCCCATTTGAAGTGTACCACGACATGTGAAAGCATTGCAGCAAGCTATGACCGTATTGTACAAGGCTTAGAACCATGCTTGGGTTCCTAAGCCTATCTCTCAAATAAGACCTCGTATCCAATGAGACACGCCATGTCTGGCTCTTGGAGCTTAATGGGAGCGGTTGGATATCTCGAATCCTCCTCTCAACCTAAGTGCTTAGGTAGAGAGTCAAAGCCCTCAGGCTTGTTATGCATCAGCAAACCTACCAAAGATGTCCGTTGATCAATAAAACTTTGTATTTGTGGACCTACCGAAGATGTTCATGAACCAGAATACTTAGGTACCACTTGCATCCCCAATTGTTGTTGGATACCAATAATTTAAGGACTCTACCCTTAGTGGCCTAAACCCCCGCACCCCACTGGTGTGCTCCGGCCTACCTCGACCTATACAGAATACCTCTAGTCAGGAAGCACGTCTCCTCCCCACAAAGTAGGCCTCTTGTAAAGGATTCTATAGTGTTCAGGGCATCTAAATATCTAATTCATTCTTTAAATTCACTATTCAATCATCAAATAAAATTACTTACTTTAGCTTTATAAATAGTTTCTTCCATAGATCGTCTGCAATATGAACTACAAACTAAACTGTTGAGCATCACCACATCACATACTAATAAACACTGATATAAAAATATTTGATTCATTAAATTCCCTAACCTCAAGATTTCATTTGCCTCATTGACATATCACATGATTCACATAAGGTTTTAATGTCTCATAAATTTTCACTGAATCAAGATCGCTTCCAACAATTCACATATATCTAAACACATATATGAAATCCTAGAATGAACTAAACTAGGGTTTCACATCATTCACTGACATATCATGCATCAAGAATAACCTTGAATAAATGAATTTATAATGATTAAAGAATCACATGCATTGGATTTCATGATGTTTATTCCCAAACTTTCAACTTTCCATTCATGTTGGATTTCATCCTCTTTATTGAGATATCAAGCAAACACTAATAACATCAAATGAAATACAAGATAGTATCTAACATATGTGTACTACACATTCAGATAAAACAATCATTCAAAAACAAGGAGGCTCAAATAGGCAAAGTTCTTTATTCAATTATTCAACAGTTTCAGACATAACTAAAAACCCAATATTTTAGTATATTCTTATAACTTCTACAATAACTTTAGAAATTCAAATTTATATTATTTTTAACCATTTCTAGTATAGTATCATCTAAAATTCATCACAATAAGAAAACAATCCATTTCTAGATCATCTTTCATAAGCTTATACTGAAAGGAAAATTTAGGGTTTGTAGTCACAACAGAATTGAAGATTATTGAGGCTTTTGACATGCAATTATAGTTTAATGGAAGTACCCACTCACCTAAGCTTTGAAAATACCATAAAACAAAGACCAACATCTAAAATTTTAGAGTCCATATCAAACTCCTAACAATTCATCTATTTCTTCTTCCTTCCAACTCAAAATCCCTAGGAATGAAGAATTACAGAGAAAGAGTGAGAAAAGGGGGCGATTTGCTACCATTTTGAACTAAATTAGAGGAGGGATAGAATCTTGACATGTGAGAGAACAATCACCTAGAAAAGCTATCTAGAGATGACAAACTTACTTGATTTCATCTACTCTCATAAGAGAAAACCTTAGATTGTCATCTTCACGACTTTTTCCATCCTAATCCTAACTCTTCCTCTCTCTCTCTCTAGGAAAACCTTAGATTGTCATCTTCACAACACTCTCCATCCTAATCCTAACTCTTCCTCTCTCTCTCTAGGATTTTGTTTCTCTAGAATGAATCACAAAATATGGGAGATCCTAGTGTGATATGTTGATCATATAGAGAAATGAAGGTGTTTGGGTCAATTGTAAATTAGATCTACTTTGTACTTTCTTTTATTTTAGCAGACTTTTCTATAATAAAAATTTTACTATAAATCATTCATTAAATAGTTTAATGATCCTAAAAATTATGAAAGCTTATCATGTTGTATAAAACATTATTTTATAGCTCCAATAAAATTTTTGGATCATTCTAAGATACCAATAATTAACTAAAAATTAAACACTACACTATTGAATAGCAGTTTGCAGAATGGTCAGTTGAAGTGTAGTTTGACCAATAACTACATTCAAAGAACATCTAAATATTATGAAATTTTACACTAGAAAGTATGATTGAGTTATCAATATCATATCTATATTGCAAATACATCCCAAGTTACATATAAAATATTAAAACACATTTATCTAACTACTATACCTATCAAATTTTGTATTTATGTACTATTAGAACCCTAATTCTAGCAATTAGGGTTTACACTTCTCAAATCCTAATCGGTCAAATTAAAATCATAATTAGAGTTCCTTATTAGGTTTAAAACATCAGAATTGATCTAGCATCATTAAGTAGGTTTAATCAATGGTCAATCTAATTAAGTATGTAATCATCTAGGTAAACCTTAGTTTACCATTAAGCTCAAACACAATCATAACACATAGGGAAGAAGAATACAATCATGATCACATGATTGGTTACTAAAAGGTTTAGGTAATCAATTAAATCATTGATGGACTAAAAAGAATCCTCATCGTGTAATTGGACTATCTCTAATCGCCCGACTAGACAAACTCCATTCTCTTGACTAGACTGCCTCTAATTGGTCAAGTGGATGGTTTGTGGGTGGGCTGCTAAAAAGCGGTTGTTGTCCTTTTGCTTTCTAGGGTTTATTTTAAAATTCATGCTTCCCTATCTTTCTTACATGTGGGGGCATGGCGAGAAGTATTTTGGGGAAAATTGTTATGTGACATAAAGAGATACTTTTTGAGAGACCTTCGACCAACTATCTTTACCCAAAAGGAATGAAGAGAAGGGGATAGGTTGTGTAAAAGTAGCATGTTGGAAATGGAAAGGATAATCCTTCCACATCGGCTCTTAGAATGCAAAGGGGAGTTCATATCACGTGTATGTATAATGTGGAGAAGTGTACATATTGGTAGCAATGTTGGGAGATCATTTTCGATGTGGATCTACTCTATGATAAAGGTATACTCTCACAGACTCTACTCCCCATTATATTACTATTGATGTGACATGCTTGTATATACGTGAAGAAATATTTTTGTTGTTTTTTCTTCCACTGTGCATATCTCTCTCTCCATGTATTCCTACAATGGCATTAGAGCCACATTAATGTACTATATCTTGGGATTTACAATCAACATGATCATATTTATTTTATACCATTTTTGTTGTTACATATGATGTGAATGATTAACTATTAATATGAATATCCAATAAATCCCACCTACATTACATCATGAATTTTTGATACAACTGGTGGGGTCAACTCAAAAATATATATGATTTTATCCTAATGCATAGAAATATCACTGTATGCATTTCTGCGGATGTCAAAAGTGCTTCATGGGGATTTTATCATATGAAAAAGATGTTATCCTTTATATATATATATATATGTGCATATACATATACATATACATATACATATACATATACATATACATATACATATACATATATATATATATATATATATATATATATATATATATATATATATATATATGTGTGTGTGTGTGTGTGAGAGAGAGAGAGAGAGAGAAATAGAGTGTGTGTGTGTGGGTATGTATGTGCATGTATGTGTATGACCTATGTTATATCTATTAATCACACTATAAGGACCCTAACCCACATTTTGGGATAACCCTGTTTGTTTTGCCTATGTATGTTGTTAAAACCTTGATCTAACCATCTAAGATATACTTAGGGCATGTAGAAAGCTTTAGTTTCTTATTTGAGCTTGTTTGAAGGATGCTTGTATTTTGTGGTGAGATTTTAGTGCAATTGAGTAGGGGTTGATGTGCAAATTTTCCATCTTTAGAGTGTTCCTTCCCTCTCTTGGTATCATCTAGAGAGAGAGAGAGATGGGCACCTTGTTTGTATCTTGGTTGTGTGGTTATATCCTTGGTGATGTGTACACTACTACAGAACATGCCTTTAGCGTCAGTTAATTAAGGGCTTTAGTGTCGGTTTCCAAGCGACACCCAAGTGGGTGCCGCTAAAGGTGGACCCCTTCAGCATCGGTTCCCAACCGACGCCAAAAAGTTTCCCGCCACCGAAAATGTGCCAGTAAAGGGACTATAGGCGTCGGTTTTTTAAGAAAACTTACAATATAGAATTGTTACAGATGTCGGTTATTAAAAGAACCGACGTCACAATGCTTCCCGCCACCGAAAATGCGCTCGTAAAGGGCCTATAGGCATCAGTTTTATAAGATAACCGACGCCATCTCCCCTAGGACCACGGTCGTGTTTCCCAACACGGTTGTGGTTCCTAGCCATATTAGCTGAACCGACGTCAGTTTTATGCAAATAACCGATGCCATATCCCTTGCCTGCCACCACGGCCGTGATTCCCAGCACGGCCATGGTTCCTGGCCACATAGACGTTGGTTTTTTATCAAAAACCATTGTCGTATGTCTTTGGTGTCGGTTTTGTTCAAATAACTGACGCCTATGTTAAGATTTTTTTTTCTTATCAGTTTGTAGGCCTGCTGTATGGCTGGTCAGCAGGATGCGAACCTACAGTTCAGTTCTGAACTGTAGGTTTACAACATCCATTGATATCAGCCAACATGCCAAAAACCTTCAAAATTAACAAGATGGACAATATTATATATATGTGATTCACACACATGTATAAGCACATTTCATTCATATTATTTTTTCATCAAACACATGTAGAAATTAGTAGCAACCTACAGTTCCATTCATTTCATCTCTTTTCACATTCAGACACATGTTGAAACATTTATGTATTGATCATCTTCACACACATATGATAATTCATAAAAAATCATTCACATTCACACAAAAATAATTATGAGAACAAAGTTATTCTTTATTCATCATTGTCATCATTGTCAATAAAATTATATCTAAAAATTCCAACTCTTTGTAGGGCTTTTTCCCATTCTTCTCTTACATCATCCAATTTATCTCTCGTATAGGGAGCATGTACATCGAAACGCTTTCCACCTGTCCTGAAGTCAGTAGTTTTAAAGACCTGCAAAGAGAATGACGTATATATATAATTAATAATAGATAATAAGATTGATATATTTCATATTATCTAATGAAACTATGTATAATACATGTTGTATCTTATCGATTTCCATGACAGCATGTTTGATGATTAGGTCCATAAATAGCATCACATAGTAAGCACATGCCCAGCCATTGTCTTGTGTAGTACACTACAAATTGAAACATACAAAATATTAAAAAATACAAATAAGCACAGTTCACATAAATAATATATACATTAGAGTCAGAAAATTACTTTGACTTCTCCCAAATTAGTGACAGATCCTTTTTCCTGGGGACCTTTCCTCCAGCTTTTTTGTACTCTTGTAAAGCCCTACATATTTTAATGTAACCCATTAAATTGCATAATTAAATAGTAATGTAGTAACAAATGTTAACAAATATAAAAACATGAAATATTTCTCACGAGAATAATGGCCTTTTAATTGCATGTCCATATAATACCAACTCATTCCCCGCAGGATCTAGATAATAGACAGTGAATGTCTTGGGGACAATAACTAGTAACTCCCAATGCCTACCACTACAGGTAAGAAAGTTAAAAATTAATAACTCAAAATCCACAATAAAAATATAATTTTCTTAAGTCCAAATTATAAGCAAAGTAAACTGACTCGACATTGAATGGAGCTAATATCACTATCTTCTTATTTTTACTAAAATATTCAAAAGCATCACAGAAGTATGAAATAACTGAAGAAGGGTATGTATCTACAAGACTAATCAAAGATGGAACCAAAAATCCCACATGGGAAAACCCAAAATATCTACATATCTTGTGTAAGTGGCTACAAAACATGTATTACGTATGCATTAATATATAAGAAACCAGATCACAATATATAAAACAAGGTATATGGATGTATAAACAAGATCTCACCATATCCACAACTCTATCATAGATGTGTTCAACCATTGATAATTAAACAACTCCAAAATATCTTGTATAAATATCTTGTTTTTGTATGATTGACCTGCATTAATACCTATGCATTAATATGTACGTATGCAGAACTTGTATTGTGTATGCATTAATACATATGCTAAACTTGTATAAATAGATTGTTATCGTATGATTTACTTGCAACATCCTCCGGAATAGTAACAATTATAGGGCAATTTGTATCATGTTCGTCGATCCATACTGCCACACCCCTACAATTAGGACCTATCGAGGTGTGTAGGTCCCTTGGAAGCCAACTTGGTAGTCGAGGAGGTGGAGGCCGAGATGTAGCGTGTCTCGTCTTCTTGACCTGTATATATAATTTCAGTTCAATTGACTCATATATACACACTAACAAATTAAAGTAATGGAAATTTATCATACAATATCAGTATAGAGGGCATCCTCTTCGGGCCATAGTATCACTTCACCTACTGTCTCACCAAGTGTTTCAGCATCTGGGTGTGCATGAGGCAGTGCAAGATCCATCCAGTTGGGGAATACATGTATCGGGCTCACACGTACCACACCATCTGGTACTGGATACCCATGAAACATGCACCATTTAAGGGGTGGGTAAGCCGACGCCTTTGCAACAATATATTCTTCACTTTTTAGTTGGAATGCCTTCAACCCCTATAAATTTACGTAAAGAATGTTATATGTATATATACACAAACATATCTTCTTGAACAGACTAGCTATCATGTCATAAAAATACTTATAGAGGACGTGCTAGGTGGTGGGTCTACAAGATTACTCCCAACCACTTCTACAATAGGAGAAGAGCGGCCCACCACATGTACTGTCTGAGTGGCAGGCTGAGACGCCTGCCACTTCTCCATTGCTTCTTGGATTCTCTTCTCAATTAATGAATCTACCTATACATGGATAAAAGAAATGCTAGCTTCTGATTATTGAATTCCCTTTTGCAATAACATTCTAAAATAAGAATAGGTTACCTAAGCTTGTGAAAGTCCCGCTTTTGGGACAGTTTTGCGCTGGGATGGCCCAAAGAACACTTTGATGCCCATACTAGTGCATGCACCCCGAACATGTCCAGGATGCTTTGGGATACCTAGAGCAACTGTCTGTCAGTTCATCCCTTGTGCCCTGAGGGATGAACTAGCCTTCCTTCATCTGCTCGTGCAGCTCCCGCTAATCACCATCAACAAAAATTAGTAAGTAAACATAACAATAATCAATATTGATCGATTGCTCTTAGAGTTGATTTTTACCATTTTTGCAGCCGCCTCAGCAGTTGCGGGCTTCGATATGTCTCCCTTCTTATTTTGCCTCCCAGCTATCCACATATCATGGCGAGGCAGAGGTGCGGGAGCAGTAATAGAGGACTCTATAGTCTCTTGAGTAGCAGTAGGCTGAGCAGACTCAACCTATAGTCTTTGGCAAACGACTGCATATCCTCTTGGATCCATTGTGTGGTCGTGCACATTCAGTGCACGCCTTGCTCTTTGCGCCTCATTGAGGGCCTAGTTAGTTAGCACATTGATTTGGTTAGTAACACTAAAGGTTAATCTTGAATAGGTGAATACATAAAAACATATATTAATTAAATTGGGAGTGGCGCTTAATACCTTGAATTCATCTACTTTTCTTTGGGTAACAAACACCTCCCAGTCTTTGGGGTCCAGGTAGTTCCATTGCTTTGTGGCTTCCTTCTGCCTAAATTTATTTTTTAAAGAGAATACAAACACAAATTATTAGTGTAGAGTTAGTGAAATAGTGATCAATGTCTAGAATTGGGAATCAATCAAGAACCTCTTATCAGCATCACATATGTAATCTCATGTGAGATTGGTCCTATAGTTCCTTAGGACCCTCCCACAACATTGCATCACATATTTATGATGCAACTTTTCATCCAGATCAAATATGCTCTACAAATTAAATAGAATTGCTATTAACTAGTATCCTAAAAATTAGTAATCTACACAAATAGAATTACAAATAATAATAACTCACACATAGTTCCTTCCATATGTGGTCTTTCTTCCCCTTAGGAACTTTATGCTAGGATTCTAGGATAGGACTGCAATGGATGTGAGTAAGAACCCCAAGATATGAAACAAATGAGTTGCGGTTCACTCCATATGGATTTCCTGCATGATCGAAATCCACAGCCAATTTGGGTCCATTGCCCCTTTGCTGTATCAACTTGTTCATCATTGTGATGCCCCTCACTTTCTCAATTTTCTTTTGTTGCTCATCAAGTGTTGTAATTTCTTCAGGGGGTACATCAACAACCTAAAATTTGATTAAAAAAAACACACTTACATGATATAATTATAAATGAACACATAGATAGAAACCTCAGGGATATATTCTTAAAACTTACATTATCAGGCGGCACAAGCACGTCCTCACCCTCACGGTGATCATCAGCACAGTCATCATGGGAATGCTCAGCCATCTGAAATTTCACATTCAAATTATAAATTTCACCACTACTACAGAAGTGCCTTTTAGTGTCAGTTGTTTAACCCCCTTTGGCGTCGGTTTCTGAACGACGCCTATGTGGGCGCCGCTAAAAGGTTGGACACTTCAGCGTCGGTTAAAAAACCGACGCCTATTTAACATAAAGGCGTCGGTTTATTATAAAACACCGACGCCAAAAGGGTTCGCGCCACAGAAAACAGCGTCATCTAGGACGCTTTCTGCGTCGGTTATATACTAAAACACCGACGCAAAAAAGTGTCCTAGATGACTCCCATTTCCTGTAGCGCGAACACTTTTGGCGTCGGTGTTCAACAAAAAACCGACGTTGTAAGTCTGTGCTGACGGTTATCGGTAAATAACCGACGCCTATTTCTATTTTTTTTTTATAAATCTGTTTGCAGGCCTGCTATGGTTGGTCAGCAGGATGAGAACCTGCAGTTCAGTTTTCTGAACTGCAGGTTTACGACATCCATTGATATCAGCCTACAAACAGGCCACAAACCTGCAAAATTAACATAAAAAGATTCACACAAGTAGATACATTCAGACATCAATTCAATTGTCACGTTCACACATATAGAATCATTCAAATACATGTTTTAACATTCAGAAACATTCATTTACAAAGTATCATTCATCATCACTATCAACATCCCAATTATATCTTACAGTTGCCACTGTTTGTACATCTATTGCCCATTCTTCTCTTACTTCATTTAATGATTCCCTCGTATATGGAGCATGTACATTTTTTAAGCGTTTGCCTATAGTGTGGTCAGTTTTAAACACCTGCAAAGAGAATGATGTATATATATAAGTAATAATATAAAAATAAGATTGATATATTTCATACTAACTAATGAGACTATATATAATACCTCATGTATGGTATCGATGTCCAATGCGGCATGTTTGATAATCATCTGCATAAATCGCATCACATAGTATGTGCATGCCCAGCCATTGTCTTGTGTAGCGCACTATAAATTGAAACATACAAATTAATACAACTAAGCACAATTCACATCAATAATATATACATTGGAGTCGGGGAGTCGGGAACTTACTTTTACGTTCTCCCAAGACAATGGCTGGTTCTTTTTCCTTGGGACCTTTCCTCCAGCATTTTTGAATGCATCTAAACCCCTACATGTTAATATAACACACTAAGTTGCATAAGTAAATAGTAATGTAATAAAAGATGTTAACGGATATAAAAAATGAAATATTTCTCACCAGAATAATGCCATTCTGGTTACGTGTCCAATTTTAGTGTTTAATGTACTTCCTGCGGGATCTAGATAATAAACAGTGAACGTCCCGGGGACAATAACTAGTAACTCCCAATGTCTACCACTAGAGGTAAAAAGTTAACAATTAATAACTCAAAATGCAAAATAATAATGGAATTTTCTTAAGTCCAAATTATAAATAAAGCAAACTTACTTGACATTGAATGGAGCTATTATTATCGTCTTCATTTGATGACCAAAAATTGTAAAAGCATCTATACAGTATTGTTGAACACTATCAGGGTCTTTAGCTACCATACTAATCAATGATGGAATCAAAAATCCCACATGATCATATGCAAATTGTTTGCAATGATCTTCGATTAACTAGCTGCAAAACATATAGACGTATGCATTAATATATAAGAAACTAGATCACCGGATCTTACACAAGGTATATGGATGTATAAACAAGATCTCACCTTATCCATGTCTCTATCATTGATGTATTCAACCAATCATACATAAACAGCTCAATAATATCTTGTATAAATAAAGAGTTGTCGTATGATTGACCTGCATAATCTGCATCAAATGTGATTGTTCACATTCTAGGCCAACAAACACATGTGATGTCATTCTTATATATAATAAATGTGTACCACCTATCCCATCCTTGAACACCTAATCTCACTAGTAAGTGTATAATGTGTATTGGGTTTTCAAGAAAATTTCGGCAGCATTTCCCCGCTATTCTCTAAGTACATATGTACTTAGAGAACAAACGGGGAAATGCTACCGAAATTTTCTCGAAAACCCAATACACATTATACACTTACATCCTAAGTGAGATTAGGTGTTCAAGAACAGTCCCACACCGGGGACTATCTAAGATTTACTCCTAATGAGTAAATCTTGGACGGGTTTCTAGGCCAACAAACACATTTGATGTCATTCTTATATATAATAAATGTGTACCACCTATCCCATCCTTGAACACCTAATCTCACTAGTAAGTGTATAATGTGTATTGGGTTTTCAAGAAAATTTCGGCAGCATTTCCCCGTTGTTCTCTAAGTACATATGTACTTAGAGAACAAACGGGGAAATGCTACTGAAATTTTCTCGAAAACCCAATACACATTATACACTTACATCCTAAGTGAGATTAGGTGTTCAAGAACAGTCCCAAACCGGGGACTATCCAAGATTTACTCCTAATGAGCCAATCTTGGACGGGTTTCTAGGCCAACAAATACATGTGTTGTCATTCTTATATATAATAAATGTCTATAAAGTACAGGCAACATGGTTAATCCTAATCAATAGAGCATTATTAAATAATAAATCAAGAAATCAATAGTTTCAAACAAAAGGTCTAGGAATCTTTACTAGACATTATATGTATCCCTAATCATCATATTTAACATACTACATTATTATGAACATCCAGATCAGATTAAGATCATACTATGTTATAACCATTGGTTTAATAACCCTATTTCTGCATGTACATGTTTATCAACTTTAAAACCCTATAATTCATGAAATCATTCTAATTCAATTTAATATGTTGGGATCACATAATTATATAATGACATCAGAATATATAGAAGAATCATAATTAACATGATTAACAACATGCTCATCAAACTAGGGTTTTCTTGAATATCATCTAATATTTGTGTACTAGACATTATATTTATCCCTAATCATCATATTTAACATACCATTATTATGAACATCCAGATTAGATTAACTCTAATCAAATACATTACATGCATTTTTATCACAACAATTTGATCGATGCATAAAAAAGCAGAGCAGCTAGCAGCGGGAAGACCAACCTTGTCAGAGGGAAGAAGGCAGAGGCTCCGGTGGCTCTGGCTGGAGAAATAGCTAGCAGCGACGGCGGTGGAGGAGCAGCTAGCAGCTCCGGTGGCTCTGGCGGTGGTTGCGGCGGCGCGACGACGGTGGAAAAGCACCAGGCGGCGCCGAAGAGTCAGGCGTGGCGGCGGCCTCAGGCGCTTGGAGCAGCAGGGGCAGGCAGCAGGGGCGGGCAGTAGGGGCGGCGGAGAAGGGGGCGCGGAGAAGGAGGAGTGGTGGTGGAGAAGGGGGCGCCGGAGAAGGGGGCGCCGGAGAAGAAATAGCCGGAGAAATGGCACTGGAGAAGAAATCGCCGGAGAGAAATCGCCGGCAGCAGAGAAATAGGGTAATTGCTCGCAATGAAACAGAAGAAAGGGGAAGAGTCGGGCGATCGCAGAGTATAAGTTCCCAAATAGCGTCGGTTGTTTTAACAACCGACGCCTAAAATCTTTAGCGTCGGTTGTTTGCAACAACCGACGTCCAATTGGACGATATTTTCATGAAATTGTTTGGCGGGAACCACCTTCAGCGTCGGTTATAAAAGGATAACCGACGCTGAAAGTGACACTTTTTGCGCAAATTTTCATCGCACATAGGCGTCGGTTTATACCTACATGACCGACGCTGAAAATGACACTATTTTTTTTTGATCAAAATTTGGATTTCGCGGCCGACTTTCAGCGTCAGTTTGTTATAAACAACCGACGCTGAATACAAAGCGGTACCCGTGTCTGGCTGGTCTTTGAATATAGACGTCGGTTTGCTTAAACAACCGATGCCTAACATATAAGGCGTCGGTTTTCCTTAATAACTGACGCCCAGAAAAGTGACATTGAATGCTATTTCTGTAGTAGTGCACATTGTAAAGTAACACTAATTGTAAAGTTCACATTGTAAAGTACACATTCACATTGTAAAGTAATTCACATTGTAAAGTTCACATTCACATTGTAAAGTTCACATTCACATTGTAAAGTAATTCGCATTGTAAAGTCCACATTCACATTGTAAAGTTCACATTCAGAAAAATAAAACATATACAAAATATAAACATTCATGCCTCTAATATTGTGATCTTTTATCAATTAAAAATCCTTCATTGTGATCCCCACAAACATACAAGTCATTGTGATCCCCAGCTTCAATGTTTGGTGGTGTTGGCAACCCAACTGAGAATGGACTGGAGTCATCATACTTATCATAGTACTCTTCTTCATCTATAGGATCTTCAATGAACTGTCTTTTACCATGAAGAACAACCGACCATTTATCATTTGCAGGATCATCGATATAAAATACTAGTTTCACCTGTGATGCCAATATGAATGGTTCACCCTTCTCGCCAATCTTTTCAAAGTTCACTAACGTGAAACCTAATTCATCCACTATAACTCTCTTGTTGTTGTCAACCCAATTACATTTAAAGAGTGGAATTCTGAAATCTACATAGTCAAACTCCCCTATGTCTTCAATGACACTGTAATATGACATTTTATATTCATGTGGACTCTTATCCTTTGCACTTGCAAAAAATTATGAAGATGCTTGAAGGGTGACCCCACTATTTTGGACGACACTCTTATCATCTTGACGCTTTGTGTAATATAAGAATCCATTTATGTCAAACCCTTCATAAGACATAACATTCAATTTTGGTTTAAAGGTGAGGCATATGATGGTTTCAGTAAGATTATCTGGTGTTTGAGATAGTTGATGTAAGACTTTATCTTCAAACCACTTAATAAATGTCTTGTTATGCTCTCTAGCAAGCCGCATTGAATTGGATCGAGGATATTGTCTCTTGATGAAATTGGTATGTTCCTCGATATAAACACTCACTTCGTCGATATTGTGTAAAATATACAAGTGACCTTGCTCCAACTTCTCACGGCTGATTACTTTCACCTGTGATCCCAAAATTCCTTTGCCAAAATGCTCCTCAATATTCTTGTCATTCACAGGAGCTCATTAGCACTCAGAAAGTCATTGCAAAAATCCATAACCTCTCTCACCACATAACCCTCAATAATACTCCCTTCAGGCCGATAACAGTTTTAAACATCACCTTTAAAAATGCTCATGTATCGTTCAAAGGGATACATCCAATGTAAGAAAACTGGTCGCAACATTTTCACTTCCCTAGTCAAGTAGACAACAAGATGTACCATGATATCAAAGAACGAAGGAGGAAAATACATCTCAAGCTGACATAGGGTAACAACCACTTCTCTTTGCAATTTATCGAGAGTATCAGGGTCAAGAACTTTGCTGCAGAGACTGTTGAAAAAGAAACAAAGTCTGGTGATTGCAAACTGTACATGCTTTGGCAATATAGATTGAATTGCAATGGGCAATATTTGTTGCATTAGAGTGTGACAATCATGAGATTTAAGACCTATCAACTTCAGATCTTTCATTGATACCAATGTATGGATGTTGGATGAGTAACCCTGTGGCACCTTAACATTTACCAAGCATTCACAAAAAGTTTTCTTCTCCTTTCTAGACAACGTGTAACAAGCGGGAGGTAAGAATGTTCTTTGATTTCTACTAACTACTTCTATTAATTCTATCCTTATTCCCATTTCATTTAGGTCCATTCTATATTTTATCCCATCTTTAGACTTACCTGGTATATTCAACAGAGTATCGATGATGCTATCGCATACATTTTTCTCAACGTGCATGACATCAATACAATGTCTGACTATCAAAGAACTCTAATAAGGAAGATCCCAAAATATTGGCTTCTTCTTGAATAAAGACTTGTCACTCCGTGTGGCCATCATACATTGTGATCTCTTACCAAATTCTTTGAGGATGTCCTTTACTCTTTCATAAACATCCTCCCCTGATATAGGTTTAGGTGCACTCTGTTCCTCATTCCGTCCATTGAATGCTTTGCGCAACCTACGATTCAGATGAAATTTTGGAAGAAACTTTCGATGGCCAAGATATACAGTCTTGCCACCATGTTTTAGTCATATTGAATCAGTGTTCTCTTCACATATAGGACACGCTTTAGATCCTTTGACACTATATCCAGAAAAATTCCCATACGCTGGAAAGTCATTCACATTGCAAAACAACATAGTGTGCAAACGAAATGTCTCTCTTCGTGAAGCATCATAGGTCATCACACCTTCACCCCAGAGCTTCTTCAAGTAATCAATAATAGGTTCAATATAAACGTCGATATCATTTCCAGGTTGTTTAGGGCCCGATATCAAAGACGACAACATAATGTACTTATTTTTCATACACAACCAGGGAGGAAGATTGTATATAACAAGCATAATTGGCCAAGTGCTATGTTGGCTGCTCAATGTCCCGTATGGATTCATCCCATCTGTACAAAGCCCAAGTCTTAGATTCCTATCTTCTTCACCAAATTTAGGGTACAATAAATCAATCTTCTTCCACTATGGGGAATCAGATGCATGTCGTAGGATCCCATCATTATTTTTCTTAATATCTGCATGCCACCTCAAATTCTTTCGCATCTATAGGATTGGCAAACAAGCATTGAAATCGTGGTATTATTGGTAGATACCACATCACCTTGGCAGGAGAACCAGTTTTGGACTCCCCCGAAGTCGTCAATTTATACCTTGACGCACCACATTTCAGACAATCTTTCAAATCCACATAGTCCTTTTGAAATAATACACAATCATTCGGGCATGTGTGTATCTTCTTGGCCTCCATTCCCATTGGGCACAACAATTTCTTTAACTGGTATGTTGAGATTGGCAACTTGTTTCCTTCAGGAAGAATTTCTTTCAACAAAGACAACAATGACGTGAAGCTTTTGTCGCTCCATCGATTGTTAGCTTTCAGTTTATACAATCTCAACACATCTCTAAGCTTCGTAAACTTACAACCTGTGTATAACGATATCTCAGCATCATGCACAATGTTTCTAAACATGGGAGGTGGATCAGTGTGCTCTACCCCACAACTATCCAACATCGCATCAACAATGTCTACTGGAACTGGTTCGTTCTCATCTATGTCATCGAAGGCAATTTCTTCTTCTACACAAGGACTTCTATCGACATCCACTGATTTCAAGTTTGAAATCTCTCCATGCCAGTGCCATTATATATAGCCTTATGCAATCCCGTTGCACATGACATGACTTTTGATTTCGTCACCAGTGTTGACTTTCAAGTTGTTACCGCAATGCCTACATGGATAGTAGAACCTATCTCCAGGTTGTTTCCTATGTTCCTCAGCAAATCTAATAAACTGGTCAAGACCAGAAATAAACTCAAGGGTGCAGCGATTTGGAATGGACATACATGATCTATCCATTCTATGATCAAAGAGAAAAAAAGTATATATTAGAACAAGATTAGGGTCTAGGGTTAAAAGATTAGGGTTTATGGTTAAAACTTTAGGGTTTAAGGTATTATATATAATTAATGGTTAAAACATCCTAAGTGAGATTAGGTGTTCAAGAACAGTCCCAAACTGGGGACTATCCAAGATTTACTCCTAATGAGTAAATCTTGGATGGGTTTCTAGGCCAAAAAATACATGTGCTGTCATTCTTATATATAATAAATGTGTACCACCTATCCCACTCTTGAACACCTAATCTCACTAGTAAGTGTATAATGTGTATTGGGTTTTCAAGAAAATTTCGGCAGCATTTCCACACTGTTGTCTAAGTACATATGTACTTAGAGAACAAACGGGGAAATGCTATCGAAATTTTCTTGAAAACCCAATACACATTATACACTTACATCCCAAGTGAGATTAGGTGTTCAAGAACAGTCCCAAACTGGGGACTATCCAAGATTTACTCCTAATGAGTAAATCTTGGACGAGTTTCTAGGCCAACAAATAGTAGTGTTGTCATTCTATAACATTGATTTCAACATTTCAAGTCTCCATGTATGTTCATCATCAAGATAAAGATTACACATAAATTAGTATGACCTAGGGATGGAGAGATAATTCATAATTGATTTCAAAAATTTCAAACTAGCTCATGCATTATCATCAATCTACATCATACAATAGGGATTCATGTAGATGTTAGGGCGATACATCACTACAAAATCAGAGATTTAACATTAGGGTTTTAATATCTTATATAGATTGATCATAAGATTTCAGCAATATAGTTAATTTAAGATTATGGTGAAATGTGTATTAGGGTTTTAATATCTTAATTCAACATGCATCAAAATTTACAGAATTATGTCAAGCATTAGTATTCAATTGCAAATGTATCTTATTCTTCCTACTCCCTCCTTACCAAATGGATAAAAACAAGGCATGACCTGCATGTGGGCTGGACACGACGGTCGTGGCTGTGTTGGCCGACCACGGCCGTGCTGGCCAACACGGCCCTGGTCGGCCAACACAACCATGGCCTCTGTGTCCAGCCCACATGCAGGTCGTGCCTTGCTTTTATCCATACATTTGGTAAGGAGGGAGAAGGAAGAAGAAGAGGTGGAGGAAGAAGAAGAGGTAGAGGAAGAAGAAGGGCAGCAGCTTACCTGTCAACGACATGGAGGAAGAAGAGAGCAGGGAGCTGAGCTAGCAAGAGAGCAGCGACCGACCGGAGCAGCGATCAAGATAGTGAGCAGTGGCCAGAGATAGCAGCGAGCGGTGGCGGTGAGCAGCGGACTAGCAAGTGGCGGTGGAGATGGGGGCATAGGCAGGGGTAGAGGAATTGTCGGACCGTGCAAAACCTTCAATCGCAGAATGAATGAAAAGAAGGGGAAGAGTCTGGCTCGCGCGCGGGTGTTGTTAAGTTAATAATAGGCGTCGGTTATTAAAAACAACCGACCCTAAAAACTTTAGGCATCGGTTACCAACAACAAACCGACACTATTGTTCATTTATAGTCGTCGGTTCCAACTAGAAAAACTAACGTCTATTTTTATATGTTGACAAAAATAAATGTTCTCGAATTTAGACCATAGTCGTCGGTTTCTGTATAAAAACTGACGCTAAAGGGGGTTGAAAATTTATCGTGGTTAAGTGCATGAAAACGCAATGGTGTTGGTTATTGTAAGACAATCGACGATAAAAATTGGTCAAATTTCTATCTCGCAAAAAACCTTTAGTCGTCAGTTTCTGTTTTAAAAATCGACGCTGTATGTTAAATTTTGGAGGTAATTTTTTTCACTGGAAAATTTGGATTTGGCAGTTAATTTTATGCGTCGGTTGCTTATTAAAGAACTGAAGCTAAATAAAAGTGATACCCGTGTCTGTTCACCCTTCACAGATAGATGTCGGATTTTGTATTTAACCAACACTTTATGTTTGAGGTGTCGATTTTTTTATACAACCGACGCCTTTAAAAGTGACTTTATAAGCCATTTATGTAGTAGTGGTAGAACACGTGTGAGATGTATTTTTCTCTTAGATGTGTTGTCTCGGGTTAGAGAGCCTTGAAGAGGTTGTTTATCAGTTTGTTAGTGTGAAGGGTTTTGACCAATCAATTTGTGGGTGTGTGGAGATATGGTATCGGGCATGGCCTTGGGAGGAGACCAAGAGGGTGAGATCTAGCCTAGGTCATATCACCACATCTTCCATGTTGTTGCATGTGTCTCCTTCTTCATGGACAAGTGTCACCTAAGCTTCTAAAGTGATGACACCTCTTCCATGACCTCTCTCTCATCCCCCTAGTATTTATCTTCTTAATATCCATGCAAGATGATCCTTTTGGCCATCATTTCTTTCTCTCCTTCTTGGTGGACGACCTTGAGAGCTTAAGAAACTAGGGATGTTCTCTTGGATCTTGGTGGATGATCCCCAAGTTGTGGAGTTCCTTGATCATCTTCCATCTTCTACCTTGGTAAGCTATGTTTCCTAGCTTTCTTCTTCTTCTTTTTCTTCTTCTCAACAATGGATCTTGGATACCTTCTTTCCATCATGAACCATCTTCACCTTGGTCTCGTCTTCTTCTTCCTTGGAGGTGTAATGGTGGTCAAGTTTGGTGAATCGTCTTCTAGCTTGAGCACATGAGCTTGAAGCTTGACCTTAGAGCTTGGATCTTGGGGGTGATCTTTGAGGCGGGTTATATAAATCTTAACCTACTTTGTTATTTTCACTCTTCTATGTGTTTATTTTGTTTCTCATCTCTAGTTCATTTATCTCTAGCATGCTAGTAGTTTTTTATGGTTTTGAGAACTATTTTAATGGAGGAGTTTCATTTCATTGGGTGGCCATGTTTTTCACCTTCTTGCCATGTTAGTAGATGGAGTAGTAGCCCGATTTTCCTAAGGTTGATGATGACTAAGTTGACACACATACCCTATGTTATGGGGTGGTCCTCATGACTTGTGGAGCATAGACTAACACACCATGTGACAAGTCATCATGACTTAGGGGATGTTAACTGATATATTTGCTTAGGTTGACATGCTTTGATGTGGTTAACCCATCATGCCCTAGATGAGATTAAACTGATATGATTGAGGGTGTTATCCCATCATGACCAGGGTATTACCTTGTGAGCTGGTAGGTTTGTGTGCCAAATAGTGATGCCCTTGGTGGAGCAAGAGGCCGACACACTTTCATGTAGGGTTTCCCGATACACCTTGGGGATGTGAACCGTGATATCTTGCTGAAACCCTAACCCTAACAACCCATCACACTTTTACATGATTTTTCCCATCACACCTTTAGGTAATGTTTCCTGTCACACTTTGGCATTTCCGGACACACCTTCATGAAGGGCCAAACTGATATACACCATGAGGGCTAAACCGACACAGCCTATCAAGGTTAGCCCTTGTGCCTTGCATAGAGGTAGTCGACAGGCTATGTTGATGAAAAGTTGCAACCCTATAATAATTGTCAACCTGACACTGAGAGTGGTAAACTGATACACCACATGTTAGTCTAAACTGATACCTTATGATGGTAGTTATTTTACATCATGTTGATGATAGGGTTACATGGTATGATGTGATACTCTATGGGTTGGTGGTATGAATAATAAAGGAGTGTTGTTTTCTATGACCTTTAATTAGATAACATCCTTTATAATGATAATAGAAGTGACAATTTGAGATTGGTTGTTGATACAACCTTGTCAACCGTAATCAGTTAAAGAGAACCCTAACCCTAATGATGTAATGTGAAAGACATAAATCCTTATGGGATGGTAGTAATGATGAAGTTTTATCTTTATTGTTATAAGTCTCTAACCATGTAAGTGACACCAATTGATATGAATAGCTAGATAAGAGCTATGGTGGTTATGATATGTTTGAATGGGCCTCATGAGGCATGAGGGATGTCAGTATCATTGAAAGAGGAGGTAAATGGTCTTGTGACCTAATGATGGCTTATTGCCTTATATGAGAAGATAATTTCCTCAATAATTAGATGAGGGGTCACTACCCCAAAAGTATGTAGTCCTCGTAATGCGAATTATGGTGAATGACATGCATCAAGTGATAATGTGATGAGATAACACCTTATATGCTCATTTTTTTCTAGTAATGTGCTATGCCTTATCTTTGTAGAACTTTTTTAAAGTCTATACATTGTAACTTGATTGATTCTAAAAGACAATTTAATGACCTAACTAATCAAGTGGAACCTAATCATGTAGCTTACCATGTTCCATAGATCCATCCACTGTCAAAATTTGTTGAATGGTGAAACGAGTTTAATTCAGAGCGCATATTTTTGAATATGGGGGGTCACGACAAATATCCCCTTACGTATAGGTTATATAGGATTGGTTGTGGGACATACCCTGATAAGAGTGCGGCTTCAGGCCATAGCCCAGTGATATGTGATATAGGAGTGGAAGCAAGCCATACCCAGATAAGAGTGTGACTATGATCCGTAGCTCAATTTCACTAGCGTCGTGACCTGTACTAAGGCGGGATAGATTTGTATAGCTGGACTATATGTCACTAATAGTAGTTTGACTATTGATGTCATTGCATGTTCACACGTACTGACCGAGGGGATGAGGTCGTGGATTTCGGCTCTTCCATTAGACCTTATACGACATTTTAGCAGTGGTAAGTTGGATTTGGGTGGTACGACTCAAATCCTCGGGGCAAAATAAAATATGTAATCAGTCGTGTAGTATAATTGTATAGGATCATATACGGAAACATTGGTTGAAGCCATGTCTACTTTTGTATAATAGTGTTGGTAGAAAATATACATGTTCTTCATATTCCTTTTATAATGTTAAGATGTTTTGTAATTTAATAAGAATTGCTTATTTTGTTAATAATGATTACCCACCTGGCATGATTGTAATCTTACTACTTGCTTTAATCGTCTTATATGTTATAATAATAGAGTTGATGGAGAGTTATATTTCTCACTAAGATTTGGAATCTCACCCTGGGGGTTTCCCACATCCTTTTTAGGTGGACGTGCATGAGGAGGTAGAGATCATGAAGAGGTTGAGGAACAATAAGAAAGGAAGTAGCTGACAAGGTTGGAAGTGCTGCTGGATGTCCTTTGTTGTTAGAGTCCTAGAGTCATCCATGTACACTCAGGTCTTTGGGAATGTTTTGTAGACGTGAATTCAGTATGTGGTCGGTTGTGTTCCCTTTTATGAACAATTGTAATGGATATATGTATATATGTTCTGGAACATGTTTTCTTATAATAGGCTGATGGCACCCACAGTAAGTGCATTGAGGCATGAAAGAACTCATATGTAAAGGTTTTTGCTATTTGGAAGTTTTTATGAAAATGGTTCTAATATTTAGTATTTTCCAATAATCTATTTGTTTAATCTTTCTTTCGCGGCTTTGTTTAGAGTAATCTCTCTTTGTGTGGCATGGGGTGTCACAGATAGGTTGGTATCAGAGCTTTAGGTTCACCGAGTCTACAGGGACCAAGGACTAGGGTTTGTGTCTGTTCTTGTGTCCTCTAGTCTATCTTACAGTGACTTCTGCTTATGCAGAAGAAGAAGAGAAAGCTTAAAGATGTTTGGAGAACATGAAGAACATGTTGTTGAAAGCAGTGTCGCTGCACCTGGTGGTGCAAGGAACCAAGAATGAGAAGATTGGGTGCTTGAAGTTCCCCACTTTGACCCAACCATGATTGGAAATCCCGCCTTTCAATCCCTTTTTGGGAAGTTTATGACTACTATATCTCATATGGTAGATAAAATGCATACACCTCAGCCTAGGGCACCAGTTCCCCATACTAAATCTTTGGGTACTGGGAAGACTTTTGAGAAGCTTTGTCGTGTTGGGGCAATGGAGTATGTTGGTACAGCTGATCCAGTGAATGTAGATCTATGGCTTACGGAGCTTGAGAAGGCCTTTAAGACCCTTATTATCCCTAAAGTGGATAAGGTGAAGCATGTGGTGTACCTTCTGAAGGGGAGTGTTGGCTACTAGTGGGCCATAGAGGAGAAGAAGACACCAGGTGTTGTGATAGGTTGGGAGGAGTTACAACATGAGTTTGTTAATTGGTACTTGCCTCAGACGTACCTTGATGAGAAGATTAGCCAGTTTAAGAAGATTCAATAGGGATCCATGACGATCAATGAGTATGAAGCACGGTTTATGGAGTTGTTGAGGTTCTGTCCTCACATGGCTTCCACGGAGGATGAGTGGATTTGTTGCTTTTAGAAGAGGTTGAATGCTAAGTTGCCTACCCTGATGGCTACTTTGAAGAATTGAGAAAGGTTTTCCATGTTTATGGAGTCAGTTCAGAGGATAGAGCAATCTATGAATGAGAAGTGGGAGATGAGTGCTAGGAAGAGGTATGCACAGTCCCAGGGGCAGTCATCAGGAGGCTTTAAGAAGCCAAGGTTTTCTACACTACCAAAACCATAGAGGTATAGTGCTCCGATGCAGTGGTCACCTAGTAAGGGCATAGGCCATAGTATTCCACATGTTGGAGCTTATAGCACCACGTAAACATCCATGACGGGGCCCATCTAGGTCGTAGTATGAGACTTGAGCTTGCCACAAGTGTGGGCAGAAAGGAGATATGAAGTGGGAGTGTCCGGTGAGAGATAATGAGGTGACCCAACAATCGAGGCAGAGCTTGTAGGGCTCATAGAGGAATAGAAGTGTAGGAGGACAAGGACATGGCCAAGCATCATAGGTTGGATTATCTACTCAGGGAAGTAGAGGATGGAGGTGACAATAGGCAACAGATAGATTCTACGCTATGAGTCACCCAAAGGTGGTGGTCAACCTACGAGTAGTGACAGGTCAGATGGAGTTATTTCATTCTGATTTGTTTTCTACTTCCTTTGTATATGTTTTGGTTGACCTGAGAGCAACACACTATTTCGTCACTCATGGAGTGTTGGACAGTTGTCTTTTGTATGTTAGTCGTACAAATAATAGTTTGTTGTTAAAAACCTTGATAGTCAATTCTGCAATGTTGCGGGAGGTGTGTCTTTCCTCTGTCCTCTCCTTTTTGGGGCAAACCATTCAAGTGGATCTCATTCCACTTGATATGCATGTATATTCAATGTACTCCTTGGAATGAATACCTTGGAGAAGTACAGAGTGGTCTTGGATTGTAGTTCCAAGCAGGTGATGTTTGTGGATGGTGGTGAGATGTGGATCTTCAAAGGAGACATGCAGATTCTTCTAACGTATTTGGTTTTTCCATGGTGGCAAGGAAGCTTTTGAGATAAGGTTGTGAGATGTTCTTGGCACATGTGATGGATACTGAGGTGAGGATTCCTAGTATTCAAGAGGTTACCATTCTTAGAGAGTTTGTGGATGTGTTTTGTGAGGAGTTTCTAGGTGTTCCCCCACCCCAAGAGATTGATTTTGAGATCAATCTGGTTCCTGACACGCAACCGATAGCTCAGACACCGTACAAGATGGCTCCAATAGAGATGGCAGAGTTGAAGAGATAGTTGCAAGAACTGCTTGACAAAGGTTTCATCAAGTTGAGTATGTCGCCATGGGGTGCTCTAGTGTTGTTTGTAAAGAAGAAGATTGGGTCTGTGAGGCTATGTATAGACTACAGACAGCTAAAAAAAGTGATGATAAAGAATAAGTATCCCTTGTCGAGGATAGATGTCATGTTTGATCAGTTGTGTGGCACGACAATGTTCTCGAACATAGATCTGAGGTCAGAATATCACCAATTGAGGATCAAGGAGGATGACATACCAAAGTCATCTTTTTAGATGAGGTACAATCACTACGAGTTCACGATTATGCCGTTTGGGCTTACCAATGGACCAGCAACATTCATGGATTCGATGAATAGAGTGTTTTGATCATTTCTTGATTAGTTTGTGGTGGTCTTCATAGATGACATCTTGATATACAGTCATGACAGTCAGTAACATGAACAACATCTTCGTCAGTCATTGACCGTGCCAAGACAACACCAACTTTATGCCAAGTTTAGCAAGTGTGAGTTCTGGTTGAAGAAGGTAGCTTTCTTGGGCATGTTATATCTATTGAGGGAGTACGTGTGGATCCTAAGAAGGTGGAGTTAGTTACAAAGTGGGAACAACTAAAGACACTAACAAAAGTTCATAGTTTTCTAGGTTTGGTAGGCTATTATAGGAGGTTCATAATGGAATTCAGTGCTATCGCCTTGCCTCTAACAAAGTTAACGAGAAAGGACGTACCATTTGTATGGGATGACAGATGTCAACATGCTTTTCAAACGTTGAAGGATAAATTGATAAGTACACCGGTTGTGGTTTTACTTGGGTAAGGAAAAGGATACATAGTATTGTGTGATGCATCCAGGAATGGTTTGGGTTGTGTGTTGATGCAGGACAAGCAAGTGGTTTCTTTCACTTCCTGAAAGCTTAAGAAACATGAGGAGAATTCCATGAACTATAATCTAGAGTTAGCTATTGTAGTTCATACTTTGAAGATTTGGAGGCACTACATGTATGGGGAGAAGTGTCAGATCTTCACAGATTATAAGAACATGAAGTACATATTTTCACAATAGGAGTTGAATATGAGACAACATCACTGGATGGAGTTAATAAAAGACTACGAATGCACGATTGACTATCATCAAGGTAAGAAAATGTCATGGCATATGCCTTGAGAAGGAAGTCTTCATCTTCACCTATGGATAGATCCCAATTGAGTTCTTTGATGTGCCACAAACAAGACATGTTGGTCTCATTTTGACAGATGGATGTTAAGTTGGATGTTTCCATGTTAGAATGAATGTTGGCAAATTTAAAAGGGAAGCATGCACTGAGGCAGCAGATCAAAGACATGCAACAGAATGATACCATGATACAACATATTAGATTAGAGTTTGGCATCAAGAAGTGTGATGGCTTCCATGAGTCAAATGATGGGACATTTTGTTATCATGGCAGAATAGTGGTTCTGAATGCTAATGACCTAAGGAAGATGGTTCGGGAAGAGGCTCATCCGTACATGTACACAATGCACCCAGATAGTACCAAGATGTATCATAACTTGAAGGACATGTATTGGTAGCTGGGATTGAAGAAGGGCATGGCTAAGTTTATTGCAAGATGTGTTGTATGTCAGTAGGTTAAATCTGAGCATCAGAAGCCTATAGGGACATTGCAATTGTTGTATATACCATAGTGGAAATGGGATCATGTGACTATGAACTTTGTTGTTGGCTTTCCTAGGATAGCCAAAGGTCATGATACCATTTGGGTGATCAGGTTGACCAAGTCAGTGCATTTCCTTCCCATGAGAATGATATTTAAAGCGGAGAAGCTTGCCCAACTCTATGTAGATGAGATAGTGCATTTGCACGGTGTTCCAGCAACTATTGTGTCTAATAGAGGTCCCTAGTTCATGAGTCAATTTTGGGAGTGATTGCACATAGCTTTGGGTATGCATTTAAAGTTTAGCACTACTTTCCACCCACAGACAGATGGTCAATCTAAGATGACCATTCAGAATTTGGAGAATTTGTTGAGAGTATGTGTTCTTCAGTTTTTAGGAAGTTGGGATATACACCTTAGTTTGATAGAGTTCTCCTACAACAACAACAACTATCAGAGTAGCATCGACATGGAACCTTATGAGGCATTGTATGGGAGGCATTGCAAATCTCTGTTATGTTGGTATGAGATAAGTGAGTATCAGCTTCTTCGTCTTGAACTTGTGTAGCAGATGATAGAGAAGATCAAGGTAATACAACAACATTTGCAAACAAAATTCAAATGTAGATAACCTTCGTATACCTTTGGAGTTCCAAGTGGGATACAAGATATATTTGAAAGTCTCACATTGGAAGGGATCTTTGAGGTTTGGGAAGAGGGGAAAGCTGACTCCCAGGTTTATGGGACCTTACCCAGTGGTGGAACGTGTTGGAAGGTGGCCTATAGATTGGAGTTGCCGCCTGAGTTGCACATGTTGCATCTAGTGTTTCATGTGATCATGTTGAGAATGTGCCATCTGGATATAGAGTTGATGTTGGAGCCTGTGGAGGTAGAGCTTGATGATGATATTACCTATGTGGAAGGTCCAATGTTGATCCTTGACCAGAGAGTGAAGAAGCTGAAGAGGAAGGACTTATTGCTTCTGAAGGTTCTTTAGCATCATTGTGTTGTTGAGGAAGCTACATGGGAGCTCTAGGAAGAGATGAGGAAGAAGTACCCCTCCCTTTTCTCTTAGGATTTTAGGGGCGGAATCCCTGTTAGGGTTTTATGGCTTGTAAGGACCCTGACCCATGTTTTGGTATAACCCTATTTGTTTTGCCTAAGTATGCTAGTTAGAACCTCGCTCTAATCATCTGAGATGTAATTAGGGAATGTAAAAGCTTAATTTTCTTGTTTGAGCTTGTTTGGAGGATGCTTTTGTTTTGCGGTGAGGTTTTACTGCAATTTGCAATTCACCTAGAGTAGGGATTGACATGTGAATTTGCCACCTTTAGAATGTTCCTTCTCTCTCTTGGCATCATCTAGAGAGAGAAATGGGCACCTTGTTTGGATATTGGTTGTGTGGTGACATCTTTGGTGATGTGTAGAACACATGTGTGAGATGTGTTTTGATCTTAGATGTGTAGTCTTGAGTTAGAGAGCCTTGAAGAGGTTGTGTATCGGTTTGTGAGTGTCTGGGGTTGTGCTCTATCGGTTTCTGAGTGTGTAGGGTTTTCCCGACCGATTTGTGGGTGTGTGCAGATATGATATCGGGCATGGACTTGGTAGGAGACCAAGAGGGTGAGAACTAGACTAGATCATATCATTAAGTCTTGCATGTTGTTGCATGTGACCCCTTCTTTGTGGACAAGTGTCGCCTAAGCTTCTAAAGTGATGACACCTCTTTAATGACCTCTCTCTCATACCCTCAATATATAATTTATTGCTCTCCATGCAAGATGATCCTTTTGGACATCCTTGCTTTCTCTCCTTCTTGGTGGATGACCTCGAGAGCTTCAGGATCTAGGGAGGTTCTCTTGGAGCTTGGTGGACGAGCCCCAAGTTGTGGAGTTCCTTGATCCTCTTCCATCTTCTACATTGGTAAGCTATGTTTCCTAGCTTTCTTCTTCTTTTTCTTCTTCTCATCCATGTATCTTGAATACCTTCTTTCCATCTTGAACCATCTTAACCTTGGTCTCATCTTCTTCTTCCTTGGAGGTGTAGTGGTGATCAAGTTTGGTGGATCATCTTCTACCTTAAGCTCATGAGCTTGAATCTTGACCTTGGATCATGGATCTTGGTGGTGAGCTTTGAGGCGGGTTATATAACTCTTAACCTCCTTTGTTATTTTCACTCTTCTATGTGCTTATGTTTTTTTCTCATCTCTAGTTAGTTTATCTCTTGTGTGCTAGTAGTTTTTGGTGGTTTTGAGAACTATTTTGATGGAGGGGTTTCTCTTAAGTGGTTTCCCATGTTTTGTACCTTCTTGCCATGTTAGTAGATGGACTAGTAGTCGATCTTCCTAAGGTTGAAGATGACTAAGTTGACACACATACCCTATGTTATGGGGTGGTCATCATGACTTATGGAACATAGACCGACACAACATGTGACAAGTCGTCATGACTTAGGGGATGCTAAACTGATATGTTTGCTTAGGTCGACATGCTTTAATGGGGTTAACTCGTCATGCCCTAGATGAGGTTAAATCGATATGATTGAGGGTGTTAGCCCATCATGACCAAGGTTGTACCTTGTGAGCTGGTAGGTTTGTGTGCCAAATAGTGATGCCCCTGGTGGAGCAAGAGGCTGAGACACTTTCATGTAGGGTTGCCCGATACACCTTGGGGATGTGAACCATGATGCCTTGTTAAAACCTTAACCCTAACAACCCATCACATCTTTAGGTGATGTTGCCTGTTACACCTTGGTGTTTCCTGACACACCTTCATGAAGGGTCAAACCGATACACACCATGAGGGATAAGCTGACACACCCTAGCAAGGTTATCCCCTTGTGCCTTGCGTAGAGGTAGTCGACAGGTTATGTTGATGACAAGTCGCAACCCAATAACAAATGTCAACCCAACACTAAGAGTGCTAAACTGATACACCACATGTTAGTCTAAACTGATACCTTGTGATGGTAGTTGTGTTACATCATGATGATGATAGGGTTACATGGTATGATGTGATACTCTATGGGGTGGTGGTATGAACAATAAAGGAGTTTTGTTTTCTTTGACCTCTAATTACATAACATCCTTTATAATGATAATAGAAGTGATGATCTGAGGTTGGTTGTTGATCCAACCTTGTGAACCCTAATCGTTTAAAGAGAACCCTATCCCTAATGATGTAATGTGAATGACATGAATCCGTATGGGATGGTATAAATTATGAAGTTTTATCTTTCTTGTTATAAGTCTCTAACCATGCATGTGAAACTAGTTGATATGCATAGGTAGATAATATCTATGGTGGTTATGATATGTTTGAATGGGCCTTATGAGGCATGAGGGATGTTGGTATCATTGAAATAGGAGGTAAATGGTCTTGTGACCTAATGATGGCTTATTGCCTTATATGAAATGATAATTTCCTCAATAATTAGATGAGAGGTTGCTACCCCAAAAGTATGTACTCCTTGTGATGAGAATTATGGTGAATGACATGCAAGTGATAATGTGATGAGATCACACCTTATATGCTCAGTTATTTTATGGTAATGTGCTATGCCTTATCTTTGTAGAACTTGTTTAAAGTTTATACATTGTAACTTGATTGATGCTAAAAGACACTTAAATGACCTAACTAATCAAGTGGAACCTAATCATGTAGCTTACCATGTGCCATAGATCTATTCATTGTCATCATTTGTTGAATGGTGAAATGAGTTTAACTCAGAGTGCATATTTTTGAATATGTGGGGGTGAGTATGAATATCCCCTTATGTCCAGGTTATACACGATTGGTTGTGGACCACACCCTGATAAGAGTCCGGATTTGGGTTGTAGCTTAGTTATATGTGATACATGATTGGCTGTGGGCCATACCCTGATAAGAGTGTGGATGCTGGCTATAGCTCAGTTTCACTAGCATCGTGACCTATGCCAAGGTGGGCTAGATCTACACAGTTGGACTATATGTCGCTGATAGCAGTTTGACTAATGATGTCACTACATGTTCACTCATACTGATTGAAGGGGTGAGGTCGTGGATTCTAGATCTTCCACTAGACCTTACATAGCACCGATTTTGACTTAGTAGTGGTCGGTTGGATTTGGTTGGTATGAATCAAATTGTTAAGGAAAAATAAAATATGTAATCAGCCATGTAGTATACTTGTATAGGATCATATACAAAAACATTGGTTGAAGCCTTGCCTGCTTTTGTACAATAGTGTTGGTAGAAAATATACATGTTCTTCATATTCCTTTTATAATGTTAAGATGTTTAATAATTCAATAGCAATTGCTTATTTTATTAATAATGATTACTTGCATGTCATGATTGTAATCTTACTTCTTGCTTTAATCATCTTATCTATGATAATAATAGAGTTGGTGGAGAGTTATATCTCCCATTGAGATTTGGAATCTCACACCATGTGTAAAGCCCCTAAACTTGCTTAATGAGTTGAATGCTTAATTATCATAATTGAATTCTTATAACCCTAATATAACCTTGTGATATGCATTGAAATCACACTTAAGTTTCAAATTTGGTCCAATTTGGACATTGTTTGAGCAAGTTATACAATTTTATGCACATTTTGGACGTTTCTGCAATTTACCCAATTGAGAGGTTTTCTTTGCAATTTATCACTTGCATTAGGTTCCTTGGATACTATATCATCAGTCTTGAGCTTTTTTAGACATGGGGCACCTATTTAAGCCTTGGCTTGAAGGTGTTTTCTACAAGGGTATTTTAGGATTTACCCCTTCATGAATTAGCAACCTTTAGTAGCTATCAACTAATGAATTATTTGTTTTTGTTCGAAATTCAAGAAACTAGGGATACGAATGTCTATATGGACGGTGGGGGAGCTTCTTGTGTGTGTGCTTGTATATACTTAATGGTTTAAGGCCATGGACACTTGGAAAGATATTAGAACTTCAACTTTTTCTTTATCTTAAAGTTTCATATACTTATCCCTAAGCACCAAAATGAGCCATTTTCTCTCCACCACTTCCCTCCTTCTACAAACCTCATCCTCCCTCTGTGCTATTGCAAATTTCCTGTCCAAGGAAGAAGAAATAGGGGACCTTCTTGGAAAAAGAATCTAGGGTTGCAATTGACTTCCTTTTGGGGTTTAAAAAGCTTCCTTCTAGTGATCTTGACCTAAGAGAGTAAGAATCCCCTTCTTTCCTCCATTTATTTCTTTTTTATCCTTCCTCCTACCTTTCTCTAGGTCATAACCTTGTTGTTCCATGGTATAAATTTCTCTAAAGCTCTAAAACCCTACCTTTCATGCTCCTTATGCTTAGGGTTTGCTCATTTGATGAAGAGAGGTGCTAGATGGACGAGTTCACAACTTATGATTGGATTTTCTACCCTACCTGCTCATGTTTTCTTATGTGTGAGAGTTTATCTTCTCATTAGAGGCAATTTTTATAACTTGCTCCACGTTTATTGCTTAACATAAGCTTTCTAGCTCATGTTCTTGCTTGAAAATGATGATCCATGCACTAAAATGCTATGCTTGACTTGGATTTCGATTTTTATAATGTTCCCTATTCTGATTTCAGTTCTAGATGAACCTGTGATCATGTGTACATTATTCCTAAGGTATAATATGACTTGGATCAGGTTGGTTTGGAAACTTATGGTGCTAAGAACCTATCAACCAATGCTCAATTTTAGGGTTTTAAGCTGATTTCTTCTATAAACCCGTGACCTGATGATGGTACCATTGCAAAAACCCTATGGTGTTGTCTTCATGATAACTTATGGTAGAGATAAAAGGTGTCAGATGATGGTGACAACCTATCATCACCCCCTTAGGTCAGGTTTTGGATCAATTAGAATTTTAATGATCAGCCATTAAGTACCCTACTGTTGTTAACAATCAATGATGACATTAGCTTAATATTTGATGTTGATTAATGAATGTAGTGATGATCTAACAACATGTGTTGACTTAATGGTCACTAATAATGGTGCATCAGATCTCCAAAATCTATGGTGAATTAATCATATAGTTGTAGCATCAATTAAGCCTTAGATCAATGGTTTCTGTGGTCACTTGATGCAATAGTCGAACATATACTGTATTTGATGGTTTTAACATATGAACTTGACCCAATGGTCAAGATCTAATGTTTATTCCTCCAATAAAGTGGAATTATGGATAATATAATATGTTTCTCCTAATAATGTGATTTAGATTGTTTCCTTTATATGATCAACTTAAGGAGCTTACTTGTTGACAATGGATGGCTTGTTTTAACTATGCATAGTCAATTGAGAGGTTTTACCCTTCTCTCAATGGAACTTTTTGTGTTGCTAATCAAGGGATGTCTAGGGTTAGACGGTGACTATTTCTAGAGCACAAATCAAGGACTTCATAGGTGGTTTATCCAAGGTGTTTACTTATGTAAACAACTAGTGGTCTTACCTTTTAAACATCCAATGATTATGGGTGACATTGTGGTATGGGGATATTGGTTGAATGATGATGGAACAAATGGAGGGTTACCCTTAATAAGGTAGTATTACCTATTCACTCATATTAATAGATGGGATGATAATCATATTGTGTTGATATGTAACCCTAATGAGGTATAGCTTGTTATACCTAGCTTTAATATAACTAAATGATGGTAATTGGGTATGAATAGTCCTTGAATGACTAATAAAATCATGGAATACTCTGTTACTATTGTTGAAACCCTAGTATGATATAACCTGATGGTTACACCTTGATTTATGTGTGGGTTCTATACTTGAGAATATTATGGAATGTGATGGTGATGCTTCACCTTATGCATCCATGATCCAATGGGGTTGTCGTGAGTTAGGGTTTGGGTATAAGTGATGCTTAGTAATATTGATATAATTTATCATGTTGAACCTAACTCTAATGCAAATACATAAATATGAGTATTCATGTTTAACATTCTTATATGATGGAATGATGGTGGAATAAGCTCCTTAACATGATCATAACCTCAATGTGTTAATTGGTGGTTATCATAGCCACATGGTTGATGCTTTCTTACGCTAAACATGTGCATTATGAATATGATGAGTGTTAATCATATCTGGATTCCTTACATGTTGATGTAATAAAGGAATGTTCTTAATGTTAATATAACCCTGCTATGATTGTTTATGAATATCTCCTAGCTCATTAATGCAATATTGTGTTGATCTGGTGTATTATATGTAAGTGATGTTGTTGATCCTTGTTATAAGGCATGAAAAGATAATGATGATTTTGTAGGGAATAGTATGATGGTCTTAATGACCTTTTTGCATGGTTGAGCCCTGAATGAGGTGTAATCCTCTTGTATTGATAAAGGTTGATACCCTGCGATATTGTGAAAAGGATTTATATCCTATGATAGTATGATGGTCTTAATGACTTTTTGGCATGGTTGAGCCCTGAATGAGGTGTAATCCTCTTGTGTTGATAAGGGTTGATACCTTGTGATATTGTGAAAAGGATTTATATCTTTTGATATTATGATGACTAATGTGGTCTCATGAATGGCAAGTGAATAGTACCATGTGATGATGAGATAAGAAATTATGTTTCACACATTTTATATCTTTTGAAGTTGTGATATTTATGTTCTTGTTAGAAGTCAATTAGGGTTTGCATGTCCACTTGCTTGATGCAGCCTTAATTCATCCAATTGGCATAACTAATCAAGTGAAACTTTAATCATGTAGTGCCCTATGCCATAGATCCATCTGAGTGTTAGAATGTGCCAGATGGTTAAACGAGTATTCCTAAGGGAAACTTAGAGCACACACTATTGAGTATGTGGGGGTGACAAGTTGAGGATATATCCTTGTCATCCACAATGTAGATTGTGGATGTTGGCTATGGTCATGCCTCATACATCTGATGTGATTGAGAACGGTTGCGATCGTGTCTCGATGATTATATATGTGACAAGATTGGAGGACAACTATAGTTGTACCTTGGATGGTAGGGTATGTGTACCCACCTCCTTTCACTAGTGTTGCAGACCCATACTGATCGGGGGTGGAGAAGATCTTAGGAGTCCGGCTCTTCCTAAATCTTGTATGGCACTGATTTCGACTTAGCAATGGTCAATTGGGTTTTGAGTGGTATCCTCAAATTCGTCAGGGAATAATAAAAGATGTAATACAGTCGTATAGTATATCTGTTTAGGGTTATACACTATGCTTCACATTGGATGATAACCCTTGTCTGTTCTCTTTACATAAAGATGATGCTTAGTGCAATTAAGAGATAGTAGATATAATTATGTTGTGGATATACTTAAGATTGTAGATGCATACATACAGTAGCCATAATTATGATGATAACTATACTGCTACTGCTGATTATAATCATGATGCTAGCTATCTCAAGCTTTTAGTTATTTTTAGCATGCTAGCCATGCCTTTGTAACTAGAGATGCATATAATGCTAATCATGCTTATCCAGATAATTGTGCTTATGTTGTTAGCTCTTTTTATGATGTTGATATGTTCAACCTATTAGACAAGCTAATGTTGTTAACTATGCTTATGTGGCAAGACTTATTCATAATGATAGAGATTCTATGTTACTAGACTTGTTCATGATGCTAGATATGCATATGCTACTAAATTTCTTATATTGTCAACAAGATAAAGGATGATAGTCTGGCTAATGATGATAGTTATTATCTGCTCCTTCATGTATTTTGTTGATCATCAGTGATGCTGATCTTATTTGTTATATCTGATTAAAATACTTAACTATTTAATTACACTAAAATGTTGTAATCAATAATCGTTGTTGGGGGTTATATCTCTTGCTGGGACATGGGTCTCACCCTTGTGGTTAGCCACATCTTTTTAGGTAATCTGAAGTGACGAAAGCAAACCTGTGATAGCAAAGAGGAGCTATAGTAATGAATTTATGAGAAAGTTGATTAGATGTCTAGTGTGTCCTAGTGTTGTCCTTGTACTCTCAGGTCTAGGTGAGAAAAAGTGTGTATATGGTGTTTCAAACGAATAGGACTTTTGTTAGCATATTAATGCTTGTTTGTGTGGCACATATGAATATTGTTCTCCTATGTATATATGTGGTGGCTAAGACGATAGAACAATTTGTATCAAATTCTTGGCATAGTATGGATATAAGAAAGATTTTGGGCTCTTATGCAAATGTTTATGAGTGGATGCTGATGTTGATATCGATTTTAATTTACCCATATATTTGGGTATGTGATTAAATAGTGATTGATTGTGTTTCATGTTTTGAGTAATCTTTTTTAGTGTAATGGGTTCTCACAAGTTGGTATCAAAGCTTTAGGTTCACTGAGTCTACAGGGACACTAGGACATAGGGCTAGGATGATGTCTAAGTTAGGAATATGACATAAAAATATGGTGCATACTGCTTAATCTCAGTACTTGGGTGTCCTGGCCAGGTATTCAATTATTGACGAAAGGTAAGTATGGAACTCTTAGATTGTTATCTTTCTGATTACTCTGATCAAGTAGACATTTTGAGACAATCTAAAGAGCATAATGAATAAGAAACCATGGTACGAATATCTCAATCCTACCTTAAAGAAGATGAGAATTACATCATAATCTATCAAAACTTGAATGTTTGGTAGCTAAAGAGAAATATACAACACCCATGAAATCTAAATCTGAATACAAATAAGGAAAAGAGGAGTTCTTGAAGATGTGATTCAAGAAGATAATAAAGTAAAAGACAGATAAGTCTATGCTTATAAAGCGAATCAAGGTATGAAATCCACATAAGATAGAGAGAACTCCTATAATAAGTACAAAATGGGGAGATGAATGTGACCAATGACAAAGAAATAAAGTGGAACATGATTTAATCTCAGACCAACCTATGTGTGTAAGAAAGTGTTAATGAAAAATCAGCAAGACATGTGAAATAAATTAAGGAAGACGATCCCGATTTAATGAAGCAAATGTGGAATATGAGTATTTACCTGTTGATAAGTGGTTGAAAAATATAATAAAATAAGAGAACATACCCAAATGTGATAAATATTCATCAAGGAAGGAGTAATGAGATATGTTAATCATGATGATTCCTATGCTAATGGCAAGGAACCAAAAATGAAAAAGGTAAAATGATACATAAGAAGTTGTAATATTCATAATGAAAATATAATTGGTTACCTTTTTACGAATGACCCCTGAACAATGTTTCTATGATGTGGGAAGTATGTTTCCCTTTGTGTCTTTAAGGAAACAACTTTCAAGTGGATCATTTCCTCTTGGTATGTGTGGATTCATTGTAAAGATGAGGGTGGATAGCTTATTATAGCATAAGGTTGCTTGGACTATGGTTCTAAGATCATAAAGTTTGTGATGAGTTTTCTTTTGATCCTTCCAATAATTAGGAAGACTCCTCTTATATTTCTTGATATTTTTTATGTTGATAAAAGTGGATGAGATAATGATGTGAGTTCCTTATAGCACATGAGGTGGATACCAAGGTAATGAATCCTAGTATCCAAGATGTATCAACAGTATCAGAAATATGTGAAGGTTGGAGATGTTTATTAAATGAACATTCCAAGTGTTTATCTCCCTTAGAGAGAGAAAGAGAGTTGATGATGACCCTCTAAATGTTGTTTGGAAAGAAGAAAAAAAGTGATTCTATAGTGTTGTGTATGGTTCAGTGATAGATGGGCAAGACCACTATCAAGTATAGATGGTTTGTTGGTAAATAGATATGTGATATCGTGTTCCTTTAAGATAAACCTATGATAAAATATCAATGCATAAGAGTTAGATTGGATGAAATAATTCACATTACCATGTTGAGTTTAGAGTTATGTCCTATAGACTAACCAATGTACAAATAGAATTTATGAATAGGAGGAACAAAGTGTTCCATTCATGTCATACAAGTTATATCAAAGTTTGAATGATGACATGTCAAGCTGTTTCAAATATGGTAAAAAATATGATCAATATTTCTTCAAAAAACTTAGGGTTGCCAAAGCAGCAATAGCTATGAGACAAGTTGAACAAGAGTGAGATGGGGTTGATTAAATTTCTTTATTGGATCATGATATGTCTTCTAAGTAGGTTATGTAAATCCTAGTAAGGTGAAGAAAGTGTTATTGTTTCACCCCTAACAAGATTGACAAGGAATGATGTTTCCTTGTATGGAATGACAGCTTCCAGTGTCAACATTTCTTTTGATGCTGAAAAAGAACTGATAAGAGTTCTAGTGTTAATGTATATATAAAAAAAGAGGATGGATACATTGCCTTTTTTGTATACTTCAAGGAATGGTATGGGACACATGCCATTATTGGTAAAAAGCTAGCAAGTATGTCTTTTGAGTAATTTGTTGATATAATAGATATAATTTTAGGATGATAGCTAGAATTTAAAGTTGAACATTACTACTAGAGTTGTACATATGACATAACAAGTTTCTACATTCCATATTGAGAATGTCTTCTTAGGTGGGGTTTTTGTGTTGAACCAAGATGAGATATTTATTAATGACATGACATCACCATGATATGTAAGTAACCATGTGAAGGTAATAGGATGAGGTGCAAAGAAAGTACCCATCTTTGTTTACCTTGGATTTTGGGGGCAAAATCCTTATTAGGGGTTTATAGTTGTAAGGTCCCTAAACTTGCTTAATGATTTGAATGAGCTTAATTATAATAATTTAATTCTTATAACCCTAATATAACCTTTTGATATTCTTTGAAATCATAATACAAGCTTATGTTTCAAATTTGGTCCAATTTGGACACTGTTTGAGCAAGTTATGCAATTTTGTGCACATTTTGGAATTTTCTGCAATATATCCAATTGAGAGGTTTTTTTTGTAATTTATCACTTGAATTATGTTCCTTGGATATTCTATCATCATTATTGAGATTTTTGAGACATGGGACACTATTTAAACCTTGGTTTGAAGGTATTTTCTTCAAGGGTATATTAGGGTTTACCCCTTCATGGATGTGCTACCTTTAGTAGCTATCAACTAATGAATTATTTGTTTTGGTTGCAAATTAAAGAAACGAGGGATAATCAAGTCTTTATGGACAGTGGGGGAGCTTCTTGTGTGTGTTCTTGTATATTCTTAATGGTTTAAGTCCATGGATACTTGGAAAGATACTAGAACTTCAACTTTTTCTTTTTCTTTATCTTAAAGTTTCATATACTTATCCCTAAGCACCAAAATGAGCCATTTGCTCTCCACACTTCCATCCTTCAACAAACCTCATCCTCCCTCTGTGCTTCTATGAATTTTCTATCCATGGAAGAAGAAAGTGGGGACCTTCTTGGAAAAAGAATCTAGGGTTGCAATTGACTTCCTATTGGGGTTTAAAAAGCTTCCTTCTAGTGATCTTGACATAAAAGAGCAAGAATCCCCTTCTTTCCTCTCTTTATTCCTTTTTTGTCCTTCCTCTTAACTTTATCCAGGTCAGAACCTTGCTTTTCCATGGTATCAATTGCTCTAAAGCTCTAAAACCCTACCTTTCTTGATCCTTATGCTTAGGGTTTGCCCATTTGATGAAGAGAGGTGTTAGATGGATGAGTTCCCAGCTTATGATTGGATTTTCTACCCTACCTTCTCGTGTTTTTTTATGTGTGTGATTTTATCTTCTCATTAGAGGCAAGTTTTATAACTTGATCCATGTTTATTGCTTACCATAAGCTTTCTAGCTCATGTTCTTGCTTGAAAATGATGATCCGTACACTAAAAAGTTATGCTTGACTTAGATTTCGATTTTTATAATGTTCCCTGTTCTTATTTCAGTTATAGATGAACCTGTGATCATGTGTAAGTTATTCCTAAGTATAATATGACATGGATCAGGTTGGTTTGGCAACTTATGGTGCTAAGCACCTATCAACCAACGGTCAATTTTAGGGTTTTAAGTTGATTTCTTCTATAAATCCATGACCCGATGATGGTACCATTGCAACTGTAACATCCCTGACCTGGGTTATGAGTTAACCCTAGATGTTTTGCCTAAATATGTAATTAAATCCTTGTGATTAACTTTGGGCATGTAATTAAGTTTCTCAGAAACATATATTTCAGTTTTTTCTCCTTTTTATATAAAGTTGTAGCATTGTTTTGTAATACAGGGACCTATGTGCAAATTACCCAGTTAGAAGGGTTAACTTGCAATTTGCACATGTTGAGATGTTTCTCTTATATTGAGACATCATGAGAATGATGATGATAAAGTTGAGGGATTTCCCAAGCTTGGGCACCAAGGTGCAGCTGTGGAAGCAATCCCGGTACTTGAAACCCTAATTTGGGGTAAAATGCAATTTACCCAATTTGAGGGATGCAAATTGTAAAATACATCATCTAATGTATCTTTTAAGACTCTCATCATCATTTAGAGAAGAAATGATGAAAGGATCATTTCAATTGATTAATCAAGCAATGAAAACACCTTTGTGATTGAATAATCAGGGTATATGTACAATAGCCCTTTTATGTATGTACCTTAAGTTATAGGTTGATCTTCTTTGCTCTCATTTCTTGACCTTAAAATAAGGTTGTCCTTAGAAATAAGAAGAAGGGACGAGCAAGAAAAGATGGAAGGACTTAGTTGGAAATATAGAAAACTTATGGGCCTTTAATGAAATCTCACCCAAGTATATATACACTTTACCTCTCAAGCAAAGGAACCTTTCCTTCGTGCAATTCACTGTTTCCCCTTGCTTGACCGACTAAGGAACAGCTTGGAGCTCAGGAGGACGACCCAAGGTGTGCAAGGTAGGTTTGGATTCCTCTTCTTGCCTAATTTCATGGTTAGAATTCGAATTCAAGGCCAAATTGATGACTAGCTCCCTTAACTCTACCTTTCTAGCCATCTTTTCTCAACTTTCCTTGGAAGGATCACCTTGGCCGACCTTTGGAAGCTCAAGGAAGCCATTAAAGCTTAGAGCTCGAAAGCTTGGAGCTCCAGGAGCAAGCTTTAGGTGGGTTTTATAACTCTAAACCCATTCTTTGTTATATACATCTTGCTTATGCATGTAGATGATAGTTCTTCTTCTTCTCTACTTTCCTTTGCTACTTTGCAAGCAAATCCGTGGTAATTCCTTGATGTTCTTGAGTTTGGAGATGAATGCATTATTTCCAAGGTTAATCCACCGCCTTTCACTTTACCAAACGGTCTCTACCTTTGGCTCTCTCGGTCTCAAGACCGTGTGGTGAGCAAACGGTCTCAAGACCGAGTGAGGGAAAACGGTCTTCAAGACTGTTTAACCCCGTTGACCGAGCGTGGACTGATAAGATTTCTGTAAAAAATTATGTAGGCTAATCACCCTCAAAATCTTAGAAGATAACTCCAAAGGAATCGAGAGATATGACCTTTTTACTCAACAACTTTAATTGAATTTAGTCCTGATCTCCAATCTGTTGAAATCGCCCTTTTTGGGCAAACGGTCTCAAGACCGTGTAAGGACGTTGACCATGCATTGACCGTATGAGATTACTGTTCAAAATAATGTTGATTAACAACTCACCAAATTTTATGGACTAATTCCAAACGATCTAAGAATTGAAGGGTGATTACTAGGGCTAACCCTAATTGAAATCAGTACTGAAATCTCAATGAATTAATTAAGTGTTTTTGGGTTGATTGACCCAAACGGTCTCAAGACCGTTTGGGGATCAACCAAACGGTCTCAAGACCGTGTGGGGGATCACCCAAGACCGTATGGAGGTCTGGGGTCAAGTATAGCTGACCAAGTGAAGGTACAAACATACCAAATTACATTGCAATTAAGTTTTGATATGATCATCAACTCAATGGATCCAACCTTGAAGAATTTTCACTAGAATCCAAAAGTTGGATGGGCAAACGGTCTCAACACCATTTGGAACCCATCCAAACGGTCTCAAGACCGTGTGGTGACAACCCAAGACCGTTTGTAGGTCTAGGGTTAAGTTAATTTGATCAATTGAGGGCCCAATTGCAATAGATTATCGAATTAATTAAAATACTAATTTGTGACTCAATCAAGGTTCAACCCCTATCAAATCATATTAGATTTTGATGAAATCTTGGGCAAACGGTCTCAAGACCGTGTGGAGTTCATCCACACGATCTCAAGACCGTTTGGGCCAAGTTTGGGCCCAATTGGAGCTCAATTGAAGGGTTCAACCTTGTGTTGATTCACATTGTTGAGTGTTGATGGTTGAGCATTGATAGACCTTCATTGAACCGACTTCAACCCTAATTGGATAACAATTGAGGGACAATTGAGTGACCAATTGGTTAAGGATAACACTAATTGACTCAATCCAAAAGTGGTCACCATGGCTTTGACTATTTGGGGGCTTCAACATTGATAATCATCAACAATTGGAACTTTTGAACCATGTTGAAGGACCAAACGGTTTAAGACCAAGTGGACCAAACGGACTCAAGACCGTGTGAGGCCTCACGGTCTCAAGACCGTTTGAGACCTCATGGTCTCAAGACCGTTTGAGGTCACACGGTCTCAAGACCGTGTGAGGTCTCATGGTCTCAAGACCGTTTGGGGTCAAACGGTCTCAAGACCGTTTGGACTCAAACGGTCTCAAGATCGAGAGACACCAAACGGTCTCAAACCATGTGAGCTCTCTCGGTCTTGAAGTCAAAGTTGCCAAACGGTCTTCACCCTTTCTCGACCTTGAAGGTCACATGGTCTTGGAGTCAACCCTAGCAAACGGTCAACCCATCCAAATGGTCTCAGACCGTTTGGAGGATGAAGGTTGAAACCGTTTGAGGTTTTCAAAGGCTGAATTCACTTAACCACTTGAAGGTGTAAATGGTGCTATGATGATCAAATCTAAACCCTAATGATAACCTAGGACAATAGGGGATTAAGTGACTAATGAATTGAACCATGATGTGAACAATGGGGTAAATTACCAAAATACCCCTGAAGGGTTCAATTGAGTAAAACCTTGTTCAAATCAAACCCTAATCACATGATAGTGATGTGTTGGCTTATGTTAACCAAAGAGGACTTAACCCAACCTGATCTAGAGTGGTGTTATCACCATCTACTAGTATGAGGAGAGAGAAAGTACTTTAGAGAGAGAAATTACTTTAGAGAGAGAAATTACTTTAAGAGAGAGAAAGCACCCCTTTTTGGGTGGAAACTTAAGTAAAGAACCTTCAATACACATAGATGTGCATGATTAGGGTATGATCCACCTATGTGAGATCATGGAAACCCTAATTATGATATATGATGAATCTTAAGCCAATCTGAGAGCATCAATGATGATGTTCCTCATACAAGATGATGATATGAGTTCAATTCACCTTAATGTGAATAGTAAACCCTAATTCAAGGGCGCTGACATGTAATGTGAATAGTAAACCCTAATTCAAGGGTAATGACATACATTATGAGTATTAAACTCTAATTGATGAGAATCAGAGGACTTAACTCTCATGACAAGAGTGGGAAGTGTATTTCTTGTTTTGAATTACCTTTATCAGTTGAACTATCCACGCATGTCCTGATATGAAGGTGATCATATCCAGGTATGGATGATGATATTGTATTCATTAAAAGCATGTTAAAAGCTTTATGAATAAGTAAGATATCTTGATGCCTTGTTAGTGGCAACCTATGACTTAATGGGCTGTGAGAGCCATGAATACCATCAAGGTCATGCTTTAGAGATGACTTGTGATGAATATAATGAGAAATGATGATTGATGTGAGTTAGGTTTGTTACATTTAGTATTCTCCTTTCATAGCTGATATGCTATTGTTATTGTTTGAAGAACAATGTATGATATTAAAAGAATACTGAATGTACCTAACTAATCAAGTATAATGTAGAGCCCTGATCATAGATCCATCATTGTCAGAGATCAAATGATGGTGAAATAGGTTTTCCTAAGGGAACTCCTGGATCACATACTATTGAGTATGTGGGGTACATGGATGTGTAGAACCTTACATCCTAGTGTAGGTGATTGATGTAGATGTGTAATCCGTCAACCCCTTCACTACAAAACCCTACCGTATCAGTGGATGGTAACATGAAACCTCCTGATGACGAAGAAAACATAGATATCCGTATTAGTAGAGATAAACATGAAATCTCCTGATGACGAAGAGAGTACAGAACGCCACTGTAACTCTAAAATAGCGAAGGACCAGTTTACCCTGGTGAGCTATAATAGTAGAGACACAAGATGTCCTACAAGTAATCCTCTTACTGACTGAGGAAGGTGAAGGTCATGAGAATCCGGCTCTCTTAATGACCTATCTATGATACTGATGTGACTTCTTAGCGATCAGTTGGAGTATGAGTGGTATGCCTCATCTCCACAGGGCATAATGTTGTTTGTAAAACATAATCAACCACGTAGTATACCTGTTAGAGATAACTACGAGTTAGTGGATTGATGATACACTGTGATTGTGCTTATATTTCTTCATATCTCATAAATGTTAATCTCTTGTTTATAGATGCAACTGCTATTGAATACTTTGAAAGCTTTACTGCTTAAGATATTCTTTGATGTTATAATAAAGCTTCTGGCGGAGAGTTATAACTCTCGCTGGGACAATTATGTAAAATTGTCTCACCCCGTAGACTTCAACTTTTTTAGGTGGACGTCGGAGACGGAGGAACCAGTCTACAGGTGACCAGTCTCAGCAGCAGCAGCACCAGGAGCAGCAGTGAAATCTCAGGTGGAGATTTAGCCTGCCATGTGGTGTAGTTAGAGTCAGTCCTATGTGTCCTCTGTACTCTCAGGTCTTGGAGTCTTTTGTTATGTGTTCTTGAGATTTTGTATCTTGATGTATATAATTACTCAAGAAGTAATTATCATGAGATGTAAACAGTTTATCTCTTTTTATGAAAGAAGCTTTTATGGATTCAAGCTCTTGTCTCGAAAAGTTTTAATTTCCCGTGATTTTTGTCTTCCGCTGTTTATCGAATCACTTCCGCTAAGTTTATATCGTGGTATGGAGATCAGAGCCCACAATTAGTGGTATCAGAGCTCAGGTTCAGTTGAGTCTACAGAGGAATAGGACTTAGGATGTTGAGTCTATCTTTGGTACTCTTTCCCTATCTAATAGAATCTTCTAATCCTCAGGAGAAGAAGATACATAAGGATGGCTGAGCCACATGATGAGTACATGGCAGAGAGTAGTGCTAGTGCACCTCGAGGCGGTGCAAGGGTTCCAGAAATAGAACAGCCTGCACCAGAGTCACCAAGAGAGCCACCCCAGTTTGACCCAGCCGACATGGGTAACCCAGCTGTACAGACGATGTTTGGGCATTTCATGACTGCCATGACACACATAACCGACAGGATGCCCATGCCTGCACCTAGGGCACCTGCCCAACCTAAAGGACAAGGTATCGGTAAGACGTTCGAGCGACTTCGTCGTGTCGGAGCTACCGAGTACTTTGGGACTGTCGACCCCGCAGATGATGACCTATGGTTGACAGAGTTGGAGAAGGCTTTCAGGATTCTTATTATCCCGGAGGCTGAGAAGGTTAGACATGCTGTCTATCTTCTCAAAGGCAGTGTTGGTCACTGGTGGAACATGGAAGAGCAGAAGAGACCTGGAATAGAGTTCTCGTGGGAAGAGTTTCGTCGGGAATTTATCAATAGATATTTTTCAAAGACCTTCCTAGATGAGAAGATCTCTCAGTTTGAGAGATTGAGGCAGGGCATGATGAACATTAGCAAGTATGAAGCTAAGTTCATGGAATTGCTGCGGTTCTGTCCGCACATGGCTGCCACAGATGAGGAAAGAATCAGGAGATTCGAGAAGGGTTTGAATGCTGATATGTCAACCCCTGTGTCTGCCTTAGAAAACCGAGAGAGATTATCTACCTTCATTGAGTCAGTCCGAAGGATAGAGAGATCTGTGGTTGAGAAGAGGCAAACCCAGAAAAGATATCCACAGTTCCAGGGTTCTTCATCTAGGGATTTCAAGAAACCTAGATTCTCTGCACCTAACCCTCCAGCACCCAGATCGAGTTCTCAAACTCAGTGGTCACCAAGCATAGGTAGAGGACGGAGTCAACCGCTTCAAGGAACTCACAGTTCTGCATCGATGTCAGTTACTGGACCACCCCGACCACAACAACAGGAGAGGAGATGCTACAACTGTGGTAAGGTGGGACACTTGATGAAGGATTGCCGTTCTAGGCCTGTCAGTGTGACACAGCCTCCGAGACAGAATCGACAAGGATCTCAGAGAATGCAATCTCAAGGAGCAGCTCGAGGACGTGGACAAGCGTCTCAAGCTGGATCATCAGCACCACCTCAACACCAGGCGACAGCGAGGTTCTATGCTATGAACCCACCAGATGCAGTGGTCAATCCACGGGTAGTGGCAGGTCAGATGAAACTTTTATATCCATATATGTCTACATCCTGTGTTGTATCTGTTCTGATTGACCCGGGTGCTACACACTCTTTCATCACTCATAGAGTGATTCGTAACTGCAATGTGACTGTTAGTCATAGGGCAGATAGTTTGTTGTTGGAGACACCGTTGAGTGGGTCTGCCGTTTTGGAGGAGGTATGCTCTCCTTGCATCCTCTTCTTTTCTGACCATCACATTCAAGTGGATCTTATACCACTTGATATGCAAGGATTTGATATAATCCTCGGGATGGATACCTTAGAGAGGTATAGAGTTGTCTTAGATTGTGAGTCCAAGTTGGCTGTGTTTGCTGATGAAAGCAGCACATGGATCTTTCAAGGAGAAAAAAAGATTCTGCCCACCTGTCTTGTGTCATCTATGGTTGCTGATAAGTTGTTGAGGCAAGGATGTTATGCATTCTTAGCCCATGTGGTAGATGTTACTAAGGAAAAGTCCAATCCTGCTGAAGTTCCCATAGTCAGGGAATTCGAGGATGTGTTTCCTGAAGAACTTCCTGGTATACCACCACCTCGGGAGATTGATTTTGAAATCAATCTGATTTCAGATACGAAACCCATAGCCTAGACTCCGTATAGGATGGCGCCTGCCGAGATGGCAGAACTCAAGAAACATCTTCAAGAGTTACTTGAGAAGGGCTTTATCCGACCGAGTACTTCACCTTGGGGTGCTCCGGTCTTGTTTGTTAAAAAGAAAGATGGGTCAATGCGATTGTGCATCGACTACAGACAACTCAATAATGTGACAATAAAGAATAAGTACCCTCTGCCGAGGATTGATGATCTCTTTGACCAGTTGCATGGTGCAACCGTCTTTTCCAAGATAGATTTGAGGTCTGGATATCATCAACTTCGTATTAAGGATAGTGACATATCCAAGTCTGCTTTTAGGATGAGGTATGGTCACTATGAGTTCACGGTTATGTCGTTTGGACTAACCAATGCACCAGCTGCATTTATGGAACTCATGAATAGAGTTTTTCGACCTTTCCTTGATCAATGTGTTGTCGTCTTCATAGATGACATTCTGATCTATAGTAAGGATTCTCAGTAGCATGAGCAGCATCTTCGCCAAGCTTTGACCTTGCTAAGGGAACATAAGCTGTATGCTAAGTTTAGCAAGTGTGATTTTTGGCTACCAGAGGTATCCTTTCTTGGACATGTGATATCTGCCTCGGGAATTCGTGTTGACCCTACAAAGGTAGAATCTGTTCTGCAGTGGGAACAACCGAAGACACCGACGGAGATTCGAAGTTTCTTGGGATTAGCTGGCTATTATCGAAGGTTCATTAAGAACTTTAGTTCTATAGCCTTACCTTTGACCGAGTTGACCCGGAAAGATGTTCCTTTTTCTTGGAGTGATAAGTGTCAACAGTCTTTCCAGTTGTTGAAGGAGAGATTGACAAGTGCACCTGTGCTTGTACTACCTGAACAAGGAAAAGGATATGTAGTCTTCTGTGATGCTTCCAAGAATGGACTTGGATGTGTGTTGATGCAGGATAAACAAGTGATTTCTTTTGCTTCCCGACAGCTTAAGAAACATGAGGAGAATTATCCGACACACGATCTGGAGTTAGCTGCCGTGGTTCATGCCCTGAGGATCTGGAGACATTATCTCTACGGAGAGACATTCCAGATTTTCACAGACCACAAGAACCTTAAGTATATCTTCTCTCAGCATGAGCTCAACATGAGGCAACATCGTTTGATGGAGTTAATCAAAGACTACGATTGTACAATTGATTACCATCCAGGCAAGGCCAATGTTGTTGCAGATGCCTTGAGTAGGAAATCAGCAACATCAACCATGGATAGAGCACAACTAAACTCTTTAGTATGCTCTAAGAGAGATATGCTTATCTCTTTAAGGCAAGACAATGTACAGTTAAAGGTGTCATTGTTAGCCGGGTTGTTAGCTGAGATGCATATTAAACCTACCCTAAGAGAGCAGATTAAGGAAGCACAGCTAGGTGATGCTGCAGTTCAGTAGATTAGATCTGAGTATGGAAATGAGAAGCGAGATGGTTTCCATGACTCAGATGACCAAGTAGCCTGTTATAATGGAAGGATGGTAGTGCCGGATGTGGATAACCTGAGGAAGTTAGTCCTGGAAGAAGCTCATTCTTCCATGTATGCTATGCATCCAGGGAGCACCAAGATGAATCGGAATTTGAAAGATCTGTATTGGTGGTCTGGAATGAAGAAAGATGTTGCAAAGTTTGTTCTGAGGTGTCCTGTGTGTCAGCAAGTTAAAGCTGAACACCAGAAGCCTGCAGGGACAATGCAACCTTTACCCATACCAAAGTGGAAGTGGGACCATGTGACCATGGACTTTGTTGTTGGCCTACCCAGGACAAGCAAAGGACATGATTCCATATGGGTAGTTGTTGATAGGTTGACTAAGACAACGCATTTCTTACCTGTCAAAACAACCTATTCTGCTGAAAGGTTATCACAGTTGTATGTGCAAGAGATAGTGCGTTTGCACGGAGTTCCTGTCACTATAGTTTCTGACAGAGGTCCCCAGTTTACAAGTCGTTTTTGGGAATAGTTACAGAGAGCCTTAGGCACCAAGCTAAGGTTTAGTACGGCCTTTCATCCACAAACTGATGGACAGTCAGAAAGAACTATACAAACCTTAGAAGACCTGTTGAGAGCATGTGTTCTCCACTTTACCGGGAGTTGGGATCTACACCTAAGCTTGATAGAGTTTGCCTATAACAATAGCTATCAGCATAGTATTGATATGGCACCATATGAAGCCTTGTATGGTAAACAATGTAGATCGCCTTTGTGCTGGTATGAGACTGGTGAACGTCAGTTGTTAGGTCCTGATCTTGTGCAGCAGACCACAGAGAAGATTAAAGTAATACAACAAAAGATTAAGACTGCACAGGATAGGCAGAAATCTTATGCTGACAAACGTCGTAGACCCTTAGAGTTCCAGGTTGGAGACAGAGTGTATCTCAAAGTCTCACCTTGGAAAGGGGTCCTTCGTTTTGGAAGAAAAGGGAAGTTAGCTCCTAGATTTGTGGGGCCTTATCCAATCATTGAACGGATTGGAAATGTAGCATATAGACTAGAGCTGCCACCAGAGTTACAGAGGTTACATCCTGTGTTTCACATTTCTATGCTGAAGAAATGTCACCCAGACACCGAGTCAGTTCTACAACCTATGGAGGTAGAATTGAATGATGATATATCCTATGAGGAGGGACCAGTGTCAATCCTTGATAATAGAATTAAAAGGTTAAAGAAGAAAGATATAAGTCTTGTGAAAGTCCTCTGGAATCACCGTGGTGTTGAAGAAGCCACTTGGGAACTAGAGGATGAGATGAGAAGGAAGTATCCTGCCCTTTTCTCTTAATATGTCTTATCGATTTCGAGGACGAAATCCTTGTAAGGGGTGGATAATTTGTAACATCCCTGACCTGGGTTATGAGTTAACCCTAGATGTTTTGCCTAAATATGTAATTAAATCCTTGTGATTAACTTTGGGCATGTAATTAAGTTTCTCAGAAACATATATTTCAATTTTTGCTCCTTTTTATATAAAGTTGTAGCATTGTTTTGTAATACAGGGACCTATGTGCAAATTACCCAGTTAGAAGGGTTAACTTGCAATTTGCACATGTTGAGATGTTTCTCTGATATTGAGACATCATGAGAATGATGATGATAAAGTTGAGGGATTTCCCAAGCTTGGGCACCAAAGTGCAGTTGTGGAAGCAATCCCGGTACTTAAAACCCTAATTTGGGGTAAAATGCAATTTACCCAATTTGAGGGATGCAAATTGTAAAATACATCATCTAATGTATCTTTTAAGACTCTCATCGTCATTTAGAGAAGAAATGATGAAAGGATCATTTCAATTGATTAATCAAGCAATGAAAACACCTTTGTGATTGAATAATCAGGGTATATGTACAATAGCCCTTTTATGTATGTACCTTAAGTTATAGGTTGATCTTCTTTGATCTCATTTCTTGACCTTAAAAGAAGGTTGTCCTTAGAAATAAGAAGAAGGGACAAGCAAGAAAAGATGGAAGGACTTAGTTGGAAATATAGAAAACTTATGGGCCTTTAATGAAATCTCACCCAAGTATATATACACTTTACCTCTCAAGCAAAGGAACCTTTCCTTCGTGCAATTCACTGTTTCCCCTTGCTTGACCGACTAAGGAACATCTTGGAGCTCAGGAGGACGACCCAAGGTGTGCAAGGTAGGTTTGGATTACTCTTCTTGCCTAATTTCATGGTTAGAATTTGAATTCAAGGCCAAATTGATGACTAGCTCCCTTAACTCTACCTTTCTAGCCATCTTTACTCAACTTTCCTTGGAAGGATCACCTTGGCCGACCTGTGGAAGCTCAAGGATGCCATTAAAGCTTAGAGCTCGACAGCTTGGAGCTCCAGGAGCAAGCTTTAGGCGGGTTTTATAACTCTAAACCCATGCTTTGTTATATACATCTTGCTTATGCATGTAGATGATAGTTCTTCTTCTTCTCTACTTTCCTTTGCTACTTTGCAAGCAAATCTGTGGGAAATCCTTGCTGTTCTTGAGCTAGGAGATGAAGGCGTTATTTCCAAGGTTAATCCACCACCTTTCACTTTACCAAACGGTCTCTACCTTTGGCTCTCTCGGTCTCAAGACCGTGTGGTGAGCAAACGGTCTCAAGACCGAGTGAGGGCAAACGGTCTTCATGACCGTTTAACCCCGTTGACCGAGCGTGGACCGTATATGATTTCTGTACAAAATTATGTAGGCTAATCACCCTCAAAATCTGAGAAGATAACTCCAACGAAATCG